>CM064909.1:77744760-78944760 GCA_032727855.1 Quercus ilex subsp. ballota
GAATAAATAGTGGCAAATGCCTCTTCATATTATTGAGAATGGATTTGTCATGTTATTAATTGAATTGATCCTACTCATTATAAATGGGTGGAGAAATAGTGTTTTATATTCCACTATAATGTTCAAGCAAATGGAGTTTTGTTCTTTAATTTCAGTGATGATTTGAATCAATCCAAACTTTTGTTTTAATTTGTAGATAATTGATAGAGATTTTCTTTTATTTTTATGTGCAGATAGAAGAAGTGGAAGCTGTGGTATCAAATACAAAGCAAATTCTCAACCAGTTTCTTCGCAAGTCGCGTATCCTCTTCTTATATTAGCTTTATATCTTAGTAGTATGGACTTTAATGGGCTTCACTTTCTTGAAGATTTTAACATTAATTCTTCAGTTTCTTTCAAATTATTATTATTTTTAATTGAAAAACAAAATATCTTTTCTTGAAGAGATTTGGTTTGTGCATGCTAAATTTCTTCCTTGATTAATTTATTATGTTCTACTTTGACCTTGTTGTGCCTTCAAAAAAAAGTTCTAAAATCTGCTTCATAATTTAGTCTTTTCTTTTCTTATGGAGATACGTAGAGGGAGGATGTAGGGAATGAGCTTTCTAATTTTGTATGAGTTTTCTTGACTAGCTTAGATATAAAGCAGTCGAATTCACTTTATTTCAAGCCTTTCAAGCAACTGGCCAATTATTCTGCTGTACTGGATCAAATTGAGCGTCTAATATCATTTAGAAACTATGAAGCTGCTATGAAGCTATCCGAAAATCTCAGAAGCTTGGCGCTTCAAGGACTTCATTATTTTCAAACTTATGACTGGCTGATGCTTATGACCATAATCACTCTTGGGTATATTGGTTGGATGATATATCTTTTTCTCCATGTGCTGCAATCTTATACTTCACTGCCAGGAAATATATCAAGAAAGGAGCAAGCAGCTCGTCAGAGAAGTTATACTGGAAAGGTAACGTCTCTGTAAGCTTAACCTCTTGTAAGCTGCATTTTGATCATCCAAAATGAAGCAAAATGAGAACCAAAATGAAGAGAAAACAAAAAGTAATAGGAGGAGGAAAAGAAACGAAGGAGCCGGGTATAAATTAAACCTCATCATTTGCAGACGTATCTCATACATCTCATTGTTTTGACAGATAAACCTATGTGGATGTCTTTTCATGGGAGCACTTTCTATTCTACTTTTTCTGGAGCACTCTCCTCCTCTTTACCATGCATATACTACAATGACGGTATTCTTGTGGACCAGAATAATTAATGAATATTGGTCCATAAGAGCATTATGGATATACTTACGTGGAAGAAAATTCAACTATATCATTAAACTTGTGGCCACCAGTGCTGTGGCATTGTTCATTCTAGAACTTCTGGTAAGGATATCAAACATACTATTTATAGACCTGTTCTAGCAATGATAAAGTTCTAAACTAGCATTCTGAGCAATGATGTCCTTGTGCAGGTGAATAGCTTCACTGACAGGAAGCTCTACACTTGGTGCTTCCTGATCATGGGGGCCATAGCTTCTCTTTATCTTCTTAAGTCAATTCCATGGAGATCTGGAATACCAATATTTGTCTGCATTGCATGTTGGTTTTTGTCCATATTTACTTTGATGCAAGCACAAATTCCTGATAATAATCAATTAGTGTAAGTCGCTTTCGTTGAGTTTGTCCTTTTTATAGTGTGGCTTTGTGGGAATGAATGACTGTGTGTTTAAGTTTGTTGTAAACTGTTTTAAATTTATGAAAATGCTTCTCTGGCTTTTCAATTTTACTTAAAAAAAGAAGAAGAAAAATTAACCTATAATGATAATAGGAAAGGGACTGAAGAATAGTTAGCACAGGCTGAGTCAGTACAATGCATTTCATCAACTTAAATGGTTTATGTGGATAAGCTGGGTAGAGAAAGTAGTAATTTCTTAAGTTTCAATGTAAAGCTCTCTACTCTGTCAAATGTGTGGATACTCTGCTCCCAATAAATTAACCACATAATACAATCAGGAGTCTCGGCCCACAGTACTGTTATGATGAGTGGGTGGTGTCCTGTAACTCTAAGTTGATTTCATGGTGTTTTTTGAATTGTGTATGTTCATTCTAGTGAATCTTCCTTTTTAGAGCTTCTCTCTATTTTCTAATAAAACTTCATATAACTTATTAAAAAAAGCTGCAATTTCACCTTATTTATTTTAAGTTTATAACATCTATATTGTAACTAAAGGGAAGGGCTAACAAAGCTATTCCTTTCCTGTTTAAGTTTCAAAGGAAATAAAAAATGTTATGAATCCAAATGGCATTGCTAATTGTATGGAGTGTGAAGCCAAGTCAATTGGCCAGTACTTTTTTTCACTGATATTAGGAATAGAAAAGAAAATTCAAGCAGAAAAAATTTTATGAGATGAATTTTTGAAATCTTATACCCACATGCTTTCTTACAAATGCAAACAATGATGATTCTGCACTCTTAAAATCAGACTTTTGAGTTAGGGCCAACAGAAAGTAACAATGTAGGTTGCCATTTTTTTTGGGTGTTACAAACTTAACAGAGATATTCAATTAAGAAGGTGTGTTTAATACTCTATAAACTACCTGAGTTCATAGTTTTTTTTGTCTATATCTGAGTGATCATGATTATGGTGTTTGTGTGGTAACAATAACTTATGCAGAATTGCAAGTGGAGCTATGATTATCTTGATAGGATTAGTTGCAAGGTGGCTAGATCTGCACGCTGAAGGAAATAAATTCTGGCTGAGCATCTCTAATCATGGAGTGAAGAGACCCAAGTTTCCCATGCTCTTTCATTTACAGGTGCATAGCATGTCTATACCTTCCATTTGGACTAGAAGCTTAATGATTGATATAACTGTACTGATTTAATGATGAATACTTTTGATAAATGAAAACTAGGCACTTTTGGTTGGGTTATCTTCAGTTATGGTGTCTTTATCAACGTCACACAGAACAGAAAAGCAAGAACTGCTTGCATTACACCAGTTGATAAATTGGTCTATAGCTGGTATACTCTTGGACTCATCTTTCTTTGCTAATGTTTACTACTTTTACTGAGCCTTTTCCATGCAGAAAACATCAAACTAATCTAACATAAAGTTTTGTCTTTAACTCTTATCCTTTCAAGTTCTGATGTTCTTCTACAAATCCCAATTGTTCTCTTGTCCAGTATATAACTCTGCTCATTTCATGCTTTATGACCTATTACTTTTACAAGCATGTCTCAAGCACAGAGAAAGGAGGAGGGTTGTGGCAATGGATTCTTTGTTACCATAAGTAAAACGCTAGTGCTAGATCCTTTGCATGTAGTTTTGTGTGAAGTATATGCTCGAAATCAGTATCTATGTATATGGTTGAAACTCACGCATTGCAGATGTTTAAGAATGTAGGCAACATCAAGGGTAATATGAGAGTTCATGTTGGAAACAGCACAATTTTTGTTAAATCCAGTAATAGGAAATGAACTTTGTAATGTTAATCCATATATCTTGAAATGATTTGTCTTTGAGATGTCACATCTGACTGATGATCCATATTTACAGTTGACAGTCTGTAGAACAATTAGGCTCACGGTTCTGCCACTGCATGATCATACTCAACCCAGATCACACATTACCATTAGCTTTCCAATTTGGATACTTGAAACATATCTGCATTGTTCATTATCAATACTGTGTTATTGTATATTACAAAATCTAATTTGTTCTCTTATTCGATGGTTGAAGCTCCTCATTTCTACATGTTTGCACCCCTTTTTTATTTCATATTTACTTGTTTCTGAGTTTCCACTGCTTGAGGCATATACTGCTGCACATTACATGTCTTTGTCTAAATTCACCTGTTAGTTTCTTTTTCTTTTTTAATTATTTTTTTTTTATCATAGGTTTTTCGATGGTTCTCCCATTATTTTCAGCAAATGGCCTCTTGTCTCGGCTTACTTCTATATTTCTAGGTTTTGCACCTCCGTTCCTTCTTCTATCTATTGGGTATATCTCATTTATAAGTAACTGCAATGGTACTCCTTATTTAACAGCTATATGAAAAACAGAAATTCATTTTTCTCTTTTCATGTTTTTCTTCTCGTGAAATTTGTGCAGATATGAAGCTGTCTTCTACGGTGCTCTTGCCCTTGTACTAATGGCATGGATACTATTTGAAAACACAGTTCTTTACCTAAGTAAGGTTAAAAAACCATCGTCTTCAATAAAAATTGTGGAGGATCATCTCACTCTTGATCATGATACTAGATGCTTGCAGCTATCTGATGTGAGGATTCCTTTAATCTTTGTAAGTCACTCTTTTTTACTCATCACATTTCCCTTTCTTAGTCTTCATCAATTTTGACCATATTTATCTAGTAAGGATTAAGACTTGGTGTAATTGGGTTGAGTAGATGTTTTTTCAGCATTTTTTCTTTTCTAGGATAGGTACAGAGATAGTTGCATGAAGTATCCATTTTTTACATGTAATTTTTTTTAATTTTTAAATTTAGTACTTTCCATGCAATAAATGGTCTAGAAATAATTTTGGAAGAATATCACCTGTCAGGTTTTACTTTTAGAATTTTCTTTAGGTGGCTATTTAATATTCATCCTTTCGTAACTGTGAAGTTTGATGGAGAATTTTCCAGAAACTGGCTCTATAAACTTCTTTTAGTGATAGGATACACAGGGATTGGTGTAAGTGGGATTTTAAACTAGTAATAGGATTTGGGTTTGGGTCAGATTTTTCTTTTGGTTTGTGTCTCTCATTCAAACATCAAAACTTTTTTTATTTACAAAGAATCTAGAGGCAGAGAAAGTGAGATGAAATCTTAGTAACTGTGCCTATGTTCCCTTGGCTGGCTTCTTTGTTGGACTGATAATTTAATTATTATCCTGGCATAAAATTCAGCACATGCTGATATTTGGGCTGAATATATCAATGCATGTTCTTTTATTCTTTTTCATGGTACAAATCTCCTGATTTTAAAGGAGTTGACAGTTTGGAGTGGTTTCTTAATTTAATTGGTCAAGATATTTTCATGCATGTGTCTCTAATGGTAATGGCACTCATGTGTTTTCTTAGATGGTTTTATTCAATGTTGCCTTCTTTGGAACGGGAAATTTCGCAAGCATTGCTAGTTTTGAGATTTCATCTGTCTATCGGTTCATTACTGTCTTCAGCGTAAGTAAAGCTTGTACTTACTTCCTTACAACATGGATCACTTTCTTGTTAGAAATCTGTTACTGTGCTGATATGGTTTGCTTTCAAAATGCAGCCATTTCTGATGGCAGCCCTACTTGTATTCAAGCTATTTATACCATTCTTGCTTGTCATGTAAGTAAAGTTATAACTTATTCCATATTAGCAAAATACAGACTTGATCACACCAATTCTTCTATTTGGTAACTTATTTCCAGTTCGCAATGGGATGTAAACATAAAGACAATGCCTCACTAGCATTATTGAGGATTTTTTTATCTTTACAGTAATAGTCATTGTACATGGTCTATTTAATCGGCAAGAACCATTTCATGGATTGTCTATCTAGATAGGCAAGAGTCTTGGTTTCTTTAGCTTATTGATCATACTGCTTTTACTTTGCAGTTTTTTTTTTTTTTTTTTTTGATGAGGAAGTTGTGCTTCCAAATCAATCTCTTAAAAGTTAGATTCTTATGTTGCTTGTTTTGAGCCAAAATGCAGATGCGCTTTCAGTTCCATAACTAAACTACACCAAATTCCACGTTTGGGATGCTATTTTCTCGTTATATCATTTTCAGACGTAATGACCATTCACTTCTTTTTCCTGGTAAGAACTGTTTTCTTTATTTCACACTTTTTCTTTACCAATTGAAGCTCTGCCTACATTGGTCCTTATTTCTAAATGCATTACATATAAAATTAATTCGGTACCATGTTACTCATTTAGATAGATTACCTCATTTTGGCAATCAAGTTTGAAAAGTGTATCTTGTGTAATCATTATTTAAGCTTATCGTGTTTTTATCTTGCAAATCCATGTAATTAGTGGGTCTGGAAATTTCCCATCATCTAGCATAGGAAAAACTTTCTATCCATTAATCAAGAGTATTGATAAAGTTATGTAGTAAAATTGAATGGCGCTGACTGCTTAGCCTAGTTTATGTAAATGAAATGGCTGGCAAGACTTGCCTTACTTGTAATTTTAGATTATGCAGATATGCCTACGTTCTAATGAGTTCTAACTCAAATGGCACTTCCTCTCTTTATGTATGTGTATGTGTGTGTGGCATATTGTTAGAATAATAGTTAAAAAGATTAAATTTATTATTTCCTAATAATTTAAGCTTTGGGGGCAAATGTCACTTCCTCCCTTTAAATGAGTTAGCTCAAATGGATCTCTCTCTCTCTCTCTCTCGCGTAGGTACAAATGGCACTTACCCTCCTTAAATGTTATGTCCACTAAAAGAGTAAAAGATGAAAAATCTCACATATTGGACCCTGCTTACTAAGTGGGAGTCCAAGTCCATACACGAAGGGGGAGTATTAGAATAATATATAAATTCCCTATTCCTTAATAGTTTAGACTAAGTGGTAATTTATAATGTGTGGTGTCAGGTCAATCATGCATATTTAAACCTAACAAACCCAAAGCTACCTAATTCCATTAATTTGTCTCACTAAAATTTCCAGTTTTCTAGCTTAATAACCTATTATGACTTTGTTGATCAAAATTTGTTTGCAAGTTGATATGTATATATTTGAAAAGAAAGTGGCAGGTTACTAGTTGAAATATAAAATTAAGTTCCCATTATCACCATCATCACCTTATATTGAGAAATGGT
The DNA here is from genome assembly GCA_032727855.1 of Quercus ilex subsp. ballota. NCBI lineage: Eukaryota > Viridiplantae > Streptophyta > Magnoliopsida > Fagales > Fagaceae > Quercus > Quercus ilex. The sequence continues at coordinate 77,751,584 of CM064909.1, forward strand.
TGTTGGGGTTTTAGGCTAAGACTTTGTACATTAAAATAGGCACCCTATTGACTATTGTGATATGTTATCATCAGGTCCGGAACACGGGAAGTTGGATGGAAATTGGTAATAGCATCAGTCACTTTGGAATAGTGAGTGCCCAAGTTGTATTTGTTCTGTTGCTGTTTGCCCTCACAAATGTATACACAAAAGATATCCAGTGCAATTCAGCACTCGAATCTTCTCAGAAAGCAATGTAAAAAGTCACATCAGATTAAGATATTTAGCAACAAAGTGAGCTTCCTGCTTTCCTTCAAGGTGAGCTTTTTCATTCTTAAAGCAGCTTTTTTGGGATTTAAGAGCTGTTTCTCATTTGGCATCTTCGTCATTGCTTCCCATAAGTGCTTATTGTCTTTGTGTAAGGACTTCATAGTAATGGGATTTTCCAGATGTTCCCATTCATTGTGCAATAGTTTAGCATGTTTATAACAGGGCTTGCTTAGTTCATTGTATCTTCAAGTTATCATATCTGCAGACCATTTATCAATATTAATCGTATTAGAATACCATTAATGTGGTATAAATTGCAACCACATTTGTACAAATGCATTGATTAACTATATATAATTACAATTATTAAGATTGAAATTGAAGCAGAAAGAAAGAAACTGATGACCTCAGGTCCAACCCCTTATAAAATGCCTATTAAGTCCCAGTTGAAATGAAGCAGGTCCAACCCCATATGCAATGCTGTTTGCCGAAGAGAATCTTTAGTTATACCTAATTTTCTTGAAATTTTGAAGAGTGAACCTATAAAATTGAGTTACTGGGATGCTTTTTTATTTATTTAAAGAGCTATACTGTAGCTCTGTAAACAAAATTTTTGAGTATGTAGAGAACTTCGAATTTGAAACTGTGAAAAAGTTATGAGATGAAAGTGAAGGTTAATAGAGGATCTCGGCTTTTTTTTTTTTTTTTTCAATTTCAATTAAATTATATTGTTATATAATTTAATTGGGTAGCTTTATCCAAGCTTCAATAAATTTTTCTCCAAATAAAATGCTATTTAATGAGCACCGTACATTATATTCATAATTTTGTAACTAGTGTGCTTCCACAAGTCTTGGTCAAGTTCTTATGACTTACGAGTGGCTTTCCACACAACTTCCGCCAATTTCGGATTTTTCTTTGATGTAATTATTTTGTCTTATCATATGGCTATGGATATCGGTGTAAAAAAAAAAAAAAATGTTTGTAACATTTTTATAATGAATTTAAAGTAACAAGTTGTTACTGGTTATTATTGGTGAGTAAAAAAATAATTTTAGTAGTGACTTGTAAATTTAAATTAGAACTAATAATAATTTATCATCTAAATTTTTTTTGTAAAAATATTTTAAAAATATTGCGAATGTAGTACTTTTTAAAGAGCTTTTCTACTCAAGACAAGTGTAATCCCTAAATAATAAAAAAAAAAGAAAAAAAAGAAAAAAGAAAAGAAAAGAAGATGAGCAATCAGACTTTCTAGACCCTTACCCAAAAAGAAGTCACTATTGACAGAGCTTTGTGTACTGGCCAGGGCAGAGGAAGGGTCCAAAGAAGTAAAAAAGAGAGTTTTTATTTTTATTTTTATTTTTTATTTTTATTTTTTTTCATTTGAAGTTTTTGGTAAGAGAGAGAGAGAGAGAAAGGTGAGAGGAACAACAAATATTAGTGCCGAATTCTTAATATATTATTATCTGAATTTTTTTTTGATAAATTGTAGGAGTAAAAATGTCAAGTTTACTTGTACATATAATTTTCTCTCTATTTTTTTCTATCATGTTTCATTAATGGGGGAAATCCTTAATTCATATTCCTTTTATGTGGGTGTGTGTTTGTTTCTTTTTAAAAAATGAAGATAAAAAATAATGAAGGGCTCTAAGTTTCTAACAAAAGAAGGTTCATCATTTCTTCTTTTCTACACTATCAAAATTTGAAAAATTATAGCCTATTTTCTATGTTTCTTCGGTTCTTCCACCCTAGTCTATGCTTCCACTTTATCCTGTACGAAATGCATTATAACATTAAAGTTTGCCAAAAAAAAAAAAAAAAAAGAAGGTATATTGATTGGATAAAGAAAATTTGATGAACCCAGCAAATCAAGTTTTTTTTTTTTTTTGAAATAATATAGACAAAAGACATAGAAAATAGGAAAAGAAAGAGTGCAAAGATAAGACTTACAACACTAGCACTCACAAAATAGTCTAATATTTATAAGTAATAACTAACAAGTAAATCAAGTTAATTAATAGAAACTGCCATTTTTAATTATCTAAATAGAAGCTTTATTATTATTATTATTATTATTATTTTGATAGAAAGCTTTATCTCATTAAAGTAGAATTTGTAATGACGGGTGGCCATGTGCATCACAGGCTTTTTTTTTAATAAAAAAAAGTAGAAGAAAAATAATAGAAAAAGTGCACCAACATAACAATTTAAGTAATAAGATGTAATTGATAGGCAAAGATTGTAAAATGATAGTACTAATTACTTATTATATCCATCAATCATAACTCATGATGGTGTGAAAAATTCCATCGTCAGAAAGGTTCCTAAAAAATGTAGTGGAGAGCATAAACAAATGCGATTATAGAAAATGAAAACATTCCCATTAAAAAGAAGAATATATAGAAAAATGACTTAGAGTCGTCGTACTTGTCGTCTTGTGATGCATCGATATAATTTCCTAGGCAATTTCCTTCCTTGTTTCTGGGACCATATGATGAGCTTATATAGTTATTGTTGTAGTGCTCATGTTGCTCAACTTTGCTAAGCTGATCTAAAGCTAAAACACAGAGAAGATGACCCAAACTCAGTAGTAAGTAACAAATAACCCAAATCATTTCTTTTTCTTTCCTTAGTTGTTTGTCTTTGTTTTTCTTCACTCTTTTTCTCTTCCTTTCAAGTTTGTTTCTTGACCAATTAATTCAATATTAAAGATTGATGCATCATATATTATTTCTTAGCTAATTTTTCCTATGATTAATCCTTGATGGCAGTTTTAGCAGTGGGTTAGAGTTGGCAAATTTCGTGGTGGTCCCTGATATCCTACAACAAGCATGGACTGCAATTAGTGAACTATATAAAGAAACCAGCCAAAAAGAAGAACCATCTTCCTCAGTGAAATTTAAAATTTATGAGCCACTAAGCTGTACAATCATAGCTTTTTTCACTTGGCCTGCAAATAGCAAAGACTGTGTTCAGGGAAATGAAGGAGGAGATTTTGTTACATCATCAGCTCTTATGGGGTATTTTCGTCACTTCAATTTCCTGTGCACCGAAAGCAACCAAAAGTTCTCCATTAACAAACCTGCGTTGGAACTTTTTACCTCCATTTTTGATGTGCTCCCAAAATCTGTGGTACCTTCTATACTCTGAAAAATCCTCTATTTTTTTTTTTCATTAATTTTTTATTTTGGTCATAGCACTTGTAAACTTGGCAAAAGTTAAGCAGTCAAGAAATCAAGACTAGTTCAACTATAGGTCATAACAAATTGCCTGAACAATATATCATTGCCTAAAAATTTTCTCTAAGTTTATACATGTTTGGTCACAAGTAGCTTTGAATAGGGATAAGAAGAGAAGAGACCAACGTGTGGTTGGTAGTCCTCATTTATCTAGGTACTATTTTTTTGGGAAAGGTCTAATACTGTAATTGCTGCATAATGAGTTATGTGGCAGTAAAAAGAAACCAACATATCTATAGGTCCACTTGATCATATTTAGTGTACATGACTCTTGAACATATGTTGATTTTTTTTACTACCACAACTCATTATGCAGCAATTGCTCCATATAATTAGTATATAACAAACCATCACGCACCTTTGGTGCAGTGCTCACTCCACAAATATAAGTGCTTATGGGGTGTGGAGGGTAATGACTGGGGTTCAAGTTGCTGGGAGGAAGCTTCACATACATATACGCTTAGATTAAGCTGGAATAGAATTTCTATATTGTAATATATATATATATATATATATATATATACACAACAAAACCTTTTCTAAAACATTCTAGAAAATTGAAATGATGTCTAAATTGACCATTCTATTTCAATTCTATTAACTAGTAATTAATTAACAGGAATCGTTATGTACTGTTCATGTATTATTTTAAAATTAACTTTATTTTTTTTTTTTTTATAGTAACGTGGTCACACACCATGTGATCATTTTAAAATTAACAAGAATGGTTATGTGCTGTCCATGTATTATTTTAAAAAATCGATATCAATTTTATCTATTCTTTCTCAAAAAAAAAAAAAAAAAAAAATCATTATCTATGCCAAGATATCACGAGATATAATGATACAATATTTTAAACTATTCCCCTCATTAAGTTGTCTGTCAACTACCTAATCTTATAGTATGTTCCAAAACAGTAATTTTTGACCTTTTGTTTAGTATGATTTCAAGATTGTTTTATCTTTATAAATATGATTTTTTTAATTATTATTAAATCATGATATTTGTGCTCAGGTGCTTTTAAATTGTAAGTTTTGTTCATTTTGATTGAAATGATCTTTTAGTCTTACTTTGAATTTTTTGTTTTTTGGTTAAGTAGTATTACTTTGATTTTTCGTTGTCTAATGTTTCATTCATACATATATCTCTCTCTTCTTCTCTTTTCCTTGTCGTGGTGTCATCGATTGATGATGACTAATATATTCTTGACTCTGTATACTCAAGGCTTTTGACATAGTAAATCAACTCATCTCTCCCTTTCACGCTGGTGGTGTCAACTGTTAATTAAGATGACTAGTTATTATTATTACTAGCCGCGAACCCGCGCGTTGCGCGTGATAATTATTTTATGGTAGTTTTATTAAATTTTTTTTTTTTTACAATTTAAACTAATCTAATAATGAGTAATGTATTTCATAATTATGTTTTTATTTATTATAGGAACAATCATAAATGTAATATAGAAACAATCCAAAACACCAAAAAAAACGTAAACTTAAAAAAAAAAAAAAACTTAACAATGATTAATTGAACCAATATTAGGATAAAATTTTGTTTTTGATCATCTATTAAGGTTATTTTCTTTGTAGAAATTATAATTTTGGCCACCCAAAACATATTATCAAATAAAAAATTATTAGCAAAATCTAAGAATTAAATTTCTATACATGCATTGTTATAAAATAATAATAATTAAAATAAAATTGCAAAAGTTAAAATTTGTCACCTATCCGATTATTTTCATTTGGCTAACATTTGCTTTTCTTTAAATAAATGACATTATAGAGTACTTTGCCCACTACAAAGGATTAGAAAATAAACAAAAATTAGTAAAGTCTCATAATTTAACATCTAAATTGAGCACTATAAAAAATCATGCTATGTAACAGAATAAATAGCAAATTATCCAAATCATGCTATGTAATAGAATAATATTATATTTTTATATGCTATATTTAATTCTTTACAACGCAATAGGATAACATTTAACAATCAAAGAGAATTAAAAAAAAAAAAAAAAAAAAAAAACTAAATCGCACTAACCCAAAATAGTTAAAGAATATAAAAAATTATCAACCTAAAGTAGAGACACAAGAAAAATAAAAAAATCCACCAAAAAATTTAGAGAGAGAGAGAGAGAGAGAAGGAACCTTTCTTTTTGTGAGGGAAAACTATGCACAGAATAGAAGAGATAGTGACAAATTTATAGTAAAAGTGTGTGAATAAGAAGAGACAAGAATAAAGGAAGATGAAGGGAAAGAGAAAGAATGATATTAATGTAGAGGGTAGTAGGGAGATGAAAAGGTAAGGGACGGAGAAAGATTGAAGAAGTAGTGGGGAGATGAAATGGTAAGGAAGAGAGAAAGGTTAGAGAAATGTAATATTAAAACAAAATGTTAAAAACAATTATAGGAAAATTGGAAAAAAAAAAAAAACCCTAAAACTTGAAAGGCTTCAACGTTTGTTTATTTGTTTGTTTTTTTTTTTCCCCCCCTTCCTTTAAGCTGAAAAAGCTTACACAAAATTTTAAAGCTGAACTGAAAAGGTTTTGGGTTGGGCTTAATAGTGGAACTAAATAAATAAGAGGTGAGCTAGATTAATTATACATATTTATTATATGGTGATAGTGGAAGTAAATAAATAAGTACTGGGCTGGATTTATAGAGCTGAAAATTGTAAAAACCATTTTAAAATTGTAGGACAAATTATATTAAAAAAAATGATGTGGCAGCTGATGTGGCGCAATGTGAGAGCAGCAGTATTACACGCTACGCTTCAGCGTTGCGCGTGATAATTATTTTATGGTAGTTTTATTAAAAAAAAATTTACAATTTAAACTAATCTAATAATGAGTAATGTATTTCATAATAATATTTTTTATTTATTATAGGAACAATCATAAATGTAATATAGAAACAATCCAAAACACCAAAAAAAACGTAAACTTAAAAAAATTAATAAAACTTAACAATGATTAATTGAATCCATATTAGGATAAAATTTTGTTTTTGATAATCTATTAAGGTTATTTTCTTTGTAGAAATTATAATTTCAGCCACCCAAAACATATTATCAAATAAACAATTATTAGCAAAATCTAAGAATTAAATTTCTATACATGTATTGTTATAAAATAATAATAATTAAAATAAAATTGCAAAAGTTAAAATTTGTCACCTATCCGATAATTTTCATTTGGCTAACCTTTGTTTTTCTTTAAATAAATGGCATTATAAAGTACTTTGCCCACTACAAAGGATTAGAAAATGAACAAAAATTAGTAAAGTCTCATAGTTTAACATCTAAATTGAGCACTATAAAAAATCATGCTATGTAACAGAATAAATAGCAAATTATCCAAATCATGCTATGTAATAGAATAATATTATATTTTTATATGCTATATTTAATTCTTTACAACGCAATAGGATAACATTTAACAATCAAAGAGAATAAAAATAAAATAAAAATAAAAATAAAAAAACAACAACAACAACAATAACAATTTAAAAAAAAAAAAAAAAACTAAATCGCACTAACCCAAAATAGAGTTTTAAAGAATATAAAAAATTATCAACCTAAAGTAGAGATGCAAGAAAAATAAAAAAATCCACCAAAAAATTTAGAGAGAGAGAGAGAGAGAGGGAACTTTTTTTTTTTGTGAGGGAAAACTATGCATAGAATAGAAGAGATAGTGACAAATTTATAATAAGAGAGTGTGAATAAGAAGAGACAAAAATAAAGGAAGATAAAGGGAAAGAGGAATAATGATATTAATGTAGAGGGTAGTGGGGAGATGAAATGATAAGGGAGAGAGAAATGTAATATTAAAAAATAAATGTTAAAAACAATTATAGAAAAAAAATAAAAAAATAAAAAATAAAAAAACCCTAAAGCTTGAAAGGCTTCAACGTTTGTTTGTTTGTTTTTTTTTTTTCCCTTCCTTTAAGCTGAAAAAGCTCACACAAAATTTTAAAGCTGAACTGAAAAGGTTTTGGGTTGGGCTTGATAGTGAAACTAAATAAATAAGAGGTGAGCTAGATTAATTATACAGATTTATTATAAGATGATAGTGGAAGTAAATAAATAAGTAATGGGCTGGATTTATTATAGAGTGATAGTGGAAGTAAATAAATAAGTAGTGGGCTGCATTTATAGGGCTGAAAATTGTAAAAACCATTTTAAAATTGCAAGACAAATTATATTAAAAGAAAAAAAATGACGTGGCAGCTGATGTGGCGCAACGTGAGAGCAGCAGCATTAAACGCTACGCTTCAGCTTTTAGTAATATATAGATTTGCAATCATATTACTAATAATTATTAATTGATTATATATATATATATATATATTTATATTTATGGAAATTGATTATATTCTTTGACTTTACATACTCATGACTTTTGAGATTATAATTTATTTTATATTTAAATTTATTCTAATTGCAAGATGCTCATTATCTCTTTTTTATATTTGTATTATTCTGTCTTTAATCCAATAGATTCTATCATTTTATTTAATTGTATAAGTTTTATTGATATGTTGGAAAAAATATATTTGATTTTACAGTTTTAAATATCCAAATTAGTTTACTCGAAGAATTTGTTGGACTAGCTAGGTAAAATGGAACAAATCAAATAAGGTAAAAAAGACATGTCTCTAAATAATTTAAAATAGAACATAAGCTTATTTTCATATGTTGTCCAGATTGTAAGTTTTCGTGCAATATGGTTCAAAAGTTAACTACAAGTTTCTACCATTCCAAACCTGCTCCCCACTTGCCATTGGAAGATTAATTTCAAAAATTGTGTTTCTTATTAGTATGAAGAAATTAATGTTGATTTAATTTGTGCAAACTTAATTGCTAGCAATATTAGTTTTAGATAAGGTATCATGGAGCTGAAGTTGTATATGTTGAATTTATTAGGAAGTTATATTTCATTATTTTCTTATAAGAACTTTTCTTTTTTTGGGTTTTGACAGAATTGTATATTTATATTCTTGTTACACTGGTTAGTGACTAATATTCATAGTTACCATGGCACAATAATATTTAAGAATGTGCATTGTGTACAATATGTTATATAATTTTTATTATTATTTTTATTGAACTTTAAGAATGTAACATGAACAGTTATACATGAGTTGTATTTATTACACAAACAGTGTTTTTTTTTATTTTTTATTTTTAATACAGCCCAAAAACACAACTAAAACTATGACTTAACTCACAATTTTCATGTTAGAAATGGTGACTCCAACTCACGGTTTTAGTTGATATTTGCTATGTGTAAAACGGTGTAAAAAAGTTTTTGTGCAACAAGTGTTTCTCTATATATTAACATGGTACGATTCATATCGTAATGCAGATGGCTAATTCCAAACCATTAATTATCACTGGAAACTTTTTGGGAGGATCTGTTGCCTCTCTCTTCACCTTATCACTGCTAGGAAAAATCAATTTTACAAAAACCAAACGCCCACTTTGCATCACTTTTGGTTCACCCCTTATTGGTGATGAGGACTTGCAAGAAGCCATATCTAAATATGCAGCATGGAACTCTTGCTTTTTGCATGTAGTTTCTGACCAGGATCCAGTTCCCAGAGTCTTAATTAATGGTTACCAGCCTTTTGGCACATTTCTCGTGTTCGAAGCTAGGTTATTCTTGTTTTGAGAATCCTCGAACCATTTTGGAGTTGTTGAAGGCAACCTATTCAGGGAGTCCTGGAAATCAAGATCCTAATCCAGTCTTTGACGTCTATGGAACATTTGTGAAGGATATCAACCGAAAGGTAATTTGTAAGGATAGTACAATGTTGCCTGAAAGGACTACACAACCATTACGGGCATGCATTATTACACAAATAGTAGCAACCGGACTGATGCAACCAGAGGTAACTCAGTTACAATTCTTTTTGGATAGTATATAATTAAAATGCTTACTTGAGCTATATCATTGTATGGTACTTCTATGTTACACCTAGCTAGACAATACACTAAATAGAATAGTGTAATGAATGAAATGCTCACCGATTAACAACTAATTCCAAAGCCTCTAATGTTTCTTACATGGATAAAAACTACAACAATTTGAAGTCTGTCTTTGTCCTTGTGATCTTTTAAAACTCCACTTCTTGCCCAACTCATTTTTACAAGTTATTGCAGCAACAACAACGACGGAATGTTGACGTCAACATTATCATTACAGAGACAAAAAAAGGGGAAAAATTGACGCCAAAAAGGGAGGCTTTTGATCCCACCAGGGCTTGAATGACATTAAAGTGAATATGGCCTACCTAGAATGGTATAAGAAGTTGTCTAAAGATGACGGAATTGGATACTATGACAGATATAAGAATGAAAGCCGTAATGGAACGACTACAGCTGGTATGGATCTGAAAAAGTATAAAAACTCCCTCACAATTTACTGGAAAGATATGGTTGATCAAGCAAAGAAAAGGCCCCAGACAGTAGGTGCCTTCCTTCGTACCCGCTCGCTATTTGGGGGGAACAAATTACCGAAGGATGATTGAACCACTAGATATAGCTGATTACTACAACATTGAGGGCTCAAGAGACTACATAAAAAATGGAAGGTCCGAACATTACAAAAACTTGGAGCAATGGCTGAAAGAAACTGAGAAACCTTCAAGTTCAAGTGGTCCAAATGATTTGAAGAAACAGAATGTGAAGTCAAGTCTGACGGAGGATTCTTGCTTTTGGGCACATGTTGAGGAGGCTCTCATTTTATGCGAATCGTTGACTGGCAGAGAATCAAGTGTTATGAACAAAGAATCATCAAAGAAGAAACGAAAAGCAAGTGCTATGGACGAAGAATCATCAAAGAAAAAATTGGTTGAGTTTGAAAACTACGTATACGGTTTGATGAAAAATTATGCAGTATCTTCTGAGATTTTCTTACCTAAGAGCAGCTTCATGAAATGGTGGGGAGAGTATAGAGAAATTATGGGAACTTCTTATAGTTATAGTCTCACTAACTTACTCAAGAATGACAACAATTACGAGGCTTATGCTAAAGGCTCCCTGTTCTTTTAAACTTTGTATGATAGAGATATGCATATTTCAATATCTATGTGTGCACTTCCCTTCAAACATGTGTGGTATATTGAAGTTATTACCCAATAAATTGTAAATTAAGGACATCATCTTTTCAACTTTTTAAATTTTTGTATAATAAAAATTTCATGTCTTTCTTTTGCTATTTTTGGGGTTCGATTCTTGATTTGAGTAGATGAAAACAGTTTTAGTTATCATTATCAAAGGAATAGCTTATAATTAATATATATATATATATATATGTGTGTGTGTGTGTGTGTGTGTGTGTGTGTAATTTAATTGGGTAGATTTTTATATATTTTTGTAATTAGTGCGTTTCCGCTGGGGTCTTGGTCAAGTTGTTTTATTTTACGACTTACACGTTCTTCTTTCTAACACAACTATGGACAATTCTGGATTTATCTGTGATTTAATTATTTTGTCATATGCCTATGGCTGTCAAACAGCTTTTTCTGCCCAAGACGAGGGTAATTGAAGTCACTATACTCACTACTTTACTAATATATATATATATATATATATATATATATATATATATTAATATTATTTTTTAATGAGAGAAAAAAAAAATCACTACTACTTCAGTACTTCAAGACCCAATGTGCTGGTAGTACTCCCAAGTAATGGATCTGTGGGGTGTGGTTAGATGTGATATCACAGGTGAGCCACCCTTTCCCGTTCCTCAGGGGAAAAAAAAAAAAAAACTAGTTTAAGTTTATATTTCAATGACACTGACAGACAGGACATCTAACTCGCGTACTAGCCAATGCAGAGGTAAGGTCCAGGAAAGATGTTAAAAAGAGACAAATGTTTTATTTTCCATTTGGGGTTTTTGGTAAGAGAAAGAGGGGGAAAGAAGTGAGAGGAAAAGAAAATATTTGTGTCAAGTTCTTAATATATTCTTATCTGAATTTTTATTTAATAAATAAATTATAGGAGTAAAAATGTCAAGTTTACTTATACATATAATTTTCTCACTATTTTTTCCATCCAAATTATTTTAATGGCAGAATGAAAGATGAAGGGCTCTAAAAAAAATCATCCTTTCTTCTTTTTCAAATTTGAAAAATTATAAACTATCTTTTATGTTTCTTCCACCATGGATAAGGAAAATTCCATGAACCTAGCGACCTTACTAGACTTTACTCACTTTTTTTTTTGTGTGGAGAAAGAGACTTTACTCACTTGAGCATACAAGTTTGAATTTGTACTATCTCACTTTACAATACACCTAAACATCCAACGCATTAAAATAATATAATTACATAATAAAATTATATAAAGAAAGAGAAAAGAGAAGAAAAGTCATTCAATAAAGAAAGTTAATAAACATTTAACCAAATGATACCAAAAATATATTTATTTTTTAATTAGAAAAATATTAAAACACTGAACCAAATGAAATAAAAAATTAGTATTTAATTTTTTCTTGTGCCACTTAAGAGTATTTCAAATTTTTTTTTTGCAAAGAACACATCGCTTGGTAAAAGTTTATACTTTTCCATGTTAGGTCTCTTTCCTCGTGCTTTACTTCATTAAACTAGAATATGTATATGAGGGGTGGCCAAGTGTATCAGTGTATCACAGTTATAAAAAGAAAATACTAAAAAAAAAAAAAAGTGCACCAAGGTCTAAAATAACTTTTTTCACGAAATGATGAAGTAATAAGATGTAAATTAATGATAGACAACTGACAAAGATAATAAAAATTAATGTAAATTAATGATAGACAACTGACAAAGATAATAAAAATTAAGGCAATTATTATCCATCGATCATAAGTAATACCATTTTAGTTAGTTGAAAATTCAACAAGTTTGGGAATGATGTTGAGTCGAGTAGCTAGAGCCATTAATTTCCTCTAGATGTCGACCTTAGAAGAAATGGTCATTAGCTTCGAAGCCTCTCTATGATTGTGCCAACAAGTACCATAGAAAACTTCACATACTCTTGCAAATTACAATTCAACTCATCTGGGTCCACTCAATACAAAAATAGAGAGAATGTGAAAATTTCAGTATATCATAGACTTTCTTTTGTTAATCATAATTGATAACAAAAGTGAGGAACGAAAATTTTCGCACTAGTTGAACCGACAAGTTATCAATTGTTAGCAAAAAGATGTTAGTAATAAATTTAAATAAAATTAAGTAAAAATTTATTAACTTAATAATTGTAAAAAAATAAAGTTGGTAGTTGTTACCTGTAACCTAGTAATACTGCGTATATATTGTGAAATTTCTTGTGTTTATAAAGTTATTTCTTTTTAAATTTTTTCTTTAGATGTGGGCAGCATGTAATGAAATTTCTTATAGTAGGAAAGGTCTAGGAACCGTCCTTCTTGTTTCTTGTCTTTGACTCTTTGTGGAGGATTCAAAAGAATGAGTGATGGGGGTGAAAAGAAAGAATGTTTCTTTTAAAAAAAATGGGAATTGGATACTTATAGTATATTTTCATATTCTGATAGCTCATTTATTCAAAGATAATAAAAAATGACACTGGATTAAAGCAAGTCAACTAAACCTACACGGTATTTTTTTTTTTTTGGATTGACAACTTGTATTAGAACTTTCATTGATGAGGACTAAAGTCCATTGCAATTACATCACTCATGAGCTGGGTCTCAATAGAAGGTGGGGAATCCTCAACCCAGATTACACACTCATTTACATTCTTTGCCTCTCTAGCCAATACACGAGCAGCCAAATTGTTAATTCTGTTCGTGTGGGCTCCCTTCCAAGAGCTAAAAAGCTACTCCCTCCATCCCACTTTTTTTGTCCTCTATTCCATTTTAAGATGTCCCAAAATATTGTCATGTTTCTAAAAATAAAATTCATTAATTTACTAATGTTCCTATTATACCACTATTAATTTACTAATTTAATTTTTTGATAAATTTTTTTAAGGGTAGTTTTGGAAACTTATACATTTTTAAAAGGTAGATAAGACAATAAATGATGTTCCCTTAAAAGTTTGACTTTTCAAACAGGACAAAAAAAGTGGGACGGAGGGAGTACAAATATTTCCTTGAACCTTCAGTTATCTTTAGAATTGGTATGGTAGGCGCAACAGAGCCATTCAAGGCTTGAATTATCAATTAAGCATCACCTTCTATGACAATATCCTTCAGCCCCAAGTCCCACACAAGAAGGATGCCAGCTTCCATTGCTTTGGCTTCTACTTCTAAGGCCCCTAGTGGGAACTCTAGTTTTTTACATATAGCCCCCATGATCTGCCCCTGATGGTTTCTGATGACCACACTGATACCACACGTTCCTTGTTCCTTAAAAGCAATAACATCTACATTCACTTTATACCAGCCTTGTGGTGGAGGGGACCATTGTTTGTTTATGATTTTGGGCCTTGAGGGTTTACCATTGGAAGGCAAAGTAGTCCAGACCTCTGCCCGATATTTCCTTGCCTCTTCTGCGATGGATTTACCTATTTCCCAGCCCCTCATGCCGCACCTTATTGCTGTTATTCCACAGACACCATGCCATAATAACAAAGAGCTCCCAGTCTTTTTCTCCCTGAGAATCCATCATAATCCACAATACATCTAAAAATTCCCTAGGAGCTGGGGGTGAGATATTGCAATTAAGCCCCACTTCACTCCATGTTTCTTTCGCAATCTTGTAACTCCAAAGTATGTGGCCCGAAGATTCACTCTATCTACAAAAATCACAGCAGTCCTCCTTTAAGATCTTTCCTGTGCATCAAACACTGCTTTGTAGGGAGTATGTTTCTACTTGCTCTCCATAGGAAATGCTTTATTTTGTTTGGGCATTGGAGGCTCCATATGGTCTTCCAAATTGTTGTCATCCTAGAGTTATGCAAGCACCCAAGAACTTCCTCAACTTTTTCCATTTCTGCAAGGCATTTTACCACTACCCTATAAGCACTTTTCACAGAAAAGCATCCATTAGGAGTTTTGGCCCATACTAGAGAGTCTGCCTAGTTCAGAGGACTAAGGGGGATGCTCAGTATGGTCTTGGCTTCATGGGGTAAGAATGTGTGTTTGACCAGTGAAGCTCTCCATTCCCCTTTCTCGGCGTTAATGAGATTTGCTACCATTTCACACTACCCCGTTGTAGACTTTGGAGTAATCACCTTGCCTGATGCTGATGAAGACAGCCACCTCGCCTTCCAAGTTTCAATACTTTTTCCATTACCAACAATACATTGAGCCCCCTCATTGATGATGTTTCTTACCGCCATGATGCTCCTCCATATGTATGATGGCTTCTTCTCAAGGTGAGCCTCCAAGAAGGATGTACCCGAGAAATATTTAGCCATCATGACCCTGTGAGCCAGTGAGTTGGGGTTTTGTTGTAGTCTCCATCCTTGCTTGGCAAGGAGGGCTAAATTAAAAGCTTTTAGGTCTCTAAACCCCATCCCGCCCTCTGCCTTAGGTTTGCATAATTTTTTCCAAGAAACCCAGGCTACTTTCTTCTCTCTCCCACGTTGACCCCACCAAAAACCACCCATCATTGAATTAAGTTCTAAGCACAATGAGTCTAGAAGCTTGAAAACATTCATGGCGTATGTAGGAGTGACTTGTGCAATTGCTTTAATGAAGAATTCCATTCAAGTGTTAGATAGAAGCTTTCCTTTCCAATTTGAAATCTTCCTCCCAACTTGATCATTTATGCAATTAAAGGCCTTTTTCTTTGCTCTTCTCATCAATGGGGGTAAACCCAAATACTTTTTGTGGTGTTGTATGATTTAGGCTCCAAAGGTCCCTTTTGCAAACTCTTTAATCTCTTCCTTTGTGTTTTTATTGAAGAACAAGGAAGTCTTGTCTCTATTCTACTTTTGCCCAGATTCTTCCTCATACACTTCCAACACCTTAGCTACTTGCATACGCTCTTCCCTTGTTGCTCTACAGAAAATGACACTGTCATCCATAAAAAACAAGTGGGAGACTCTTAGAGCTTGTCTTGCAGTCGAAACCCCTCTAATCAGCCCCTCCCTCTCTTTCTTTTTTATCATTGCTGACAAGCCTTGCCCACACAACAAGAACAAGTATAGGGAGATTGGGTCCCCTTGATGGAGTAATCACACCTTTCGGTTCTCTATTGATTAGGATTGAATAAGTCATGGAGGTTACACACATCATAATGAGAGATATCTATCTTTCCCCAAAGCCCATTTTCTTCATCATTGATTCAAGGTAAGCCCACTCAACTTTATCGTACGCCTTACTCATATCTAGTTTTATTGCATTTAGACCCTCCTTTCCCTTCCTTTTCTTGTCAATGGAGTGCATTGTTTCAAAGGAAACAATCACATTATCCGTTATCAATCTACTCGAAACGAATGCACTTCGGGCTTCGTTTATGACACCATGGAGAACTTTCTTCAATCTGTTTGCAAGGACCTTGGACATGATTTTATATATCACGTTACATAATCTAATGGGACTATATTTCGTTATCCTTTGGGGGGTTTTTTGTCTTAGGAATTAGCCAGATGTGTGTTTTGTTAATTTCTTTCGACATAACTGCTGAATTAAGGGCCAGCAGTACACAGTTTGTAACAGAAGGGCCAACAATATCCCAATAAGTTTGGTAAAAGATAAGGGACATACCATCCGGGTTCGGTGCCTTGATGGGGTGCATTTGCTTGAGAGCAGTCCACACTTCCTCTATCTTGAATCCTTCTAGAGCTCCTCATTCATCTCGGGTGACACTCTTTGTTCCATGGCATTGAAGCTTTCATCAAAATTGGATGGTTGATTAGAGCTAAATATGGACTTAAAATAATCTAGGATTACTTTCTCTGTTGTCTCCCTATCTTCATGCCAAGTGCATGTATCGTCAATCAATCCCCCAATTCTATTCTTTCATCGTCTTTGACTAGTTGTAGCATGGAAAAATTTGGTGTTTTTATCACCATGTTGAAGCCACATGACCCTTGATCTCTGATTCCACATAATCTCTTCCCTGGTGTGAAATTCATTAATCTCCCTTCTTAGTGCCTGAACTTCCTTTGTCGTTTCATGAAGCAGGTTCAAAGACTCAAGCTATTGAAGCCATGTCTATTTCTGCCTTAAGCCTTTATAAATATTGCCAAATCTATTCTTATTCCAGTTCTGAAGTTGCTTTTGGTACCTTTCTAATCTTTCCTGGATGGGCGGGACTGAATCATCCCATATGGGTCCCAAGCTAATTCGACCATCTCTTTGCACTCCTCCTCTCGAATCCACATAGCTTCGAAGAAGAAGCGTTTCCTCCCATCTATTCTGTGCTAGTCCTTTTTCAAAAATAGGGCAAAGAGACAATGATCCGAGGACGACATAGAGACGTGGTGGACTTTCGCATCAGGAAAGACCTGAGACCAAGCTTCGTTGGCGACCATCCTATCCAATCGGATAAGAGTGCGTTGTTCACCGAATCTACCGTTACACCAAGTGAACTTCGGCCCTACAAACCCCAAGTCAAATAGGCCGCATCTACTAAGTGTTTCTATAAACACACCCATTTGTTCAGCATTTCTATCCTTCCAGCCTAACTTCTTATTGGGGTGAAAAATCTCATTAAAATCTCCACAAACCAACCATGGCAAACTACATTGTGCATTGAGTGTTTCAAGTAAAATTTCTAAGAGTGTGGATACGCATCGATGCTACAAAGAAGCTTATAAAGGGAAAGAAGGTCTCGATTGAAGGGGGGAAAGCAGATGGATTTTCTTCGAGTATGAACGGCTGCCTAATTTCTGCTATCGATATGGAATGCTAGACCATGGGGAGAAAGACTGCCTGGAAAAAAAGGATGGGGAAATCACTAGAAGTGAAGAGCGAATGCAATACGGAGCATGGATAAGGGGAGAACCATAGAGACGTCTGGGGCGAGATTACGAAAAGATGGGAGGAGAAAATCCACCAGAAAACAACGATGCTCATAGGGTGCATACATTGGAACCACTGACATGGGAAAGACTTTGACTGAAGGAAATACCGGTGGAAGGTGTGGGCAACACGTGAACGACCAGGTTTTCTGTCAGGAAGATGGTCCAAGCTACAAATAAGAAAAATTAGGAGGTGTGAGTTGGGGGGAGAGGGGGGGGGGGGGGGGGGGACCCAACACAGGGTGGAGATGGTTCACGAAAATGGTAAGGTTAAACTTTCAGAAACAAAGGTTGAAAAAACTCAAACCAAAAGAGGGGAGGCACCTTTGATGGGCACACTACTTAGAACAGAAAAGGAGGATAGCATGCAATGGGAAAAAAGTGACAAAGATTAAGCCAGTGATAAAGCCTGAAGTAAAGCAAGAAAATACACTACAAACAATTAGCATGGGGCCTAAGGAAAAAGAAAACCAAAATTGGGCCAACAATGACTTAAGCCCATTAGCAATGGGCTATGACCAGGAAAAGGGATGGACTGTAGAGGTATTAGGCCTGAAAAGTGGGCATTGGAAGTTCCTAGCCAGACAAGTTAAAGCAAAAAGCCCACGAGAAGAATCTTATCCAGCAAATTAGAAAAGAAAAGGAGACACCCCTCTATCAGAGTTGGATCCAAATACTAATCGTAAACGGAGGGTGAAGGGAAAGCCTCAAGCAGAGAATAACCTTAAGGATGATGGGAGAATGGTTGGTGGTGTAGCAGTGGCTGCGAGGTAGCCCCGCCTAGCCCAATGAGCGTCCTCGCCTAGAATTGCTGGGGTTTGGGGGCTTCGCCGGCAGTTCGTACCCTCACCGAAGAGGTGAAACAAAAAAACCCCATAGTGGTCTTCCTAGTAGAAACGAAAGCAAGCACATATAGGATGAAAGGTTTTCAAAATAAATTGGGCTTCACCTAGGGAATCATTGTTCTGAGTAATGGTAGGAATGGCGGATTGGCTTTACTATGGAGGGAAGGAGCGGATATCAGATTTAAGAGTTGTTCTCACTCCCACATCGATGTGGTTGTTCACGGGGAAGGCAATGGAGGGCCTTGGAGAGTAACTGGCTTTTACAGACACCTCGACATTGGAAAAAGGTACACTTCTTGGCAGTTACCTACACGGTATTTGAGACTTGTCGTCTTGTGATGCACCTGAATTTCCTGGGAAATTTCTCTGCTGATGAGTAGAAAAGTAGAATCATACAATGCTTTATGCTTACATAGGTACTGCTCAGATTGCTCAACTTTCCTAAGCAAATTAATCTAAAGCCAGAGAGAGAGGATGACACAAACTCAGTTGTAAGTAAAATAAAAAGCCAAATCATTTCTTTTTCTTTCCTTAGTTGTTTGTGTTTGTTTCCTGTGATTAATTATTCTTGATGGCAGGTTTAGCGGTGGGCTAGAGTTGGCAAATTTCGTGGTGAGCCTTGATGTCTTGCACGATGCATGGACTGCAATTTGGAACCTATTCACAGAAATCAGTCAAAATGAAGGAGAAGGACCATCTTCCCTGGTGAAATTCAAAGTTTTTGAGTTACCAAACTGTACCATCATAGCTTTTTTCACTAGGCCTGCTAATAGCAAAGACTATGTTCAGGGAAATGGAGGAGGATATTTTGTTTCATCATCAAATCTTAAGGAGTCTTTTCCTTTCTTCAATAAATTTGAGAAATGCCTTCTTAAGAGTTGGCCATTTCTATGTCCAACTAATGAAATTTTTTTTATTTTCTTTAAACTTTTTTTTTTAAACTTTCCGTTTTGTTTGAAATTTTCATATATATATATATATATATATATATATATGTATATATATGAATAGAAAGCTGCAGGTTACACGTTGAAATATTACAGTAAGTCATCATCACCTTATACAATATATTGAGAAATGGTTGTTGGGGTTCTAGGCTAAGACCTTGTACATTAAGTTCCCATTATCACCATCATAATATCATTGTGCAATTACAGCCATAGTTTAGCAGTTCATTGTTATCTTCAAGTTATTATATCCACAGACCATTTTATCAATATTAATTGTATTAGTTTACTGTTAATGTAGTATAAATTGCAACCACATATGCACAAATGCATTGATTAAATATATAAAATTTCACTAATGGAAGAATGAAATTTGTAGTGTGTCTTTGTATTAGAACCTTAATTCTTATTCCTTGTGTATGAGTGTGTGTTTGTTTCTCTAAAAAAATAAATAAATAAAGGGCTCTAAGTTTCTAACAAAAGAAATGTCATATTTACAAAATCTTGAGCATGTAGTTAAAAATTAGTTCAATAGTTAGACCTTCGAATTTGAAATTGTGTAATTCACAAGAGATGAAAGAGATTAGATTTTTTTAAAGGGGCGTTTCAGATTGTTGTTTTTATTTTCCTGAATCGTTAATTTTCCTTGAATTGTCATGAGAAAGGGGATTTTTTTTTTTTTTTTTTTTTTTTGTTAAGAGTCAAAAGGGGAAAAGATATGGAAGCAAAGAATTTTGAGTTTTTAGTGAAACCCACGTACACTTTTATTTCAGAAAGGACACGGCAAAATGTAGAGGTATCTATTATTATATAATTTAATTGGGTTGATTTTCCAAGTTTCAATAACTAATTCTCAAATAAAATACTATCTAATGAGTACCATACATTATATTCATAATCTTTTATAAAATTTATTTTGTAAGAGCACTCATATCTAGTCTGTGTATAATAGAAAAAGATGCAAGATTTACACAATCTAGCCAAAAACTAACTCACATCAGAAAGTGCAAAGGTGTGTAAATATACACATTAGCTATAGTAACAGTGCTTATTTGCATGGTTACTGTAACTATAGTAACAATGCTTATATATATATATATATATATATATATTGAAATATATAATCAATTAGTTTCAATGGATCTATTTTTACCTTAAGGATAGCTAGGTTAAATCCTCCCTAGGTTTTTTACCAGTTAGGTTTTTTTGAGTCATCATATCATGGTGTACTTTATATTTCCGCTTTATTTGCATGATATGATATTATTATGGATAACACTCCTATCTGCAAAAAGAAGATTGTGTCCTAAAATAAATAAGATTCCATCTATTTATAGTTCAAGCTTTTAGGTAAGGGTAATTTATCATGTTTAGTGTGACTAGTGTCAAGTCAATCATGTATTTTTAATCCTAACAAACCGAAAGCTACCTAATTCCATTAATTTGGCTTACTAAAATTTTGGAAAAATTACACTTTACTATCTTAAACTATACATTTGATTATACTTTGCATTCTAAATTTTTTCAAATGCATGTTTTGCACTCTAAATTATAATTATTGTTACACTTTGCACCCCAACGTTAAGTTTACTATTAACTTGGATGGAAAAATATGGTACCAAGTGAAAAGACCAAATTATCCATTTTCTTAATCTTTTAAAAACAAAAGAGATATTACATTTTACCACCTTAAACTATACTCCTGATTATACGTTGTAACCTAAACTTTGAAATTTCATCTAAGTTAATAGAAAACTTAATGTCAGGGTGCAAAGTGTAACAAAATTTATAGTTTAAGGCACAAAATATGCATTTGAAAAGTTTAGAGTGCAAAGTGTAACATGATGTATAGTGTAAAGTGGTAAAATGTAATTTTCCCTAAAATTTTCAACTTTTTAGCTTAATAAGCTTTTATGACTTTGTTCATCAATATTTTGTTTTATTTATTTATTTTTTTTTACAAGTTGATATATATATATATATATATGAAAAGAAATGTATACACAAAAGATAATTCAGTGCTCATTACTCCTCATAAAGCAATGTGAAGTCTCATCGTAGTTCAAACAATAGTTTTTAGTGTTTAAACATTGAAAACTGTGGGCCAAAAAAAAAAAAAAACACATTTGGTAAGAGATTTCTTTGCATAGTGTTTGAGTTATGTTTCTCATTTTAGGGCGTTTGAACTTTGAACACTGAATTTAGGAAATTCCTCTTACTAGTTTTCAGTTTTCAAACAACATTACTCAATGATACTTTTATAAATATGTTAAAAATTGTAGGTCTCACTTGATTAGATCACATAAGAAAATTTTCTCTCTTTAAATAAAATAATAATACTTTTGTTGTACTTGTCAGTTTTAAAAAAAAAAACACTTAAACATACCAAATACACAACTATGTTTTTTCCATATTTTAAAATATGTTATTTAAAAATATGCTACTAAACACATTATTTGCATTATGAATATTTTAAATATGTTTTTTCACAACACTTTTTAAACTAGAGTTTTCACATCATTTTAAACTATAATACTTGAAATTAGCTACCAAACAACCCTAAGACATTTGCCATCAAAATGAGCTTCCTGCTTTCCTTAAAGGTGAGCTTTGTCATTCTTACAGCAACTTTTTCAGGATTTAAGAGGCATTTCTTATTTGGCATCTTCGTCATTTCTTCCTAGAAGTGCTTATTGCCTTTGTGTTAGGACTTCATACTAATGGGATTTTCCAGATGTTCCCATTTATTCTGCAATTGTGACCATAGTTAAATGTTATCTTCGAGTTATCATATCCACAGTTCAATGATCAGTTATAATTGTGTTACTTTACAGTTAACATGGTATGAATTGGTACCACTATGAATTGTTACTTTACAGTTATCATATCTACAAATGCATTGATTAACTATATTGAACTACAATTATCAAGATAAATATTGAAGGAGAAAGAAACTGAGGCCCTCAGGTCCAACTCCATATGAAATGCTACCTCAGCACATAAAATACCTATTAAGACTCAGTTGAAATGAAGCAGGCATGCGCCTAAAAAAGTAAAACCCCAAATGCAATGCTGTTTCCTAAGAGCATCTCTCTAATAGACTTCTTAAACCTAAATTTCTTCAAATTTTGGAGAGTGAACCCTTAAAACATTGGGTTACTGGGATGCTCTTTTTTCAAAGAGCTATACTGTAGCTCTGTAAACACATTTTTAAGTATGTAGTTAAGCATTAGTTGCTTTTTAAGTCATGAGATGAAAGAGAAACGGTTAATAGCAAAAATTCTAAGGATCCTCTAATAAATCACAATTTATGTGGCAAATTGTAAGTGGTTGAGAAAAAATAGGGGGTTCATATGAAAAAGATATGCAACTAATTAATCACAGTTCATGTGACAGATTGTGAGTAATAAAGAAAAAATGGCTGACTTACATGAAAAAGATGTACAACTAATCACAATCTCCTATATAGAATAATTGTGATAAAAATTGTCTTGTTTTAGATTTTTTTTTAATGGGGCATTTCAGATTTTTACTTTTTATTTTCATGAATCGCAAATATTCCTTGAATTGCCGTGCCCGTGAGAAAGGGGAAAAGATGTGAAAGCAAATAATAGTATAGCACTGTAAACACATTTTTAAGTATGTAGTTAAAATAAACACTAGTTACTTTTTAAGTCATGAGATGAAAGAGAAAAAGCTAAGAGAAAGAAATTCTAAGAACACGTAATAAACGACAATCTGCAACCTATTTATATGGCAGCTAGATTTTAAGTAGGAGAGTAGGAGAGAAAAGTGGTGAGTTTGAATGAAAAAAATGTGCAATTAGTCACAATTTATCATGTAAAATAATTATAGTAAAAATTGTTATTTTATCTCGGGGTTTAGATTTTTTTAAAGGGGGCTTCAGATTTTTACTTTTTATTTTCCAGAATCGTAAATTTCCATTGAATTGCCATGAGAAAAGGGAAAAGATGAGAACGCAAAGAATTTTGAGTTTTAAGTGGAACCCAACCCCGCGTACACTTTTATTTCAGAAAAGACACGACACAACAAAATGTAGAGCAGGTATCTCTATTATTATATATATAAAATTTAATTGGGTAGATTTTTATATATTTTTGTAACGTTTGCGTTTCCGCTGGTCTTGGTCAAGTTGTTTTATGTTACGACTTAAAGTCCTGCTTTCTAACACGACTACCGACAATTCTGGATTTATCTGTGATTTAATTATTTTGTCATAAGACTATAGTTGTCAAACAGCTTTTTCAGAAATATATAGTACTTGCCTACTTGGGTCATTTTATTTATCTACTATTTTACTAAAAGTTCTTATTTATTTAATATTGTTGAGTACGTAATTAGTAAGTTTTAGTTTAAAAAAATTTATAACTCAAAAGTTTTAGTTTACTTGACTTCACTCACTTTTTTTTTCATTTGTTTTTGCTTTTTTTTTTTTTTTATAAGAAAGAGACTTTACTCACTTGAGCATACACGTTTAGATTTGTCCTATCTCACTAAATCACTGCTACTTCAAGACCCAATTACTAGTATAAGTTTATATTTCAAACAATGACACTGACAGGACAGCTAATGCATAGGTAAGGTCCAGGAAAGATGTGAAAAAGGGACAATTTCTTCCACCACGGATAAGGAAAATTCCATGAACCTAGTGAGCTTACTAGACTCTACTCACTTTTTTTTCTTTTGTTTTTTTTTTTTTTTGAGAAAGAGACATTACTCACTTAAGCGTACACGTTTAAATTTGTACTATCTCACTAAATCACTACTACTCAAAAAAAAAAAAAAAAAAAAACTACTACTTAAAAACCCAATTACTAGTTTAAGTTTATATTTCAAAGAATGACACTGACAAGACAGCTAATGCAGAGGTAAGGTCCAGGAAAGATGTGAAAAAGAGACAATTTCTTCCACCATGAATAAGGAAAAATTGTGAACCTAGTGAGCTTACTAGACTTTACTCACTTACTCCTTTTATTTTATTTTATTTTTTTTGAAAGAGTCTTTACTCACTTGAGCATACACATTTGGATTTGTACTCTCTCACTTCACAATACACCTAATATTTTAATTTTAATTTTAACATTTAACACATTAAAATAATATAATTATATAATAAAATAATATAAAGAAAGAGAAAAAAGAGAAGAAAAGTCATTCAATAAAGAAAGTTAATAAACATTGAACCAAATGATACAAAAAATATTTATTTTTTATTTAAAAAAATCTTGTAACATTGAACCAAATGAAGTAAAAAAAATTAGTATTCAATTTTTTCTTGTGCCACTTAAGAGTATTTCAATTCTTTTTGTAAAGAATATGCTGCTTGGCAGAAATTTATACTTTTCCATCTTTCCTCATGCTTTACCTCATTAAATTAGAATATGTATACGAGGGATGGCCAAGTGTATCAGTGCATCACAGTTATAAAAAGAAAATACTAAAAAAAAAAAAAAAGGTGCACCAAGGTCTAACGTGATGTTTTACACAAACTGATGAAGTAATAAGATGTAAAGTAATGATAAACAATTGACAAAGATAATAAAAATGAAGGCAATTATTATCCATCAACCATAACTAATACCATTTTAGTTATTTGAGAATTCAATAAGTTTGGGAATGTTGTTGAGTCGGGTAGCTAGAGCCATTAATTTCCTCTAGACGTTGACCTTAGAAGAAATGGTCATTAGCTTCGGAGCCTCTCTACGATTGCGCCAACAAGTACCATAGAAAATTTCACATTCTCTTGCAAATTGCAATTCAACTCATCTGGGTCCACTCAATACAAAAACAGAGATAATGTGAAAATTTCAGTATATCATAGACTTTCTTTTGTTAATCATAATTTGATAACAAAAGTGAGGAACAAAAAATTTCGCACCAGTTAAATCCACAAGTTAGTAATAATAAGTAAAAAGATGTTAATAATAAATTTTTGAATAAAATTAAGTAAAAATTTATTGTTAGGACATATGTGATTTACTTGTTAGGAATATATGTTACTATTTTATATAATTAGCTAATCATTTGACAAAACGCATTTTACTTGTATTTGGGTAGATCTAGTATGTGTTTAATACTTCAAAAAACCTTGTTTCAAGTTCAAGTGTTAAAGTTACGCAAGTCTGTCCAAGATTCAAGTGTGAAAAGGGCTGTTCATTAAAACTCGACAGCTAGTATCTACGGAGACCTATGGAGCTATTCCAGCCTGTGGCTCGACAGCAACTCGACAAATAGGTATCTGTCGAGGTTTATGAAGTTTAGTTTTTTAGGACTGTTTTTCATTCAATCCGTGATTGTATGTTTGGGTTTTCTTCTCTCATGACTCTAAACATATAAAATGATTATTTTAAGGGCTGTCAAAGGTGGAACAAGTTGCACAAGTGTTGAGCAAAGTTTGTTTAAGCAAATTGTGACTGGAGACAGAATTTGCCCTAGTTCATCTTTCTTGTGAAGAAGTTGCTGTGTTTGTGCACCATAGGGTTTTGTAACCAAGGAACTTCTCGATCTTCATCATGTGATGAACTGAAGAACTTTGCAGCCAACAACCTTCTCTAGTTGGTGATTGAAGTTGCGTACTGGGATTCGCGCAATTGGTTAGTCACGAACTGGGAGCTGTGCATTACAAGGAGAGATTGTCACTATAGAACAAGTCTAATTGGGTATTGGGGTAAGGGTTCAACTGTAGGTTGATATAAGGTACTGGGATTCCTTTACTTGTAACCGTTTGTTGTGATAATAGTGGATTCTCAAGAGTGGTGACCTTAAAATCACCCGGTAGAATTTTTGCCGTGTAGGTTTTCCCCATTTTTAAACAAATTACTGTGTCAATTTATTTTCCGTTGCATACTTAGTTTATTGGTGATTTGTTTGTGATACCATAGGTTTGCATGTTAATTTGATTAATTAATAAATTTGGCTAATTAATTAATTAATTTATCACAAAGGTCAATTTGTTCTTGGCCTATTAAGTGGTATCAGAGCAGGCACATTTTGAGTATGATTAATCTTTGTTGTGTGATTCATTGACCCCTGTTTGTCATGGATACAGGACAATCTCTCATTATGCCTCTTTTATTTGATGACATTAATTATGCATATTGGAAAGTACGCATGAAAGCTTTCTTGTAGTCTCTAGATGAGAAAGTGTGGCAAGCTATGGAGATAGGCTGGACTAAGCCAAAAGAAGTGTCAGCCGATTGGGATGATGCCAATATTAAGGCGTCAAACTTCAACAGTAGGACATTGAATGCTTTGTTCAGTGTAGTCACTAATGAGGAGTTTAAGAAGACATCTTTCACAGAAACTGTGAAGGAAGCATAAACCATTCTCCAGACAACTTATAAGGGAACAAAGGCTGTCAAGGACTCGAAGTTTCAAAAGCTCACTGCTAGCTTCAAAAAGATTAAGATGGAGGAGGATGAGTCATTTGATGAGTTCTATGCCAAGCTTAAGGACATAGTGAACTGAGCTTTTAATCTTGGGGAAACCATTCCTGAATCCAAGATTGTGAGAAAGGTGTTCAGATCTCTACCCGAGAGATTCCATGCCAAGATCACCGCGATCAAGGAATCAGAGGACATTGACAAGATTTCCTTGACAGAGCCGGTTGGTAATCTGTAGACCTATGAGTTAGGCTTAACAAGAATTAGTAAGTCAAGTAAGGGAAAGAGCATGGCATTGAAGGCCAAAAGTAGTGATACTAATGAGTCTTTAGATGATGAGGATTCTAAGATAAAGTCCTACATTACCAGGCAATTCAAGAAGTTCATAAAAAATGCCAATGGGAAGGTCTTCGACAAGTACTGTAGGCAATCTAGTTCTTCTCAGTTCAAGAGCCAAGATAAGGGAAGAAAGATGCTAGGGATGGCGGTCAGTATACTGTTCCTTTAGGACCAAAGTGCTTTGGGTGTCAAGGTTTCAGTCATATGAAACAAGAGTGCCCTACAGATATCAAGACCATAGGGAAGAGCAAGGCACTTGCTACTACTTTAAGTGACACCGAGCTTGAAGATGATTTTGACAATGAGGATGACGAAATCCTAAATGCCTTCACTGCCACTATTAATCCTACTGAAGGAATTGTTGAAGATGTGGATAAAGAAGAAGAATTGTTGGAGTCCAAGTTTGAGAATATGGATGAACAAGATGACATCCGCATAGTCTATGCAAAGTTAAACAAGGTCTCAGAAAAGCATGAGAAGTTGTATAGGTTGACCACCAAGAAGCTTAGTGACGTGGAGCTTAAATGTGAAGAGCTTTCCATAAAGTTTGATGAAGCCAATCAGACTATTAGAGCACTAAGGTTTAAGAATAACTTTTTGGCTGAGAAGATCAAGACGCTTGAGGCAGAACTGTTCCAAGTCATAGCTCAACTGGAAAGGACTTCAAGTGCTAAGCTCAATGAAATGCTTAGTCTTCAGAAATCTGCTTTCGATCGAACCAGTTTAGGCTATGATTTCTCTTTTCATAGTATTGCTTCTACTAGAACTACTTTTTTTTGTTCCTCTTACTAATAATGTTGAAATTGAGAACACTAATGTCAAAACTGATTTAGCTAGTGAGAACATGGATAAGGGTAAATCTATTTTAGGAGCACCCCCTAAGCAGGATAATAAAGAAGTTAAAAACCCTAGGGCTAAGAAGGCGAACTCTTAAAAACCTAAATAGAAGAAGCACTATCTCTGTCATCACTATGGAGCAGCTAGTCATACTCGACTTAATTGCTATAAGTGGTTAGCCACTCAACAGAACAAC
The DNA here is from genome assembly GCA_032727855.1 of Quercus ilex subsp. ballota. NCBI lineage: Eukaryota > Viridiplantae > Streptophyta > Magnoliopsida > Fagales > Fagaceae > Quercus > Quercus ilex. Next base: position 77,779,568 of record CM064909.1, read on the forward strand.
GACATGATTGCATCAGGAAACTAGAATCCGTTTCCATCCTCTTTTGCTCATCTTGGAGATCTTCTCAAAGCTTTCATGTTTCTTTCGAACTTGAATGGTTTCAATTCTTTCCCCTCACCACCGGTTCAAGGGTTTACTTAAAGGAAAAGTTCTTCCAAGGTGTGGAAGGAAAAAGAGCTCCAAGTGATTATGTCACTTTTTCTCTCTCCCCTTCTTGTTTTTGTTTGCATTACTTGAGTGTTTTACTTTACTGTTTTTGAGTCAGTCTAGTTTTATGCATTACTTTGTTTTGTTTAACATATTTCTGTTTGTTTTCAGTTTAGTTTATTTTTTTTTTCATATAAAAATTAAAAAAAATTGAAAAATTAGAAAAATATAAAAACAGTGTGTGTTTTATGTACATTGGTACTTGTGTATCTTGGATGACCATTGAAACAAAATTTTCTAAACTTTGTATCATTTGTAGCTTAGATGAGTATCTCTATGCATAACTAAGCAAGTGAGATTTGTGGCTCGTGTTTGTGATGAGTAAGATTAAGTAATCTTTTGTACTTAACACTTGTATCACTCTTTTTGATGGGAAGGACTAGAAAATCCTAAGAGAAAGGCATAAATAACCATCTCACTACTGTTGCCCGCCAATTATGAAATGACATTTGTGTGCTTCGGCATAGCAAAATTGGAATGTCAAATGCTTAACATCATTGGGTATTTCTTTTCTATTTGTTATATGCCCATGCATGATTTGCTTAAAAAGAAAAATATGCAAATAAAAATAAAAATAAAAGCAAAAAGATCAAAATGTTTTATATATGATTGCAAGCATGTATTCTAGGAGATGTGAGAGTTAGTGGTGAGTATGCGTAGACTTCACGGACCTTAACAAAGCCTGCCCAAAAGACCCTTTTCCCATCCCCAGAATTGACCAACTGGTGGACGCCACGGTGGGGCACCCGCGGATGAGTTTCCTGGATGCGTTCCAAGGTTACCATTGAATACCACTGTCACTAGCCGATCAGGAGAAAACAGCCTTTCGCTCCCCCAATGGCAACTTTCATTATCGCGTAATGTCCTTCGGCCTCAAGAATGCCGATTCAACTTATTAGAGAATGTTGACTCGGATGTTTGAAAAGCAGCTGGGGAGAAACATGGAGGCATATATCCACGATATGGTGGTTAAGAGCAAACAGGCTGAGGAGCATTTGTCCGACCTGGTGAAAACCTTCTCGGTACTCCGGAAGCATAAGTTATGCCTCAATGCATCCAAATGCTCTTTCGGGGTTAGCTCGGGCAAATTCCTGGGCTACATGATTACTCATCGTGGAATAGAAGTCAACCCCGAGTAGATCACGGCCATCAACAGTATGCACCCTCCTCGGAATCCTAAGGAAGTGTAAAAGCTGACCGGGATGACAGCAGCCTTGAGCAGGTTCATTTATCGGTTCGCGGATAGATGTCATCCTTTCTTCCAGCTGCTACACAAATGGAAAGATTTCTAGTGGACCGACGAGTGTGCTCGAGTATTTGAGGACCTGAAGATGTACTTATCCAAGCCCCCGATCCTATCCCGACCCAATAAAGAGGAAGTATTCTATGTATACCTAGCAGTCACCAAGCACTCCGTTAGCTTCGTCCTGGTCAGGAATGAAGATGGAACCCAAAAGCCCGTTTACTACATTAGTAAGTCCTTGCAAGAAGTGGAGATGCGCTATCTTCCCCTGGAAAAAGCTGTGCTTGCCATTGTGCACGCGGCCACAAAACTTCCTCATTATTTCCAAGCCCACACGGTGATAGTGCTGAGGAAATCCGATTACACTAGCAAAATTGCCAAATGGGCAACTAAGTTGGGAGCCTTTGATGTCAAGTACATGCCTCAGGCCACCATAAAGGGGCAGGTCTTGGCAAACTTCATTGTAGAGTTTGCTGAGGGTGTTCCCGAGGAAAAGAGCGTGGCCGTTGGCATAATGGTTTCCTCGGCCACCATCGCCCTCGCGTGGAAGGTTTACATGGACGGAGCTTCCAACCGAAAGGGAGCAGGGGTGGGTATTGTACTGCTCACACCCGAGAAACTGATAATGGAAAAATCATTGCGACTAGGATTCCTAGCCACAAACAACGAGGTCGAATACGAAACTCTGCTGGCCGGAATAAACATGGTCAGGCTGCTCGGGGGAAGGGCAGTTGAGTTATATTCAGATTCCAGGCTCATTGTAGGCCAAGTCAATGGTGATTTCGAAGCCCGAGATGAAAGGATGCAGAAATACCTTGTCGAGATGCAGTGCGCTCGAACTCACTTCAAGAACTTTACATTAGAGCAGATCCCGAGAGGGCAGAACTCTCATGCCGACTCCCTAGCCATGCTGGCCACATCACTAGAATCAGACTTGCCTCGGGTCGTTCTTATCGAAGAAATCAGCACCTCAAGTCTTACAAAGACACCTTTGGCAGGAGTACGTAGCCTCCACGTGGGCCCGAGCTGGATGGACCCTATGTGACTTTTTTGAAAGGAGGATCTCTCCCCGAAGACAAAATTGAAGCAGAGAAAGTACGAAGGGCTGCCCCTGGTTATTGGCTGTCTGAAGAGCAGAAGCTGTACAAGCGCTCATACTTGGGCCCATATCTTCTGTGTGACCACCCAGAGGCCATAGAGCCCCTGCTCGAGGAACTGCATGAAGGCATTTGCGAAAGCCATATCGAAGGAAGGTCCCTAGCACACAGGGCCCTTACGCAGGGTTACTGGTGGCCCAACATGCAGCAAACTTCCCAAAAGTATGTCAAAAGGTGTGACCAGTGTCAGAGGTTCGCGCCAAACATCCATCAGCCAGGGGGAATTCTGAATCCCTTATCTAGCCCTTGGCCCTTCACTCAGTGGGGTCTAGACATTGTGGGACCCTTTCCTCGGGTCATTGGGAACCGAAGATGGCTTCTCGTCGGCACGGACTAATTCACTAAGTGGGTAGAAGCCGAACCCCTCGCCAACATCAGAGACGTTGATGCCAAAAAGTTCGTCTGGAAAAATATTGTCACCAGATTTGGGGTACCCCACACCTTGATTTCGGATAACGGCCTCTAGTTCGATGGCAAGTCTTTTAGGAGGTACTGCAGAAAGTTAGGTATCAGGAATGGATACTCCACACTGGCGTACCCTCAGGGAAATGGGCAAGCCGAGGCCACTAACAAAGTCATAGTAGCAGGGTTGAAGAAGAGGCTGGATGATGCGAAGGAAAAATGGGTGGACGAACTGCCCCATATGCTATGGACGTACCGTACCACACCTCGAAGATCAACCGGGGAAACCCCATTCTCCATGACGTTTGGTTCAGAAGCGGTAATTCCTAAGAACAACTGGGGATTTCCAACTCTGAGAATGGACCGGTTTGACGCTGAAGAAAATCAGCAGTTACTTCTGCGCAGTTTGGATTTGGCTGAAGAAAGACGAGGGGTGGCAATGGTGAAAATGGCACATTACCAACAAAAACTAAAGCAGCAGTATGATAAGAGGACTAAATCTAGGCCTTTGACCCCAGGAGACTTGGTTTTAAGGAAGGTGGTAGGGACAACCAGGCTCCCCCCCTGGGGCAAACTAGGTCCCAACTGGGAAGGGCCGTATAGAATCACTTCTGTGGCAAGAATTGGGGCCTACCACTTGGAGGACCTAGATGGGAATGTAGTCCCTCACCCGTGGAATGTAAATAATCTGCGACGTTATTACTACTAATGGATTCTGCGATTTTTTGTGTCTTGTTCTGTTGTACCTCGTTCTAAGTGTTAAACAGAACCTATGACTTGCCTGGCTCCTCGGCCACAAGCCTAGGGTAAATTAACATAGCAAAATTTTTCTAAGTGTTAAACAGAACCTAGGACTTGCCTGGCTCCTCGGCCACAAGCCTGGGGTAAATTAACATAGCAAAAACTTTCTACGTGTTAAATAGAACCTAGGATTTGCCTGGCTCCTCAGCCACGAGCCTAGGGTAAATTAACACAGAAATTTTTTTTTCTAAATGTTAAACAGAACCTAGGACTTGCCTGCCTCCTAGGCCACAAACCTGGGGTAAATTAACATAGCAAAAATTTTTCTAAGTGTTAAACAGAACTTAGGACTTGCCTGGCTCCTCGGCCACAAGCCTAGGGTAAATTAACATAGCAAAAATTTCCTAAGTGTTAAACAAAACCTAAGACTTGCCTAGCTCCTCGGCCACAAGCCTGGGGTAAATTAACATAGAAAAAATTTTCTAAGTATTAAACAGAACCTAGGACTTGCCTGGCTCCTCGGCCACAAGCCTATTGTAAATTAACATAGCAAAATTTTTTTCTAAATGTTAAACAGAACCTAGGACTTGCCAGGCTCCTCGGCCACAAACCTGGGGTAAATTAACATAGCAAAAATTTTCTAAGTGTTAAACAAAACCTAGGACTTGCTTGGCTCCTCGGCCACAAGCCTAGGGTAAATTAACATAGCAAAAATTTTCTAAGTGTTAAACAGAACCTAAGACTTGCTTGGCTCCTGGCCACAAGCTTGGGGTAAATTAACATAGCAAAAATTTTCTAAGTGTTAAACAGAACCTAGGACTTGCCTAGCTCCTCGGCCACAAGCCTAGGGTAAATTAACATAGCAAAAATTTTCTAAGTGTTAAATAGAACCTAGGACTTGCCTGGCTCCTCAGCCACAAGCCTGAGATAAATTAACATAGCTAAAATTTTTTAAGTGTTAAAAAGAACTTAGGATTTGCCTGGCTCCTCGATCATGAGCCTAAGATTAAAAAAAAAAAAAAAAACCATACCAATTATTTAAGCGAATACTAGTTAGCTACGTCACATACGCATTCAATCCCAAATGGTTATGGCTAGGTTAACAGAAATAAAAAGAATAAGCAATAAGGAATTTAAGGGTGCGAGGTATTAGATAAAATCATCTTTAATCATTTACTAAGAAAGTCTTGCTACAAAAAGGGGGTGGGGCTGTCCCATTACAAAAACTCCCCAAAAAAGGGCCTACATAGAAGACTAAACTAGGTGTTGGGCTCTTTCTCCTTGGCATCCTTCTTCTTCTGCTCTTTCTGCTTCTTTTTCTCTTCTTCTTTGCGGGCACCCCCTCAGGAATCCCTTCTTCGGCCTCCACATCCACTATAGTTTCTTGAGTGGGAATCCCCTTGGAAGAAGGAGGGGAAGAAGATGGACCCTGGGGCTCTGCGGAGGTAGGAGAAGCATAACTCGGATCCAATCGCAGGGCTGGGGGATAGTACACCCTGTCAGGAGCACGTAGCTCTGATTCGGGGTCAACCCCAGTGGCGTTCATGGCCTCCCTCCACACCTCTCGGTTGAAGGCGCGGGCAACGTCTCGAAACTGGGCAGTAAGACTTTCGGTAGTCTTGTTCATGCCCGCGTCATAGGCCGCTTGCTCGGCCTAGGCCATTTCAGCCTCCTTGGCCACCAGCTGCTGTTTGGCTTGCTTCAGCTCCACCACGTTAAGAGCCAGTGTGGTTTCAACCTTTCTCTGGGCCTCTACAGCCTCAAAAGCTTGCCTCTCAAAGCCCTTTAAGCCAGATTAGCGTTTCGGTAGGCTTTTTCCATCTCGAACAGTCAAGTGAGGGTCTTGGTTAGCTTCCTCTCTGCCTTAGCCCGAGCCTTCTCGGCGTTCTCGAGGGCCTTCTCGGCCTTCTTAGCCACGTCTAAGGAGTGGTCAACCCACTTCTCATCCATGAAGGAAGCCTGAACAGCCTGCAAAGAGAAGAAAAGAAGAAACCAAGTCAGCCTTATATAAATTCTAGAAATAGACACTTAACATATGAAGAAGTTGGCTAAGGTACCTTGGCTAAGTCCTGCTTTAGGGACAGGAAGACCTCCCTCTTCCTGAAGGACTTCATCTTCTCTATGTCCTCCGGAAGGCACAGTGCCCTCTCCAAGCACTTTGCCACCAGGCCTGAGCTACCCTTCGAGGGATCCCTCAGGGTGGCATCATCAAGCACAGGAGCGCCCGAGCTCAGGGAAAAGGCAGGCCTCCAAGTGGAGGCCTTCCTAGTGTGGTCCCTGCCACTTTCTTTTGAAGACACAGTGTGCTCGGGCCTCTTCCGTTGCTACCCTCTACTTGCGCAGGCCTCCTTAACCTGTGGCTCGGGTATCTCCCCCTCCTCAGCCACTTCCACCACCTTCCCTCGCCTCTGTTTCTTTTCTGCCGCCTCGGCAGGGGAGGTGCGAGTCGCGGCGGGAGTTGGCGGGTGTGGAGGTACTATCACTGTTGAGGAAGTGCCTCCGGTATGGGCCAACAGCAGCGCAAGAAGGTCGGGGGTCCTTTCTTCGAAACCCATACTCACGGATGAAGGGACTTGCTAGGTGTTTGGAGCGTCCGGCCTATGGAAGACTTCAAAGTCCTTCTCGGTCACCTCGTTGATGGAGCTGGATGTGGAGTCCTCAGCTTCCTCGTTGGATGGAAGTGGAGGTTCCTGTGAGTACAAGAACGACACAGCTAAAGGCGTTGGGATCTGGGCGTCTTGGGTCCCCTCGGGAGGGGGTGCTATCAACAAAAAGCCCAGGACAGCGACGTCTATCAGGGCCAAGCGCGGATCATAGGCCTTGATGACATTTTTTAGACTCTGAAAGTGTTTGGTTGAAGGTGTATAGCCAAGGATGACGTGCGTTGCCCTAAGTTGCCTGTCTGGGTGCAGAAATATCTCAGACCTGAGGATTTTGTTTAGGTCACGGAAGTTCACCAAGTGCTTGGCCGGGGCTGTATGGTACTCGTCTACCAAAGGAAACCACGAGTATCGTTAGTAAGTGAAAAAAAAGAGAAGCGGTTGCAAAAATAAAATGCTCAAGTTCCTAATGATGACCACGGTCCTTAGGAGTGCTACCTAGTTCCCCCTCCTGGGTGGGGCAGTGCCTCCCATCGTGCCATCCTCTCAAAACAATAAGATAATCTTCATCCATGCCTTTGCTTGAGTCAAGCAGGCATAAGATTAACCTGACCACGGGGACCTTACACTTCATGTAGTATTTTGTCTTTTCCCCTTTCTGGCAGTTATAGACCCAGTTCACGTCATGCCAAGTGAGGTTAGTCCCCATCCTATGGTTTATGGCGTCTACACACCCGAGGATCCTAAAAATATTAGGAGAACACTAGATCGGGGATAACCTGTAATTTATGAGGTAGTCCCTAGTTACTGGTCCCATAGGTAGTTCCATCCCGCCTTCAAGGAAGGCAATCATAAGAATGACTACAGATTCTGGGGGTCGGTTCAAAACTAACCATTCACCCTCCTCGTAATGCCTAATTTCCACATTACTAGGGATCCTAAACTGAACCCTAAAAGTTGTCCTAGCCTCCTCGGTGCCTACTAACCTAGCGTATCTACCCATATTTTTGTTTTAAGGATAAAGAGTGAAACTTATAAAAGAGCAAAACACAAAGAAAGCCAACACACCTACTGCAGAAAGCAAAGAGCGCTCCTCAGGAGTATTTTTTCTTCGTCAAAGCTTAGGTCGCTAGAATGTTAAAAATGAGCCTAATGCTTTATAAATATTATATATGGTTATATTATATATGGTCGCCAAAATGGTTATATTATATTATATATTTTTTCTTCGTCAAAGCCAACACACCTAATGCTTTATAAATATTATACATGGTTATATTATAGTTAATACTAATTATTGTGTGTATGATTATTTTTGCTAAAACTATTATTATTACTATTATTATTATTTAAAATTATGCTTCATAAATCCTTTATTTGAGTTTCTGTCAATTTTATTATGAACTACAAGCATTGTAAGTTATATTTAATATTTAGCATAAAAAACTGTAGTAGTCAGTATATATTAATTTAATTATTTTTTATTATTGGTCTTTTGTTTTTATTTAGGATTATATTTTCTTAGAAGATATTTATGAATATCTGATTGTGTTTTTTTTTTTTGTTCTTTCTTTCTTTTCTTGCAAGTAGCACTCTATAATTCCTACATTCCTTCACTTCATATCGCAATTGTAGTAAGCTTCTCGGCCCCCTAATTTAATTGGAAATTATTTTCTTAGTTTGTAATTTTTTATATAGATGGTTTGTAAAAAATATACCTTTAAATGGAAGTTGCATGGTTTAAGTCATTGTAGCATTTAATGTAGGATATATTTGAAATGGAGCAACAACAATATCACATCTCTAATGATGCAATGGAAGGCAATGTATATTGCGAGATCCAAATTTATTAATGTCCTAATAATATCTACAATTATTCAATTTACATGAAAATGATTTCAACATTAGCAATATAACATTGTATATTTAAAAAAAAATCAGGTTTCCACCTTATGAGTGCGACCCCAACCATTTGCACCCCCCCTCCCTCGGGCAGTTAGGCGAGCGTATTATCCCATATTTGCAGCAATGTAGACTATACCGTGTTACCCGCCTACCACGTATAGATATTATATTGACTGGGGTCTTATCACTTCTTTGGTGGAGCGGTGGCAATTTGATACCCATACATTTCACCTACCTACTTGTGAAATGTCGATCACTCTACAAGATATAGCAATCCTTACAGGATTGCCTATTGGTGGCAAAGTAGTGTGCGGGCCCACTAATTTGAATTGGGAACAAGTTTGTGCTAATTTACTTGGGGTGGGACCACCTGTAACAGCATTGGCATATGGTGGCCTTAAAATAACATGGGTAAGGAATACATTCTCAAACCTACCAGAGGGTGCCAATGCTATAACAACCCAACAGTATGTTAGGGCATACATGTTCCAGGTTTTGGCTTTACTATTTGGAAATAAGAGCCAAAGTAGATTGCATTACTATTTTCTTAAGCTGTTAGACGACTTTGGTGTAGCTGGGGAATAGAGCTGGGGTAGTGCCACACTTGCTTTCCTTTATAAAGAGCTGTGTACTGTTGCTATTCAAAAAAATACGGAGATTCCAGGTCCTGTTTTCATATTACAATTATGGGCGTGGGAGCATCTTCCATATCTGACCCCAATTTCAATAAATCCAACAAATTTAAATGGCGACGAACCATACGGTTGTAGGTATAATATTTACTTTCTATTTCTATACAATATTGTATACTGTAGCGTTTATCCTTGATACTTCCAAACCCTAAAATCAGTGGCAATCATTAATTGTGTATAGGTGGGATACCAGGAGAACGTTTACTTACACACCAACGCATGTTTTGTGTGCGTACCGTTTTAATCACGACACACAATATAATGAACAGGTAATATATCACAATGCATCAATGGTTAATTTACTAGTTATATTATTAATTTGATTGATTATAACATAGTTATTGTAATTGGAATTGCAGGTTGTTTGGACACCATACGATAATTATTTGCATCCGTGGTGTCTTGCAAAAAGACATATATGGACTACAACAGTGCCGTTGCTATGCTTCCAAATTGTGGAGTATTACCATCCAGAAAGAGTCATGCGACAGTTTGGGTTGTTGCAAAGATGTCCAAAATGGCCTACTGACAATTTGGATAAATATGTACATTGTGTAAAGTTGACAGGGAAGTCCGGTGTCAATTGGCTTATGCAGCATGCACAATACTACCGGCTTTGGAATGCGTGAGCTGAACATGTATTTGGGGATAAGCATTTCGATTTAGGTGTGGACTACATAACATGGTACCATTAACATGGTCACCTATTCACGACACCAGAGGCGGCTGCCCATGTGTACCAGGTAATTATTTTAGCTTTTCAATAATACTACACTAATATTAGAAAAAATTATTTACACAAACAAAATACAAACTAATATTGATAACAAATTATTGTTTTAGCTTTTTCAATAATACTGCACTAATAAATGTTTTTTTTTTCTTTTTTGTGGCAGCAAACTAAGATCAATAATATGTTAAATTTGGCTGTTGCAAACCAACAGAAGAATGATCTCACTACACAGCAAGCCCTTACACCAATAGTAGAAGGCCTTACCCGAGTGAAGTTATCGATGGAAGAAAATATTTCCTCCGTCCCTACTTAGAGGGTGACACACTTTGGGTGATGACAAAGGCACCAAAGAAGACAGCCGCAAACCCAAACTGAAACCAGACCGTCCACCTCTACACAACGTGGAAATGATGAAGCCGAACCATCCACCTCTACACAACATAATATGCACAGCTCTACCCAAGCTGGGCCGTCAACATTTGCCGTACTGCATGAATTTATATCAACAGATTGGATTATCCACTTCCATAGGACAATGATTGTAGGGTTTGTTTAGCTATGACCATTATCCCCAACCTAGTTCAATACCTCCCTCCTATCACCCATCGCCACCTTCATCCTATGCTGGGCAATACAATTATGGCCAAGATAGGCAGTACAACTATGATTTTTGCACACCACAACCTTCCCAACCAGCCCCTCATGTTGGTGATTTCTGCACGCCACCAAATACATGGGCATGTGCTCCAAACAGTAAGAAAGAGGCCTCCATAATAGACTCTGAGGAAGATGCCTCAAATGAGGACAGTGGGGAAGATGTAGAAGATGTAGAATATATGGAGGTGTCTTCAGATAATAAAAGTGACAAAGGTGGTAATTATCAAACAGAGGTTGATATTAGAACGTAGCCAAGGCGCATGGGGAAAAGTCCTGTGCAAGCACGAAGGTACCCAGAACGAGTAAATAGGCATCCTCCATGTTGTGGAACACAATAAAAACTTCATGTACCCCATCGTCGCAATGACTAATCAATGCAAAATGATTGTCTATTAAGAATATATTAAAGTATTATCATTTGAACAGTTTTAGACCCCTTAAACCAACCAGATTAACCTAGTTAATTAGCCAAGTGATTAACTTAGTCAAATTATGCAATTCTAGGTTATCACAAACATACAATCATATCAAGAATATAAAGCAGCGGAATAATAAATAACACAAGATATGACCACCCGGGAAACCACACGGTAAAAACCTGGGGAGGATTTGACCTAGCTATCCTCAAGGTAAACTGAATCCACTATGCTGAAAGAATCGAAGTTCATACAAAAGGACTTACATGCTCCCTGCTCGACTTCCTAATGCTACCTACCAGTAGAACTTACTGACACGACCACGTGCAAGCTCCGAATCCACAGACTCCTTCTTTCTTTCTTGGATTCTCCAATCAGCTACAAGCACCCACGCTTGTTATTCTTTAAGCTCCAATTGCAGCAACCGAGTTGATCATCAAGATATTGATACTATCTCTACCTTGAAAAACCCTAAGTTTTGTGTAAAGGAAAGCTCCTCTAGATCTCACAAGAGATTTACACAAAACAGAAAAGTATGAGCAACAATACAACAGGAGCAACTCTAAAAACGTGGCTAGGGTTTTTCTTTATATACTTAGGGTAAAAACAGAAAACCCAAAACGTTTAATGAGTTAGGGCTGAGTTGGAAAATTTTGCAAAAAAGCATTCTGGCCGAGATTCGATCGATCGAGCCAGGCTGAAATGCACCAATGCATCTGTAGCCTATCGATTCCAACTTTACATGAAAGAACAACTTTGAGCAAGCCTAAACAAGACTAAACAACCTGTTTTGATCATGGTTTGCCAATAATACAAATTAGAGTTCTAAATACATAAATTCCTAAATCTTTAGAACCTAACAAACTCCCCCTTTGGCAATCCGTGACAAAACACAAACACAAAGCTCAAAGTTTACAAGTGCAAGCCCTTTACAAAAACAATGCTCATAAAAACTAAAATTCAATCCTAACTACTATCCATCAGTTGTAAGTGTAGACAGCAGCTCAATTGAATCAACCTGTATATTCTTGAAATACTCAACAAAAGCATAAATGGATGTGTGGCAGAAAATAGTAAATAGACAGGTATAACGTTCTTGTATGATTCATACAACACATAATAAAGATATATATCAATGAACAACTCAGAAATATAAATCAATAAACAGTGAATCCAAAGGAAACAAGAATCAAGAATATATCATGTATATAAAAAAAACAATGTTACTCCCCCTAACATGAATAGCCCCAAAAATGATATACAAAGTGAAGTGCCTAGATACAATCTAACATCTCCACTAACTCCTCAAAAACAAAAAGTATACTCCCCCTAACTACAAAAAGCTCCTCTACAAGTCAAGACTCTACTCCCCATTTTTGTGACGGAATGCCAAAGAGCAATCACAAGCCATCATCAAAAGGAGGTGGTGAGGGCGAACGCAAATGCGCTAGATCAGCATGCAAAGCACGGATCTCGTCAAATAAGTCCACCAAAAGCTGACCATGAGCCGCTTGAACGGTCATGACAGTCTCCAAAGTGCGACGTATATCAAAGTCATCCGATGGAGGTGGAGGAACAGCAGCAGCCGCAGTAGCATCAGGATCAGGAACAGCCTTACCAGCAGGACCTGTAGAAGAAGAGAGAGGAGGTGCAGAACCAGAATGTGCAGACCTAGGGTGCTTAGAGCCAACTCAAAGGTGAGCAGCCCTCTGTCTAAGAAAAGATACACCGATAGGAGCAATCACATGAACGGGCTCAGAGGAAGGAAAGCCACCAAGATCAAGATAAAGCAAAATCCTATGAATGAAAATAGGATGAACAAGGGCATGAGAAGTAGATGAACTCCTATACACTTCGTCCAAAGAACGACTAAACAAATGGGGAAAACTGATAGGAGCATCAGTGATAAGAGCATACAAAAATACACACTGCTCGAGAGGAATGGTGTGAAGATGAGAAATGGGCCAGAAAGAGTGACACGCTATCCTAAAGAAGAGATAGTGTAACTCAGAAAGCTTAGCAGTGGTGATCCTAGGATCAGAACCCCACTAGATAGAAGACCCAGTGATGTAAGACATGACATCACTCAAAACAGGAGACTCATCATATGGGTAGACAGGATGCTGTACCAAAGGTACCCCTAGAGCATCAGCCACTACCTTAGGAGTAATGGTGTACTTTACGCCTCGTATCCAACTCTTTACCAAAGTGTTGGAATCATAGACGCGGATAGAGATGTTCGAAAAGAACTCTCTAATCAAGGTAGCAGGTGGAGTAGGATCAGAAATATCCACCAAGGGTAACCAGCCCCTACGCTCAAAGTTTGCCCTAATGGCAGGATCAAGCTCATCTAAGATGACAGAACGCTCAGACCATATCTTCCTCTTAAGGTTCAGAGTATCATAAATCTCTTGATTTTTCTCACTAGGAAACCTCTCTCGGTCAAAGGGAGGAGGGGAAGGAGTAGGTGAGGGAATAGACCTATGAGCCCCAGTTTTCCTAGGCATAGTGCTAAGAAAAGGACAGAGACACAAAGAGAAAACCAACAGAATAAAAAAAAAAAAAAACAAAAACCAAGGGCAGACTACAAGTTAGTACAAAAAAAATATAGAGCAAAAATCTATATGATGCATGAACAGTTATAATGTCATGATGCATGTACTAATGCAGTTAACAAAGTTCAATTTTAAGTTCGATTGCATAAAATTGGCTTGATCATAGAGTTTCTAACAAAAACCCCAAAAATTTGAAAAACCACTTGATAATTTTGAAACAAATTGATGAATTGAGCATTACATAACACAACACACAGATTATAATGCCTAATTACATCAAAACAACAAGCCAATTTCATCAATTTCAACCTAATTGAACAAAATCCCCAATTCGGATTCAATACAAACCCTAGAAATTTCAATTTTTCACAAAACCCAAAATTGATCAAATTAAACCATCAAGAACAAGTTTATATCATGTCCCAACAAAAACCCATTGATCAATTTCACAAAATAGGTCTTGAATCAACAAAAATCCCAAATAGAAAAGGTCCAAAAATTTGAGTGAAAAATGCATGAAAATATGAAAATAAACTCAAAAGGAAGGGTAAAAGAGTCTTACCGGCTTGAGGAAAGAGAATCTTTGCAAAAAATTCGGAGGAAAACGACAAAAAATTGACTGTAGAACCTTGCCTAGTCGGAGAGAGAAGAAAAGTTTGAAAAACTTTTTGAAAAAGTGTTTGAATCAGTCAAGAACAGTGTTTTTAAAAAACCTGATTTGCGACTTTCGATTGATGGAAAATCACATTCAATCAATCGAATCAATTCGAGATTTTTTTAAAAGAATTTTAAGTATTTTCGATCGATTGAAAAACAGATTGGATCGATTGAAACAGGTAGCGGCTCACAGTATTTTGAGAAAAATCACAGTTTTGAAAAATTCAAACCAATTTTTGAAAATAACTCCTCAAAGCATTAAAATTGACAAAACAAAATGCATGAGTATGAGATGATATGGAATGATTTTTCAAAAACCCAAATTTTAATCCCAGTTTCTCCAAAGAAAGATTTCAGCCAGTTTCCCTTTACATTCTCAAGCAAAAAGAATTTTGCATAAAACTCAAAGTATTTTCAAACTTGGTTGGTCAGACCAAAAACACACACAATAACATGTACAATGTTTAACAAAGAGTAACTTGTGTAGTGTGTACAACTAGCAAAAACTTGAGATACATGTGAGGTGATATGTGAATAGCAATAAATCACAAAGTCTACAAAATCCATCACATAGAATTCAAAAGAGACTATAACCTAAAGAGTTACATCATATAACTCCCACATCTCCTAGAACATAAGCTTGCAATCATGTAAGTTTCTTGAATTTTGCCCCATAATTAGATGAAATTTGGCATCAAGCCTAATAGTACACACCAGTTTTAATTAAGTGAATTGGCATCAAGCCTAATAGTACACACCAGTTTTAATCATTAAGCAATTAACCGAGGCTACACCTTATGTTCTTTTTGTGCATGTGTTACACTTTTTCGAGCACAAAATCTTATGATATGCACTAAGGTGTTCATGATTGGCTAGTGAACAGTGGTGAGATGGTTATTTATGCCTTTCTCAAAAGGATCAAGTCCGACAGTCAAATAACATGTGACTTCAAGATAAAGACAAAGTGATAAACACCATAAACATCTTTTCCACACAACATGCACTACAAAACTTCAACTAGTAAAGTGCAATAAATAACCTCATCAAAGCTAAACAAGGTACACAAGACATGTTATGTGTAAATAAATTGACCAACCTTGTTTTCAAAGACCAAGAACTATAGTGCCAAACACAATTTGCTTTTCCCTTTTTTATTTTATTTTATTTTAAAAGAGAAAACAAATAAAACCTAGAATGAAATGCATGAATGTAATGCAATAAACAAACAAAAACAACAAAAACTAAAGAACAATGGTCACAAAAGAATGAGCAGTGAAGCACAAGGACCAAGAAAGCCAAAAGAGACTAGGGACACCGAAGCACACCAATCATTTGACGAAGTGTCTCAAACTTACTTCCATCAAGCTGTTTGGATGTCGGACCGTGTGCCTTACCAATCCATCCAACCACCAATTGGTGAAGGATGAGGAGGCATAAATCTTTTATAGCATTCGATCGCAGACCAAGCCCATTGGTATTGGAGCGAATTGTGAAATTCCTCACAATCCCTCCCTCACAATGCGGCTCCAACGACTCGAACCTATGACCTTGGCTCTGATACCACTTGAACGGTTTCAGACCCCTTAAACCAGCCAGATTAACCTAGTTAATTAGCCAAGTGATTAACTTAGTCAAATTATGCAATTCTAAGTTATCACAAATATACAATCATATCAAGAATATAAAGCAGCAGAATAATAAATAACAAAAAATATGATCACCCAGGAAACCACACGGTAAAAACCTGGGGAGGATTTGACCTAGCTATTCTCAAGGTAAACTGAATCCACTATGCTGAAAGAATCGAAGTTCATACAAAAGGACTTACAAGCGCCCTGCTCGACTTCCTAATGCTACCTACCAGTAGAACTTACTGACATGACCACGTGCAAGCTCCGAATCCATGGCCTCCTTTCTTTCTTGGATTCTCCAATCAGCTACAAGCACCCACGCTTGTTATTCTTTAAGCTCCAATGGCAGCAACCGAGTTGATCATCAAGATGTTGATACTATCTCTACCTTGAAAAACCCTAAGCTTTATGTAAAGGAAAGCTCATCTAGATCTCATAAGAGATTTACACAAAACAGAAAAGTATGAGCAACAATACAACAGGAGCAACTCTAAAAACGTGGCTAGGGTTTTTCTTTATATACCTAAGGTAAAAACAGAAAACCCAAAACGTTTAATGAGTTAGGGCTGAGTTGGAAAATTTTGCAGAAAAGCATTCTGGCTGAGATTCGATCGATCGAGTCTTTCTTTCGATCGATCGAGTCAGGCCGAAATGTACCAATGCATCTGCAGCCTCTCGATTCCAACTTTACATGAAAGACACAACTTTGAGCAAGCCTAAACAAGACTAAACAACCTGTTTTGATCATGGTTTGCCAATAATACAAATTAGAGTTCTAAATACATAAATTCCTAAATCTTTAGAACCTAACATCATTGTTTATGCATCATTGTAGCAAAAAATATTATGCCTAGATAGTATACATAGCACATTATACTACTAACCGTAAGACCTTTGCAAAAATAAGAAATGTGTACACATTTTTTGGCATTTGAATTTAGTGCCCAATTAATCTAATCATACATCTATATACTATAATTGTCCATTCCTACAAATCCAACATAGAATCTATATGTGTAGCCACAACGGTAGACGCATAATAGCCAGAAATTTTTTTTTTGGTAAAACTTGTATTTTTATAGTTGATCTTTTTTCCTTTGCATGATGGCTACTGTGGTGTACATTTCTATTT
The DNA here is from genome assembly GCA_032727855.1 of Quercus ilex subsp. ballota. Lineage (NCBI taxonomy): Eukaryota > Viridiplantae > Streptophyta > Magnoliopsida > Fagales > Fagaceae > Quercus > Quercus ilex. Next base: position 77,796,296 of record CM064909.1, read on the forward strand.
TCATTATCCACAGCCTCTCTTCCAAACCCTCGTAAAAGTGTCAAAGAAAAATAAAACTTTCACCATCTAATTTTCGCCCAACTTTACAGCAGCAACTTGTGAGTTAATTTCGGCCAACAAATTTTGTGAATTCCAAAAAACTCAAAACATAAAAGTTGTAGATATTTAAGTCATGGTTCTAGCCCATCTGGCCTTGAGTCAATTGAATTTTTGAAGAGAGAGATACATCTAAAATACTGATTAGTGCTCAAATCTGTTTTTTCCTCTTCAAATTGTGGCCCTTTGATTTCTTTCCTTATTTGAAACTTTCAAACATGGTAAATGACCCAAGCACTCCATAAAAAGTATACATTTTAAGATGTTATCAAAACCCTAAACTATAATACACAATATATATATATATATATATATATATAGACACACACACAGACACAAAATAAATAAACGTACACCCCAATCCAACTTGCAGTGATAGAAAACATTGTAGCATATGAAATTAGTACCATGTTCTTTCAAATAATACAAACCAACAATATGGTCCAACTCCTAAAAAAAAAACAGTCCAACCAATCCATTGAAGTAGAATGAATACTTATGTTAGGTCATTCAGTTTGGCCAGTAGTGGAGCCAACCACAGTTTGAGTGGGGCATATTCTTCTATTATGGCCTTCTTGCCTATAGAGACTGCACAATGGCCTTGGTTGATGCTCTGCCCCTTCGTCCATTTCATTTCGAAGCCGAGTTGTTCTTGGTCGACCTTTTTCACGGCGCAGCTTGACATTAGGATACAAGATCGGAAAATCAGGCTCATTCCAATGTACACTGTTCGGAACCATGCGAAATCTAGGTGCATAACAAGCAACTTGTTCTTCCAAATGGTAGCAGTGGTCGATATATCATATTGCAGAGATGCCTTGATATTTACACATGGCAATGACATGTGAGCACGGCATCTTATAAACCTGCCATTTTTGACAACTACAAGTATTCTGCCTCAAATTTACCTCATGACGATGATTACCCCTATATGCAGAGTTAGGGTTTATTGGTGTTCTGACTTCAAACAGACCATCTTCATGACTGAACACAGTAACTGAATGCTTTGGTGCCTTTTTTTCCCATTTATTGAATTTATTCTTTGCATAGGCTGTAATGAGTTCACCGATAGTAACCTTTACGCGTGCCTTAGTATACCGATCGGCAAAATAGGCTACACAATGGTAATATGTAAGTTCAACTAACATAGTTATGGGCAGATTTTTAGCACTCTTTAGAATTCCGTTGAAGCTTTCAGACAGGTTTGTTATCATTGCCCCATAACGATGTCCACCATCGTGTGCTAACGTTCACTTGTCCACCGGTATTTCTGATAAATACTTCTCACCATCTGCACTTAATTGAGTAATTCTATCCCTGGTTATTTGATACTTTCGTAACTGATTCTCCATGCCTACCCACATTACCATAGCCTTCAAGTTTTTATTCCCAATTTGTTGATTAAAATCGCTAGCCACATGGCGAAGGCAAAAACGATGATACCATCGTGTCGATTGACATATAGTCTGTATCGCTGCCATTATACCAGGGTGACGATCAGATATGACAAATAACTCTTCCCGATTAGTGACAATAATTTGAATACAGCGCAAAAACCAATACCAGCTATCATCAGTTTCCTTCTTCACAATGGCAAAGGCAAGTGGAAAAAGTCTGTTCTCACCATCCTACGTTGATGCAATCAGTAACGTACCTTTGTACTTACCATATAGGAAAGTTCTATCTATACTAATCATTGGCCTACAATGTTGAAAACCTTCAATTGATGGACCAAAAGCCCAGAACACTCTCTCAAATATTGCATAGCCTGGCATAGTAGTAGGTATTGTTCTCCAAATAACCCTACTGCCCGGGTTTGAATCAGTCAAAGCTTTCAACCATTTTGGCAATAATTGGTAAGATTTGTCTCAATCACCAAACGCTCTACCAATTACTTTTTGTTTCGCCACCCACACCTTAAAATAAGAAGGCCGGTATTGGTACTTATTGTAAAGAGTCTGTTGAAGTGAAGAAATCTTTATGGTTGGATCATTTTTGACAACATCCCTCGACTCTTTCTCAATAACATGGGTGTCTAATTGCTCGTGATCTTGTGTGAGCGTGGACTCTGTACGTGTGTGTGGACCACTGTATTTCCTAAGCTCAAACAACCCATGTGTAGCCCGGAAGCATTCTCGAAGACGCCAAGAACAATGTTTGCACCTTACAGACCAACATGCTGGATCTGATTCTCTTACACAAAATGTTTGGTTCCTCTTGATGTGATAGTGTTTAACAGCAGCTTGTAGTTCATCCTTATCAGCAAAAAGCAAGCCCACATAAAACTCTTGGGTAGGGTCCCAAATACTCTGAGTGGGCTTTTCAAATGGTGGGGTTGGATCAATCATATTATCCCACGTGTTCTGTGAAAAGCTTAGTGATGAAGGTTGATAGAATGCCATAACTGGACTGCTTTCATGATTACCTTCATTTAGAGGCTCTTGTTCATCTCCAACATCATTAAGGACCTCGTCGTCATCAAGTTGGTCATCATTATCCATGGCTCGCATACTTTTTGATAATGTATGGACTGCATTTTCAGTAGTAGTAGCTATGCGATGTGTATCATTGGGATCATTAGTAGTCTCTTGTGTGACATGCTTAGTTGGATTATCATAGTCAGCATCACTGGTGTTCATTGGTCGATAAGGAACATGTTGGTCCTCAGTTGCATATGGAGCATGATAGTCAACACCACCAATGTTGTTTGGGGAATGAGCCGCATCTTCAGAATAATGACCAATATGAGTGGCATATGGATCATGGCGGTGCTCGCCATGTGAATAACTAAACGATGCACTTGGTCCTTCGTTGGCATATTGAATGGGAAAAACATCTCGGTGGCTTCTTATGGGCTCTACACCCACATATAAATTTGCACCTACAAATCCATATTGGCGGTCTAACATATTGAATATTGCATTGACACCATGATCATCTTCTACCAAAACTTGCTGGTAAGTCATAGGATGTGGATGACATTGAAAAAGAAATCTATACCAAATAGTCAGTTTTGAATCTTCTCTGTTTATATGAAGCGTGGATGCTACTCCATCACATAGATCTTCAAATGTAACACTCTGCCTTAATAGAAGCATAAAAGGAGGTGGCCCTTTGTAAAAAAAAAAACCGCCCTAAAGCAGAAGTGGGGCAGGGGAGGGAAATAGGATACCCGCTCGATGTTATTCCTAAGTGTCACACTATCACTATCATGGAAGAAAAAGGGTGGAAATTATGTGAGGTGCAAGTGGAGGGTGAAGGCGACGAAATTGCCATAAATTTAACTTTTCTAATACATAGAATCAGACATCTCAAGTGGGTTTCATGCCACGTAAAAGGAAAAAGATAGAAGAAATTCAAATTCTACTTAGCTTTTGGTTGGGGTCTTGGTCAATTGATATCTCGTCTTCAACAAGTCCCTGCTTTTCTAGACAATCACCAACTCTCCCGGCGTTTTTTGCTTTTCTACACAATCAAAGTCACTACTTTCCTATATAAAAAATAAAAAAGTCACTACTTTAAGAACGTTCTAGTTCATAAGTTCTAAATTTCTAAGATTGAGAGCTACTTGACTCTTGTACTGGGCAAGGTAGAGGTAGGGTTCAAGGAAGATGTGAAAAAGAGAGAAATATAGATTTTTTATTTTCAATTTGAAGTTTTTGGTTATGACTTAAGAGAGGGGGAAAAAAGTAGAAGGAAAAAAAATTTTGTGTGTTGTGTTAAATTCTTAATACATCATTGTCTAAATTAATTTGTTCTTAATAAATTGGAGGAGTGACTGATTATTAAAAAAAGAAAAGATGTTGGAATGTGTTGAGGTCCAAAATTTCACAAGAAAGCCCATTCCATGAAAAGTAAAGAAGGCTCAATTCTTGTAGCAAGAAGAATCGACATCAATGCCCTATGTATGCTCAGATTTCTAGCAAAAAAGGCCATTAAAAAATCCAGCAAAATCCAGTGAAAGAACTGGGCCGGGATACCCAAAGGCTGCTAGAGGCTCGAGATCATTGGGACGTGCAGCACAACTAAAGTGGGATTGAGACAGCTCAAAAAGGGTACCGTGAAATACAAGAAACGAAGAACAGATATGTCCTTCTCAAGCACCCAGTGGTGTAGCAAAGAACTAGAAAGCTTGGAGAGTGACAACTCATGAACAAAAGGCTGGTACCTCGGGGAACCTAGAATGAAGAACTATAAGGGGAAGTGGCTAGGAAAACCTTCAACCCAGCAGGAATGGATTTCGCTCAGTTGGGAAAAATGATAGCAGGAAGGACGACCAAAAATTGAGCCTAAAAGGTAAGAAGCCTTGAAAGAAGAGAGATTGAAGGTTAGCTGCCTGAGGACGCCCCGGAATGGAAAGTCAGCAAGTGACTTTTAGGGAAACAACACGAAAAGAGGAAAACAATGAGAAACAGGGAAAGAACCAGCCATCAGAATGGTTGGCATAACAGGGGCTCTGATACCCAAAGAGCCAAGGGGGGAGAATCAATGGTACATTGAACCCTAGAATGACATTATAAAAGGGGGGGAAGCAACCAACATCAAGGGGGACTCAGCAATAGTGAAATCATAATAGAATCACTGAGAAAACTCTGTCAAAATTCAAAGAAAGTAGGGAAATATCTCCCGGTATCCCAGAAACAGCCACTAGTACATACTTAGATCAAAATGATTCAAACTTTGCAAGTCTTAGAGGCTTAGATAGCCATCTAAGTCGATAATTTTGAGCTTATTTGGACCTTGTATCACGTCTTAGTGAGCATATTGTAATCCACGATTAAGAAAAATAATGAAATATTTCATACTGATTGGAGGATCCTTAATAGTTATTTCGTGTCTTTCTTTATTACATTGTTTTCCTTTGCTGCTTTCTTGCTGTTCAATACATATATTTTTGCTTGTTAGTTTTTCTTTAATCAACCAAAAGCTTAGTCTTTTTATCGGGGCCCTCACTTCAACTTGGGCCTTAGACACACTTAGCCTCCAAAGAAACATATGCCAAAACATGCACACATTAGATATCACTCTCTCCCACAAAAATCCTCCTCACCTAACTATCTTGGAAGGCAATGCCTAAGCAAAGCCACTTGGACTTGTGTTCCAAATCCCTCAAGTCTTGTGTAAAGGCACTAAGTCTGTGAGAATTAGGGCTAGGATCCTTGTGGCTGAATCATTCTCATGAAATTCATTTACATATATGTATATGTATTAAAATGTATATCCTAATCTGAGAAACTAAAAATTATTTGAAGATATGTGTATTGTATAGTGTGTTTTTATGCAGGACCTATAGAGGTAAAGGGAAAGGACAAAACTCTATTGCATAATAAGCATGGAGAAAGATCATATAGTTCAAAGAATCAGCATTCTGGGTTTTTACAGGCCTAGTACGCCCCGGAATCCCACGACAGTATGCCCAAGATCCCACAACAGTACGCCTGGGGTACCAAGTGAAGGAACTCTTTTAAATGTTTATACAATAAAAGATAAGCCTTAAATATTCTATTTCAATCTCTTTCTCATTGTGAATATTATAAATACTTATTTTAATTGTTTCGTAAGAGTAAATGGTCATTTTATGACACTAAAACACTTATAATAATATTTTATTGCTCAAGAGGAATTGCATTTTTGTCTTGAGGAAATTTATGTGACTTGCGCATAACTTGGTTTGTAATCAGCCCCTATTTAGCTACAGTGAACCAAGCCCAATCCACTAAAACAACAAGTATTTGGCCTGGAATCTTTGTCTCTACTTGGGCCTATGTGCTAAGAAAAAAGCACTCTCACAAAGTGAAAATGTCAAAATTACTTATCTATATATATAATAATAAGTAAAGCAGAGAGAGTGTGAAATTGAATTCCAAATTAGAACTCTAATTGTGTGCCACGTATACGCACCAAATTAGAATTCCTAATTAGAGTTCTAATTTTGTGCCATGTATCTAGAATCTGAAATTGAAATTGAATTTTGCATCATGTGGCTAAATGTATGTGGACTCATTTTCATTAAAACCACTTCTATGTATTGGGTCAAGTGAGTTACTGTGCTAATTAAGTTTTTTCTTGATTTTGCAGTCAAACGTGAAAACCAAAGAAATTAATATCGGTGAGAAGAACTTGATTTGGGTACATTGCATAATTTCCAAAAAGATAAATGTATGTGGGCTCATTCTCATTAAAACCATTTCTATGTATCGGGTCAAGTGAGTTACTGTGATAATTAAGTTTTTTCTTGATTTTGCAATCAAACGTGAAAACCAAAGAGATTAATATCGGTGATAAAAACTTGGTTTGGGTACATTGCATAATTTCCAAAAAGATAGCAAAGCCAGAGTTTGCATCTTTGTTATAAATTGCTTACAAAGTTTGCATCTTTACATTTGCACTGAGTTTCGGATTAAAGTGCTTTCTTCTTGGTTTTGACACTGAGTTTTGTTTACTATTCACTTACAAAGTTTGCATCCTTACATTTGTTATAAATTGCTAATATGTGATTAGATGTACATTATGCCTAAAATTCACTATCCTTATATTTGGTTTTTTGTTCAGGTTTGGCACCTATAACAATGAAGAAAGTATTGCTGTGGACCGATGGATAATACTTTTTGCAGGCTGCAAAGGAACTTAGTGATCAATGGAATCTCATGCGAATTGGAGAGGACCCGGCTGTAGATGTCTGGATGGCAGATGTGAGTCACTATGTTTTTAAAATTTTCAGTGAAGGTAAAGGTTATGAACAATGTAAATTTTCCAGAAAGAGATTTATTATTCTATATTTACGCAAGTTTGGTCGCCTTCTTGGAGTGGATCACTCCACCCTGTCTTTCTACTAGAATTTTTTTATTCAGATTGTTACAATTTAATCCAAAATTTTATTTGAATTTTTCTATTGTTGTTACTATCATATATTATCATTCTGATTGTTCAATTAGAATTTGAAATTAGAGTCCAATTTTACTATATACGTGTACAATCTAATTATTTTTAATTTTGCTGTCATGTGTAGAAGCCAATGAGATAAAATTAATAACACATTAAACGCTCATACTTTGGGAATCGGTAGTACCAATCTAAATCCATTGGACCTGCTTCGTGATAATACAACTATGAAGGATGTATAAAAACACACACAAACCTATCTCTCTATAAAAAGAGATTTGAGAGAATTTCTTTTATCAGCCATGAAAGTTCAGAGGTTTTTTCTTCACACAAATGCCCATCATGTTACAAAATGACCCATCGTAAAACTACAAAATGAGTACAACTCTGAGGGTTTTTTTTTTTTTTTTTTTTTTTTTTTTTAAATTTTTTAAGCTACGAAAATTTCAATCACCAATAAAGATTGAAGATTCAAAAGCGTGAATGGATCTTTTGAATAAACATTGTCACCAAGGTTCATCTTTCTGTGTAAAATATATATACTGCTAAGTTTTGTTAATGAAATTTTCCTGTTAATAATATGAATTTAGACTTAACTGAGTCTTTTAAACATGAATAAACTCATAATTAATAATATATCACGTACGGGGCTACATACTAGTTTATACTAGTTTCTCTCTATTTTTTCATACCAATTAAGTTCCATTAACGAGAGAACGAAAGATGATGGGCTCTCATATATCTAGGTTCATCGATCCTTCCCCTACTTCTTTTCTTCACTATAAAAATTGGAAAACAATGATAACCCATCTTCAATTTTTCTTATTTCATTAGACTACAATTTGTATACAACAAGAGGTGGCCATGTGTATCACATTTAAAATAAATAAAAAACTATAATATAGAAAAGAATAGGTCCATGAACATAACCTTTTTTTTTTTTTTTTTAACAATTTGCTTAAATAAATAACAAATAATAAGATGTAATTGATAGATAAGTGTTGGTATTATCCCACATTAGTTGTGTGTGTCTAGTGTTCACAGTTTATAACTTCAGTCTACAACTACAAAAGTTAGACCACTTTTTAGTTATATTCTAGTTATGTAATATATTATAAACCCGACTTATATGTGAATGATATTAAATTTATTATCCGCTAACTTGCTAAAATGATATAAATTATGGTGTTCCAAATGAATCGAAGAAACAGAATGTGGCGTCAAGTCTGACAGAGGATTCTTGCTTTTGGGCACATGTTGAGGAGGCTCGCATTTCATGCAAATTGCTGAGTAGCGGAGAATCAAATGATATGAAGAAAGAAACAAACAAATTGATTGAGTTTGAAAACTATGTATACGGTTTGATGAAAAATTATGCAGTATCTTCTGAGATTTTCTTAGCTGGGAGTAGCTTCATGACATGGTGGAGAGAGTATAGAGAGATTAAGGGAACTTTTTATCGTTCACATCTCACTGGCTTAATGAATAATGAAGAGAATTACAACAAGTACGCTAAGGGCCGCTTGGTGATTCCCTGAAGGTATATATGATTTTGATCACATATTTCAATATTTATGTGTGCACTTCCCTTCAAACATTTATGGTATTTCGAAGTCATTCCCAATAGATTGTAAATTAAAGAAAATCATCTTTTCAACTTTTTTATTATTTTTATAAAATTTTCATGTCTTGCTTTTGCCGTTTTTGAGTTGGATACTTGGATGTGAGCACATTTTGGATGAGCATAATTCTCCTCAACAAGACCATTCATGATTTGCTAAACCCTAGAGTCACCCCCACAATCCTTCTGCAACTGAAATGTATTCAACAACTTAAAAGTTGCAAGCCATGTGAGACTTTTCTCGTGTTCATAATTCGGGAGATTTCGGGTCTAAACTAGTTTAATTAGGTAATATCTCTAGAATATATTGTATAATTTATTTTTTTCAAAAGCTCAATATTATATATTAGGATTAGCCATATTAACAAAAAATTTCGCTCAATTAGAATATTTTATTTTAATGAATTAAACTATTAATTTAAAAAAAAAAAATTCTTTCATCTTGCTCTTTACAAAACCGGCAAGGAGTTTTTCTTTTTCCATTTCACCATACACAACGCAAACAATCACATTCACAACCCTCAGCCTTAAATTTTCTCAATACTTTTAAAGGGTACATTATCATATGTAAAACTGCAACTCTTATAAAAATATTCTTGTTCTGGTCTACTAAGCCACTTGTTTCATAATCATTACAGAAGAAAAATGAAAACAGAAACAAAGAATGGAAGAGAACAATCTAAAATGGTAAAATTTACAAAATTTTTCAAGAAGAAATAGGTAGAAGAAATCATGATATGGAAAGCCAATTCAAGTTGATATCTCTCTTAGCCACTATTACCCTTTAAATTGGAGAAGAATTCCTCAAAAAGCTCCCATAACTTGGCCCTCTCTTCATCACATACCACAAGCCTCAACTGCTTGAGATTAGTAATTGATGATGGCAACTGCTTATGCAATCTCAAGCACTCTTTCATGTGTAACTCTTTCAATTCATGCAACTCACCAATGTGTTTTGGCAACTTGATAGTGCTTAGGCAGTCAGATATGTCAAGAATGCATAACTTATGGAGGCTTCTGATTGACCTTGGCAACTCCGACAATTTAGTACAAGAACTAAGCCTTAGCACTTCTAAATTCACCAACTTTCCGATTTCTTCAGGCAGTTCAGACAACTTATGACAATTGGTGATGTTGAGTTTTTTTAGGTGGAGAGACTCACACTACCATTCAGGCAATCCCACCAAATGATTGCAATAGTCAATGTTTACCTCCATTAGATTTGGAAATGAATCTGAAACTTGTTTCGTACAATCCCCACAAGTTTGACCAATATTACACATAAACAAAGATATTTTCTTCAAACTCCTCAATTGTACAAGGGAATTGCAAAGGGAAGAAATTGAAACCTCCTCTAATCTAATTCTCTTTAGATTGGGGAGAGAACTGAGTAGCTGAAAATTACTTAATTCAGCCGGAAAGAAACCGTAATTTGTGACAATTATAACCTTGAGTTTAACCATAATCTTCACAAACTCAGTTAAGGTGTAATTCCTTGTTCGAAAATTCAGAATTAAAGCCTCAACTTCAGGTGCTTGAATGTTGCACCAACTCGATGAAAACAGCTCATCTGCAAAAAAATATTCCATATGGTGTGACAAGATACTCATTAGTAGGTTACATTGTGTGTGTGTGCCTTTGTTAGAGAAAAAAATGCACCAACCAGTAGAGATAGACAGTAAGAGTGCATTGATAAGTTGTGGTTTCATCCACCAGTCTCGTAGATTGTTTTCCCTGATGTCCACAATCAGTCTTGTCCTTTCTATTATTGGCCTCTGGCTGCTCAATTGGATAGCTAGCTCCCTAAGAAGATCATGTTGGGTGACGAATTCTTTATTGTAATAGTAACTGACCTCTTTTGCATCTTTCCTGGTGAATGACCAAAAGTATAAGCTTATAAGAGATTCAAATTCTTCAGTCCTTACATAAGAAAAATATATATTCCATGGCAATCGAACATAGTTGTGGATACGATAACAAAGACATGGATTGAGATAATCAGTTTCTATCTGTAACAATTAAAATCAAACAGTTATAAGATAAGCAGCAAAAAGGTGTAGACTACTAAAAGTTGAAATTCCCCTCTTTTATTGGGCAGAGTAATTGGACCCCTTATTGTTTATCGTTTGATATAAAATTCCTTTTTTCTCTTTTTAGTAATCACCTTTAGCGTCCTTGGTGTGTATATATATATTATCAATTGTGGCCAGAAGTTGATCAAGCTAGAAGACATAATGCAATATTTTGGGTCTTAGGTCATGTATAGAGATATCACATCACAACAAGCAACTAGAAATGATCAATTAAAGAACTTATCCCACAGGACAATCACAATTTAGAAATCAGAAGTCTGAACAAACCTTTTCATCACAAAACTAGCCAAATTCCGACCGTTGAGTTCATGCAAGAGATATCATTATGGGAACTTCTGATAGTTCACCTCTCACTAACTTAAGAATGTCGAGAATTATGAGGAGTATACTAAGGGCACCCTAGTGATTCCTGAGATGTAAATTAAAATTATATATTTCAAACTTGTCTGGCATTCAAAATTTATTCCCCAATAAATTGTAAATTGAGGACATCATCTTTTCAATCGTTATTACTATTAGTCATGGATCTGCACAAAGCTTGAGAATATGCAATTATTTTGTAATGGAATATATGTGTAATCTATTTTCTAATAAGAACTTCAAGATCATATAGTAGGGTTAGCCATAACAAAGGATTTCTACTCATAAGAATATTAATTAAAATATTCATTAAAAAAAAAGCTATTTTCATCTTGCCCTTTACAAAACAACCCAAGCGCAAAAGAAGGGTTTATTTTTTTTTTTTTTTCAAACTAAAAAAAATGATGCCATATTGTTTTCTCTGTCAATTAATGAAAATTTTATATTCTCCATAAACAAAAACCTATATTTTTATTGTAAAGTTATTATTTACAACTATATGTTTTGTTGGCTTATATTCCGTGCTAAATTTAATTGTAATTATATTCAATTTGTTGTACCCTGTATTTGTTGTGGGATTTCTTTGTAAGGGTTGTGTGTTAGAGAGAGAGAGTGTGTGAAGACTCAAGTATTTGAAGACTGAAGATTTCTCACGGGTATCTCGCGACTTCGCTTCTTGCGAAGTGATACATGTGCCCTGCACATGCTGGAATGCGAAGAGTTAGGCCAGGTGGAGACAGCTGTGTCTTGCGAGTATCTCGCGGGTAAGGCCTTCCCGCGAGACACCCGCGAGGCATTCTGTTCTGCCAGCCTGTCCAGTCTGATTCACACTTTTTGTACCCACACTATTTATACCCTCATTACCCACAATTGAAAAGAGAGCCTCTGAGAGAAAACCCTAGCCAAACACCTTGAGAGTTAGAGATTGTTATATCCACAATCCTCTACACATTTGTTTTGGGAATTTTCTCATCTCCTACCTCTCCATTTCCATACCATTGAGAGGTTGATAGCCCAAACACTTACCATACCCTTTTAGAGTGTGAAGTGACGTTTTGATGCTACTGGGAAGCATTGGAAGAAGACGATGATGGCAGATGCAATATGGAGCTTGTTGCGAGATCCGAAGAACTAAGACAAGACACGGTTCCGAGAAGCCTTGTTGGAGTAGGAGGTTGGAGGGCTTAGGTACATCGGATAGATTAGACTTGGAGGGTCTCTTGCTAACCCATGTATCCCAACTGATTGTCTAGTGGATCGATTTTCGCTTGGAGGGCGGCGGAGAGGTTTTTCGTCGAGTTCTTTGGTTTCCTCTTCGATAACACGTCTCGGTGTTATCTGTGTTTGCATCTCTCTTCCCTACTCTTGTTCATTTCATTTTTACTGCTATGTTGCTTTAAATATGGATTAGAGTAGTTGTCTTGCTTATACGCTTGTATTTACACTATTCCGCACTTAGTATTAAGTTAGTGTAAAATCAACCAAGCCGTAACTTTAATTTAGGGGTCTAAACTGCTCGTGTGTTTTCGACACATTTTCGAGCTTTCATTTACTATAATTTTTGTTAAAAATTTTTATCTACTCCTATTATGAGTCAATCCTTTTTTGATACGACATATATAGCGGTGATTAAGTTTTTTCGATTACAATAATTGGAAAGGTAAGAAAAAAATAGAGTTTTCCCATCATTTAAAAAACTTTCACTTGCATACCTCTATTTTGATGTTGTCTTTAATCTTAAACCACTCTTCGTTGTCATCCAAATCATAGTTCTCTCTCTTTTAAAGCATACAAAGGAATCATCATAATCTTTCCTACTAAATTATTGCTCTTCTTGATACATCCGTAAATATCTACCGAATCAAATATATCCATACGTTGTGCAAACAAAACACAAAATGTCATATGAGCAATTGTTAGAGCATCCACAACCGGTTTTCATATCTCATCTTATTTTACCATCCTAAAAAGCAACTTTATCAATTATACTATAGCATTTTACAATACACCCAGCATCCCAAAACTCTATTATTTTACCATTTTATTAAAATATTATATTTTAATCTTTTTTTATTATTTCTCTTTTTCTCCTCATTTTCCTCTCTTTCACCCTCAACCCCTAGCAAACCCATACCCAGCAAAATCACAAGAAGCAAATCACAACAAAAATTCACCCAAATCAAACAAGCACCAGAACTAAACATTCTCAACCTCTAGCACCTGCCACAACTAAACAAACAATCACCACAACGCCACCACTACCCTCTGCCCAAACAAACCCAGCAAACACCGAAACCCACTATCAAACCCATCGGAACAAATCCTCCAACCCATCAGAAAAAATCACAACAACCAGACCTAAATCCAACCACCCAATGCCAACCCAAATACCACCTAAATGCCACCCTAATCCGACCCAAACGCCAGAAACTGGAACCAAAATCCCAAAATATAAAAAAAAAAAAAAAAACAAAATAAAACCCACCAAAATATGAAAGCAACCCAACCAACCAAACGCCGGCCACCAAACCCAGAAACCGGCCACCATGTCAACACCACCAAACCCATCAAATGCCGGTCTCTATGCCGATCTCCACATCGGTCTCCACGCCGATCTCCACCGCGCTGACCTTCAGCCACCATGTCTATTGCAGCCGCACCACCAACCTCGCCACCACGCCAATCTAGAAATCCGATCTGGCGTGAGCTCCGATCTGGCTTGGTGATTCGGCGTGAGCTCCGAGAGAGAAGCTTGACAATGGCGAGAGAGAGAGGGGATGAGAAACAGAGAAGGAAGAGAGAGAAAAGAAAGGGAAAAAATGAGAGAGGATAGAGAAATTGCCGGGTAAAAAAAGCATTAAATTTTTTTTTTATACCATTCAGTTATAGTACCATCTTACATTTGAGATGGTACTGTAGCTAAATCTCAAAAAAAAAAAAAAAAAAAAAAAAAAGCTTTTCCCATATGGCCTTTCAGTTGCTGAGCATTTGTTGGGCTTGTATGCCAAATGTATCTTACATTTGGCATGTGGGAAGCCCACTGCGGATGCTCTTACTCAACAATGATTAGTTGGACCCATTAAGAAAATAACTTTATATTGATAACCTATAGAAACAACTTTTCCCACACAAATAAAAAAAAAAAATTGTAAATTTGTCCACTCAAAAAAAAGAAAAGAAAAAGAAAGACAAATAGCAAAGCCTCATAATCAAGCTGCTATATAAATCAATTATAAAAGAAAAATAATGAAAATCTTATTGGAAAAGCTAAAATTTGTCACTTATCTAATCATTTTTGTTTGACTTGTTGGTCCCAATTATGTATAACACTCCTATTTTCAAAAAAAAAGATTGTATCCTAAAATAAATAAGATTCCATCTATAGTTTAAGCTTTTAGGTAAAGGTAATTTATCATGTGTAACGTGACTAGTGTCAAGTCAATCATGCATTTTTAAACCTAACAAACTGAAAGCTACCTAATCTATATATTACTAAAAGCTGAAGCGTAGCATTTAATATTGTTACGCTCACATTAAGCCACATCAGCAGCCATGTCATTCCCATCTTATTTTCTAAATTTTTAATTCAATTTTAAAATAGTTTTACCAATTTTAAAAATACTAATAAAATTAAAATTATTTTCAGCCCTATCTCTACTTTAAAGTCCACTTCTTATACATTTAAATCCACTATAAAGCCCAAGCCCACACCCAAAGCCTTTTCAACTTACTCCCTTTGTCAAACCTTATTGCTTTTCACGGTTACAACTTATGCTATTCCCTTCTGTTACACGGATTCAAATTCCTATTTCCCACGTTTTGTTTCATCGTTTCAGGTTTAGTTCCTTCATCTTCCCTACCTTTTGATTATCACAGTTTCAGCTTCTATTATACTGTTTCACTCACGGTTTCATCTTCCTGTTCTACAGTTTCGACTTTTGTTTTGGCTTCTAATGGCAACGTCTTTGTCAGTAAGCTGGGTGGTTCAATTGAGGTATCCCTACATCCCAATTTCTTTTGTACTCTATTCTTTTGCTTGATGATTTTTTTCCCTTTCTACGTTTGTTTCTGCCTATTTCTTGCTGTGGTGTGGATGGTTGTTAGGGTGTTGAATTTGTTACTGCTGGGTTATTTAATTGGAGCACTGCTTTTTTGGGTATGTTCGTTCGGAGTTCTTTTGAAGATTTTTTAGGTTGGGAAAACCTAGAAATAGTGTGACAATCATGTAGCAAAGCAAAGTTGACAAAAGCTCAAGGTGTGACAATTTGTGGCAATCACGTTTCCTTTGTTTTGTTCACAGATTTAAATCTGTCAACTTTTAGTTAATGAGACAAAAGCTCATCAAATGGCTGTCCTATGTATGTGTCAAATGGGGGAATTTTTGTGCAGTGGCTCTGTTGATAAGAGTATTGGTATATGGAAAAGAGAGGCTTATGGTAAGCTTAGTAAAGTTGGAGTCATAAGTGGCCATGAAGGTCCAGTCAAATGCTTGCAGGCATCACCGGGTAATTTTGGTAGTGGGTTATTGCTCTATAGTGGAAGCCTTGATAGTTTTTTGTCCACTAATTTTTTTCTAATTATTGTGCATTGGGTTATTCTTATTGCTGATTTTCCAAGTTTAAGAAGTCCACGGTAGGTTAGTACTAGAGAAATCTGAAAATTTTTCATACGGTTTTGTTAATTAGCATATAACATTCACAAGTAGCATAAATAGACCATCACTTGGCACCAAAAGTTAATCAGCAATATGGATGGTAGAGAAACCCAATTATCGAGCTCCGGTACCAAACGTGGTTGTTGGATCACCTTCCCATTCATCATTGGTCAACCTCTCTCTCTCTGTCTATCTAACACACACAGAATTTGCTTGGATCAATATATTTCTTATTTCTATTTATATCAAGCAAGGGTGGTGGCAGGCTTCACACTTGGAGGAGGGATGGATATCGAACCTGATCGTATATCTGATTGAGGTGTTCAATTTGAAAAACATAAATGCTACTCAGATTTCAAACATAGTGAGTGGTAGCACCAATTTGCTTCCGGTCATTGGAGCAATTGTTGCTGACTCTTTCTTTGGTACTTTCTCTGTTGCTGCAGTTTCTGCCTGTATCTCTTTGCTGGTAATACTCTTTACAGTGTTGCAACTTGCAAGATGCACAGTCTGTTGTGTGTGTAGTTTGCTTGCTAGACTCTTTGTTGTGCATTTATCTCGAGTTATATTTAATTTTTCAATATAATTGATTGATCGATATTTTCCTCTCGAGTGTGATTAGTTTATGTACATTGTGTGTTTGTAAAGTTTATTATTTGGTAAGTGTAAAAATTGATTGTCTTCTATATATCTTTTCCAACTAATGAAGTAGTGATTTAACTTCAGTATTCTTTTACTTTCCAAGAACAATATTGAATAACACGAACTTATCGCTGTGTTTCTATTGGCAAAAGGTATACTTTTTTTAAAGAATGATGAATTTGGCTGCAACTCTGAAAATAATTTATATTGTTTGACTCAAATAAAAAATATTAATATTTCACATAGACATAGTAGTGACAGTTGTAGTAGTGAGGGCAATACTGATGGTATTGGTGATTGTGGTGTCCTTAGAGGCGGTGATGACGGAGGCGTTACAAATGGTATGGTGGTTCTAGCTATAGGCCCGCTTGAGACAATGATGGTGGGGTTATAATAATTGATAGGATTGGAGTGGTTGATGTAAAAGCCTTTATTTTCATTTCCATTTACGATTAACTACTCAATTTTATAAATTTGAGTAGTTAATCAATTTTTTTCTATATATAAATAAATTATTTTTAATCAATTTTCAAAAAAAAAAAAAAAAAAAAACTATGTCCAAAGGAACCTATATCTTACACTTCTATGTAACAAATACAAGTGTTTTGCAGATAAAATTTCAAATGTTAAGGAGGGCGTGATAAGGAAATTTTTGGTTATAAGATATATTCTATTTTCATTCTGCTTTGTATTTTTCTAATGACATTACCTCCATTTTCATTTTGTAATTGGTTGTTACCATTGGTGTAAGTTGTGACTTGAGATTGGTTAGCCTAAAAGTGAAACCAACTGGATTATCTTTGGATGGTTTGTTTGGTTCTCGGCTGAACACATGAACCAATAAAGGATAGTTTATTTTTGGGTTGTAGGAGCTGGATTATGTGACCCAAACAATGAACCAAACATGTATAAACCTAGGTATGGCAATGAAGTGGGTTACATGGGTCTCCTCTTTGTTCAATCTTTCTTTAATTGTTTTTGGTCCCAAGACCTCTTTCTCTCTTTCATGTACCTTCATTATTCATCTGTAAGAGATTATCATACCTTCTCTTTCCCCACATTATACTTAATTAAATTTCGAAAGTGACAGGCTTGTGCATCATGTCCTTGTGTAGGGGATTAGCATTTTGTGTTGGTCTTTTAGTTCCTTTCATCTAATTGTATGTTTTCTTTTCATGTAAAACAAGGTTTGTTACTTTTTCTTAGTTTTAATTTTACCACATTATTGGACTAAGTTGGTAGTATGACACAAAATTATAGCAATTTGGAGCAATAGGTTGTCATGAGATACTTGCCCTATCATCTTCTCTTCTTCCACATATAGGTTAGTACCTCCATCACTCCATGTCTTGAGTTATCAGTCATTCACTTATTTGTCCCGTATTACATTTAAGATACAATTCCTGCTACAAAATATGTATTTGCATTTAACTTTAGTATTAATTTTTATTAGTTGTCTTGTAATTTTATTAATTTTTACAGGACAATGGTTGTATGGAAGATAAACTACAGTCCAGTCCAATGAAATTCTGGCTGCACATACTAATAAACAAATTAAAATTTTGTATTAATTTTTATTACAACTAATATATATTTAGTTTTTCATTTTGTTGTTTTATTGTAATTGCCTTTCTTTGGAAGGAAAATGTATAACCTTTTGGTTAAAAAATAAGACTAAAATCATATGTATTTATTGTGACTTTATATACTTATTACTATTATTTGAAAAAACTATAGCAAAGTTTTATTGGTAAGACTAACTGTATGATACATCAGTAATGAGAAGAGACGCAATACAGGATGTGGGTACTTCTCTATAGTCTACCCAATATCCTTTGTGTGACTTAGGGGTATTTACAAATCTAAGAAACATTTAGAACACAAAGTATCCTCACAAGGCATCCCAATACATATGGGAATCTTTGGGTTTCTTTTCTCCCTATTGGATTTTTTTTTTTTTTTATTATCTGCATTGAACAACTTGCTAAATACAGGTTTTGTTACAAAGCATGGTTTAATACATCAAGCTTTTTATCATATTTACGTTTTGGACAACTGTGTGAGTGTGGTTTCTATGATAGGTTACTTTCCCTATATCAGTATATTGTCTTCGAAGGAAATCGAGTACTTACCTTAAACTTGACTTTAACGGAGTCCACTTCAGAGATGTATTCATGAAAATAGTATGCTTAAATGGCCATAAATATTTGGAGTCAAAACGTTTGCATCACCTTTGTGATTGTGGGATTAGAGTTTTCACTTTGTTGTTTGTCTCCACTTCTATCAAGTGTTCTGTGTTAGTACAGATTGGTACCCACGGTAATTGGATTCAAGTTTGGGATTTGTTGTCTATCAGTCCTATGTAGCCATATGTCTCCATCAAAGTCCCTCAAACGGTGCCTTGAGTAGTAAACTATCTATCTTAGTCATTTTTAGCCTTGAGATGTATCCCAAATTATTTATTGAGTTGTTTGGAAAATTCTTTGGATCTTTTGTGATATTTTTTCCTAATGGGCACATCCTAAACTAATGTAGGTGTGATATTTTCCTCAAATTGAGAAGTTTTAATTAACAGCAGACCTTTTTTTTTTTAAAATCTATGCCTCTTATGTAAAGTCACTACTATTTAAGCACAATGAGCTAAGGAAAAAGAAATCAACATTGAGATCAGTCTCTAGGACATTTTTCAGCAACCATGTCAATGCCTTAGAACATGGTTAATTAATTATTTCCTGAATGTGGCCTTATATACCTCATTAAGTTCAATAATTTAGTTGATTCTCAAAATAAGTTCAGTAATTTAGTCTTCTTGTGAGGTCCATTCTATGAAATGAAAAAATAAGGGCTATGGTTAAGAGCCTGCCAAATTGAAATGAAAAAATAATAGTTGTATCCTTTCCGCGTCTAATTCCAAGACCAATACCTCCTATAATCATGAATCCTACAATACATTGGTCATACATATATAATGCAGCATAAGTAGTAATACATTGAAAAATATTCAAAATAATAACACAATCATAAAAAAAAAAATTTATCACGTGCAACCCGTGGGTCTGCGACTAGTTCCATTAATTTGGCTTACTAAAATTTTGAAGAAATTACATTTTACTACTTTAAACTATACCTCCAATTATACTTTGCACCCTATTTTTTTTCAAATGCATGTTTTGCACCTTAAACTATAATCATTGTTACACTTTGCACCCTAACGTTAAGTTTGCTGTTAACTTGGATGGAAAATATGGTACCACATGGAAAAACCTAATTGTCCCTCTTCTCAATCTTTTAAAAACAAAAGAGATATTACATTTTACCACTTTAAACTATACTCTTGATTACATGTTGTAACCTAAACTTTGAACTTCCATCTAAGTTAATAGAAAACTTAATGCCAGGGTACAAAGTGTAACAAAAGTTATAGTTTAAAGCGCAAAATATGCATTCAAAAAATTTAGAGTGCAAAGTGTAACATGATTTATAGTTTAAGGTGGTAAAGTGTAATTTTCCCTAAAATTTTTAGCTTTTTAGCTTAATAAGCTTTTATGACTTTGTTCATCAATATTTTGTTTGCTTTTTTTACAAGATATATATATATATATATATATATATATATGAAAAGAAATGTATACACAAGTTGATATATATAGTTTTTAGTGTTTAAATACCGAAAATTGTGAGCTCAAAAAAAAAAAAAAAATACACCTTTGTTAGGAGATTTCTTTAAGGAGTGTTTGAGTTATGTTTCTCATTTTAGGATGTTTGAACGAGAAATTATAAGATCCACATGGTGGACAAGTGATGTGGTCCACCATTTTACTAAAAAACTTCCACTTGTTTAAAATTGTTAGTTAGAAATTTTTTTTAAACAGAAATTAATTATTGACTCAGCAATTTTAAACAAGTGGAAGTTTTTTAGTGGAATGGTGGACAAGTGACGTGATCTACCAAAGGATCCTATAATTTCTCTGTTTGAACACTGAATTTAGAAAACTCCTTCCACCAGTTTTTAATTTTTAAATAACATTACTCAATGGTAATTTTGTAAATATGTAAAAACTATAGGTCTCACCTGATTAGACCATATAAGAGAACTTTCTCTCTCTTCAAATAAAATAATAATACTTTTACTGTACTTGTCAGCATTTAAATAAAAAAAAAAAGCACATATACATACCAAACACACAATTATATTTTTTCATATTTTAAAATATGTTATTTGAAATATGATACTAAATACATTATTTGCATTATGAATACTTTAAAAACATGTTTTCACAACACTTTTTAAACTACAATTTTCACATTATTTTGAACAACAATACTTTAAATCAGCTACCAAATAGCCCTAAGACATTTGGCATCAAAATGAGCTTCCTGCTTTCCTTAAAGGTGACCTTTTTCATTCTTACAGCAACTTTCTTGGGATTTAAGAGCTGTTTCTCATTCGGCATCTTCGTCATTTCTTCCTACAAGTGCTTATTGCCTTTGTGTTAGGACTTTATACTAATGGGATTTTCCAGTCAATGTTCCGATTCATTCTGCAATTGTGACCATAGTTAAATGTTATCTTCGAGTTATCATATCCACAGTTCAATGAACAGTTATAATCGTATTACTTTACAGTTAACATGGTATGAATTAGTAGCACATATCTACAAATGCATTGTGTAGGGATTGGGTCTGAGCACTTTTTCTGCTGGACGAGTGGACTCAGACCCAACTAGCACAATACAATGAATTTATAGAGAGTGGGCCAAAGAACTAGGCACTAGTGTGGATTGCAATGGTCAATATGGCGTTTGTAACCACCAAACCGGGATGAACTTAGGATTATCTAAAAGAGTTTGTCCTTGGCACAGTCCAAGGAGCTTTGTTCTAATGATTCAGGGCTGAGAGTCATTCTAGGGGCCTCCTTTCATGTTTAGTTTCTCCTATTATATAGTCCTCCCTAGACGATCTTTGCCTTCCACTTGTTAATCATCCAAGACTGTGTCTGACTGCTTGTTCCATCAGCCACCTTATTAAACCTCCTATGAGTTGCAGTATCCTAGACAACTCTGTTTAGGGGTCACTTCCTCATTAATGCAGTTAGAACGTTAGTTGTGGGCATTTAATGTGGAGGTGATAGTTTATCCTGGAATCGTTCCTCCACCATGCTTCCATAGCTAACACATTGTACTTGTCCTTTCTCTTGAGATGCCCTGGGAGGCTACCTTTGATGGTATGCCACTTTTCCTATCTATGACCTCGGCAAACTGAGGATAGGATCGTCCTCGGCGATATTTCTTGGCAACTTGGGCTTTTTTCGATCATCCTCGGATGTTTCTCCATTCTCAGCATGGGCCTTGGGCTTAATGTAAAGTGGGCTAGGGTTGCCAGATTCTTAGGCCCCATACATTGATTAACTATATTGAACTACAATTATCAAGATAAAATATTGAAGCAGAAAGAAACTGAGGCCCTCAGGTCCAATCCCTTATGAAATGCTGCCTCAGCACATAAAATGCCTATTAAGACCCAACTGAAATGAAGCAGGCATGTGCCTATAAAAAAGTAAAACCCAAAATGCAATGCTGTTTCCTAAGAGCATCTCTCTAATAGACTCCTTAAACCTAAATTTCTTCAAATTTTGGAAAGTGAACCCTTAAAAAATTGGGTTACTAGGATGCTCTTTTTTCAAAGAGCTATACTGTAGCTCTGTAAACACATTTTTAAGTCTGTAGTTAAACATTGTTACTTTTTAAGTCATGAGATGAAAGAGAAAAGGTTAATAGCAAAAATTCTAGGGCTCCCCTATATAAACTACAACTCTTGCCACAATTATTTATGTGGTAGATTATGAATAGTAAAAAAAAAATAGTGGATTTGTATAAAAATAATGTGCAACTAATTACAGTTCATGTGGAAGATTGTGAGTGATAGAGAAAAATAATGGGTTCATATGAAAAAAGATGTGCAACCAATCACAATTTGCTATGTAAAATAGTTGTGGCAAAAATTGTCCTTTTTTCTAGTGTTTTTTAATTTTTAATTTTTTTGAAATTTTTTTAAAGGGGCATTTCAAATATTTACTTTTTATTTTTACGAATCGCAAATTTTCCTTGAATTGCCATGCCCGTGAGAAAGGGGAAAAGATGTGAAAGCAAAGAATTTTGAGTTTTTTAATATACTTTTATTTCAGAAAAGACACGGCACGACACAACAAAATGCAGAGAAGGTATCTACTATTATATAATTTAATAATTGGGTAGATTTTTATATATTTTTGTGACTAGTGTGTTTCTGCTGGGGTCTTGGTCAAGTTGTTTTTGGGGTCTTGGTCAAGTTGTTTTATTATACGACTTACGAGTCCTGCTTTCTAGCACAACTACCGACAATTCATATATATATATATATATATATATATATATATTATTTTGTAATTATTTTGTCATATGACCATGGTTGTCAAAGAGCATTTTCTGCCCAAGACGAGGGTAATCAAACTCACTATGCTCACTACTTTAATAATAATAATAATATATTATTATTATTATTTTTTAATGAGAGAAAAAAAGAGTCACCACTTCAAGACCTAATTGCCAGTTTAAGTTTACATTTCTAAACAATGACACTGACAGGACAACTTACTCTCGTACTAACCAAGGTAGAGGTAAGTTTCTTCCACCATGGATAAGGAAAATTCCTGAGCTTACTAGACTTTACTCACTTGAGCATGCATGTCTGGATTTGTATCATCTCACTTTACACACTTTACAGTACACATAATATTTTAGTTTTTATTTTAACATCCAATTCATTAAAATAATATAATTACATAATAAAATAATATAAAGAAAGAGGAAAGAGAAGAAAAGTTATTGAATAAAGAAAGTTAATAAACATTGACCCAAATGGATATAAAAAATATGTCATTTGGGCTTTTTTGAAACATTAAACCAAATGAAATAAAAAAAAATTAATAGTTAATTTGTTCTTGTGCCACTTGAGAGTATTTTAATTATCTTAGCAAAAAATACATTACTTGGCAGAAATTTATATTTTTTCATGTGAGGTCTCTTTCCACTTACTTTATTTCATTAAACTAGAAATTGTATACGAGGGGTGGCCAAGTGTATCACAGTTATAAAAAGAAAATACTAAAAAAAAAATAAATAAATAAAAATAGTGCACCAAGGTGTAACATAACTTTTTTCATGAACTGATGAAGTAATAAGATGCAAATTAACGATAGACAACTGAAAAAGATAATAAAAAAAAAAAAAAATGAAGGCAATTATTATCCATCAATAATAAGTAATACCATTTTAGTTAGTTGAGAATTCAATAAGTTTGGCAATGATGTTGAGTCGAGTAGCTAGCTTGTCAGCAAAGCCATTAATTTCCTCAAAATGTCGACCTTAGAAGAAATGGTCATAAGCTTTGAAGCCTCTCTACGATTGTGCCAATAAGTACCATAGAAAATTTCACATTCTCTTGCAAATACAATTCAACTCATCTGGGTCCACTCAATACAAAAACAGAGAGAATGTGAAATTTTCAGTATATCATAGACTTTCTTTTGTTAAACATAATTGATAACAAAAGTGAGAAACGAAAATTTTCGCACTAGTTGAATCGACAAGTTAAATAAAAAGATGTTAATAATAAATTTGAATAATATCAAGTAAAAATTTATCAACTTAATAATTGAAAAAAGAAAGAAAGTTACCCAGAAATACTGTATATATATTGTGAAATTTTTTGTGTCTATGAGTTATTTCTTTTTAAATTTTCTCTTTAGATGTGGACAGCATATAATGGAATTTCTTATATATAGTAGGAAAAGTCCAGGCACCGTCCTTGTCTCGTGTCTTTGACTCTTTGAGTGATGGGGGTGAAAAGAAAGAATGTATCTTTAAAAATAGTGGGAATTGGATGCTTATAGTATATTTTCATATTCTGGTAGCTCATTTATTCAAAGATAATAGAAAATGACTCTGGATTAAAGCAAGTCATCAACTAAACCTACACGGTCATTGAGACTTGTCGTCTTGTGATGCACCTGAATTTCCTGTGAAATTTCTCTCCTGATGAGTAGAAAAGTAGAACCATGCGATGCTTTATGCTTACATATGTACTGTTCAGAGTGCTCAACTTTCCTAAGCAAATTAATCTAAAGCCAGAGAGAGAGGATGACACAAACTCAGTTGTAAGTAAAATAAAAAACCAAATCATTTCTTTCTTTCCTTAGTTGTTTGTGTTTGTTTCCTGTGATTAATTATTCTTGATAGCAGGTTTAGCAGTGGGTTAGAGTTGGCAAATTTCGTGGTGAGCCTTGATGTCTTGCACAATGCATGGACTGCAATTTGGAAC
The DNA here is from genome assembly GCA_032727855.1 of Quercus ilex subsp. ballota. NCBI lineage: Eukaryota > Viridiplantae > Streptophyta > Magnoliopsida > Fagales > Fagaceae > Quercus > Quercus ilex. Next base: position 77,821,002 of record CM064909.1, read on the forward strand.
CTATACACAGAAATCAGCCAAAATGAAGGACCATCTTCCCTAGTGAAATTCAAAGTTTTTGAGCTACCAAACTGTACCATCATAGCTTTTTTCATTTGGCCTGCTAATAGCAGAGACTATGTTCAGGGAAATGGAGGAGGAGATTTTGTTTCAACATCAACTCCTGAGAAGTCTTTTCCTGTCTTCAATTTCCTGTGCACCAAAGACAACCAAGAGTTCTCCATTAACAAACCTGCATTGGAGCTTTTCACCTCCATTTTCGATGTGCTCCCGGAATCTGTGGTACCTCTATACTCTGAAAAAACCTCTTTTTTTAATTAATTTTTATTTTTGTTCATAGCACTTGTATACTTGGCAAAAGCTTAAGCAGTTAAGATCTAGTTCAACTATAGGTCATAATGAATTGCCTGAACAATATATCATTGCCTAAAAATTTTCTATAAATTGATACATGTTTGGTCATATGTAGCTTGTTGAATAGGAGGTGCTATTTAACTACTTTTGACCAAACGTGCGGTTGATACTTGGTAGTACTCATTTGTCAAGGTACTATTATTGTTATTATATATTAAGGTTTTAAATTTTAACAAATATCCTTGAAAAGACGTCAGATTGATGAATATTTGATTAATATAATTTTTTGTTATTTTTCAAAAATTTCAATAAATATGAACTGTAGACGTAGTCCAATATATTTCAGTTTTTTTTTTTTTTTTTTTCCTGGAGAAAAAAATGAACGGAGTTGGGCGACTTAGAAATTGACCGTGTTATCAATTTTGTATTATTGATCCCTAAGTTTTGATAATGGTTCATGTGCGTACCCAACCTTTTCTTCTTAACGGACCGGGCCTAGGGTTGGACTCACAACTTACTTGTAGAGTAGGCTTAGTGTTTCCTACTAAGGACAGTTCATTTCCAAGTGACACTATGACACCCCTTAGCCCTAGCAAACACCCTTGCTTTCCTCTCTGTGTTGCTCTCCCCCTTGGTATTGCTAGCTCTCTCTCCCTCCCCCTATTTTCTCTTCCGAATTGCCAACCCCTTCTTCTCATTCCTTTCTCCTATTTATAGCTTGAGGTGGGTGGAGACGTTATGATTGCTTTCTGATCTCACTCGTGTGGATGGGGTTCAATCTAATTATTCCTAATGAGAATATGCTCTGTTGGGAACGGTAATAATGGCATTGGAACTGGTTCCAACCTCTAAAAGATTGCTTGGCAGCGATGTTCCCCAAGGCAATATCAGGCTGCCAAGAACATAGGCTGTCCTGAGCAAGCACATTCCCAATCAAGTTAAAATTGATCGGTAGGGGCTTGCCTCTGATACATTTAAGACAAGATGGACTCATTATGGTACTTGAGCTCGGCTTGGGCCTTAAAGTGCATTCGGCCCAAGACCAAAGGTCCAATGGGAATGGGATCATGCTCTGTACCACAAGGCCTGGGCCTAAGGCTCTATGGGTCTAAGACCATTCCCAGTACAATAGCCCTTCCTTGATTCGTGTCCGGCTTCTAGGAACGAATCAAGGACAATCTGACTGGCGTAATAAACTCCTCAGAGAGACCATTCATCAGTTATTAAACAAACAAGATGGCCATTAATGCCCTCTCAAAAGGAGTGTTATGCCAGGCTGTCATGTCTAACCACAATCATAACCTGACGGTTTGTGAATCGAGGCTACGCGTGTGGGGTTTATAAAAAGAATTCAGAAAGGTTTTCCCACCTCCCTATTCCATTAAATGCTTCCACCCTATAAATAGTTCCTTCTGCTTCTTCAAATTACTTTTTGCTTCCCCACTCCTTCAAATTTCTCTCTGCTAAGCATACTCCTCATATGCATAGATCCTCCAACCAAGAGCACTACCTTCTAGAGCCCCAGTAAGTTTTCCTCTTTTCCTCTTTCTTTTCTTCAATTTCTTTTCCTCACTCTAGTATTAGGAATGGGTTATTCACACCTTCTTGACACTGAAGCAACTCTGCCTAGTTTTAAGGCAGCTTACAATATTCCCGGGGATGTAGATATAGCTTACTGCCATAAGGGTGACATCGCTTTTCAGCGACGCCCTCATGTAGTGTTTTTCCCTTTAATGGCCATTTTGGAAGGAAGGGTTAGGTTTCTCGTAAATCCCCATATACTTAGTTCCCTTAGGTTTTATGATTTATGTCCTGACCAACTTTCCCCTAATTTTTACTAAGTAGTGAGTTGCGTCAGCCGCTTAAACCAAATATATGGGTTAGAGCTAGACCACCACAACATAAACTTTATGTATAGTTTATGCGGTAACATTAAATCTGACTACTACCTTAAGATTAGGGATGTACGGGTACGACTCATATCGTGCCTTCCCGACTCCAACAGAAACTCGGAGGGAGAGTACGTCCGGGTGAGCGGTAACTGGCTTGCTGGCAAGCTCACTTGCCCAACTTCGCCACGTGATGTTGGTCGGTACCTTACATATTTAACTGTGTTGCTTTTAGTATTTTGCTTGTCCTTATTTTGGTTGAAACAAATATTAACCTACTTCAACTTGTTCTGATGCAGAAGGTAAGAAGTTCAAATCGGACATCAGAGTTGTGCACGTGAGAGATCTAAATTTTGTGCTCCGGTCAGAGATATTTGTGAATTTTGATGGGCACTCTGTGCATCCCATCTTATACTTGGTTGCAATCCGGTCTACTTCATGTAGCAGCCTTTTGGACAAGCCTTGTTAGTGGATAGCCCCTTACTGTCATACATTACGTACAACATCCTAATTTCCTTCCCTGCAATGTTACCGTAGGTGAAGCTCGGGACATCGGTCCTCGGATAGTGAGAGCAGAATCATTAGTACCTGTGAGGGACGACTTAGTGAATCTCGTTTCCCAAAATCATACCATCCACAGACCTGTTGGTGGGCCTCAAACTCTAGTTCAGCCAACCGAGAAGGTAGCGGTAGAGTTTGTAAATTCATCCGAAGTAGAAATCGATCAAGGTGAAGAAGAAATGGTGTCAAAAAGGACACTGACCCTTGAACGCTTCTTGCCTGGTGCTCGTCCTATAGTGCAACAGTAGCAATCCCAAGGCAGAAGCCTAACTCCCCCCCTTCTCCTAGCCACTCCTGAAAAAGGTAGCGTACTACCAAACAACAACCCAGAGTCTCGGGTGATGCTCCCTCGAGAACCCCACCTCCCCGGGTGTCTAGAGGGATCACGATCTGAGAGCCTGCCGGTAATGCTTAGCCAACTACCCAGGTCAGTTCTCATGTTGCGTCCTCCTGTCAGCCAGAAGTGGGCTGGCAGACCACCTTCAGGCTTGGTAATGAGCCCCTTCCCGTGACAGCAAATGTCAGAACCTGGGCACAGGGCGAAGGTGGGCGAGTCGCCCGAAGCTTGGCACAGGGTCTCCTCCTGCTTGAGGACGTGCATTTCTTCTCGGGCAGAACTAATGGATCATTAGCTAACCGGCTGCAGTGGCATACCATAGCGATAATACACTATCCTACCTTTTCTTTATTGTATAAATGCACTTGTACTTTTCTTCTTCTCATGCTTGTCGTTGTTGTGTTATCTGGCCGTGCAGCTGGCTTATGTTATTAATGAACAATTAAAGGAGACTGTCGAGGATGCTGAATAGGAGAAGGCTCTAAAAGATGTTGCAGTCACTACTGCGAAGGATAAGAGCAAGGCTGTTGAGGTTGTCGAGAAGAAGGCTTAGGCGTCCGAGAAGGCCCAGATATTGGCAGAGAAAAGGCTGATAGAGATGGACGTGAAGCTAGGGGGGATGAAGCTTAAATTGGTCGAGGCAAAGATCTTAAAATTAGCACAAGCTGATGATATTGCCGACCTCAAGGCAGCCCCTGAAGCTAGCGAGGAGAAATGATACAATGAGGGCTTCGCGAACGCTGAAAATTCCATAGAGCCCGTTGTCTATCAAGCTTGACGACATGGGTTCGGGGAAGGATGGATGGCCACCCTACAAGCCATGGGAGTGCCAGATGATTCTCCACTAAGGAATCCTAAGCAGATTCCCTTCTGGCACCTCCTCCCCCCATTCAGAGTTAATCTAGCGTTGCAGACAAGGATGATACCCCCAACATGAGGGAACTGGTGTGCGAGATTGACACTCATGTGGAGTTGGTTGATCTTGAAGTCACTGATAACCTCAATGCTGTGCTGCCCGGTACCCAGCCTATTGAGGACATTCAAGCTCCACTATTTCTCGTTGATTATCCTACCAAAGATGCGCTAGAACAAACTGCCAAGGATGCCGCCTAGTCTTAGTCTACCAACCCAGCTGCTCAAGTCTGAAGAAAATATTTACCATGCTGTACTCCCTTATCATTATTATTCTTTTCCATCATTTATTTTTCCTTTATTTGGTTTTGCTTGTGGTCACCAGGATGTGGTGACAAAACACTAGTTAAATTTTAATTTGCGCTTATTTTTTTTTTTTTTTGTTTGATTAGTCATCCTGAGATGGTGACTGGACATCTATTTAAACCATATTTATAAATAATTGTTGCATTGTTGTCAAATTATTTCTGCCATACCTTACTTCTTCATTTGTAATGATCAAGTAGCCAAATCAAAGTTCACCTTTGATCGGTGATAAAGATTACTCTTTCACTTCTATCCTTAGAAAAGATAGACTATGTCTTTACCCGCTCGACAACCGAGACCGGACTGAAAATGGGTTTGAAATTAAATGCTAGGGTTTCACCTGTTCGGAGTTTAGGATCGAACCAAGCATAGGCTTCCGTCCTTAGAGAAAATAAGTGTTAGGTTTCAACCTGTTCGGCGATTAGGATTGAACCGAACACAGGCTTCTGTCCTTAGAAAAAATAAGTGTTAGGTATCCACCTATTCGATGATTAGGATTGAATTGAGCACAGGCTACTGTCCTTAGAAAAAATAAGTGTCAGGTTTCCACCTGTTTGGTGATTAGGATTGAACCGAGCACAGGCTTCTGTCCTTAGAAAAAATAAGTGTCAGGTTTCCACCTGTTTGGTGATCGAACTAAGCACATGTTTCTGTCCTTTACTAGTCGGCAAATTAATAATGGTGAGGCCAAGAGTATGAATACACCTGCATACATAAACATTGTTCATATATCATGTGACATTGCTCACAAATTACATTATACTTACCCCAGGGAACTAAATACCAATGGTTAGTGGTAAAACGTTTTCAAATTGTGAACATTCCATGGCCAAGGGAGTGGTCTTTCGTCCAAGTCTTCCAGATAGTATGCTCCTGCCCCAACAATGGCGGTAATTCTATATGGCCCTTCCCAAGTCGGGGCTAATTTTCCCACATTTACGTCTTGTGTGTTCCCTACTGCTCTTTGCAGCACCAAAGTTCTAGCACTAAACTCTCTCTTCTTCACCTCCCCTGTGTATCTTCGGGCAAGTTTTTGTTGATATTCTGCTAGCCGTATGGTTGTTGATTCTCGGTATTCCTCTAACAAGTCCAGTTGCTTCACCATTAACTTATTTTTCTCAGTAAGGGCAATTTCTGAAACCCGAGCATTGCACAAATTTACTTTGGCTGATATAACCGCTTCCATTCCATATGTTAGAGAGAACATAGTTTCTCTCGTGGACCTTTTGGGAGTCGTCCGGTATGCCCATAAAATGTTGGGCAATTCCTTGGCCCATCTACCCTTAGTACCCTCCAATCTTCTCTTTAACCCATTCACAATTGATTTGTTAGTGGCCTCAACTTAACCATTGCTTTGCAGATACGTCGAAGTAGAATACCTGTTCTTGATGCCGAGATCGCTACAGAACTTGTGGAAAGCCTTACTATCAAATTGCAACCCACTATTCGATACCAGGGACTCTGGTACTCCAAACCTTGTTACTTTGTTTTTCCACACAAACTTCTTAACGTCCACATCCCAGATATTAGCCAATGCCTCGGCCTCCACCCACTTGGTGAAGTAGTCCACAGCTACTAAAACAAACCTTTGGTTCCCTGTAGCCCGAGGGAACAGACCAACATTGTCTAGCCCCTATTGTGCAAAGGGCCATGGGCTACTGATAGAATTTAAACTCCCAGCCGGCTGATGGATCAACGGGGCATGCTTTTGACATTGCTCACACTTCCGTACGTACTCAGTAGCATCCTTATGCATTCGTGGCCACCAAAATCCCTGAGTCATCACTCGGTGGGCCTACAAACATCCCCCAACGTGACTGCTACACACCCCCTCATGAAGTTCAGTTAGGAGCTCATCAATCTTTCTAGGGGTCAAGCACTGTAGGTAAGGCCCCCCAAAAGTCCTCCAGTATAGCTTACGATCTGCCGATAACCAATACCAAGTAGCTACCCAGCGTACTCTGTCTGCTTCTTTTTCATCAGCTGGCACTCGATCCTTGGCCAAAAAGTCAATGATCGGATCCATCCAACACGGCTCGGCCATCGCCACCACTGAAACACCTACCCTTGTGTTAATACTCGATTTTGCCACTAGCTCCACCTTGATTAACTGAGGTACGTCTTCGGTCAATGATGACGCGAATGTGGCTAGAGAGTCAGCATGCCGGTTTTGTCCCTTGGCCACTTGAACCACCTTTACATTTAGAAACTGGTTCATGGTCTGCTTTACCAACCGTAAGTACTCCATCATCCGGGGATCCTTGGCTTCGAAACTTCCTTGCACTTGATTAACCACCAACTAAGAATCCGAGTAGACCTCTACCTCTCAGGCACCTAGGTCCAAGACAGCTTTCAATTCGGCATGTAGGGCTTTATACTCGGCTTCGTTGTTGGAAGCCCTAAAGCCCAACCTAAAAGAATGCTCCAGCTTTATCCCTTTCGGGGTGATGATGACAATTCCAACCCTAGCTCCTAGTGTGCTAGGCGCACTATCCATAAATACCTTCCATGGGTGGACTTCTACGTGACAAACTATGTCCATCTCCATCCTCGGGGAAAACTCTGCAACAAAATCGGCAAGAACTTGACCTTTCACCGAACTTCTAGGTTTGTAGCTAATGTCAAAAGAGCCCAGCCGAGTTCCCCACTTGGTTTTTCTGCCATGAAATCAAATCTCATCAACAATGACTGCAAAGGATACTCGGTTAATACATAAACGATATGAGCTTGAAAATAATGGGGCAACTTCCTTGTAGCATGTACTAGTGCTAACAACAAATTCACCAGAGGAAAATACCTCGTCTCGGCATCAGCCAAAATTTTGCTGGCATAATATATTGGTTGTTTCACACCTTGGTCCCTCAGCAGCACAGCCCTCATGGCATGCTCGAACACCTAGAGATACATGAATAAGTCTTCACCGGGTTTTGGGGCTGAAAACATAGGTGCCCGCACCAAATATTCCTTTAAACCCTAAAAAGCCTTTTCACACTCCTCGTTCCACTGGAATCCCTTCCACTTCTTTAAAAGCTGGTAAAATGGATGGCACTGGTCGGCAAACTTGGAAATGAACCGGTTGAAGGCAACTAGCATGCCGGTCAGTACTTGGATTTCCTTTGGATTATTTGGCGGCTTGAGGCGCTCTACAGCTTTAATTCGATCGGGGTTGACTTCTATTCCTCGGTAAGTGATCATATACCCTAGGAACTTGCCAGTCCCCACTCTGAAAGAACACTTGTCAGCATTGAGGCACAACTTATGTCGCCGGAGCACTTTGAACACTTCTTTAAGATCATCAATATGCCTCTCCTCCTGTTTGCTTTTAACCACCATATCGTCAATGTACACCTCCACCGTACGTCCGATCTTATCCCTGAACATCCTCGTTATCATCCGTTGATAAGTGGCTCCAGCTTTCTTTAGCCTAAATGGCATTATGGTATAGTAGTAATTGGCATCAGGGGAGATGAACGCTGTCTTTTCCTGATCCTTGACGGTCAGGGTAATTTGATAATAACCTTGGAAAGCGTTCAGAAAACTCATCCTTGGGTGCCCGTACGTAGCATCTACTAGTTGATCAATATCAGGCTTCCGAGAACACAAGCTGTCCTGAGCAAGCACATTCCAGATCAAGTTAAAATTGATCGGCAGGGGCTTGCCTCTGATATGTTTAAGACAAAATGGACTCATTATGGTACTTGAGCTCGGCTTGGGCCTTAAAGTGCATCCGGCCCAAGACCAAAGGTCCAATGGGAATGGGATCATGTGCTGTACCACAAGGCCTGGGCCCAAGGCTTAATGGGTCTGGGACCATTCCCTGTACAGTTCAAATTGACCATTTCATCTCAATTTTGTCGAACTATAACTAATAGAAAATGGTTAGATACCATGCACGAACCATATGTGACCATTTTCTATAGCTGATCACTTGCAACAATGATGCTGATCCCTTCTGCTCTATTGGTTCAAACTGTTAAAGAGTGACAAATTTTTTTAATGATTAGAAATTGGTACACAACAACTAATAGAAAATGGTTATATACTATGCACGAACCATATGTGACCATTTTCTATAGCTGATCACTAGCAAAAATGATGCTGACCCCTTCTGCTCTATTGGTTGAAACTGTTAAGAGTGACAAATTTTTTTAATGATTAGAAATTGATACGCTACAATGCAGCCGCTCGACCCAGCCCTCTTCGGACCCATGCACGTAGTACATGGGGGTACCACTTGGACTAACAAGTCCGGTGGTTATTCTTTGACTTTATTTTTTGGGTTAATAAGGGATCATATTAGATTAGGCTGCAACAAGTCTATCCTTCTTATCAAGGGTGAGCTAGTTCTCCACCATAAACTGTGAGTGATCAAAAACAACAAAATTACAGTGAAGGTTAGATTAGGCTAGCTTGGACACATGGTGTGCTCATGGCTTCTGACATGGTAAATCAGTTGATTTATGCAAACCGGTTAGCAGAGATGAATTGATTTACAATGTCAAAAGCCATGGCCGTATTTTAAGTTCTTCAAAAAAGTAAATTCTGTACTACAAGTTTCTACCCTTCCAAGCCCGCTCTTCACTTGCTACTGGAAGATTAATTTTAAAAGTTGCATTTCTTATAAGTATGAAGATGTTAATATTGATTTATGCAAACTTAATTTCGTAGTGATACTAGTAATTGAATAATCTATTATGGAGCTGAAGTTATATATTTCAGAACTAAAATATTTTGAATTCATGAGGAATTAAGTTGTATTTATTAGTTTTGACATAATTGTATGTTTACCTATGAATCACACAGGTTAATGACTAAAACTCATAGTTACCATGGCATAAGGGCATTAGCATCCAGGAGTTAAATAAATAAATAAATAAAAACCTATTTTGCATCTTCAAACATTATTTTATCAATTTTACTAACCCATTTACAACTTACCCTACATCTCAATTTTTATTTTTACATACAACCCCAATAAAATGATATAAATTACCTAATAAAATAATAAAAATTTCTATTCTCTCTCTTTTTCCTTTCACTCACTTTTTCTTTTTACACATAACCACAAAATTAAAATAATATATATTTTTTACACCTATGAACAATAAGGTTACATATATGCAACGTTACTATTTATAGTTTGCAAATTTTTTTAAGTTTACAAACTCAGATGAAGTGAATTTGGAGTGGCTTGAATTGTAAAATGGCAACTGGGCAGTGCACCCCTAATGCTTATGCTCTAATAACATTTAACAATGTGTACAATATGTTATATAAGGTTTTGTTTTGTTTTATTTTTATTATTTTTTAAATTAAACTTTGAGAAGGTGACATGCATGGCCAGTTATTAACATTGTAAGATTCATATCATAACGCAGACAACCAATTCCAAACCATTGATTATCACCGGAAACTCTCTTGGAGGATCTGTTGCCTCTCTCTTCACCTTATCGCTGCTAGAAAAATTCAATTTTTTAAGCACCAAACGCCCGCTTTGCATCACTTTTGGTTCACCCCTTATTGGTAACGAAGGTCTGCAAGAAGCCATATCAAAATATGCAGCATGGAACTCTTGCTTTTTGCATGTAGTTTCTGACCAGGATCCAGTTCCCAGAGTCTTAATTTCGCAAACTGGTTTTTACAAGCCTTTTGGAATGTTTCTCTTGTGTTCTAAGCTGGGTTGTTCTTGTTTTGAGGACCCTCCAACCATTTTATTATTGTTAAAGGCAACCTATTCAGGGAATCCTGAAAATCAAGATCCTAATCTCGTTTTTGAGTCCTATGGAGCATTTGTGAAGGATCTCAACCGTAAGGTAATTTTCATGGATACTACAGAGTCGTTTGATTGGACTACACCACCATTACGGGCAGGCATTATTACACAACTAGTAGCAATCGGACTAGTGCCACAACAGGTAACTCGGTTACAATTCTATTTGGATCATATAAATTAAATTTCTTATTTGAGCTATGTCATTGTATGGTACATATATGTTACACCTAGAACAGAGTAAAGAATGAAATGCTCACTGAGTCACTGATTAACAACTAACCAAAGGCTCTAATCTTTTTACATGAATAGAAATTAGTACAATTTGAAGTTTCTGTCTTTGTCCTTCCGATATATCTTTCAAAAATCCACTTCTAGCCCATCTCAATTTTTCAAGTCATTGCAGCAGCCCCATACCATTGATATCAACGCCATCATTACAAAGATAGAAAGCCAGGAAAAGAAGTTAGCATTGTTTAAGAAGCAGGTTTTTGATCCGTCCATGAAGTTGAATAAGGTAAAAGTACATATGGCCAACCTAGAATGGTACAAGAAGGTGGCTAAAGACAACAAAATTGGATACTATGACAGCTACAAGAATGAAAGCCACACGAGTGATCTTGATGTGGTAATCCATACGAAAACCCTCACATGTTACTGGGAAGAACTGGTTAATGAAGTAGAGAAAAGGCCCCAGACAGTGGGTGCCTCCCTTCGAACCGGTTGGCTCTTTGGGGGAACAAATTACCGAAGGATGATTGAACCACTGGACATAGCTGATTACTACAACAAAGGAAAAACAGACTACATAAATCGAGGAAGGCCTAAACATTACATAAAATTGGAGCAATGGCTGAATGAAACAGCAAAACCTGCAGGTGTTCCAAATGAATCGATGAAACAGAACGTGGCATCAATTCTGACGGAGGATTCTTGCTTTTGGGCACATGTTGAGGAGGCTCTCATTTCATGCAAAATGCTGACTGGCACAGGATCAAGTGAGATGGAGAAACAATCATCAAGGGACAGCCTGTTTAAGTTTGAAAACTATGCATATGGTTTGATGAAAAATTATGCAGTATCACCTGAGATTTTCTTGCAAGGAAGCAGCTTCATGCAATGGTGGAGAGAGTATGAAAAAATTATGGGAACTTCTTATAGTTCAGATCTGACTAAGCTAATGAAGGATTACAGGAATTACGACAAGTATGCTACAGGCTTCCTATAGATTTCCTGAGAGATTTCAATATCTATGTCTGCACTTCCCTTCAAACTAGTCTTGCTTTCAAAAGTTCTTCTCCAATAAATTAAATTGTAAATTGAGGACATCATCTTTTCAATTATTATTATTAGTAATCGTGGATTTGCACACGGATGAGGGTATGTGATTTTTTGAATAATTTATTTTATGGAAAGTTCAAGATCATATATTAGGATTAACCATATTGATAAACTATTTTACTCGTAAGAAATTTTCATTTTTAGTATATTAAAATTTTAATTTTAAAATAAAAAATAAAAACTCTTTTATCTTACCCTTTACAAAACCAAGGGCAAGGTGTTTTTTTTTTTTTTTTTTTTTTAACTAAAATAAATAATGTCATTGTTTTCTATGTCCAACTAATGAAAATTTTGTATTTTCTTTAAACTACTTTTTTAACTTTCCATTTTGTTTGAAATTTTCATATATATATATATATATATATATGAAAATTTCAAACAGAATGGAAAGCTGCAGGGTTACAAGTTGAAATATTACAGTAAGTCATCATCACCTTATATAATATATTGAGAAATGGTTGTTGGGGTTTTAGGCTAAGACCTTGTACATCAAAGTTCCCATTATCACCATCATAATATCATTGTGCAATTGCGGCCACAGTTTAGCAGTTCATTGTTATCTTCAAGTTATCATATCCACAGACCATTTATCAATATTAACTGTATTGGTTTACCGTTAATGTGGTATAAATTGCAACCACATATGTACAAATGCATTGATTAAATATATAAAATTTCACTAATGGAAGAATGAAATTTGTGGTGTGTCTTTGTATTAGAACCTTAATTCATATTCCTTGCGTATGGGTGAGTGTTTGTTTATTTAAAAAAATAAATAAATAAATGGCTCTAAGTTTCTAACAAAAAAAATGTCACATTTACAAAATCTTAAGCATGTAGTTAAAAGCTAGTTCAATAGTTAGACCTTCGAATTTGAAATTGTGTAATTCACAAGAGATGAAAGAGATTAGATTTTTTTTTTTTTTTTTTTTTAATTTTTACAGGGGCGTTTCAGATTGTTATTTTTAATTTTCCTGAATAGTGAATTTTCCTTAAATTGTCATGAGAAAGGGGATATATTTTTTTAAGAATCAAAAGGGGAAAAGATATGAAAGCAAGGATATTTTTTTTTTACTAAGAAAGATAGAAAGCAAAGAATTTTGAGTTTTTAGTGAAACCCACATATACTTTTATTTCAGAAAGGACAGGGCAAAATGTAGAGGTCTCTATTATTATATAATTTAATTGGGTTGATTTTCCAAGTTTCAATAATTAATTCTCAAATAAAATGCTATCTAATGAGTACCATACATTATATTCATAATCTTTTATAAAATTTATTTTGTAAGAGTACTCACATCTGTTTGTGTATAATAAAAAAAGATGCAAGATTTACACAATCTAGCCAAAAACTAACCCACATCAAAAAGTGCAAAGGTGTGTAAATATACACATTAGTTATAGTAATAGTGCTTATTTGCATGGTTACTGTAGCCATGTAATTAATATTTTATTAATATTCTAGTTTTAGTTTTACTTTTCTCTTTCCTCTAGGTAAACCAAGTCTCTCTCTATCCTTGTCTCTGTTCTTTCTTGCTTCCCTTCTCCCTCATCGGTGATCAAGGTCTAGGAGAGCTTGGGCTCATTTGGATTTTCTGATGATGGTAAGGAGGTTGTCAAGTAAGGATGGGTATGGATTTTATAGGTTGCTACGATTTTCTAGGTTTATGGGTATGAATTTTCTAGGTTGCAGGTTTATGGATATGAATTTTCTAGATTTATGGGTATGAAATTTTCTAGGTGATAGGCCAAGAATGTATTGATCCCTTAGGTAAATTAACCAATTAATTAGCCAAGTGAATTAATCAAGTCAATTAACATGCAATACACATGGTAGCACAAACAAATCACTAAATAAACTAAATGCAGCGGAAATTAAATTTAACACGGGTGATTTGTTTATGAATAGGGAAAACCACCGAGGCAAAACCCCTTCGGGTGAATTTAAAGTCACTACTCCCGAGAATCCACTATTATCAAAACAAGCAGTTACAAGTAAAAGAATTACAATACCTTATACTAACCTACAGTTGAACCCTTACCTCAATACATAATTGGAATTGTAATGTAGTGACAATCCCTACTTTCAGTGCACGGCTTCAAGTACGTGACTAACCAATCGATGCACGAATCCTAGTACATGACTAACATACCAACTTGAGAAGGATGTTGGTTGCAAAGTTCTTCAGTTCATCCACACGATGAAGATTAAGAAGCTCCTTGGATACAAAACCTTACGGTGTACAAATGCACTAGCTTCTTCAAGATAAAGATGAACTAGGGTAGATTGTCTCCGGTCACAATATGCTTGTAACAACAAGTGCGACAACCTTTGCATTAGTGAAACAGCCCTTAAAATAGTCCTTATATATGTCTAGGGTTGTAAGAAAAGAAACCCTACACAAATAACTTGGATATGCGTGAAAAACGGATTTGGAAATATGAATTTTGTAATTCTCAATAGATACAGCTATCGAGCTATTTGTCGAGCTTCAAATATTTAAATCTCGATAGATACATCTGTCGAGCTATCTGTCGAGTTTTAATGAACAATACTTTTTCACTTGATTCTTGGACATATTTGCATGGCTTCAATACTTGGGCTTGAACTCTTGTTCCTTGAAGTATTAAACATATCTGAGATCTAGCCAATTACAAGTAAAGTGCGTTTTGTCAAAGGATTAGCCAATTCTAAATGACATATGTTCATAACATGTTCCACATATGTCCTAACAATCTCCCCCTTTGACAATCCGTGACAAAACCACAACAAACAAATGAAATATGAGAGAAGTCATAAATCACTCAACACATAATCACTTGTTGAATACAATAAAATCTAATCCTAACACAAACTCTTGAAAAACTTTGCAAGAAGAGAGTTCATGGCATGATAGATTTTGACAACCTATATTTCTAAAACACTTTAAACAAAACTCATCAAGGCATCTTAGTGTGAAACAGAATTAAAAGATTACATATAATAAATAAGAAATAAGTGTATAAAGAGAGAAAATAAACAACATATGGAGAGATAGGTGAAATGTGATAACAACATCATCAAATATATATATCAAGGATAAATACAATGTTTGCTATCACTAAGTGGTCACAAGACCGATGTACAAAAGATAATGTATCTAAAAGAGAAAGAAAAGAAAAGATACATAAGTCCTCACTACATCCCTAAAAAATACAAAAACACTCCCCCTAACAAAAAGGTCCTATGCTAACTCTCCCCCCAAGTACATGACTACTTTCATACCCAAAACTACTCCCCCTTTTTGTCACGAATGACAAAAGGAAAGTCACTGAGAAGCAGTCATCTCCTCATCACTGAAAGAGCTAGCACCCTCATCCTCATCATCATCATCATCACTGGAGCCAACATTATCGTCCTTATCCTTTGAAGCCTGTGGAGATGGAGAGGGAGAAGCAACGAAGCCACCAAGGCGAGTCGTGCAATACGACCCACACAGGTGGTCACCTGACTCATCTCATCAGTGAGAGTGTCGAATCCTTTCGCATTGGCATTCTTCATGAACTTTTTGAACTGCCTTGTGATATAGGATTTCATCTTAGAATCTTCATCATCAGAAGACTCATCAGTATCACTGCTTTTGGCCTTCAAAGACATGCTTTTGCTCTTGCTTGATTTCCCTATCCTAGACAAACTTAATTCATAAGTTTGCAAGTTGCCAACCAGCTTTATCAAATGAATTTGGTCAATGTCCTTTGATTCCTCGATGATAGTGAACTTGGCATGGAATCTCTCTAGTAGAGATTTGAGCACTTTTCTAACAATCTTGGGTTCTAGAATGGTTTCCTCAAGATGGAATGTAGAGTTCACTATGTCCTTCAGCTTGGCATATAACTCATCAAATGACTCATCCTCCTCCGTCTTAATCTTTTCAAAGCTCATGGTAAGCCTTTGAAGCATTAAATCCTTGACAGCCTTAGTTCCTTCATAGGTTGTCTGGAGGATGGTCCACACTTCCTTCATAGTTTTGATAGAGGATATCTTCTTAAACTCCTCATTTGTGACCGCACTGAATAGAGCATTCAATGCCCTGCTGTGGAAGTTTGCTGCCTTGATTTTAGCATCATCCCAATTAGTTGGTGCTTCCTTTGGCTTGGTCTAGCCTATCTCCATAGCTTGCCACACTTTTTCATCTAAAGATTGCAAGAAAGCTCTCATGCGTACTTTCCAGTATGCATAGTTAGTACCATCAAATAAAGGAGGGATAATTAAATATTGTCCTCTATCCATGACAAACAAGGGTCAATGGATTACACAGCAAATATTAAAACCTAATCAGAGTGTGCCCACCCTAATACCACTTGATAGGCCAAGAATGTATTGACCACTTAGGTAAATTAACCAATTAATTAGTCAAGTGAATTAATCAAGTCAATTAACATGCAATACGTGTGGTAACACAAACAAATCACCAAATAAACTAAATGTAGCAGAAATTAAATTTGACATGGGTGATTTGTTTACGAATGGGAAAAACTACTGAGACAAAACCCCACTGGGTGAATTTAAGGTCATCACTCCCGAGAATCCACTATTATCAAAACAAGCAGTTACAAATAAAAGAATCCCAATACCTTATACTAACCTACAATTGAACCCTTACCCCAATACATAATTGGACTTGTAATGTAATGACAATCTCTCCTTTCAATGCACAGCTCCAAGTACATGACTAACCAATCAATGTACGGATCCCAGTACGTGACTAACACACCAACTTGAGAAAGATGTTGGCTACAAAGTTGTTCAGTTCATCCACAAGATGAAAATCAAGAAGCTCCTTGGTTACAAAACCCTACGACGTACAAACGCGGCAACTTCTTCAAGAGAAAGAAGTTGTCAGGCTATCTATTGAGCTTCAAGTATTTAAATCTCAATAGATACATCTGTCGAGATATCTATCGAGCTTTAATGAACAGCACTTCTTCACTTGATTCTTGGATAGATTTGCATGGCTTCAATACTTGAACTTGAACTCTTGTTCCTTGAAGTATTAAACACATCCTAGATCTACCCAATTACAAGTAAAGTGTGTTTTGTCAAAGGATTAGCCAATTCTAAATGACATATGTTCATAACATGTTCCACATATGTCCTAAGATTAGGTTTATCGGTTGCTATGATTTTCTGGATTTATGGGTTTGAATTTTCCAGGTTGCAAGTTTATGGGTATGAATTTCCTGGGTTTATAGGTATGAAATTTTCTAGGTTTATGGGTTGCTACAATTTTTTGGATTTATGGGTATGAATTTTCTATGTTGCAGGTTTATGGATATTAATTTTCTAGGTTTATCGATAAGAAATTTTCTGGGTTTATGGGTTGCAACGATTTTTTGGGTTTAGTAGGTTGAAGGAAATAATAAAAAATTGTAAAAGAATAAATATTTTATTGAATAAATTTGTAGAATAGATAATTTGATGTGAGTATTTTGTAAAGAAATTGTATAAAATAAAAAAAGTAAGTTCATTTTGTAAAATAGACAAAAAAATTTACACGTAATAGTATGATTGCTCTAACTAGTGTGCTTCCACAGATCTTGGTCATGTTCTCTCCCTCCAAAAAAAAAAAAACATTTTGGTCAAGTTGTTATCACTTACGAGTCCCTGCTTTCTACACGCACGCCCTAAAAAAAGAGTCACTAATTTTTTATTCTATTTTATATTATATTACATTTTTTAATGAGAGAAAAAAAAAAGTCACTGCAGTTTCAAGACTTGCTAGTTACATTTTTATGAGTATTCTTATCCATTCATGTATAATAGAAAAATGTGTAAAATTTACACAGTTTTATTTAAAAATGACTAATTACAGTTTATATATAATTATGTAAATTTACAAGTTTGCTATATAAGTAACTGTGTAAATTTACATTGATACTATTTATTTTGCATTTAGTTTTTTTTTTCTTTACGTATTTCTAGATTAAAGGAAGAGAGTGGATAGTGGTTATTATATATGAAGAAATATAAACAATTAAAAAAATCATAAAAAATTAATATTTTTTAATAAAATGTATTGTAAAATAGAATAAAAATCTGATGTGATATATTTTTAGAAGTAAATATGAAAAATAGAAAAAGTAAGTTTTTTTATACTAAAATAGACATTAATATTTACACAAATTAAAGCAAATGCTCTAATATTGGCTAGACAACTAACTCTTATATTGGCTAGTGTACGTTTTTAGACCCCTTAAAACACAAGTTGTTTAACCTAGTTATTTAGCCAAGTAATTACTTAGATAAATTATTCAGATCTAGTTTAACACATTCAAATCATATCATGTAAATAATGCGAAAATATAAAGAACACACGATATGATAACCCAGGAAAACCAAACCGGTAAAAACCTGGGGAGGATTTAATCTAGCTATCCTCAAGGTAAAACAGATCCACTATGAAGGAATTGAAGTTTGTACAATAAGACTTAGACCACTAACATCCTATTGTTACCTCGAGTAGAAAACTTACTATCACGACCACATGATAGCTCCGAGTCCACGAACTACTTCTTTCCTTAATCCACTGCAACCACAAGTACTCCCACTTGTGACTTTGAGACTCCACTCAAAGGTTTCAAATCTTATTTAAATTCTTTATGCAGCAACTGAAGTGATTACCAAGTTCTTGACATGAATCTTGATCTTGATGACCCTATGTATGAAGGTAAACACCTCTACATCTCACAAGAGATTTAACACACAGCACATCAAAGACTTCTAAAACGTAGCTAGGGTTTTTCCTTTTATACTTAGAGTAAAACATAAAACCCTACACGTCAAACTAGGCTTAGGCTGAGTTGGAAAATTCTACAAAAAAATTAATCTGCACGAGGTTCGATCAATCGAGCCTAATTTTCGATCGATCGAGCCTTGCAAATTTAGTCCAATAAATCCTGCAATCACTCAATTCCAACTTTTACAAATAAACACACTTTGAGCAAGCCTAAACCTAGACTCTATGTTTTGATCATGGTTTGCCAACATAATACATAATGAAGTTCTAATACAGTTAGTTCCTAAAATCTTAGAATCTAACAGCTAGGTCAAAGGTAGGTCCTAGGAAGACGTGAAAAAAGAGGACAATGTTTATCTCCAAACTAATTTTGAGAAAAATCCTTCAAATTTCCCCTATATCTCTTCATTGAAAATGAATTATGAATATCTAACCATTGAAATACATGTTCTTTCTTATTATATCCTCCATGCTTGCAAAACTTCAAGAAGATTAAAGATTATCAATCAAATGTTTAAATTTTAGGTTTTTGTAGCCTAAAATTATGCATAAAAAATAAGTTTATTGATTAAATAGTAAATAACGTCCGATTTAAACAAAATTTTACATGTGTGTGAAGAACATAAAGAACATGCAATTTAACAGTGAGATTTTGAAACTTCAAATTCAATTAAAAAACATAAGAGAAGTTTGAAATATTTTTGTCCAAATTACATTTTCTTGAAAAAGAGACAAATTTTTTTTTTTTTCATTTGAAGTTTTGGTAAAAGAAAAAGGGGAAAGAAGAGTAGAGGAAAAAAACAATATTTTTGTCAAATTCTTAATATATTATTATCTGATTTTTTATTTGATAAATTGTAAGAGTAAATATGTCAAGTTTACTTCTACATATAATTTTCTCTATAATTTTTTCCTTCTGAAGTTTCATTAATGGGAGAATGAAAGATGAAGGGCTCTAAAAAAAGAAAAAGGAAAAAAAAAAAGGTTCATCCTTTCTTCTTTACTACTACTATTCAAATTTGAAAAATTATAACCTATCTTCTATCTTTCCTCCACCTTGGGCCTGGTCTATGCACTTTATTATGTACGAAATGCATTAAATAACATTTCCCATTAAAATATTGTAAAAGAGCATTGATTGTAAAAGGAAATTTTCACCAACCTAGTGAGGTAATGATTACAAGACTTATGATTAATGGAGTCAAAGATCCTTAACAAACCCCGACAAGTATAACAATAAAAGATTCTTTGAGACAAATAAATCAAGTTAATCGACAAAAACTGATCTTTTTAATTATCTATATAGAAGCTTTATTATTATTATTATTAATAGAAAGTTTATTTCATTAAACTAGAATTTGTATACGAGTGATGGTCATGTATATCACAGTTACTAAAAAAATACCCAAAAAAAAAAGGTGCACCAAGGTCCAACACAACTTTTCAGCAAAAGAAAAAAGAAAAAGAAAAAGAAAAGAAAAGTCCAATGTAACTTTTTTCACGAAGAGTAATAAGATGTAAATGATAGGCAAAGATAATAAAAATGAAGGTACATTAATTACTTATTATCCATCAATCATAGCTAAATAGTGCCATTTTTAGTAAGTTGAGAATTCAACAAGTTTGGAAATGATGTTGTGTCCAGTCGAGGAACTAGCTTGTCAGCAGAGCCATTAATTTCCTCAAGAAGTCGACCTTAGAAGAAATGGTTTTTAGCTTCCTAGCCTCTCTACATGCACCATCAAGTGCCATAGAAAATTTCACATACTCTTATAATTCAACACTTCTGAATCCAATACAATGATAGAGAGAATGTGAAAATTTCAGTATCTCATAAACTTCTTTTTGTTAAGTATATATAAGTGAGGAATGAAAAATTTCACAGCAGTCAAATCTACAAGTTATTAATAATATGTAAAAAATGTCAAGTTTATTAAAAAAAAAAAGTAAAAATGTCAATGATAAATATAAATAAAATCCAATTAAAATTTATCAACTTAATTTTGTTTAAAAAAAAAAAAGATTTGTTAGATGCTACACCCAATAAAACTGTACATGTATTGTGAAATTTTTTGTGTTTATAATGTAATTTATATATATATATATATATATATATTTTTTTTTTTTTTTTTCTTCATACATGAAGAGCATAATGGAATTTTTTTTAGTAGGAAAAGTCTAGGCACCGTCCTTCTTTTGTCTTGTCTTTGCGGAGGATTTAAAAAGAGTGAATCGCAGCTCATGACCGTGAGTGATGGTGTGAAACAAAAGAATGTTTCTTTCAAAAAAAATAGTGGAATTGTTCCAATTCGATGCTAGAGCAACCGCATCAGCATGTCTAAAAGATTCCGTCTATTTTACACAACAAACCTATTTTTTCTATTTTAAACCATCACTTTTACAAAACACACACATTAGTTTTTCTATTTTACACAAAAAAAACCTACTTTTTATTTTCTTTAATTTCTCCTTTTCGGCCTTCTTGCCTATGGGTCTCTCCAAGGTTTCACTGGAGTTCATCTCATCATTATCTTCATCTAGATTTATTGAGCTTGCAAAAGTATGACAAGATTGTGTGGCTGGCTGTCTTGTGCAGACCTTCACATTATCTCTTAAATTCAACCATTTAGCTTCATACCTCAAAATTCTCCAACAATGTTCCAATTGAAATGCATTTTTGCTATTACTTTTATACATAGTTTTTGCATCATTAATCTACAAAAGTAAAAATTGAAAATAATGAGAATCATAAAACTAAAAGTGCATTGAAAATAATGAGAATCATACCTTGTCATGCTCAATTTTACCACTTTCATTTCAGTTCTCAATTTGGGCCAAGTATCCACAAAACTTGTTGGTCTTCCTTTGAATTGTTGACCACCGACTATTTAAAGAATCCTTGAAGCAGTTAAATTTCTTGTCATTGTGGAAGGTGGACCAAATTCTATCCCAAAATGTTGTGTGTTTTTGGTCCATGGATGTCACGGCATCTAAGCTAACATTGAGCCACACCAACACTAGCTTAATGTCTTCATCTACGGTGAAGTTGTTTCTCCGTTGACCTCTCTTAGTAGTTGATTTTTTTTTGCAATGGGGGTGTAGATTGTCCCATTTCAACTTGGGGTGGAGATTGATTGACATTCACGTTTGAATGCAGAGTGGACATCAAAATACTACTATCAAAAGACTCGAAACCTTGTTCCTTGTCTTGTAAAATGTCAAGGAAGAAGGGATTTTATGAGTCCATCACCTAACACACACCAAAGTAATTCAGAAGCAGCACTAATAAGCAACAAAATTAAAGTTGAAATTTATCTACTAGATAATGCAAGGGAAAAGAATTGACAAAGATATGTAAGTTACTAGTACTTCTAAACCAATTAGAACACACTCATTAGTGTGTGACCATTGCTCCACAGGTAGAGACATACTAGGCAGTTCTTTCATGGCCAACAAATCATATATGTTTCTCAAGTATATCCCAAAGAAACATCCAAAATCAATGTAAAACCATTAACATCAAGTTGAAGTAGTTTATAACTAAGTAATAAGAGACTCCATCAAATCAACAAATAAACTTTTAACGCACTAATGTGCCAAGATCCAATATCATAGAATTGGAGGAATATATATATATATATATATATATATATATATATATAAAGATGGCAAATTTATCTCAGAAACAAGTATTTACAAAAAGGTAACGAAAACAAGGAAAAGCTATAGGATTACAAGCAATTTGCATCTGCCTAGTAGACATGAATTCAGAAATGGAAGAATCTCTTCCATACAAATACTAGGCGATCATATTAAATATAAGGATTGTGATCATTTGTGAACCGTGGATATGATTTATTTGGCTTGAAACTAATCCCTATATCTTTTGAGGTAAAAGATAGAAGTGTTATTGATAAGTCCAAAACATATACAATATATATACCCTGTTCAAGCTGTCCGAAAACAAGGGAGAAATAGAAATTTAATACAAGTTTAAAAAACTCCAAATTCTTCAAAAACTCCCTACACACAGGGAAACTAATCCCTATCTAAAGGACATGAAATTTAATCCTTACCTAAACTCTAAAATAATCAAATATAAATGCACATAAAATTTGAAATACTAATAAATTCCAAAAATAACTTCGGGTGTGTTTCGAAGAATCCCTAAAAAAAACCCCAAACTAGAAAAAATTTGAAACAAGAAACCCTAAAAAAAATTAGTTTAGAGAAACTCCCAAGAATCTTGCTTGAAACCAAAAAACAAAAAAACCCTAAAATCTCAATGAGAAAAACCCATACCTTTTTAGAGAAATTTGCCCCAAAGTCTGTCAATAGAGATACCTTCAAGTTGATCCACCCTCCTCACGGTGCTGCAAAAACCCCAAACCAATCACATTATTTCCCGTGGTGATGAGAATGAGCAAGAGCTGTATAGTCGAGAAGCAAATGAAGAGAGAAGATGAGAGGAAGAGCTCAGGAATGAAACAGGGAGAGACTATTGAGAGGCGTTGGTGTTGCTTAAGTGAGAGGAGAGAGAAAAAAAGAGTGAAAAAGGTTTTTTTGTAGTATATGAAGATAATATTAAAATAATAAATAGACGAGCTACAGTAACTGTGTATATAAGCACGGTTACTGTAGCAATTGTGCATAAATGCACAATTTTACACCCACTAATATGGGTGTTTTTTTGGGTCAAAATGTGTAAAATTGGTACATTTTTCTATTTTAGAAGGCTGTACACATGCTGATGTGGTTGCTCTTATAATACTTATTTGATAGCTCATTTATTTGAAAGATAATATAGAAAATGACATTGGGTTAAAGCAAAGTAAGTCAAGTAAACCTACACAGTCATTGACTTGTCGTCTTGTAAAACTTCCTGGGAAATTCCTATACCTGATGAGTAGAACCATTCAATGCTTTATTCTTATATATGTAAGACTCTGTTTGCTTAACTTACTAAGCAAATCTAAAGCTAGAGAGGATGACCCAAACTCAGTAGTAAGTGTAAATAAATAAAAAAAAAGAACCAAATCATTTCTTTTTCTTTATTTCCTTAGTTTTTTGTGTTTGTTTTTCTTCACTCTCTCTTCGTTTCAAGTTTGTTACTTGACCAAGAAATTCAATACCAAATATTAAAGCATTATCATTTCTTTGCTAATTTTTCTTATGATTAATTCATGATGGCAGCTTTAGCAGTGGATCAGAGTTGGCAAAGTTTGTGGTGAACCTTGATATCCTACAACATGCATGGACTGCAATTACGGAGCTATGCAAAGAAACCAGTCAAAATGAAGGACCATCTTCCTTAGTGAAATTCAAATTTTTTGAGCTACCAAACTATACCACCATTGCTTTTTTCACTTGGCCTGCTAATAGCAAAGACTATGTTCAGGGAAATGGAGGAGGAGATTTTGTTACATCATCAACTCTTAAGGATTCTTTTCTCTAAAGCACCGATGCAGCTAGGAGGGTGCCACACTGGAGTCCAGCACGGCCCGACACGGGGTGCGATGTCCGACGCAGCTGCCTGTGTGTCAGTGCCGCGTCTGAGCTTTTTTTTTTTCTCGGATTCGTGCCGACTCAGCTCAATTCGCACCAAACCGGGCTGATTTAGCCAGAATTGGACCATATCGGCCGAATCGGGTCGTATCGGCCGACGAACGAAACGGCCGATACCGGCCTTGAATCATGCTGGAACAGCCAAAATCGGCTTTGAATGAGGCCCAAATATCCTAAATCTATCCTTCCTCAATTTTATTCTAAATATTTGTTGCTTTTTTGTGTTTTCTTTTTTGTTTTATGTTTCTTGCCTTCTTCTTTCTTTGTTTTGTGAATCAAGGCCATAGTAATGTGTTTTTTAAGAATATTTTAATAGTAAAAATATATAGAAAATATAAATAAAAATATTTTTAATAATTTTTTAATCGCCACATCTCGTCGCACCTGCACCCTACTTTTTCAAAAATTGCCGAGTCTCGTACCCGAATCCAGAAACACACCCGTGCTTCATAGATTCTTTTCCTCTCTTCAATTTCCTGTGCACCAAAGCTAACCCAAATTTCTCCATTAACAAACCTGCATTTCATCTTTTTAGCTCCATTTTTTATGTGCTCCCTTTCTTGAAATCAAAGGTACCTATATATATACCCTGAATGTTTTTAATTTTTTCTACCAAAAAAAAGAATGTTTTTAATTAAAAAAAAAAATTTTGGGTCATATATAGCAGTTGTAAGCATTAAGTTCGACCCATGTGTCTTCTTGTCGAGAACTTGCACTTGCTGGCCTCAATGATTTGATCCAGCTCAATGTTCCACACTTGATTGAATTACTGTTTGGATGAAATCTAATCTCTCTTTTTTTTCTTTTTTCTTTTTCTGCTGAATAAAAGACTTTTAAACCACACAAGCAACAATTGCCTGGGATGCCTCTGCCAAGATAACATTACCAAAACTTGGGGGGCCAAATCCTAGATCAAAAGTTGAATGAAATCTGATCGAGTTTCCTTTTCTCTGAACTTGTATATATAGAAGTCTAGCAGAAGCTCCCTCGTTATACTTTTACAAGCTAGTTTTTTGACTGATGTGCATGAGTTGCTAGATCAGTACTTATTTGTCATGAACAGTTACTATTATTATTATTACTATCAAGAATTTAAATTAAATATCTATCCTTGAAATGATATCTGGTTGAATTGGTATGATAAAAAATAATAACTCGTGTTGAGATATCATTATATTAAAAGAAAAGAAAAAAGTATGATATTTGATTATTGTAGTTCTTTTAAAATTTCTGGTATTTTTCAATGTATTGATCCGTAAACCTAATATATTTCAGTCCTTTTAAAAACAATTAAATAAACAAATCATTTTGCAATCTTTCACATATGTCTGTTCGTATTCTCAGCCCAATTTTCAAGATTTTGATATCACTTTCCATATCTAAACCAACACATTACAAGATGCTACAAACAATGCATCTAGACTACGGACATATTCTTTTCCAACAAATTTCATAATTATTGAGTGGGTTGATTGTGAGTGGTATACACATCTTAAATTCACAAACTTATCATTTTTTTTCTTTCTTACTCCCAGTTAACTAACTCAACGATTGCGAAAATTATTGTGAAAAAAAAGGTTATGTTCATAGCACTACTACCTTTTTATCACAATCTCTTTTCATAATCATTGAGGTAACAAGTTTTAAAAGATAGACAAAAAAAATGGTATTAGTGATGGTCCCGATAAGAATCAATGATAAATTAACATTTATCCATTTATGAAATCAATTCTAAAAAAATATTCTGTCTAGTATTGTCCTGTTCCAAAACACTAACTTTTGACCCTTTTTTTTTGTATAAATATAAATTAAAGAGTAAAATGTTAAAAACTTATCATTTTTTTGATGAACAAAAAAGGGTTGGGGGCAACTTGAGTTGGTATCTTTCACTTGGGCGTAACTATAGTGGCACTCTAGATAAACTATAGTTATGCACCTAGTCCCATCCAAATGATAATTTTTTTTTTTTTTATATGAAACTTATCCTTTTTATTTAATAGAAAGATTTCCATTTTAATTTTTTATAGGCTTATCATCATCATTATTACATATCTCACTCTTCCATGTTAGTGGTGTCAATGGTTGACGATGATGCCAATTACCATCAAATATATTCTTAACTGTGTATGTAAACTCTTGACTTTTATTTTGTAAATCAGTTTATCTCTTCCTTCCATGTGCATGTTGGTGCTGTACGTTAACTGTTTAGAACGACTGTTATATATATATATATATGGAGAGAGAGAGAGAGAGAGAGAGACTTTTTATATTTTCTAAGAATTAGATACATGAATTTGCATTTACATATAATTGACATAAAATTAAAAAGACATTTTGCAAGATTTGTTTTTTGAGGAAAATTTTGCAAGAAATTAGAGTACATTAATTAATATCTAAAGACACTTGACATTAAATTATTAAACAATAGAATGACACTTGGCATCAAGTTAAAAAGATATTTGGCACAAAATTGGAGTCAAGATATTTTAACTTAATCTATTTCCACTTTAATATAGCGTATATGATATATTATGGGTTTGAGAAACTTGTTTGATTTTATAATATGACATATCCCAATTGGTTTAGTTGGAGTTTTTATTTTATTTTTAAAAAAATTTATATTCAGTTGAAGCGTTTATTAAACTAGGGAAAATGAAACAAATCAAATAAAATAAAACCTTAAAAGACATACGTTATTAAGTAATCAAATTAGAACATAAGCATATTTTCTTATTTTCACATCTAGGTCAGATGGTAAGTTTTCTTGCAATATGGAAGGTAATCTTTATAAAGATGAGTCTGACGGGAATTTAGACCCCTTAAACAACCAGATTGCGTAGCCTAGATTAATTAGCCAAGTAGTTACTTAGTCAAATTAAGCAATTCTAGGTTAAAACAATCCAAACAATCATATCAAGAATATAAAGCAGCGGAAAATAAATAACACAAGATATGATCACCCAGGAAACCACATGGTAAAAACCTGGGGAGGATTTGACCCACCGATCCTCAAGGCATAACAGAATTCACTATGAAAGAATTGAAGTTCTTACAAAAGGACTACAAGCTCCCCGCTCGACTTCCTAATGCTACCCACCAGTAGAACTTCCTGACACGACCACGCACAGGCTCCGAATCCACAGACTACTTCTTTCTTGAATTTCTCAATCAGCTACAAGCTCCCCGCTTGCTTTTCTTTTAAGTTCCAATGGTTGCAACGGTAATGATCTTCAAGATGTTGAAATCATCTCTACCTTGAAAACCCTAAGTTTTGTGTAAAGGAAAGCTCCTCAAAGATCTCACAAGAGATTCACACAAAACAGCAATGTATGAGCAACAAAGCAATATGGACAACCTCCAAAAACGTGGCTAGGGTTTAGTTTATATACCTAGGGTAAAAACATAAAACCCTAAACGTTTAATGAAGTAGGGCTGAGTTGGAAATTCTGCAGAAAAATCAACCTGTGCGATTTTCGATCGATCGAGTCTATTCTTCGATCGATCGAGCCAGGCCAAAAGTCCCAAGAACTTCTGCAGTCACTCGATTCCAACTTTACAATAATAAACCAACTTTGAGCAAGCCTAAACAAGACTAAATACAATGTTTTAATCATGGTTTGCCAACATTACAAATTAGAGTTCTAAATACATAAATTCCTAAGACCTTAGAACCTAACAAACTCCCCCTTTGGCAATCCGTGACAAAACCCTAATTAACAGCTCAAAGTTTTACAAATAAAAAGCCCTTTACAAAGATAATGCTCATAAATTCAAATTCAGCCTAACTACTATCCATCAGTTGCAAGTGTAGACAGCAGCTTAGTTGAATCAACCTGTATAATCCTGAAATACTCAACAAACGCATAAACACATGTGTGACAGAAAAGAGTAAAACAACAGGTATAACATTCTTGTAAGATTCACACAACACAAAATAAAGACATATACGAATGATCAACTCAATCAATATAAATCAATACGCAGTGAATCGCAAAACAACAAGAATCAATAAAAAAAAAACATGTATATCAATCAATGTTACTCCCCCTAACATGAATATCCCTCAAAAAAATGATATACAAAGTGAAGCACCTAGATACAATCTAAAACTCCACTAGCTCCTTTAAAACAAAAAAAAATCTCCCCCTAACTACAAAAACTCCACTACAAGTCAAAAACTCCACTCCCCCTTTTTGTGACGGAATGCCAAAGGACAATCACAAGTCGCCATCAAAAGGAGGTGGTGAGGGTGAATGAAGACTCGCAAAATCAGCTCGAAGAGCACAAATCTCGTCCAGCAAGTCCACCAAAATCTGACCATGAGCCGCCTGAACGGTCATGACAGTCTCCAAGGTACGACAAACATCGAAGTCGGCCGAAGGAGGTGGAGGAATATCAACAGCAGCAGCATCATCACCAACTGGATCAGGAATATCCTCACCAGCAATACCTGCAGAAGAAGAAGGAGGAGTGTGCTACTAGAAGGCTCAGACCTAGGGTGTTTAGAACCAGCTCGAAGATGAGCAGCCCTCTGTCTAAGAAAAGACGCACCTATAGGAGCTATCACATGAACGGGCTCAGAGGAAGGAAAGCCACTAATATCAAGATAAAGAAGAATCCTATGAATGAAAATAGGATGTACAAGAGCATGAGCAGAAGATGAACTCCTAAAAATATCGTTCAAAGAACGAAGAAAAATATGGGGAAAACTAATAGGAGCATCAGTAACCAAGGCGTACAAAAATACACACCTCTCAAGAGGAATGGTGTGAACATGGGAAATGGGCCAGATAGAATGACAAGCTATCCTAAAAAACAGATAGTGTAACCTGGAGAGCTCAGCAGAAGTGATCCGAGGATCAGAACCCCACTGGACAGTAGTACCAGTGATGTAAGACAAAACATCGCTAATCTCGGGAGACTCATCATATGGATAGACAGGATGCTGGACCAACGGTACCCTTAGAGCATCAGCCACTATCCGAGGAGTAATGGTGTACTCTACGCCTCTTATCCAACTCTTTACTAGAGTGTTGGAATCATAGATGCGGATAGAGATGTTCGAATAGAACTCTCTTATCAAGGCAGAAGGTGGAGGAGGATTAGAAACATCCACCAAGGGTAACCAGCCCCGTCGCTCAAAATTTGCCCTAATGGCAGGATCGAGTTCATCTAACAACACAGAACGCTCAGCCCATATCTTTCTCCTAATGTTTAGCTTCTCAAAAATCTCTTGGTTTTTCTCACTCGAAAACTTCTCACGATCAAAGGATGGAGGGGGTGAAGGAGAAGGTGAGGGAACATTCCTACGGGCTCTAGTCTTCCTAGGCATAGTGTTAAGGAAAGGACAGAGACACAGAGTGAAAACCATAAAGAACAAGAGAAAACAAAACCAAGGGCAGACTGCAAATTAGCACAATAAAGAATATAGAACAAAAAAAATCTATATGATGCATGAACAATAAAATGTTGTGATGCATGATCTAATGCAGTAAACAATTAAGTTTAATTGAGAGTAATTTGACAAAATGGCTTGAACAGGGAATTTCTATCAAAAATCCCAAAAATTGAGAACCACTTGTTGAAAATTTTTTAAATATAATGATGAATTGAGCATTACAAAACACATCACATAGATTATAATGCTTAATTACAGTAACACAACAAGCCAATTTCATCAAATTCTACCAAATTTAACAAAAGCCACAATTCG
Source organism: Quercus ilex subsp. ballota (assembly GCA_032727855.1). Classification (NCBI taxonomy): domain Eukaryota; kingdom Viridiplantae; phylum Streptophyta; class Magnoliopsida; order Fagales; family Fagaceae; genus Quercus; species Quercus ilex. The sequence goes on from CM064909.1 coordinate 77,850,526, forward strand.
GATCAAGAACAAACCCTAGATTTTTCAATTTTTCACCAAACTCAAAATTGATCAAATTAACATGTAAGAATCATGTTTATTATGTGTCCCCACAAAAACCCAATGATTAATTGCATAAAATAAGGCTTGAATCAACAGAAAATCCCAAATATGCAAAGTCCGAAAATCACCCTCAAATGCATGGATTTATGCATGAAAACATGAAAATAAATTCAAAAGGAAGGACAAAAGAGTCTTACCGGCTTGAGGAGAGAGAGATTTTGCAAAAACTTCGGAAGAAAACGACAAAAATCGCTATGTGGAGCCTTGCCAACTCGGAGAGAGAGAAGAAAATTTTTGAAAAGTTTGAATAGTGAGTTTGAAAAAGTCATATCTGAACTTTTAAAAAAGCTTTTCCACGATATTCGATCGATCGAAACACACAGTCATTTTAAGACAAATGAGAGCACTTTTTCGATTGATCGAAAAACAGGCTGGATCGATCGAAATGGGCAGAGGCTCACTGAATTTTTAGAAAAATCACAGTTTTTGAAAAACACAAACCTAATTTTGAAAATAACTCCTCAAAGCATTAAATTGAAGAAACAAAATGCATGAGTATGAGATGGAATGCTCTTTCAAAAACCCAAAATTTTGAACCCAATTTTCTCATAACAATTTTCAATCAATCTCCCATTGAATTTTCTCAAGCAACAGATATGTTGTGCACAAATCTCAAGATATTTTCAAACTTGGTTGGTCAAACCAAAAACACACACTAGCATGTACAGTGTTTAACAAAGAGTAATTTGTGTAGTGTGTGATACCACTTGATGGAAATTTAGACCCCTTAAACAACCAGATTGCGTAGCCTAGATTAATTAGCCAAGTTGTTACTTAGTCAAATTATGCAATTCTAGGTTAAAGCAATCAAATAATCATATCAAGATATAAAGCAGCGGAAAATAAATGAACACAAGATATGATCACCCAGGAAACCACACGGTAAAAACCTGGGGAGGATTTGACCCACCTATCCTCAAGGCTAACCTAAATCCACTATGAAAGAATCGAAGTTCATACAAAAGGACTACAAGCTCCCCACTTGACTTCCTAATGCTACCCACCAGTAGAACTTATTGACACGACCACGTGCAAGCTCCGAATCCACGGACTCCTTCTTTCTTGGACTCTTCAATCAAGTACAAGCACCCCCGCTTGTTGTTCTTTAAGCTCCAATGGCAGCAACCTTGTTGATCATCAAGATATTGACAACCCTAAGTTTATGTGAAGGAAAGCTCCTCAAAGATCTCACAAGAGATTCACATAAACCGCAAATATAAGCAACAAAGACTTAGAGAGGTTTGGGTACAAAACCCTAAAAATAAAATGAGGCACAAGAGGCACTCTAATCTCTCTCTCAAAAGTCCCAAAAACGTTCTAAGGTTTTCCTTATATATAGGAGTGTTTTACTTGAACCCCAAGACGTTTAAATAGAGTTTGGGCTGAGCTGGAACTCTGCAAAAAACACAATCTGGCCGACTTTCGATCGATCGAGTCTAAGCTTCGATCGATCGAGCCAGGCCGAAATGCACCAATACATCGCAGCCTCTCGATTCCAACTTTACAATAATTAATCAACTTTGAGCAAGCCTAAACAAGACTAAACATATTGTTTTGATCATGGTTTGCCAATATTACACATTAGAGTTCTAAATACATAAAATCCTAAATCTTTAGAACCTAACAAACTCCCCCTTTGGCAATCCGTGACAAAACACAAAATAAAAGCTCAAAGTTTACAAGTAAACAGCCCATTACAAAAATAATGCTCATAACAACAAATCCAACCTAACTACTATCCATCAGTTGCAAGTGTAGACAGCAGCTCAATTGAATCAACCTGTATATTTCCTGAAACACTAAACAAACGCATAAACGCATGTGTGGAAAAAATACAAGTAAATCAAAATTAAATTCTTGACTTCACAAAACACAAAACAAAGACATATATCATGAATAACTCATAAATATAAGTCAATGAGCAGTGAACACGAAACAGAAATAAAAACATAAGTAATCTAACTCTTCCCCTAAGTTAGATACAACAAAAAGTTTTTATTTATATTCTCCCCTTCAAAAATAATTTCAACTCCCCCTAAACAAGACAAACATGATTCCCATAAATCAATAATTTCTCCCCCTTTTTGTCACGTATTGACAAAGACAATTCAGACAAAGAGTAAACAGTCAACATACGCAATAAAGGATAAGAGAAAATAGAGAATCAAGGGGATACAAAACAATTCAACTCTATAAAAAATAGAGACATCTCCCCCTACGAAGAGCAACAACTCTCCCGAAGAACCACAAAGGTTAAAAAAAACTTTTCTCCCCCTATAAAAATAGGAAAAACAAAACAAGTTTTGGAAAAATAGTTTGGGGAAAAGTAAAGGAGGGGGAAGGGGGGGTAAATCAGCAGCAGCAGCAGCATCACCAACAGGATCAGGAACATCCTTACCAGTAGGACCAAAGTTAAAAACACACAAACCAAAGTTAAAAACTAAGGTGAGGATACACATGAAAAAAAATATTTTCTCTTTCAATAAAATGCAAACATGGCATTATGTGACCCATAAACAGTTGCATGAGTAGAGAAAATATTTGCACATTGATTATCCATTATATCTCTTAAGAAAAATATTTTCTACAGTTCACACATAAGAAATAGCATATACTAGAATGTACAAAGCTCAAAAATTAATCAATCAATTTTTAAATCAAGTTGAGTACCCAATGTAGCAAAGTGTATGCATGTTATGTGTGAAAATAATGAGAGATAGGACTGCAAAACTGCAAGATGGATACAAAAACAATGCAATGCATGTGAATCCTAAACACAAATGATGCATAAAAAAAATTTTGATCAAAAACAAAGAAACTGAAAATTTTTCAGTTTCGATCGATCGAGAATCGATCGAACATCAATCGAGTCAGGCAGACTCAAACCAAAAATTTTAATCGCAATTTCGATTGATCGAAAAACAGGTTCGATCGATCGAAAGTCTGGAAAAATCAGATTTTTGAAAAACAGAGCATTTTAATGCAGAAACTCCTCAAATCACATTGTTTTATAAAAAATGCATGAGTATGAGACGAAAAGTTTTTCAAAAACATTTAAATTTAACCCAGATCTTCCAAAATCAAGATTTTCAATCAATTTGTCCTCAAAGCGCAAACATTATACACATTTTGCATTAAAATCAAGGAACTTTTAATTTTGGATGGCCATAACAAAATCACACACAATATAATGTGCCAAGTTTAACAAAGAGTAACTTGTGTAGTGTGTGCAACTAGCAAAAGCTTGAGATACATGTGAGGTGATATGTGAATAGCAATCAATCACAAAGTCTACAAAATTCATCACATAGAATTTAAAAGAGACTATCACCTAAAGAGTTACATCCTATAACTCCCACATCTCCTAGAACATAAGCTTGCAATCATGTAAGTTTCTTGAATTTTGCCCCATTATTTAGGTGAAATTTGGCATCAAGCCTAATGGTACACACCAGTTTAAATCATGTGAGATGGCATCAAGCCTAATAGTACACACCAGTTTTAAGCATTAAGCATTTAACAGAGGCTACACCTTATGTTCTTTTTTGTGCATGTTCTACACTTTCTCGAGTACAAAATCTTATGATATGCACTAAGGTGTTCATGATTGACTAGTGAACAGTAGTGAGATGGTTATTTATGCCTTTCTCAAAAGGATCAAGTCTGACAGTCAAATAACATGTGACTTCAAGATTAAGACAAAGTGATAAACACCATAAACATCTTTCCCACACAACATGCACTACAAAGCTCAAACTAATAAAGTGCAATAAAGTAAGCTCATCCAAGCTAAACAAGGTACATAAACAAGTTATGTAAAGAAAAGGTGGCCAACCTTGATTATAAATCCAAGATCTATAATACAAAACACAAAAATCTTTTTGGTTTTAACAACAAATTTTATGACCAAAAACAAAAAGCACATATTATGCTAAATGAACAATGCAAAAACAATGCATGATAGTGCCAAACTAAGCTATAGAGGGTACACAAACAAGAAATATCAATTTCTTAATTAACCCTTGAGTACATGTACAAACTAGTACACACTCACACAAAATCAAAAATAGCTTAGCACAAACTATTCAAGTTTCTCCACAATGTCAAGCATATTCTAAATCAAGAGAGAGATATCATAACTGATGTAATCCTCAAGAAAAATAAAACAAGACACAAAACAAAATATTTTTGTCTTTTTGAAAATTTTCAATGTTTTTGGATTTTTCTTTAAAACAAAACAATCAAAGAAAATAAAACAACCAGAAACTAAAACAGAACATGTCCACAATTAATTGAAAGAATTAAATCAAGGACAAGTTAGCAACACTCACCTTGGAGGATCTTTTCTCACCCATCTAGCACGAGTCTTCAGCTTTATAGGTGAAAATCCATGAGAAGCAGAGTGTATTTGAGGGATTATACCAATCTTCTGAGAAAGACTAAAATCCTGCAAATTCCTTTCCCAAGCCAACAAGCTCAAATTTTTCAAAAGCATATGAAATAATTTATTTGGACTTATGGCAGGAAAAATATCATCACATATCCTAGATTGAAATACAGAATGCTTAAATTTCAACTTATAACAATTAGGACGAATGTGACCGGAGACACCACAAAAGTGACAAGCAGGAACAAATTTAGAAACATCAGTATTCCTAACAACAAGTCTAGTCTCAGATTTTGGTTTTTGCCTCAACAAAGAACAATTTGGTCTAATATGACCAACAACACCACAATGGTGACAAGTAGGCACAAAAACAAAATTCTTATGCTCTCTAACAGTAGGTTTAGACTTAGGTTTAGAAACTTCAGCGTCTACATCAGAACTTTTACCTTTGTCTAACCTAGCAAAATAAGCCTTTTCATTATTATTCCTCTTGAAAGAAGGGATATAAACTTTCTCAGTTTTAGGCTTAAGAGAAACAGAAACACTTCTGTTATCATCAGCAAGCTTCGTATTAGACAAATTTTCCAATTTAGCTTCAGCCTCAGCTAACTTTTGTTCCAAACTTTTCATCTTTTCATCTTGAGAGGAAATTTGATTTCTCAAAAAATCATTCTTTTTATTAGACTCATCTAATCTAACAAGCAATTCCTCTTTTTCAAGATTAGTCAATTTTAACTCTTCTTTGAATTTCTTAGAAATTTTCAAAGATTTAGATAATTTCTTACGAAGAGTTTCAAAAGCATCAAAAAAATCAGCAGAAACAATAGTGTCCTTTTTATTCAAAACATCACAGGCATCAATAAAATCAGCAGAAGCATGAGCAGAAACATGATCAGAAAGACACTTCAAATTATCCATGACAGCAGGGGTCAAGGATCAGCTCTTAGATCAAAAGATCTACAACAAGAGAGCTACCCGCTCTGATAACACTTGACGGGAATTTAGACCCCTTAAACAACCAGATTGCGTAGCCTAGATTAATTAGCCAAGTAGTTACTTAGTCAAATTAAGCAATTCTAGGTTAAAACAATCCAAACAATCATATCAAGAATATAAAGCAGCGAAAAATAAATAACACAAGATATGATCACCCAGGAAACCACACGGTAAAAACCTGGGGAGGATTTGACCCACCGATCCTCAAGGCATAACAGAATTCACTATGAAAGAATTGAAGTTCTTAGAAAAGGACTACAAGCTCCCCGCTCGACTTCCTAATGCTACCCACCAATAGAACTTCCTGACACGACCACGCACAGGCTCCGAATCCACAGACTACTTCTTTCTTGAATTCCTCAATCAGCTACAAGCTCCCCGCTTGCTTTTCTTTTAAGTTCCAATGGTTGCAATGGTAATGATCTTCAAGATGTTGAAATCATCTCTACCTTGAAAACCCTAAGTTTTGTGTAAAGGAAAGCTCCTCAAAGATCTCACAAGAGATTCACACAAAACAGCAATGTATGAGCAACAAAGCAATATGGACAACCTCCAAAAACGTGGCTAGGGTTTAGTTTATATACCTAGGGTAAAAACATAAAACCCTAAACGTTTAATGAAGTAGGCCTGAGTTGGAAATTCTGCAGAAAAATCAACCTGTGCGATTTTCGATCGATCGAGTTTATTCTTCGATCGATCGAGCCAGGCCAAAAGTCCCAAGTACTTCTGCAGCCACTCGATTCCAACTTTACAATATTAAACCAACTTTGAGCAAGTCTAAATAAGACTAAATACAATGTTTTAATCATGGTTTGCCAACATTACAAATTAGAGTTCTAAATACATAAAATCCTAAGACCTTAGAACCTAATAGAGTCCTTTTTGGACTCACTTTTAACCACCAAAACTTTCAGACAACTGATTCCACCGTTAGAACCAATTGCCAAATAATCTACAAACATTCACTCCTAACAAGTTAAGCAATTTATACTCATGCCTAAGAGCACTCTTTACTTGCTATTGACAGGTTAATTTCAAAAGTTGCACTTATTAGTATGAAGATGTTAATATTGATCTATGCAAAGTAAATTCGATAATAATATTAGTTTTAGATAATGTATAATTGAGCTGAAGTTATAAATTTTTAAACTTCAGAGATTTTGAATTCATTAGGAAGTTAATTTTATTAATTTTGAATTGTTTGTTTTTATTTCCATTACGGGTTAGTGACCAATATTCATAGTTGGCATAATAACATTTAACAATGTGTACAATATGCATGCCAAATATTTTTCTATTTTTCTTTTTTTTCTTTTTTTGAGGAAGAAATATTTTTCTATTATTGAACTATGAGAATGTGACTTGGTAGTTATAAACATTGTAAGATTATATCATAATCCAGATTGACAATTCCAAACCATTAATTATCACCGGAAACTCTCTGGGATGATCTGTTGCCACTCTTTTCACCTTATCGTTGTTAGAAAAATTCAAAATTTCAACCACCAAACGCCCACTTTGTATCACTTTTGGCTCACCCCTCATTGGTGATGAAGGCCTGCAAGAAGCCATATCAAACTATCCAACATGGAACTCTTGCTTTTTACATGTGGTTTCTGACTAGGATCCAATTCCTAGAGCCTTAATTAATGGTTACAAGCCTTTTGGCATATTTCTCTTGTGTTTGGAGCTGGGTTGTTCTTGTTTTGAAGACCTCCAAACCATTTTGGAGTTGTTGATGGCTGTCTATTCAGGGAGTCCTGAAAATCAAGATCCTAATAAGGTTTTTGAGTCCTATGGAACATCTCAACCGGAAGGTACTTTGCAAGGATACTACCGATCATGAGTCGTTAATTGATTAGACAACACTACCATTATGGGCAGGCATTATTACAAAACTAGCAGTAATTGGACTGGTGCGATCACAGGTAACTCAATTAAAATTCTTTTTGAATTGTATATAATTAGAGTGCTTATTTGAGCTATTTCATTTGTATGGTACATATACGTTACACCTAGACAATACACAAAATAGAATAATGTAATGAATGAAATGCTTACCAATTAAGTATTACACTACAAAAAAAAAAAGACCTATTGCGGTGGGCCAAAACCACAGCTAAAGCCCAAAAAAAAGCCGCTAAATTTACATTTGACTTTTAGCGGCGGGTGCTATTGCGGCGGTTCGTCCCGTCAGTGTTGCAGTGCCGCTGTAGGTATATTGCGACAGTACCAAAAAACACCGCTGTATATTCACCTTGTAGCGGCGGTTTTGGTTTATTGCGGCGAGCAATAAACCGCTACCATATGCTATTAGGATTCAAAGATATCAAATTTTAGCGGCAGTTTGAGTACGTCGCTATAGGTTTCCACCTTTAGTGGTAGGCATATGACGCCACTATAGGTCTTTAATTAAAACGGTATACTTGCAGTTGTAACGGCGGCTAGTAACGCCGCTATAGGTCATCATTTAATATAGAACAAATGCACCTTGTAGCGGCAGGCCTAACCGCCGCTGTAAATGTAAACCTTTAGCAGCAGGCTAGAAGTGCCGCTATAGGTCTTCATTTAAAACATAACTTTTGCACCTTTAGCGGCGCTTTTGACTACCGCCATAGGGTATTTTTTTTTTCCTGGGTTTGAAAAACACTATTTGCTGGTGCACTATTCACACCTGTTTCAAACAACTTGTAATACATCAACCACATATGTAAGTAATTAACAACACCACAAATGTCTCCAAACTAACATGATATTAACATTGAAATATATTGTGAAATACATAATATCTATATCTACATATATATATATATATATATATATAATAGCAGAAGTTGAGAGAAAGTGGGTTCCTACACTTAAGGAGGTGTTGACACGTATACAGCTTTCAAGTAAAACAGCCACACGTTACAAGGTTTGGCCTTTCAAAATTCTGCCACGCTTAAAATGAAAAAAAAAAAAAGAAAAAAAAGAAAAAAAAGAATGATTCACTTTGTTAAAACACTGTTTGGGAGCCTCTTGGTATAAAAAGAAACTAACCGCTTAAAACACAAAAAAAAAAGAAAAGAAAAGAAAGATTGCTTCACGGAGAAAGGAGAGAGAGAGAGAAACAGAGACAGAGAAATAGAGAGGCTGAGAGAGTTCTCTGTTCCCTCGCTAGACTTAGAGCACCGGTGCAAGCAGAAAGAAAAATCTATGGGCATCAACACCGTTAGGCTATATATCTGCCACCATCAGATCGTCAGAACCGGCTCCGGTACATTTTTCTCTATTTTTTTAGATTTGGGTATGAAATATTACTTTTTATAGAGTTTTTTTGTTGGAAAGGTTTAGATTTTATTTTGGTTTTGATTCCTTTTTGTTTCAGGCTTTTGGGTTCTCCATGAAAATGTTTGTTTTCTCAAGTTTTCGATTTATTTTGAATTTTTGATATCACTAAGCCTTTCCCTATTTTCTAATATCTACATTCACAGTTTTTTTTTTGGGGGAGGGGGGTTTTGATTTGGAAAACCGGTTTTGATTTGGAAAACACCTTTTGATCTGTTTGGTAGCGTTAAAACACCTTTTGATAGCCCTCAGTATAAAAAAAAACAAACCGCTTAAATTAGTAAATTGCAATCAAAAGGAAAGAGAACAGAGTTCGTCGGAACCGTAACCCAATAGCTTAAAAGAGAATTTTTTGGAACCATCACTATCGGTTTCCCCACCGCTGAAAACAAAACCCTTTGGCCTGTTTTTCTCAAAAGTTTCACCGAGATACGTATCAAATCGTTGGTAAGATCACCTTGAATCCTCAATCTTCACTACTCTCTTCCTATTTTGTTGTTGTTGTCCTAATCTACATACTTATGAATAATTTGTGGTTTTTGTTTCCAAAATAACTTTAAGGCTCAAATGTTTGTAGGAAATTGAGAAAAAACAAACAAGGACACTAGGAAAATTACTAAATTTTCAATTTGGGGTTGTTATTAATTTTGGGATTTGGGGGTTTCTAATTAGGGTTTGCTGCGATTATAGATTTCAATTCCTAATATGTTTTCCTCTCTATTTCATTTTTCCAGGGAAACACCATAGAAGATCAAATTCTACCTAGGCTTTGTCTCTTAGCGTTCTAAGGAATGTAGATATTATTTTAGGGGGAACCAACATATTTATAGATTTGATCTTTTATTTGTGACTTGGGTGTTGATCTAGGTCTAAGTACTCAGATTTGAGGTTTTGCATTCCTTTAACCAATTAACTGAAAGTTACTGCTTCAATTTGGTTTAAACATATTATGATGTGAATTGTTCATTGTCTTGGGCAACATGACTAATACTTTTGGAATTCCATACTGCAATTGGGGGAGGTGGTGGAGATATTGGAAAGAAAATAAATCATGGTGGTGGTGATGTCGATGGGAATGAAGATGATTACTTTGATGATGGCGATGAAGGGTATGGCGGAGGCCTACTTAGGAGACAGAAATTTCTTGAGGAAGTTATAATTCTTAAATATGCTCTTTATTAGATTAAATGTTTTTTGGGAGCTGTTTTTTTTTTTAAATTTTATTTTTAAGATGTTTAGCGCTACTGTGTTACAGAGAACAGCTGGCCATCGCCATCTGATCTGCTGCTCTGCCTCATCTCTCCTCTGCAACAAAATTTTTCTAAAGGTTAACGTACTCTTTTCTTCTTCAAATACTGTTTTGGTTTTCTGAAACTTTTCACTATTGCTTTTCCTTTTCGAATTAGCATATTAAATCTCCAATATGTATATGTTTTTAGTTTAAAATAAATGTTTGTACTACAAGAATTACCATCTTCCTTTTCAATATATCTGTATTTCAAAATTTTCTCCATACCGAATTTTCTAGGGTTTTTCTTTGACTCCTTTTGAAAAATAGATGGGTTTATCTCTCTTTCTATGGAAAAATTATAATTTCTGGTTTTAAGTACTGGTAACATAAGGGATTTTGCCCTTGATTTTAATGGCCAAATTTCAACTTGGATGGTTATAAGTCTGAAAGTTTAGAGTGTGTAATGATGGGTTTATTCTCTCTCTATGGATGATTTGGTCTGAAATAATTATTTTTGGTTTTAAGTTTTAGTAACATTAGGGATTTCGCCCTTGATTTTAATACTTGGATGCTTTAAAATCTGAAAGTTTAGAGTGTATAGTAATTTATAATTTTTTTCTAAGTGAAATTATGGTTTTTTGGATTAATTACTGGGTTTTTGAAAAATAAATAAATTAATTGATAACCAACTGATTACTATACACCTTCCAACAAATTGTTAGACATTATGTTATTGAAATTATAGAAAATCTTCTTACCCTGTCATTTTGTTGAAATTCAGATTTGCTGCATTTCTCTGTCAAGTACAAAACTTGAGTACTCTGCAAGCAGAGTTGCTGGAACAAACTGATAGGTTAGGAAAGCCTAATTTTTTCCGTTGTTTATCTGATAATTCTGTCCATTATGTATTCGTTGTTTGAATTTCCTCTGTTTTTGCATATTTTAGACAGCTTTTTCTATTTAAAAAAAAAAAAAAAAAAGCATTCCATGATTCTTTTTCAACTAACCTGTAAAATTGTTATGTGTTTTTTTGTTGCAATCATGCTTTGTGATCAACTTCCTTATAATGATTACTTCAGCTTCTTTTTGTAGACTTTGTTTCACCTTAGGACGGCCTTACTATCCCTCTATTTATCTAATATTTTGGATTACATTTTGTTGATTGATGCATTTGGGATAGTTCTAAGCAAAATTAGATTGTTAGAGTTCTCTTTGGTTTATTTTTTGAAAATAAAAATCCTTTTTTTAGGCTTTACATTTCAGTCTATCTCAGAGATTAAATTTTCTTGATTCTGAGGGATTTCAGTTACTATTTGTGATGATTCTGTGAATGAAACTTTCAATTTCAAATAGAGCTCTTATATATGGTTTGTGATCTCTAGCATTTTTTCCCTACCCATGTTTGTAAGATTTGAGTTGCTATAGTAGCAAATTATTTATTACAAGTTTGGGTATCTTATATTAGTACCTATTTAATTGTTAGCCTCTATCTTTCATATGTTGAATACTTTGTTTTGTTGAGTTATTTTGGAACTCCGTGCATCCATCTTAATTTCGCTCATTTTTGCATATAGGCTCAGGCTGTTGTTTTTCCTATTAAATAAGTAGTGTTGTTCTCAAAGTTGTTGGTTGTAAGTGAATGGTTTGATTCAAGTGCTTATTTGAAGATTTTATTGATTAAGGTAGATCAAGATCTTTTTTCATATTTAGGTGTGGGTAAACTCATTACATGAAATTGAGTGTCCATGTGCTGAATTAGCAACATGTGTGCACCTTAAGGCAATATCTTTACATGAGATAACATAGGAGAAGAAGACTAAGACTTGGTGACATTTGCTGGCTGTATTAATGGTGTGGTGGATTTTTTATATTATTTTTAAAATGCATTTGAACAATGATAATTTGTACCATCTGTTTAGTGCACAATTTTTATAGCCTGGATTTTTTTTCCTTCTTACATGCTTGCTTTTTGTTTCCTTTAAAAGGTTGGATGGAATGCCATGTTGTCTTTTTTATTTTTTTTATTTTTTTATGGAATGTCATGTTGTCTTTGGCAAGATGCTATATGGGATGGGTGTTGTTTACAAGAGTGACACAGAAGGATATATTTAGTTATTGTTTTGGTATGTTATTCTATTTGGTCAAATATTATAAATTTTACCATTTATCTAGAGATGGTGTCTTTTGGAAAAGTCTTCAGAACTCTTACCCACAATCCATATGTTTCTAAGTAATTTTTTTAGAACAATGCTTACTCCTAAATCTGTGTATATTTATCCTTTTTCTTGATATGCAGAGTAGTAAGAAATTTAATATTTTTTAAATGGATAAATTTAAAAATATGTTTTGAACCAGTTCAGTCTTGGTGTCCCATGAGCAGTCAATGGTACTATGGGATCAATCCTGCACATTTTTCAATTCAAGCCAAATTTCAACTTCAATTTATTTTCTATAATTTAAGAAACCTCCTTTTCCCATCCTTTTGTTGAAGCACAAATTTACGGAGTTCTCTTTCAGATAAGATATTTGGGTGTTTTTTAAGAAGAGTTATCGAATCAAACTGAAAGATTAGGATAGACTGATTTTTCCTCTGCTTATCTCATATTTTCGGTTAAATTTTCCCAATTGATGTATATGGGTTTGAATTGGTTTTTGTTATGGATTCAATTGGCCTATAACCCTATTATGATTCCATTAATCTTTTTCAATCTTCTTCCGATACCCAAATAGATAGAATTCTCTTTTATTTTTTTTTGTCTGCTATGTTTTGTAATCAAGTTGGCTTATTTATGTTTGTGAGGTTTTCCAATTCAGTCTAACTCAATGATTACATTGTCTTGCTTTTGATGGTTTTGAGTTCTATTAGTGATATTTTGTAAGCATTGAAAATGCATTATTTATACTTTATGAAAAAAAAATTAGTGATTCCCACACATGAAGTGCTGTTTATACCTAAATTTTATATGTCTAGAACTTTACATTACAGTTAAAATTTATAAAAAAAAAAAAAAAAAAAAAAAAAACAATACTTTATGATCTTATGATTGCCAAATGCTATAATTACAAGCTTGGATTTAATTATTGTTACCGGATTACCATATTTTGAAGTCTTGATTTTGGTACATCTAAATATGGTAGAGACCACTTTCAATTCTTAAGACTCAATTTGGTTGGTGACTATGTTTTGATGAGAAAAAAAGTTTTGGCTTCCCATCAGTCACTTATCTTTTAAATTTTGTAATACATTTCTAGGAGTCATTATGCCAAAAAAATTATTGAATCAAGGTTAAAGGTAACCTGATTTCCCATTTTTTGGGTTCTGTTTTGTTGATTATTGTTATTTGGTTAGAATGTTTTTCCCTGTTTGGCAGATTTTTGCAAGATTTTGTTTTTCTTTTCGTTTACCCTTTAAATTTGAAATCATTTAATTCAAACATAAAAAATGCTTCCAAATTATGCATCAAGTTCGTTTCTTCGTACCCTTTTCTTATTTACTTAATCTTCTGTTTTATTTCAGATTGTGAGAGTTTAAATATTCTTTATTTAGGTTATGGTTTTCTCATTGTTGGAGGATTTGTTTCAGCTTCTTTATGCCATCTTTTTCCATTCAATTTTAATTTTTGTCATAGGATAGTCCAAGCATCCTAAGACTTTTATATCAACATGAATTGCAAGTGCAATAATATATGTGATTCCAATTTTGAATCCAGCTATAATTCTTTCCTATTGTTGGTTGCTAAAATTCAGTTATAGAGATAGGGTTTTTTAGGTAGATTCTTGCTTACATCTCTCTTTGTTGATGTCATTTTTTTCCCATCTTTTCATTTGCCTCTTTGTTAGATTGTCATTCTGTTCAAGTCTTAATTGGTAACCAAAGTACCATGTTGTTATTCGAAGATGCCTCTATTTGTACTTTGCAAGTAAACTGAAATCTTTATTCATTAAGGAAGTGGTTTTTTTCCTTTTTTACTTGGCAAGTAAACTGAAATCTTGACTATTTCTGAAGTTTTCACTGTGGGATGCCACTTATTACTTACCATGCATAGGATATGTACTCTCACTTTTGCTGATTGGTATAGCTTTAGTGTTATCTCATGAAGCTGGTGCAACACAGGAGCTGTGATCCAAGCTGATGCAAGAATAGCGGTGATGCTAGTTGTTGCAATTTAACAGGAGCATAGCTAATGTATGATCTATTAGTGTAGGTCTATTAGCTCATATATGAGCATAGCTAATGTATGATCTGTTAGTGTAGGTCTGTTAGCTAATGTATGAGCATAGCTAATGTTTTAAAAGTGTATCTCGAAATATGAAGTTGTATTTCTACTGTACAATTTTATTATAATTGTTAGGACATATGTGTTTCACATACTAAGAACATATGTCTTACTTATTTATGTAAATTGGCTAATCCTTTGACAAAACGCACTCTACTTGTAATTGGGTAGATCTAGGTGTTTTTAATACTTTAAGAAACAATGTTTCAAGGTCAAGTATTGAAGTCATCAAGTCTGTCCAAGAGAACACAAGTTGAAGTGCAGAATTTTTAAAGCTCGACACCTCTCGATAGCTACCTCGACACCTGCTATCTGTCGAGATTTAAAAAGTCAGAATTCCAAATCTGATTTTCTTGGGATCCGTGAATATGTTTTTGGGACTTCTTTTCTTCTAACCCTAAACATATAAAAGGATTATTTTAAGAGCCGATTTGGGTGACACAAGTTGTATTATCATTGAGCAATCTCTGTTTATGCAAATTGTGCTCAACAGACGAAGTTCTTGACCTAGTTCATCTTCCATCAAGAAGTTGCTGTGTCTTTGCACCATAGGGTTTTGTAACCAAGCATCTTCCTGCTATTCATCACGTGGATGAACTGAAGAACTTTGCAGCCAACCTTTCTTCCTCAAGTTGGTGTTTCTGAAGTCGCGTACTGGGATCCGCGCATTGGTTAGTCACGTACTTGGGAACCGTGCATCAAAGGTGGAAATTGTCACTACAGATCAAGTCCAATTGGGTATTGGGGTAAGGGTTCAACTGTAGGTTGGTAAGGTACTTGGGATTCCTTTCTTGTAACCGCTTGATTTGATAATAGTGGAGTTTCGGGAGTGGTGACCTGAAAATCACCCGGTGGGGTTTTTGCCGTTAGGATTTTCCCCATTCGTAAACAAATCACCGTGTTATTTATTTTCCGCTGCATATTTAGTATTTGGTGATTTGTTTGTGCTTCCACAAAATTGCATGCTTAATTGGTTAATTAACAACTTGGCTAATTAATTAATTAATTAGGGTTTATCACAAGGGGTCATTCAGATTGTGACCTAACAATAATTTCCCTTGACACTTGATTTGCCGTCATCTTTAACAGCATGATCTAATAACTTTCTTTTTGGGGACCTGAATTTGAAGTGAAGAAAAAGAAAGAAAATGTGTAATAGGACTGTTAGAGAGAATAAGAAGGAAAAATTCCACTCTATCTGCATAATTACTAGGGTTAGCTACTTTAAACTTAAATTTTAATGGTAGATAAATGCAGAAAATGTATTTTGTTGTTGTAACTTTATGGTTGTTGGTGGGTGAATTTCCATTAATAAAACAATGAATGTAATTGCTATTAAGTTAACAGAAATTGCATGTAATTCATTTTGTAGATCATGTTTGGTTGGAGGAAACCTCTTATTCTTTGAGTTTAACACTGTAGAATACATTCAAAGTTTGTGTGTGCAGCAACCAATGTGGCATGACCACAAAGCTGAAGCTGCAAAGGGGTATCAAAGATTTGATTGATTTACAGATACTTATTTTAATTTGCTAAAAATTCTACTGCACCAATAAAATATGGACATCTAATTATGGTTAAAGACCATTTTAAAATCTGTCTGTCAATGATCATATGGAATTTTCAACTTAGTGCTATTTTCCCCATGTTTTTAACATGTGAAAGCAATAAGTTGGATGGTGTGGAATAGTAAATGTGGGTGGTAGAGAGAATATGATATTTTGTGAGAGTGTATATATATATATATATATATATATATATGGCTTGCGGAAAATTGTGTTCATGCTTCTACCTGCACTTCAACTTTGTAGTTTCCACACAGAGTCAAAAGATTAAATTAATAGTGTGTTGAATGAATAGTCCAAACTCCATATTTTGGGCAAAAATCCAGGTTGAAGAAAGGGCATAAATGTGGTATTAATTAGTAGTGCTTTATAAGTAATAGTAATCTTTAAAGTTTGCAAAATGAACCAATTTGATTGCCATGCCAATCTAGACGCTAATGTGTCATGAATTTGGCATATTAGTAACTAAAATCTGGAATTTATGATTAATTCTCTTAGCAACCAAACATTGCAACCTTTTTCTTTTTTAATATTTATATTTTTAAATTATTGAAGGAATATCTTTTAAGGACCTTTCCCAACAAACAGATTGAGCATATCTTTCGTAAAACCAATTGCTTTCAAGAATTATATTACTTTCAAATTTAAGCTTTTTAACTTATTTGCTTATATACATTCTCATAAAATCCCAAGAATTTTTAGATACAAATATATTACTATTTTTTTTTTCAAAATAAAAATAATAATAACAATAAATTTAAAAAAAAAAATGCCTCTTAGCAACCAAACATTGCAACCTTTTTCTTTTTTAATATTTATATTTTTAAATTATTGAAGGAATATCTTTTAAGGACCTTTCCCAACAAACAGATTGAGCATATCTTTCGTAAAACCAATTGCTTTCAAGAATTATATTACTTTCAAATTTAAGCTTTTTAACTTATTTGCTTATATACATTCTCATAAAATCCCAAGAATTTTTAGATACAAATATATTACTGTTTTTTTTTTCAAAATAAAAATAATAATAACAATAAATTAAAAAAAAAATGCAAAGATAATACATATAAAAGAGATAGAGAAAGAGAAATCTTAAGATTTAAAAAATATTAAACCCATGATGATAAATTAGTTTTAAATTCTGATTTTGGTTTTGACATTTTGAGTGCTATTTTAAAATTTTTAATTTCTAATACATCAGCTACATACTTATTTAATTAAATTTATTTAACTAAAACTTTTAATATAAAATATTTTCTACGAATATTTATCTTAAATTATTTGAATATATTTACTTTCTCGGATACTAACTATTTTTTATGAGTAGACATTTTTCTTTGAGCTACAAAGATAGGGTAGCAACAAATTGGTAATTGACTTAAAAATTTGCATCCTAAATTATATTAGAAAATTATTAAATTTAATAGATGACTTGGTCAATTAGGAATTACACCAAAGCTCTAGATGGAGCTAAATATATGTGTGTGTTACAATGAGAGAATACTATGCATATCGATTGTGTTCGTAACCAGATTTCAACAGGCATACTTTAGAATGTATAGTAATTATAATTTTTTTGTAAATGGAATTATGGAATTTTTTTGGATTAATTACTGCATTTTAAAATAATAAACAAATAGATTGATAACTAACGTATCTTACACACTTTGCAACCAATTTTTTCTTTACAAATTGATTTTATTAACCAAATTTCTCTTCTACTTATTTCATACTTCAATAACTATATTCTCTCGAACCCACAGCATTATCAATTAACATTTTCTCTAGATCATGTGTTGATGCTAAGTTATGTCTGTCTTTTAGAAGAACGCCTACACATTAACATCATTATTTGAACAACTAACCATCCACACCCTTCCCTATTTTACCATCACATTAAGTATAATATATTAAGTTGATTGTTTTCTAATTCATGAAATGATCCTGCGCATTGCGCGGGTTAAACACTAGTATATATAATAGCAGAAACTGAGAAAAAGTGGATTCCTACAATTAAGAAGGTGGTGACAAATAAGAAAAGTGACTACTTAAAATTCAGACACGTTTCACTTTAAAAAGCGACACATTATGTTGTATAGCAATGCTATAGCATCGTTTAAAAGCCTCTGGGTATAAAAGGAAAACTAACTGGTTAAAATACAATTAAAAGGGCTTACAATACTCCCAAAAAAAAAAAAACTTGCAATATTGAGAACGGAGACGGAGAGAGAGATCGAGAGATCAAAAACTGAAACCCAAAACATCAGACACCAATCAAGATGAAGAAGAGCCGTACAGTCTCTTCCAATATCCCCAAACTATCTCTCTCTCTCTTCTCATGACCCCTAATCTTTTTCTTCAAGAATATTCAATCCCTTCAATCCAGGCTACAGGTTTGTTCTTTGATTCAATCTTTTTCCAATTCAAGATTCACGTATTTGTTTCTTGCTCTCTATATTATTGAATTCCTCAAATTTTTAAATTTTTTTGAAAAATTAGATTTGAATCGATCTTTTTGTGTGTGTGTGTGTATGGAGAACGGAGAAAGGAGAGAGAGATCGTGAGAAAAGAGAGACAGAGAAATAGAGAGACAGAGATAGAGAGAAGGGTGCCACCTGTATGTTTTTAGACCCCTTAAAACACAACCGGATTAACCTAGTTAATTAGCCAAATGATTACTTAGTCAAATTATGAATCTCTAGGTTAACACAATCATATAATCATATCATGTAAAACAATGGAAATATAAAGAACACAAAGATATGATGACCCAGGAAACCACACCGGTAAAAACCTGGGGAGGATTTAACCTAGCTATCCTCAAGGTAAACCTGAATCCACTATGAAAGAATCGAAGTTTTACAATAGCGACTTAGACCGCTAACATCCTATTGCTACCCACTAGTTGAAACTTACTGATACGACCACGTGCAAGCTCCGAGACCACGGACTCCTTCTTTCTTGGATTCTCCAGTAAGTACAAGCACACCCGCTTGTGTATCTTTAAGCTCTTATGGCAGCAACTGAATAATAATCAAGTTCTTGAACAAATCTCCTTCTTGATAATCCTAAACTTGTGTGAAGGAAAGCTCCTCACATATCTCACAAGAGATTCACACAAACAGCAATATGAGCAACTTAAAAACGTGGCTAGGGTTTCCTTTATATACCTAAGGCAAAAACATAAAACCCTAAACATTTTAGGAGTTAGGGCTGAGTTGGAATTATGTAGTAAAAATGCATTTTGCCCGAGATTCGATTGATCGAGCCTAAGTTTCGATCGATCGAACTAGGCCGAAATGCACTATCAATTCTGCATCGACAAATCCAACTTTACATAAAAGAACCAACTTTGAGCAAGTCTAAACAAGACTAAACAACCTGTTTTGATCATGGTTTGCCAACATTACACATTAGAGTTCTAAATACATAAAATTCTAAATCTTTAGAACCTAACAAACTCCCCCTTTGGCAATCCGTGACAAAACACAAACTAAAAGCTCAAAGTTTACAAAGTAAAGCCCTTTACAAAAAAAATTCTCATTACCACAAATTCAATCCTAACTACTATCCATCAGTTGCAAGTGTAGACAACAGCATGACTGAATCAACCTGTATTTCTTGAAATACTCAACAAACGTATAAATGCATGTGTGGAAAATACAAGTAATCAAAATAAATTCTTGATTTCACCAAAGCACAAAATAAAGACATATCAATGAATAACTCATAAATATAAATCAATAAGCAGTGAAACAAGAAACAAAAATAAATGTATCTCCCCTAACAAGAATAGCCCATCAAAAAATATAAGTACAAAGTGCAGCTCCTGGATACAGTCTAATCACCACAAGCTCTCCAAGATAATCAAAACTCCCCCTATCAACAAAAACTCCAAAGCCAAAGCTACTCCCCCTTTTTGTGACGGAATGCCAAAAAGCAATCAGAATCCATCATCAAAAGGAGGTGGCGTAGGAGATCGTCTAAAATGCGCCAACTCTGCACGCATAGCACAAACCTCATCGAGCAAGTCCACGAAAACCTGTCCCTAAGCTGCCTGAACGGTCAAGACATAATCCAACATGCGTCGAATGTCGAAATTATCCAAAGTAGTCGATGAAGGAACATCAGTAGCGGCAGCAGCACCAGACGCCTCAGCCTGTGCATCACCTGCAGAAGAGGAAGAAGGGGGTACAGCACTAGAAGACTGAACTCTAGCTCTCAGGTGAGCAGCCCTCTGCCGAAGGAATATGGCACCTATGGGACCAGTAATATGAAACCGTTCAATATGAACGGGCTCAGACGCGGGGAAACCATCTAATCCTAAAAACAACAAAATACTATGAATGAAAATAGGATAAACAAGAGCGTGACCAACTGCGATACTCCTATGAATCTCATTCAAAGAACGAAGAAACAGATGAGGGAAAGAAATAGACGCACCAGAAACAAGGGCAAATAAAAACACACATCTCTCTATAGGGATGGTGTGAAGATGAGAAATAGGCCACAAGGAATGACACGTTATCCTAAGAAAAAGATAGGTAGTCTCAGTAAGCTCAGCAGACGTGATCCGAGGATCAGAACCCCACTGGATAGAAGACCCAGTGATGTATGACATGACATCATCTAAGAGTGGAGACTCCACATAAGGATAGACGGGCTGCCTAACGACCGGAACCCCAAGAGCCTCAGCCACTACCCTAGGGGTAATGGTGAACTTAACACCTCGTATCCAACTCCTAACAAGGGTGTTAGAATTATAGACGTGGCGAGAGAGATTCGAGTAGAACTCTCTAATCATGGCGGTCAGGGGTGGATGATCTATCTATAACAAAGACAGCTAGCCCCTACTCTCAAAATTTGCCCCAATGGCAAGATCTAACTCATCTAAGACAACAGAACGCTCAGCCCAAATTTTCCTCTTATTGTTCAACTTATCATAGGGAGACTCAGAAGAAGTGGAGGGAGTCCTATCAGCTCTAGTTTTCCTAGGCATGGTGCTAAGGAAAGGACAAAGACACAAAGCAGAAACAAAAAGAACAAGAAAAAGAAAAACCAAGGGCAGACTGCAAGTTAGCACAAAACAGATATAGAACAAAAATCAATATGATGCATGAACAGTTTAAATGTCATGATGCATGTTCTAATGCAGTGAACTAAGTTCAAATTAAGTTCAAATGCACAAAACTGGCTTGAGCATAAAGTTTCTAACAAAAACCCCAAAAATTTGAAAAACCACTTGTTTGTGTTTGTAAAAAAAAAATGATCAATTAATCATCACACAAGATAGAGAACATATTAGAATGATCAATTACATCAATCCAAAGAGCCAATTTCATCAAATTTGACCTAATTGAACAAAATCCCCAAATCGAATTAAAACAAGCCCTGGAATTTTCAATTTTTCACACAACACCAAATTGATCAAATTAAACATCATAGAACATGTTTATATCTTCCAATAACAAAAACCCATTGATCAATTGTGAAAGAAAAGATCAAAAACTCCAAAAACCTCAAATTTTAATAAGTCTGAAATATCCCCTAAATGCATGGATTTATGCATGAAAATGAATGAAAAAGAAAGGGTAAAATGGACATACCGGCCTTGGGAGAGGAAAATCTTGTAAAAATTTTGGAGGAAAACGACAAAAAATTGATGTGGAGACTAGTTCGAATCAGAGAGAGAGAGAGAAAAAGTTTAAAACTTTTGAAAAAGGGGTTTGAAAAAGTCACGATCTGATTTTTTTAAAACCTGATTCACGATTTTTGATTGATCGAAACAGACAGAAGCTTATGAAGAATTTTTAAAAACAATTTTGATTGATCGAAAAACAGATTGGATCAATCGAAACAAACCGAGGCTCACAAAATTTTTTGGAGAGAAAAAAAACACAGTTTTGAAAAAACAAAAACACATTTTGGACAAAAAACTCCTCAAAGCATTGAAATTGATGATTGAAATGCATGAGTATGATATGAAATGTTTTCCAAAAACGCAAGATTTAAACTCAATTTTCCCAAGATTAAAAATTTCAAACAATCTCCCTTTTTATTCTCAAGCAACAAATCTGTTTTGCATAAAACTCAAAGTATTGACAAACTTGGTTGGTCAGACCAAAAACACACACAATAACATGTACAAAGTTTAGCAAAGAGTAACTTGTGTAGCGTGCGCAACTAGTAAAAGCTTGAGATACATGTGAGGTGATATGTGAATAGAAATCAAACACAAAGTCTACAAAATTCATCACATAGAATTTGAAAGAGACTATCACCTAAAGAGTTACATCATATAACTCCCACATCTCCTAGATCATAAGCTTGCAATCATGTAAGTTTCTTGAATTTTGCCTCATACTGTACACACCAATTTTAGTTGTTCAGAAACTTATTAAAATAGCCAGGATAATGTACACACCAATTTTACTTATTTGATTTAGCTTTAAGTCCAATAATGTACACACCAATTTTAAGCATTTAAACCGAGGCTACACCTTATGTTCTTTTTGTGCATGTGCTACACTTTCTCGAGCACAGAATCTTACGATATGCACTAAGGTGTTCATGATTGGCTAGTGAACAGTGGTAAGATGGTTATTTATACCTTTCTCAAAAGGTTTAAGTCCGACAATCAAAGGCATGTGACTTCAAGATCAAGACAAAGTGATCAAGAACGATAAACATCTTTGACAGGAATTTAGACCCCTTAAACAACCAGATTGCGTAGCCTAGATTAATTAGCCAAGTTGTTACTTAGTCAAATTATGCAATTCTAGGTTAAAGCAATCAAACAATCATATCAAGAATAATAATGCAGCGGAAAATAAATGAACACAAGATATGATCACCCAGGAAACCACACGGTAAAAACCTGGGGAGGATTTGACCCACCGATCCTCAAGGCATAACAGAATTCACTATGAAAGAATTGAAGTTCTTACAAAAGGACTACAAGCTCCCCGCTCGACTTCCTAATGCTACCCACCAGTAGAACTTCCTGACACGACCACGCGCAGGCTCCGAATCCACGGACTACTTCTTTCTTGAATTCCTCAATCAGCTACAAGCTCCCCGCTTGCTTTTCTTTTAAGTTCCAATGGTTGCAACTGTAATGATCTTCAAGATGTTGAAATCATCTCTACCTTGAAAACTCTAAGTTTTGTGTAAAGGAAAGCTCCTCAAAGATCTCACAAGAGATTCACACAAAACAGTAATGTATGAGCAACAAAGCAATATGGACAACCTTCAAAAACGTGGCTAGGGTTTAGTTTATATACCTAGGGTAAAAACATAAAACCCTAAACGTTTAATGAAGTAGGGCTGAGTTGGAAATTCTGCAGAAAAATCAACCTGTGCGATTTTCGATCGATCGAGTCTATTCTTCGATCGATCGAGCCAGGCCAAAAGTCCCAAGAACTTCTGCAGTCACTCGATTCCAACTTTACAATAATAAACCAACTTTGAGCAAGCCTAAACAAGACTAAATACAATGTTTTGATCATGGTTTGCCAACATTACAAATTAGAGTTCTAAATACATAAATTCCTAAGACCTTAGAACCTAACAAACTCCCCCTTTGGCAATCCGTGACAAAACCCTAAATAAAAGCTCAAAGTTTTACAAGTAAAAAGCCCTTTACAAAGATAATGCTCATAAATTCAAATTCAGCCTAACTACTATCCATCAGTTGCAAGTGTAGACAGCAGCTTAGTTGAATCAACCTGTATAATCCTGAAATACTCAACAAACGCATAAACGCATGTGTGACAGTAAAGAGTAAAACAACAGGTATAACATTCTTGTAAGATTCACACAACACAAAATAAAGACATATAAGAATGATTAACTCATAAATATAAATCAATACGCAGTGAATCACAAAGCAACAAGAATCAATAAAAATAACATGTATATCAATCAATGTTACTCCCCCTAACATGAATATCCCCAAAAATGATATACAAAGTGAAGCACCTAGATACAATCTAAAAACTCCACAAGCTCCTCAAAGCAAAAGTCTCCCCCTAACTACAAAAACTCCTCTACAAGACAAAACTCCACTCCCCCTTTTTGTGACGGAATGCCAAAGGACAATCACAAGTCGCCATCAAAAGGAGGTGGTGAGGGTGAATGAAGACGCGCCAAGTCAGCTCGTAGAGCACGAAACTCATCTAGCAAGTCCACCAAAATCTGACCATGAGCCGCCTGAACGGTCATGACAGTCTCCAAAGTACGACGAACATCGAAGTCAGTCGAAGGAGGTGGAGGAATATCAGCAGCAGCAGCATCAACACCAACTGGATCAGGAATATCCTCACCAGCAATACCTGCAGAAGAAGAAGGAGGAGGTGCGCTACTAGAGGGCTCAGACCTAGGGTGTTTAGAACCAGCTCGAAGATGAGCGGCCCTCTGTCTAAGAAAAGACGCACCTATAGGAGCTATCACATGAACGGGCTCAGAGGAAGGAAAGCCACTAATATCAAGATAAAGAAGAATCCTATGAATGAAAATAGGATGTACAAGAGCATGAGCAGAAGATGAACTCCTATAAACATCGTTCAAAGAACGAAGAAAAAGATGGGGAAAACTAATAGGAGCATCAGTAACCAGAGCGTACAAAAATACACACCTCTCAAGAGGAATAGTGTGAACATGGGAAATGGGCCAGATAGAATGACAAGCTATCCTAAAGAACAGATAGTGTAACCCGGAGAGCTCAGCAGAAGTGATCCGAGGATCAGAACCCCACTGGACAGTAGTCCCAGTGATGTAAGACAAGACATCACTAATCTCGGGAGACACGTCATATGGATAGACAGGATGCAAAACCAATGGTACCCCTAGAGCATCAGCCACTATCTGAGGAGTAATGGTGTACTCTACGCCTCGTATCCAACTCTTGACTAGAGTGTTGGAATCATAGATGCGGATAGAGATGTTCGAGTAGAACTCTCTTATCAAGGCAGAAGGTGGAGGAGGATCAGAAACATCCACCAAGGGTAACCAGCCCCTACGCTCAAGGTTTGCCCTAATGGCAGGATCAAGTTCATCTAAATGAACAGAACGCTCAGCCCATATCTTTCTCTTAACGTTCAGCTTCTCATAAATCTCTTGGTTTTTCTCACTCGAAAACTTCTCACGATCAAAGGATGGAGGGGGTGAAGGAGAAGGTGAGGGAACATTCCTACGGGCTCTAGTTTTCCTAGGCATAGTGCTAAGGAAAGGACAGAGACACAAAGTGAAAAACCAGAAAAAAAACAAGAAAAACAAAACCAAGGGCAGACTGCAAGTTAGCACAAAAATCAAAAGAATGAAAATCTATATGATGCATGAACAAATTCAATGCCATGATGCATGCACTAATGCAGTGAGCAATTAAGTTCAATTGAGATTAAATTGACAAAATTGGCTTGAACAAGGAATTTCTATCAAAAATCCCAAAAATTGAAAACCACATGTTGAAATTTTTAACCAAATTGATGAATTGAGCATTATACAACATAGTACAAAGATTATAATGCTTAATTGCAACAACACAACAAGCCAATTTCATCAAATTCAACCCAATTCAACAAAAACCCCAAATCGGATCAATTAGAAACCCTAGAATTTTTTTTTTTTTTTTAAATTTTCACCAAACACCAAATTGATCAAATTAACCATCAAGGATCATGTTTATGATGTGTCCCCACAAAAACCCAAAGATCAATTTCATAAAATATGACATGAATCAAAAGAAAATTCTAAAAATGGCAAAGTGCGAAAATCGCCCCCAAATGCATGAATATATGCATGAAATGATGAAAATTAAATCAAAAGGAAGGGCACAAGGGTCTTACCGGCTTGAGGAGAGAGAGATTTTGCAAAAAGTTCGGAGGAAAACGACAAAAATCTCTATGTGGAGCCTTGCCTCGTTGGAGAGAGAAAAGAAAAAGTTTGAAAAGTTTGAAATAGAACTTTGAAAAAGTCAGATCAGAACTTTTAAAAAAAACTTTTCCACGAGATTCGATCGATCGAAAATTACATTCGATTGATCGAAACACACAGTCATTTTGAGACAAATGGAAGGACTTTTTCGATTGATCGAAAATCAGACTGGATCGATCGAAATGGGCAGAGGCTCACTAAATTTTGAGAACAATCACAGTTTTGAAAGATACAAATCTAATTTTTGAAAAATAACTCCTCAAAGCATTAAATTAAAGAAACAAAATGCATAAGTATGAGATGGAATGCTTTTTCAAAAACCCAAAAATTTTAAACCCAATTTTCTCAAAAAGAAATTTTAATCATTCTTCCTTTGAATTTTCTCAAGCAACAGATATGTTGTGCACAAATCTCAAGATAATTTCAAACTTGGTTGGTCAGACCAAAAACACACACACTAGCATGTACAGTGTTTAACATAGAGTAACTTGTGTAGTGTGTGAAACTAGTAGACAACTTGAGATACATGTGAGGTGATATGTGAATAGCAATCAAACACAAAGTCTACACAATTCATCACATAGAATTTAAAAGAGACTATCACCTAAAGAGTTACATCCTATAACTCCCACATCTCCTAGAACAAAAGCTTGCAATCATGTAAGTTTCTTATATTTTTGCCCCCTTAGTATGTGAAATATATTATGTGAAATGGCATCAAGCCTAATAGTACACACCAGTTTGAATTAAGTGAATTGGCATCAAGCCTAATAGTACACACCAGTTTTAATTTAATTGAGGCTACACCTTATGTTCTTTTTGTGCATGTGCTACACTTTCTCGAGCACAAAATCTTATGATATGCACTAAGGTGTTCATGATTGGCTAGTGAACAGTGGTGAGATGGTTATTTATGCCTTTCTCAAAAGAATCAAGTCCGACAGTCAAAAAACATGTGACTTCAAGATCAAGACAAAGTGATTAATAACCACACACATCTTTCCCACACAACATGCACTACAAAGTTTCAACTAGTCAAGTGCAATGAATAAGTTCATCAAAGTTAAACAAGGTACACAAGACATGATATGTGTAAAAAGATAGACCAACCTTGTTTTTCAAAAATCAAGAAGAATAGTGTCAAACATAATTTTAGCTTTCTCTTTTTCCTTTTTTTTTTTTTTTTTATATATTTATAAAAAGAGAAAACAAATAAATCCTAGAATGAAATGCATGAATGTAATGCAATGCAAGTCCTAGAACAAAAGAAACACAAAAAACCAAAGAACAATGGTCACAAAAGAATGGAGCAATGAAGCACAAGGACCATGTCAGAAAGACTCAGTTAGTTCGAGTCTTTTGCATCCAAAACCTTTTAGATGCACCATGAGCATTGGAGTTCTTATTCACATTCGAGTGATTCCCAACTCCAGGATTGGAATAAAGGTTTAACACCTTTACCAATTCACCAATTAATGCCATAGGATCTTGTGCTTGAGGCACAGGCACTTTTGGTTTATTTGCTCTCTTATCAGCTTGAAGCTTGTAACAGTTAGGACGAATGTGTCCAGACTTACCACAATAATGACAAACCCATGCAGGTTTACCTTGCATCTTGTCCTTAGATTTGGTAGGCTCCTTAGGTTTAGAATCTCTTAAGTCTACCCTAATCTTCATAGGTGGTGAAACTTCTACGGGTTTAACTATCTCACTCACAGGTGGTTTGATAGTTTCACTCACAACCTCACTCACAGAAGTTTCAGAAGAAGAAGAAGGAACAAAAGTAGTGGAATGTGGTCCAGAATCAGAAATGCTTTCAACATATCCTAACCCAGTTTTATCAGTAGGATACTTTTGAACATTCAGCATGTGATCAAGTTTAGAACTAGCAGATCTAGCAACAGATAAATCATGTTCCAAAGTTCTAAATTTATCAAGCAAAAGCATGTTCTCAGATTTAACATTGTTCAAAAGCTCATTAGCATCAAACAGTTTAACAAGCAAATTTTTCTTTTCAAGCTCAAGAGAATCAATTTTCTTTAGGCCAAGTTCAACTTTCATAGCATCCTTTGCAGCAATTTTGCAAAGTTTGTTATAGGCCTCTTGAAGATCTGCATCTTCAGAGAGTTCCCCATCAGAAGGGTTCTCTTCAGCAGATATGCTTTCATTGACTATAGCAGTAGCCGTGAAAGCAATGAAGTTTCCATCCTCGTCACCACCGGACTCATCATCAGAAACCTCATTATCACTAAGGGTTACAGCCATAGCTTTACCCTTAGTCCTCAAGAATGTAGGACATTCAGATTTCACATGACCATACCCTTGACAGCCAAAACACTGAGGACCCAAAGAGTTATTAGAAGATTGACCAAAATTTTCTCTAGGTTTTTCAAAATTGTTAACCTTAGTGGGATCATTCTTCCTAAAATTTCTAGGTTCAGCAGTGTAAGTACCTCTAGCCTTTCTATTTGTATTCCTAAGAAAGTTCTTAAAGTTTTTGGCAAGATAGGCAATCTCTGTAGCAGAGAGCTCATCATCAAATCCACCACCATCAACATCATCAACTGACTTAAGAGCCATTGATTTGGATTTGTTCACTTTAGGTAGGTCAGACTCATAGGATTGAAGAGATCCTACAAGCTCATCAACAGGGATGGAGTCCACATCCTTGCTTTCAGTGATGGCAGTCACTTTGGGTCTAAAGTCTTCAGTTAAAGATCTAAGAATCTTCCTAACAATTTTAGGTTGATCATAGATTTCACCCAAATTAAAAGCAGAATTGACAATATCATTTAATTTAGCATAGAATTCATCAAAAGATTCATCGTCAGACATTCTAATGCTTTCAAATCTAGAAGTCAATTGTTGCAGTTTGTTTATCTTAACTGCCTTTGTGCCTTCATGCACAGTTTGGAGGATTTTCCAAGCAATATTAGCAACCTCAACATTAGAGATCCTCTTAAATTCCTCCATAGAAACAGCATTAAAGATGGCATTCATAGCTTTGCTATTGAAGCTTGCTGCTTCTTTTTCAGAAGTTTGCCACTCACTCACAGGAGTAGCGGGCTTCTCCCATCCGTATTCAACGGAATTCCAAACCCTTTCATCAATGGATTTCAGGAATGCTTTCATCCTTACTTTCCAATAAGCATAGTTGTTCCCATCAAAGTGAGGAGGAACAAACAGAGAGTGTCCATGCTCCATGACAACAGGGGTCAAGGATCAGCTCAGAGATTAAAAATCTCAAACAAAAAGAGCTACCTGCTCTGATACCACTTGACAGAAAATTTAGACCCCTTAAACAACCAGATTGCGTAGCCTAGATTAATTAGCCAAGTTGTTACTTAGTCAAATTATGCAATTCTAGGTTAAAGTAATCAAACAATCATATCAAGAATAATAATGCAGCAGAAAATAAATGAACACAAGATATGATCACCCAGGAAACCACACGGTAAAAACCTGGGGAGGATTTGACCCACCGATCCTCAAGGCATAACAGAATTCACTATGAAAGAATTGAAGTTCTTACAAAAGGACTACAAGCTCCCCGCTCGACTTCCTAATGCTACCCACCAGTAGAACTTCCTGACACGACCACGCGCAGGCTCCGAATCCACGGACTACTTCTTTCTTGAATTCCTCAATCAGCTACAAGCTCCCCGCTTGCTTTTCTTTTAAGTTCCAATGGTTGCAACTGTAATGATCTTCAAGATGTTGAAATCATCTCTACCTTGAAAACTCTAAGTTTTGTGTAAAGGAAAGCTCCTCAAAGATCTCACAAGAGATTCACACAAAACAGCAATGTATGAGCAACAAAGCAATATGGACAACCTTCAAAAACGTGGCTAGGGTTTAGTTTATATACCTAGGGTAAAAACATAAAACCCTAAACGTTTAATGAAGTAGGGCTGAGTTGGAAATTCTGCAGAAAAATCAACCTGTGCGATTTTCGATCGATCGAGTCTATTCTTCGATCGATCGAGCCAGGCCAAAAGTCCCAAGAACTTCTGCAGTCACTCGATTCCAACTTTACAATAATAAACCAACTTTGAGCAAGCCTAAACAAGACTAAATACAATGTTTTGATCATGGTTTGCCAACATTACAAATTAGAGTTCTAAATACATAAATTCCTAAGACCTTAGAACCTAACAATCTTCGTATACAACATGCACTGCAAAGCTCAAACTAGTAAAGTGCAATAAATAAGCTCATCCAAGCTAAACAAGGTACAAAGCCATGTTATGTGTAAATAATTGACCAACCTTGTTTTCAAAAACCAAGAGAATAAAAACAAAACACAAATTGCTTCGCTTTTACTTTTTTATTTTTTTTATTATTATTATTATTATTTTTTTTTTTGAAAAGAAGAACCAAAAACATTCCTAGAATGAAATGCATGAATGCTATGCAATGCAAATCCAAGGAAAAAAAAACAACAAAAACCAAAGAATAATGGTCACAAAGAGGTAGAGCAATGAAGCACAAGGACCATGTCAGAAAGACTCAATTAGATCAAGCCTTTTGCATCCAAAAATTTTTAGATGCATTTCGAGCATTGGAGTTCTTATTCACATTAGAGTGATTTCCAACTCCAGGATTAGAATAAAGGTTTAGAGCCTTTACCAATTCACCAATAAGTGCCATAGGATCTTATGCTTGAGGCACAGGCACTTTCGGCTTATTTGCTCGCTTAGCTGCTTGCAGCTTGTAACAATTTGGACGAATGTGTCCAGACTTTCCACAAAAATGACAAACCCAAACAGGCTTACCATGCATCTTGTCCTTAGAAAGGGTAGACTCCTTAGGTTTGGACTCTTTCAGATCAACCCTAATCTTCCTAGGAGGAGAGACCTCTACATGTTTAGCAGTCTCACTCACAACCTCACTCACAGGGGGTTCAAAGGAAGAATAATGAACAAATTTTGTGGAATTGGGTGCAGACACAGAGATGCTTTCAACAAAACCTAATCCAAATTTGTCAGAAGGAGCCTTTTGAACACTCAGCATTTGATCAAATTTAGAACTAGCAGCTCTAGCAACAGATAAATCATATTCCAGAGATTTAATTTTATCAAGCAAAAGCATATTTTCAGTTTTCACATTGTTCAAAAGTTCATTAGCATTAAACAGATTCACAAGCAAATTTTTCTTATCATGCTCAAGAGATGCAATCTTCTTCAAGCCAAGTTCAACATTCATGACATCCTTTGTAGCAACTTTGCAAAGTTTATTGTAGGCTTCTTGAAAATCTGCATTCTCAGAGAGTTCCCCATCAAAAGGGTTCTCTTCAACAGACACACTTTCATTGACTACAACAGTAGCAGTGAAAGCAATGAAGTTTCCATTCTCGTCACATCCAGACTCATCAGAAAATTCATTATCACTAAGGGTTACAGCCATAGCCTTCCCTTTAGACCTCAAGTATGTAGGACATTTAGATTTCATGTGACCATACCCTTGACATCCAAAACACTGAGGACCCATAGAATTATTAGAAGATTGACCTACTTTTTCTCTAGGTTTTTAATTGTTGTTAACCTTAGTGGGATCATTCTTCCTAAAGTTTCTAAGTTCAACAGTGTTCGTACATCTTGCCCTTCTGTTACTATTCCTAAGAAAGTTTCTAAAGTTCTTGGCAGGGTAAGCAATCTCTGTAGCAGAGAGCTCATCATCAAATCCACCAACCTCAACATTCATCAACTGACTTAAGAGCCAATGACTTGGATTTGCTAGTTTTGGGTAAGTCCAAGTCATAGGACTGAAGAGATCCTACAAGTTCATCAACAGGGATGGAGTCCACATCCTTACTTTTAGTTATGACAGTCACTTTGGGTCTAAAATCTTTAGTTAAAGATCTAAGAATCTTCCTAACAATTTTAGGTTGATCATAGATTTCACCCAAATTATATGCAGAATTAACAATGTCATTGAGTTTAGCATAAAATTCATCAAAAGATTCATCACCAGACATTTTAATGCTTTCAAATTTAGAAGTTAATTGCTGCAACTTATTAATTTTGACAGTTTTTGTGCCTTCATGCACAGTCTGGAGGATTTTCCAAGCAATGTGAGCAACCTCAACATTGGAGATTCTCTTAAATTCCTTCATAAAAACGCATTAAAATAGCATTCATAGCTTTGCTATTGAAAGCTGCTGCTTCTTTTTGAGAAGTTTGCCACTCACTCACAGGAGTAGTGGGCTACTCCCATCCGTACTCAACGGAGTTCCAAACTCTCTCATCAATAGATTTTAGGAATGCTTTCATCCTTACTTTCCAATAAGCATAATTATTCCCATCAAAGTGAGGAGGAATAACTAGAGAGTGTCCGTGTTCCATGACAACAGGGGTCAAGGATCAGCTCAAAGATCAAAAGATCTACAACAAGAGAGCTACCCGCTTTGATACCACTTGTATGTTTTTAGACCCCTTAAAACACAACCGGATTAACCTAGTTAATTAGCCAAGTGATTACTTAGTCAAATTATGAATCTCTAGGTTAACACAATCATATAATCGTATCATGTAAAGCAACAGAAATATAAAGAACACAAAGATATGATAACCTAGAAAACCACACCGGTAAAAACCTGAGGAGGATTTAACCTAACTATCCTCAAGGTAAACCTGAATCCACTACGAATGAATTGAAGTTTTACAATAGCGACTTAGACCACTAACATCCTATTGCTACCCACTAGTAGAAACTTACTAACACGACCACGTGCAAGCTCCGAGACCACGGACTCCTTCTTTCTTGGATTCTCCAGCAAGTACAAGCACACATGCTTGTGTATCTTTAAGCTCTTATAACAGCAACTGAATGATCATCAAGTTCTTGAACGAATCTCCTTCTTGATAATCCTAAGCTTGTGTGAAGGAAAACTCCTCACAGATCTCACAAGAGATTCATACAAACAACAATATGAGCAACCTAAAAACGTGGCTAGGGTTTCCCTTATATACCTAGGGCAAAAACATAAAACCCTAAACGTTTTAGGAGTTAAGGCTGAGTTGGAATTATGCAGTAAAAACGCATTTTGCCCGAGATTCGATTGATCAAGCCTAAGTTTCGATCAATCGAACCAGGCCGAAATGCACTATCAATTATGCATCAACTCAAATCCAACTTTAAATAAAAGAACCAACTTTGAGCAAGTCTAAACAAGACTAAATAACCTGTTTTGATCATGGTTTGTCAACATTACACATTATAGTTCTAAATACATAAAATCATAAATCTTTAGAACCTAACACCACCCATATCTTCTGCCATCACCGTAAGGGCGCCACCCAGATCTTCTGCCATCACCATAAGCCTCCACAATAAATTTCTTTTTTAAATTTTAAAAATTAGGGTTTTTGGTTTTTATTTGGAGAATCAATTGGGTGTTAATTATGATTTAGATTGGTATTTTGGGTCAAATTTGGTTTTGATTAATAGATTGGTATTTTGGGTCAGAAATAGAGAGAGGCGATGAAATAGAGAAAGGCGATGAGTACACGAAGAAAGAAGCAGAGAAAAAGAGAGGGGACGAAATCAAAAAGCTTCAAAAAACAATTTTGCAGACCCAAAACCTTGGTAAAACAATGAACAGAGAAGGCACTGAGTGGGGACTGGGTAGAGAAAAATTTGCCACCATCAGAGAGACAGGCCGTGTACCCATAACCGGTAAAGTTAATGTTTTTGTTTTTTTTCCTTTTCCTTTTCCTTTTCATTTTCAAATCTGGGAATTAAATATAATTTAGGTTTGAATTTCTTGGTTGGATTGGTTTAGATTTAGATTTTTTAATAATTTACTCAGGAATTTGGATGAGAATAGGTTTTGCTTTGCCTATTTGGGTTGCATTCGTTTTGGGTAACTGCCTACATTATATTGTATCCCAGCATTAACACCGTTTGGCAGTCTTTGTGTATATATATATTAAAAAAAAACAGTTAAAGTCAAACAAATAAAAAAGGGAAGGAGAAACCTAGTAATGTAGAGAAAGGGAAGTAGAAAAAAAAACGCTTACGATACAAAGGAGACAGAGATCGTATGGTCGGTCATCACCATCCCTTGCCAGACTTAGACCATCAGATCACTGGAACTGACATCAACAAAGGTAAATTTTTTTCTCAATTTTGTAGGTTTGGGTATAAAATGTTACTTTTAATTGAGTTTTTTTGTTGGATAGGTTTAGATTTGATTCGTTTTTGTTTTGGGTTTTTGGATTCTCTATCAAAATGTTTGTTTTCTCAATTTTAGATATTTTCTTTTGTTTTGTTTTTGTTAGTTTTTTTAGATTACAAAAATCACTAAAAACATTGATTTTAGTTTGGGTACTTCTGTTTCTAATCTTAAGGAAATTGTTGGGATTAAATAAGTATAGGATTGAATGTTGCATTGATATTTATTTTAGGTTTTTTTACCGTATGAAAAACTTGATTCCATTATGAAATAAAAAAATAAAAAAAAAAAAAAACCATATTCAATTTCGCCTCTCTATCCTCCCCCTCCTCCTTTTAGGCAAAATCAAAAGCAAAAGGAAGGCGGGATGTTTATCTCAATCTATGCCAATCTGACTGCTCCTCTTTCAAGTTCTTACATTCTCCACCGTTTCTTATCTTACTAATGGTTTCCACTTCTTTACTTTACTCTTTCATATTTCAGGAGGCATATACACGGGCCAATCTGTGGTAAATAAAATCTATTTTTGATTTTTCCTTCAAATTCTGAGTTTAACTAAATGCTAATTGATTTTTTATTTTGGGCAGAGAGTTGTTCCTACGGATATTAACGGTAGGGAAAAAGCGTTCCTCTGGAGTACAATTGATAGTCAATGAGTGAATTCAAAAACTCAACCACTATTGCACTGTTGATGATGTTCAACTATTGTCCAATCCTAGAAATGCAAGTTATATACATATATGTTCACTTTTATCTAATCTTGGCCTTCTTCAAGTTGATGATGAAGATACAGTAATGATGAACATTATCAACTCTGATGATTGGGTCACCATTAAAATCATAAACTAGACAATGATGGTGAATCCCTTATCCACATCTCTCATTGTTTAGGTTTTTCTTATTCACTTTCAATTTTAAATAAATTTTTACTTAAAAATTTGAAGAAACATTCAATGCTTTTTGCAACGGGAATCAACTATGCTGATATGACGAATTAGCTTTTGCGTCATCGGCTCCATCTGACGAATCAGTACCTAGCAGCTCTAGAAAGAAGAAGTCCAAGTGATCACTGCCATGTTCACGCAATACAAAAAACACCATTGTTTCTGCCAAAAAGGGTATGATCAATTTGAAAATTTTACATGCTTTTAATATTGTTGGAATCGTGGACAGTGATTCAGGCTTGAAATATGTTTATGAGAAATTCTATTTACATCATTTATAGAAAGTAATTTGTACAAAGAAAAGTTATAAAGTAAATGCATAATATATTCCTAAGGTAATTGCAAAGAACAAAGTTAGACATTGGGCGTGATATTAGGGGGCAATCTGTCATGCTTTATCTTTGGTAAATTAGCTCCTTGATTTAAGCATTAAGGCTAAGAATTTGGCTTCTGTTTGTTGCCATATTGGAATTGAGGCATGGGCTGCAAGTGTGCTTCATTACTTAATATACATCTTTCTTCTTCTAATTTATATTTGATATTTGATTTGCCAATTATGTTGCTCCTTAAATGTTTTTGAAGTGACGTGGTTATACATTTTTTTTTCTTTAATTTTGATCTTATTGTTCCTCCCTTCCCTGTCTTTTTTTTATGTGAATATTTATCTTTCAAGTTGTTACGTTCTTTAAAATGGAATTAAAAATTCAATGATTGAATTGTGTGTAAGGGCCACTCTCACTTGATTATTTAGCAAAAAAGAATGTGGGTCTTACTTAACTTTATTCAATGTGAGTTTAATCTTTGTGCAATTATGGTCAAGGACTTATCATCTTTGCAAAATGAACAATGTTGTATGTCGAATCTTTGAGATGAAAAATATAGCATTTTTATTTTTATTCAATATTGTCTAATAGTTGCTTCTTCTTTTCTCCGGCAATAGATTTAAACAATAATTCAATAATTGGGGGTACAACTTAACTAAACGGAAACTAAGAGATTTTATTAATCGTTTAATTTCTTATTGGGGTGTACCTCTCTGTTGCTGCCTTTGGAAGGAGAAGCAAACATTTTTTTTTTATTGATCATATTTTATTTGAGAAGATGTCTAATAGAATGTTGTCTTTATGTAATGCTTTTGGAAGGAGAGAAATGCTAAGAAACAGAGTCTGCAACAACATTGAAACAGATGAAAAGTTTTCCTATTCTCAAGCAAATCATGGTCCTCATGGAAGCTTCAAAGTCTAAGAAAGGCAAATGGATTGGTTTTTCATTTCAGCGTAAGAATTTGAAGAAGTTCCAATATATTCATAGGCTGTCAAAGTTGAAAAGTGCATAGGAAGATTATTGCTATATTGTTATCTTTGAGGGTTCTCCCTATCAAAGTCATGAGAGAATTTGTAGAACAAGCTTCTTTATTTTTTATTCTATATATTTTTTTTTGGACTTAGGTTCCATGTAAGGTATTATTTTGTCTAATAGATGTTTGTTGTACTCCCCTTGGCCTATTTTTAAATTGGTTCAAACTATTGAAACATAAACTATATAGGACCTATAATACTTTTCAAAGTTGCTATGTCAAGGCCTTTGGCCTTCACTTGGTATCAATTTGGTGGGCAGCAGGTGTTTGTTGAAAGTTATGAGTATTGGCACTTGGTTGCTAAGTGGTTTGTAAATGTTGTAAGTGGAACCTAAGTTTAATCAAGCACCGTGGTCTTCTCTTTTGGTTCTTTGGGCGTCTCTTCAAGTCTTAATCCTTTGTTGTCACGCTCTTGCACTTTTGTTCTCAGGAGTTGGTTTGTCTTTGCCTCTCTTTCTAAATTGCATTCTATAGGAATTTTGTTTCACTCCTGATTTCTCCGTCTCCATCAAAATAATTTTTAGTCTTGATATTTGGCTCAAATGGTTATGATTGGTAGGAATAATTGTATTTGGTGAGTGATTAGTTTCTCAGATCTTATTGTCAAATTAGATGCATTTATATTTTATGGTGATGACCTTAATACTTCATTTTGAGTTTTGATTCTAGAGTCATGAGGATAAAACAAAGTAGTTGAGGTAT
Organism: Quercus ilex subsp. ballota; assembly: GCA_032727855.1. Lineage (NCBI taxonomy): Eukaryota > Viridiplantae > Streptophyta > Magnoliopsida > Fagales > Fagaceae > Quercus > Quercus ilex. Next base: position 77,887,523 of record CM064909.1, read on the forward strand.
CAAAGGATATACATGATTCTAAAGAGAATTTACCATCTATCAATTTCAATGTCAAGATTCTAAACTGCAAGTATAGGTGCACAATCTAAACTCCGTATGAGTAACAATGATTGTAGTTTGTGAACCAAATATGTTGGAGAGATTGTAATAAAACTTGAAATTTCACTTTTAACTCTTAATTACAATTGCATTTTTGGTCCTTTTTTTTTTAATTTTAAACTATTTCTAATAATAATATTATACTCAATCCATCTTTATTTAATCATCCTATTGTTTGAGACTTCCTATTATAGAAAGCACACAAATTTGAAATTCATACTTAAATTTAAGACCCTTGATAGGAAAAAATTATGTTGGTTAAATTAATCATTAGCTTTTAGCTTTGTTTATGTATAATATATTAAGTTGATTGTTTCCTAATTCATAAAATAATCCTGCACATTGCGTGGGTGAAACGCTAGTTGTTTATAATTAACCATCATCATAAGATTAACAAAAGAAGATGTGATCCTTTGAATAAAACAACCACTCAAATTAAGCTAATACCATAAAAAAAAAGTTCTAAAGTGTTTGAAAATATCCTTCAACACAAAGTCCAATATGCGGTTGTTTAAATGTAGCTCTTTGTACACAAAGAATTTAGGAACACCAAGATAAAACTTAATTATAAGCTGGTTGGTTAATGGGATGCAGCCAATGATTTTTGGAGATTTGGAGATTGTTGGACTGGAGAAACATCTTGCATGCAAATTATGACATGGTTAGATATTCTAGACCATACTTCAATAAGTGCATATAAATAGAATAGAATGACAAGAAAATATTCCAAAGGCAAAAAATGAGAAACTGAGTTTATGACATGGTTACAAGTGAGAAAATAAGCCTTCACACAATGCATTGGGGGAAGGGGCTGACCAAGCCTATTGAAATGCCTTCATACTTCTTATTTTTTTTATTGAAGAAATCTAATGAGTTACATGTTTGTCATGGATGTTTCGGTCTCCATAAAAATTATGTGGGACTGACATCCATCATTTTTTTTAACCTTTCTTTAAAGAAAATAAAAAATAAATAATTCTTTCTTGATAGCCAATATTGTTAGGACATATGTGATTCAATGTTAGGAACATATGTCACTATTTTATGTAATTGGCCAATCCTTTGAGAAAACGCACTTTACTTGTAATTGGGTAGATCTAGGATCTGTTTAATACTTTAAGAAACAAGGTTTCAAGTTCAAGTGCTAAAGCCATGCAAGTCTGTCCAAGAATCAAGTGAGAAAGTGCTATTCATTAAAGCTCAACAGCTAGCATCTATCGAGGTTTAAGAGAGCTGTTTTAGCCCGAGACTCGACAGCTGCTCAATAGATAGGGTATCTCTCAAGATTTATGAAGTTCAGTTTTTCAGAGCTGATTTTCATCCAATCCGTGAATGTATATTTGGGCTTTCTTTTCTCACAACCCTAAACATATATAAGGATTATTTTAAGGGCCATAAAAGTTAAGAGCACAATTTCACAAGTGTGAAGAAAAGTGTGACCAAAAACCTAGTTTGCCCTAGTTCTTCTTTCTCTTGAAGAGGCTGCTGTGTTTGTACACCATAGGGTTTTGTGACCAAGCAACTTCATGATCTTCATCATGCGATGAAGAAAAGAACTTTGCAGCCAACATCCTTCTCAAGTTGGTGATTAAGTCACATACTAGGAGCCGTGCATTGAAAAGGAGAGATTGTCACTACAAAACAAGTCCAATTAGGTATTAGGGTAAGGGTTCAACTGTAGGTTGGTATAAGGTACTAGGATTCCTTTACTTGTAGCCACTTGTTTTGATAATAGTGGATTCTCGGGAGTCGTGACCTTAAAATCACCCAGCAGGGTTTTTACCGTGTAGGTTTTCCCCATTCGTAAACAAATCACCGTGTCAATTTATTTTCCACTGCATACTTTAGATAATTGGTGATTTGTTTGTGCTACCACACGCTTTTCATATTAATTTGATTAATTAATAAACTTGGCTAATTAATCAATTAATATATCACAATGGGTCAATACATTCTTAGCCTATCAAATATTAATGCAAAAGAACAAACACCTATCTCTGACCACATTCTTTCTTAATTAATTAAACAGAAGGACCGGGATACAAGCTGCCTAACTATTATTTAAATCAAAATTTTCTTTATGGATTAGATGAATAATAATTTGCCATTAATAATGATTTGCTGATTGCCCCACACCACAACTATTGAATTTTCTAAAAGTTATGTTTTCAAACAATCTTGTTGTCACCACATCAACATGTTGCTCAAAAACAGCTTCTTGTTTCAGTCAATCTCATGCCTCAAATATATCAATCTTCCCTTTTATAATATGTTCAACATGTGATTGTAAGACTTGCATAATGTAAGAAGAATTGTGCATATATTTGATTATGAGATAATTATTAGTGTCAAGCATACTTTAACTCTTCCTCAAGCAGTACCACACTACCACCTAAATTTTGCAAGAGATAAAAATCATATTGGAAGCCATTTTGGTAATTAAACTTGTAACCTGGTTTTAGCCACATAATCATATAAATCTCTAGACAATTACTCAAAGTGACCAATTAACAAAGACAGACACTAGCACAATGTAAACCATACATATATTGAAATCAAAAGGCTAAATGAACAAGAATATGCAGACATATCAAGTTCAAAATCAATAGCAGGATGGAAACCATAAGTGTTATAACACTAGCATAATGTAAAACTGATTCAGGTCAGGTGGTACCATACAAGCAAAGCCCAAAATTTAACATGCTACTAAAAGTCAGTGTAATATCATAAGCATCAAAATCCATGACAATATTTAACCAAACACCCTAGGCCACTCAACAAGAAGTCTCTCTAAAGCTTCTATAAACATTTAGCAACAACAAGGGAATATGGACTAGAAAGATTACTTCAATCAAAGTAATAGCACAATTGAATAACAAGTGATCATCCACTGTTTCACTACAACCCAACTCCATGCCCATTTCCATTTTACAGCCAACTTCAATTTTAAATTATCTTAAAATTGACATTCTAAAAGTCATTTATCATACGTAACTACATCGTGAAGAAAGTTGTTGCATTTGTTGAAGCATGCGAGCCATTCTTTGCTCCATATCTTCGAATTGAGTAAGTCTTTCTTTCATTTCATCAAAACACGCTAGTTTCTCCTCCATGGTAGCCAAGGAAGCCTTCAGTTGTGCAACTTCATTGTCCCTTGCTTCACTTGATTGTACTTGACCATCCGTGAGAGCAGTACTTTTGCTACTTCGAGCACTTGGGCTTGGACCAAATCCTACCCACGAATACAACCTTTGTGCTCCTTACCCATCACTTAGGCATTCACATCATCTGTTGACCATGCAATACTACCAGATGTGTCAAATGACTATAGTTGATTGGAAGGGTCAGCCAACAATTCCTTCATTTTGTCCTGATATTTGGGTTTCAACAAAACAAAAAAGTTAGAACAAGGGTTGTTGGCAGTTGCAAATAATATATGATACAGTCGAATCAGTTTGAAAAGTGTTAAATAACAAGCTTTAAATGATGAAAGTTCAAAATGTGTCTAAAACACCCTTGAACGTTTAGACCCCAAATTACAAAAATACCAATTCAAGCTTTATATCAAACAATTAATGTGTGGAACATGATAACAAGCTTATAACAGAATTGATAAAAAATCTAAGCCAAATATAAACACATCCACAGCAGTAAATATAAGGCAAAGATAAAGGGAAGGAAGATGCAAACACACAGACAACACACGATGTGTTATCGAAGAGGAAACCGAAGTCCTTGGCTTAAAACCTCTCTGCCGCCCTCCAAGCGATCAAATAATCCACTAAAGAATGTAGTTGGGATACATGAACAGCAGAAGACCCTCCAAGCCTAATCTACCCAAGTACCTAAGCCCTCCAAGTTTCTTGCTCCAACAAGGTTACGCCGAACCTATTTCTTCTTTAACTTCCCGGATTCCGCTACTAGACCATAGCATCAACCAATGTATATTGGTTCCTTCCAAACTGCTTCCCTTAGCAACAAATGAGCCTTCTCACAGATGTAGGTGTGGTGAGAAAAGGATTTGGTCAATAACCTCTCAAGGGTATGACAATGGAGAGGAAGAGAGTAGAGGAATTTGTAGAGTCTCTAAGGTAAAAATTGGGGATGAGGCAATCTTGTTTTTCTCTAAGGTTTCTCTCACAAAATTCTCTCTGGAAGCTATCTCAATTTAGAATGTATAAGGGTCTATATATAGTGATGTGTGTTTGGAATACGAAGAGACAATTTTTTCCAAACAGGGCTGGTTGGCGGCTTGATCTCGAGGCTTGTCCAAGTTGCGAAATCAAGTCGCGACGTAACAGCCTGGCCAGCCTGGGACTTTTGTCCTGTAGTGCGACAATTGGCGCGACCCTTCAACTTCCTGCATGCTTCTCACGTGCACAGCATTTGGCGGCTTGCAAGCCGCGAGCCACCCGTGAGTCCTAGCCGCGAAACTCTGCTTCTTTGCACAAAGATGAGCTTTTCTTCACACGCTCTTCACACACTACCCTTACAATGATCCCACCTAAATACAGGGTTACTAAGTGCTTTAAATTACAAGCAAATTGGCACGGAATAAAGCCAACAAGATAGTTGATAAATTTCAACCTTACAATCTCCCCCTTTGGCTATTCCGTGACAAAACCCTAAAACAAACTCTAGACTTAACGCGTGAGTTAGGAACAGTTGGAAAACTCACTCACTCCTAACTCTAGAATCTGTGAAGCTTTAGAACCATAAGAACAAGAAACTCTTGAAACACAACAACACAATAAGTTCATTGTATGCAGAAAACTTGTAATGCAAATGGAGCAAGCATAATATGATCAAGCACAATGGAGTAAAGCAATAAACCATGGCAAGACCAAAACATGCAAGCACTATAACCAAGTGATCACAATGCTCATTCACACTTGGAATAAACATCCGGACATTCAAGTTGATAAACACAGGACAAATCACTTGAATGACCAACACTCAACCAATGCACAATACATGAAGTATGTGCATCTAGGAAAAATCCTACATGGGCACAAGAGTGACAGTACTTAAAAAGGAATGCATAGCATTAGGTTAGAAGTACTGATTCAACAAAGCACAAAGACTGCATAAAGCATGGCACAAACCACAAAGGCCTACAAGTGCATAAGAACAAACCCTTAAAGCTTACAAAAGCAACATGGGTACAAGCATAAAAAGTAATGCTGAATTAACTGAATAAAATCATCACATAAACCAAGGTGTTAAACCACAGTGTATCAAATCTATAACAACAGTAGTTATCCAAGCATAATATCAAAATTATAAACAAAAACAACATAAACAGCATATAATAGTGAGACTCCCCCTCAAAAAAAACACTCCCCCTCAAGAGCTACCCAAAAATACTCCCCCTTTTTTACCGAAATGGCCAAAGGGTTACTGATCCTGGTTGGTGTGAATGCTGTCAAACTTGGCTGAAAGTACATCAAGCTGGTCCTGCATTGCTGTCATCCTTTCAATATGCTGATTCTGAACTTCTCTGAGTGTATCAAGTTTTTCCAAGATGATCTGAAATGCATCAAGAGGTACAGCAGATGAAGTAGAAGCCGTGCTCCTCTTGACTTTTCTTCTTGGTGTGGAAGATGGTTCTGTAGCCTCTGCTTCAGTCTCCATTGGATCACCTTCTTCTTGTACACCCTCCTCTTCTTCTCCTAGAAGACAACTTTGTATCCTTATGAGAGTAAATTTGTTAATAGCTGATGGTGGAGGCAAAGGACTGATATCCTGAGGGATTGCAACACTCTTTTCTCTGAAAATCCTCATGAGAAGACTAGGAAATATCAGCTTGGGTCTTAAGGTGGATCTAGTCTCCTCCATTATAGTATCAAAGATGTGAGAACTAATGTCAATGAAGGTTTTCTCCTTAAGTTCCATGAGAAAGATGGCTCTGGCATTTGTCAATGTAGTCATCTTTCTTATGGGATACAGATTGTACATCATTATGGTGGTCAGACACCTCATATCTTTAGGAAAATCAGAAGTGTTAAGACATCTCTTTTCTATAACCCCACCAATTCTTTTCTGGACAGTTTCTAGAGAGAGCATTCTGTCCTTGTAGTTAGTGAATTCATAATCTTCCAATCCCTCAAGTCCTAGAACCTTATCAATATCATAAGCATCTAAGGTAAATTCCTTTCTTCTCACCCAACAACTCAACTCCTCCTCCCTTATCACAGCATTTGCATAGAATTCTCTGATTAGAGGGTCACACATAGGTTGAAAGTCACTCATCAGATTCTCCCAACCTCTACCCTCAAAACAGCCTGGAATGAAGGTGTCCTTCAATTCCCTGAAATCTACAAATCTCTCCTGAATGATGGTTCCTTTTGAAAAAGAATCCCTATATCTCTCAAAGTGTTTAATAGACCTAAATAGGTTAGGGTCCATTTTCATTCTCTTGTCAAATTTCTGAGCAGGAGTCTTCTTCTTTGAAAGAGTAGAAGGCATCTGTAAAACACGCAGAAGAGGCCACAAACAAGAGCAACAACACAGTATGTGGAAGTGGACACATATTAGTAACAATATAGTGTAAAGACAATAACAGAGAGTGTCAAACCAACCCACAAACCAAGAGTAGTTAATAAGCAGTGATTTGAAGAACAAAGCAAACAAGATCATTCAGTATGGATGCAGACTAGAGCAAGCACTAAATAATAAAAATTGGACAGTGTAAACCACTATCAGACAGATAAGGGCATATGACAATGAAACATGACAAAATGGTATGACAAATGCAAGATAAACCCAAACGCTGCTCCACAATCATGATATGAAGGCTAAAAATCAAAGCAATTCAAGCCACATAATCCAAAATTTCAAACAAACTGAAATGCCTCATTTAAATACAGAGCAAAACACAAAACAACCCAGACTCATAAGCCTAAAGAGTATAACATGTACCAAAAACACTTCTCAGAACAAATACTATAGTAATGAAGCAAAAACATGATACGGAACATATTCAGCACCCAAAAAAACTTTAATCAAACAGACCCAAACTTTGATTAAAATCACGTTCGTACAGCTCAAAAACTCAATCCAACATCAGAACACACAGATTCAAGAAAATAACAGTAAAATCATGAAATGTGAAGGGAAAACAAGAAAACCCATACCTTTTTCTTGGTGTTTGATGAAGACATGATGTAGAAATGGAAACTATTTCAGTGAGACTCGGAGTGTTTGAGAGAGAGAAATGAAGAAGACAATGAACAGTCACTGATATTCAAGGGAAAACTGAAAAACAATTTTAAAAACTGTCTTCAAAACGCAAAACACGCTTTTTTCGCGACTGGGTTAAGTCGCCAGGGTAAGCCGCGAAACACCGTGAAGGTAAGAAACTTGAAAATTTTCTCTAAGTGTTTTTCGCAACTGGAAAATCTACCCGCGAGAGAGTCGCGAGCTGAGCTGCGAAAATCTCTGTGTACCCTTCGCGACTAGACCTTCCACCCGCGAACAAGTCGCCATACTGAGTCGCAAAATATGTAGAAACACAAATTTTGGAAAAATTTCTAAGTCTTTTTTGCGATTGGGATGCTGACTCGCCAGTGACCCGCGAAAATCTCTGAGAGAGTTTCGCGACTGGAGCATGCGACTAGACCTACCCGCGACTTAGTTGCCAAAACAGGGCAACACTGTTTTTGAAATTTTTGACATTTTTGTAAAAACAAAACACTTTCCAAAAACAAACTAAAACACTCAAAAATCTTTTTATGTTTGATCAACAAAAATTGAGTTTATGAAAACACATTTAATCAAGTACAATCACACAAATGAATATGACATTCATTGAACATAGACTTGTGTGTTATGTGTGGATATCAAAAATAAGATAGTCCTTAGTCTAATCTGAAGCTTCAATGATCAATTCAATCAAGGCATACACAACTAGCACTAGATAATGTGACCTATCTCAATTATAGAAACATGCATATATGACCTCCCACAAGCACTTAATAACAATTCTTTGAAGCTTTTCATTTGGCTCCATATTCAACATATCATTTGCACTTTTTGAGCAAAGAAAATCTCATTGTGAGATAGATACCTGAAATTTTCGATATTTCAATTGATGAGTTAGCCTTTGGCTTTTTGGGCATCATACATTTTATTTTGGTCGCTTTCCCTTTTTCCTAGTCGAATACTAGTATGTGCGACAGGCTTTTGCAGCTCTATATCTCTTTTCATTTGGAGATTTACATTTAGAGAGCTCTTTTAAGCATATAAATAAAAAGTGGGAAGATATATAAGCATGAGTCTATGCATGTCTCAAGATCTACAAAACCATTCACTAATTATTCATGACAAGGTTGAAGATCTATTTACAACAGTCACATAGATTTCAGAATTTCTTCCACAATGATATGAATGCATGAGAGACAAGCTAAGCTCGTTAAATGCACAAAGCCATAAGTACAAAGGTACAAGGCAAAACATGCTTTGAGACAAAACTCAACAAAGTGATCAAACTTTTTGGATTTTCTACTTTTTATGTGTTTTTGGATTTTTGACACAAAAGCAGTAAAAGAATGATCAAAAACATAACATAAAGAACAATGTAAAAACATTTGAACCAAAGACAAACACACACAGACAATAACGTCCTAAATACAAGCAAGAAGCACACAACCAAGCATATTCACAAATATGGGAAGTATTGATGCATGGACATGTTGTAATGCTTATGCATGAGTACCCTTTGTCACCCACACGTCACGTGCGTTTGGGGTGATATCCTTGACGAATCGGGTACGAGAGTTAGGACTGTCAAACCTTCGTGTGAAGCTTTCCAAGCAATTGGTGAATGCATCAATCATCTTCATCACGTCCATCATTCCTGGATCACGGTTTTGACTTCTTGGTTGCTCACCACCCCAAGACCTCATATCATTTCTTCTTCCTCGTGACCGAGGTACACTTGCATTGTTGTCTGCTCTCAGCTTTTGACAGTTGGGTCTGGTATGTCCTTGCAATCCGCAATAGTGACAAACATAATCCGTTCTAGGACCCTGCTGCTGTCTTGGGAGTGATCTTCCTCCAAATCTAGCTTCTAATTGATTACGGGACTTGTTAAGCACTCGTTGATTAGCCATATTCTTCTTCTTCTCAGCTTCAACTATTCAGGAGTAGGCTTATCAACAGCCGTCTCTTTGGTCTTCACAAACTTTACTTCTTTGGTGACATTGGCTGATAAGGTACTTCCTCCGGTATATCCCAACCCGGACTTGTCTGAGGCATGTTTTTGAGATGAAATAACATCATCCCGGACTTGTCTGAGGCATGTTTTTGAGATGAAATAACATCATCGAGCTTCTTGGAGGAGACCCTATCTACCTTGGCATGAGCTTGCACAACTTCTTGCTCAAGAAACCTTACTTTTGTGTAGGCTTCTAATAGCTCACCATTAAGTGTTTCAATTTCACACTTTGCCTCCTTGTATCGTACTAGAAGACTTTTGTAATCTTCCTCAGCTTTCTTCATCTTCTTCACAACCGCCTTTGCCACTCTTGCATACTCACCCGATTTCTCCAGAAGTGAGGCGTAATTCTCTTGAAGATCAGTTGAATCTTCCTCCTCTTCAGCTTCCGATTCTTCAACAATCCCAATAGACTCCAAATCAGAACACTCACCCAGCTCATTCACAAGAGTACTTAAGTCATCTGAAGATCGCACATGTGCAAAGGTCATGAATGCGGAGTAATTTCCTTCTCCGTCACAACTCTCTTCAGAGTTTGATGAGTCTGAATCACTTAAAGTAGTGGCATAGACCTTCCTTTTGACTTCAAATAGTTGGGACATTCCTTTTTGAAGTGTTCATGTCCATTACACTCAAAACATGTGATTCCTTGAGATGATTGGGAATCCCTATCATCCTTCCTTTGGAATTCTTTCTTCTCCCTCCCAGAACTCTAAAATTTTCCTTTGTCACCAAATTTCCCACCATTCTTGAGTTTCAAGAATTTTCGGAAGTTCTTTACAAGATACGCCACATCTTTATCTACTGCATCTTCTTTCGAAGGGTCATGAGATGCCACTCTCTCATCAATTGTTTTAAGAGCAAGTGATTGGCTCTTCTTCTGCGTGGGCAGTGACAATTCATATGTCTGCAATGAGCCAACCAGCTTTTGAACTTTGATGTCATCAAGATCCTTGCTCTCTTCAATGGCCGTTACTTTGGCACGGAAACTTTCTGGTAGTGACCGAAGGATCTGCCTTACGACTTTAGAATCCTCCGTCTTTTCCCTCAAATTGAATTTTCCGACGACCACCTCGTTCAGCTTACTGTAAAAAGAGTCAAAGGACTCATCCTCACTCATCTTTAGCTCCTCAAAGCGAGTGGTCAACATCTGGAGTTTGGTGTCTTTCACCTTCTTGGTTCCTTTATAAGTTGTCTCCAGAATCTCCCATGCTTCTTTAGCAATGGTGATATGTGAAATCCTGTGAAATTCTTCTGGAGAGAAACCACAGAAAATAGCATTCAATGCTTTAATGTTAGCATTAGCGGCTGAAAGAGCTGCCTTGTCCCAAGTGGATTTGGCAGCCTCCGGCCTTGTCCAACCAACCTCAACAGCATCCCACACAGCATCATCAATAGAACACAAAAACGTCCTCATTCGGACTTTCCAAAATGCATAATTATTACCATAAAAAAATGGTGGCACATTTAAGGATTGAGACCTATCCATCTCAAATGGGGTCAAGGATCATACTTAGGTATTTAAACCACAACAAGTGTACCCATTCTGATACCAATTAAAAGTTCAAAATGTGTCTAAAACACCCTTGAATGTTTAGACCCCAAATTACAAAAATACCAATTCAAGCTTTATATCAAACAATTAATGTGCGTAATATGATAACAAGCTTATAACAAAATTGATAAACAATCTAAGCCAAATATAAACACATTCACAGCAGTAAATATAAGGCAAAGATAAAGGGAAGGAAGATGCAAACACACGAACAACACACGATGTGTTATCGAAGAGGAAACCGAAGTCCTCGACGTAAAACCTCTCTGCCGCCCTCCAAGCGGTCAAATAATCCACTAAAGAATGTAGTTGGGATACATGAACAGCAAAAGACCCTCCAAGCATAATCTACCCAAGTACCTAAGCCCTCCAAGCTTCTTGCTCCAACGAGGTTACGCCGAACCTATTTCTTCTTTAGCTTCCCGGATTCCACTACTAGACCATAGCATCAACCAATGTATATTGGTTCCTTCCAAACTGCTTTCCTTAGCAGCAAATGAGCCTTCTCACAGACGTAGGTGTGGTGAGAAAATGATTTGGTCAATAACCTCTCAAGGGTATGACAATGGAGAGGAAGAGAGTAGAGGAATTTGTAGAGTCTCTAAGGTAAAGATTGGGGATGAGGCAATCTTGTTTTTCTCTAGGGTTTCTCTCACAAAATTCTCTCTGGAAGCTGTCTCAATTTAGTGGGTATAAGGGACTATATATAGTGGTGTGTGTTTGGAATACGAAGAGACAATTTTTGCCAAACAGGGCTGGTTGGCGACTTGACCTTGCGGCTTGTCCAAGTAACGAAATCAAGTCGTGACGTAACGGCCTAGCCAGCCTAGGACTTTTGTCCTGTAGTGTGACAGCTGCCGCGACCCGTCAGCTTCCCGCATGCTTCTTACGTGCACAGCATTTGGCAGCTTGCAAGCCACGAGTCCTAGCCGCGAAACTCTGCTTCTTTGCACAAAGATGAGCTTTTCTTCACACTCTCTTCACACACTACCCTTACAATGATCCCACCTAAATACATGGTTACTAAGTGCTTTAAATTACAAGCAAATTGGCACGAAATAAAGCCAACAAGATAGTTGATAAATTTCAACCTTACAAATGAAATGAAGGGAAGAAACTGCTCTTCATCTTTCACTATCACACCTTTCACCTTAATTGATGCAAGACATGCCACCAACCACTACCAAGTACCACAATACAGCTCATAGTAAGTACCAAGTATCACAATTACAACTCACACTAAGTACCACGACAAGTATACACAAACAGCAACATTAGCCCTTAGTATAGCAACCATAATCTATATATTATTCTAAAGATGAGATGAGTTACCTTTTTTGTGGTGGGGGACCATTCTCATAGATCCTAGATCTTTGTTTTTTTCTAGACCATACTTTTTGATCAACAAATCTTAAAAACAAAAGCAATTCTTTGAAAATAAGAAAAACAAGCAAAGTGGCAAACTAGCCCCCATTAAAAAAATTAGAATCATGTTTCATATTTATTATTCTTTATACTATAGATAAACCCCTAAATATCAAATAGTCAAAGATATGAACATGTATTACAATAAGATGTGGGGGTCACCTCATAAAGGTATTATACAAAGATGCTTATTATATTAATCAAAATCCCATTACTCCATAGAGCCATAGAGATTCTATCCTATATTCCTATAGCTCCACATGTATTTTTTTTTTTTTTCAATATAAAAAAAAAAAAAAAAAAACAATTCAAAATTCAGCTACCCAAAAATATTTTCAACTCAGTAAAAAAAAAAAAAAACTAAAAGAGAGAAATTATAATAATGGATTTAATCACAAAAGAGAGAAATTATAATAAGGCAGCAGTTGTTACTACTATTGCCACTGCCATTCCAACTTTAAGTCATTTTTCTCACAATTGCCTCAATCTGTAAATATTTACATCTTTTTTTTTTCATTATTTTACAGGTACTAGCCATTGATGAAACTATCCTTCTAGCAATTAATTTCTAGTAACCCCTCAATGATCCATATGATACAATTCTCATAGAAATTACTCACCAATTTTGCTTGCACCGCAGGATTAACTGCAAATCCATTCTTTCGAGTATGCAGTATTGGATATAATGCAGCACACTCTACAAGATGTCCATCCATTTTTGCCTACATCATGAATAGCATATTTATGTAGTGAGGAATATTGGATCCATATAAGGCTATAAGAAGTGGTCAAAATCATTTACAAATTATTACCTTTTTTGTAGTATGCACAGCAAAGCTACAAGAACCAGTAGAGTGTAAGTCATCCTATTTAGAACGACGGTCCTTATTCTTCTCTGACTCTATCTACATTTAAGAAAATTACATGATTATATATAGTGTGCTTTAAGTGTCTATTTCACAAGTACAAAGGTAAATATATGATCTTCATGAAGCATGTGAAGTTAGATATATACCACTGCTTCATTAGTATTCCAATGCTCAACAAGTACATCCCAATCTTCTGGTATGCATTCCTTGGGTCGGTTTTTCTTCACCAGTGCTTTGTTTCTTGAATTTGGTATATAATGCTTATTTTTCAGCCTACACTTATGGTCCCTCCAAGCCTTCCCAATTTTTTGTAAGGTAAATGTCTTTAGAGCCGCATATGCAATAGGATTAGTAGGCATGGAGTACTTTTGCTGCAATCAAAAATTGAATTAACAAGTTACAAATGTTTTCATGCCAACACTCTTCTTTAAGTTCTTCTGGCATGGCCTTCCAACTAAGATATCTAATTGGGCACATGTGGGGTTTTCGTGCAATCGTACCCAACCATCCAGTGAAAGTCCTCGCACCCTTATCAACCGGCTGATGCATACTACTTAATGGCAACTCTATCACTTGGTCATCGAGAAGATCCCAAATATCCAAGTACTTGCTTGGCCCGCGAGAGGCACACGCACCTAGTGGCACCTCTGAAATTCAAAGCAAACAATATCAACCAAAGGTTAAAATTAGGTAGATAAAGTAAATAAAAGAGAAAGTATGTAGCTTAAACCTAGAATCAAACTCTAGGAAGCATTTGCAAATGCAAAAGTTAATTAACTTGAATGCCATCCTTCAATTCTAATTTAAATATGAATTAAATCCTTTAAAGAAAATAGGGCATTATGAAAAAAAAATTAACAATTCCAATCAAAAATGTAAGAGTATTATTATATGAACACTGTAAGAGTATAAGAACTATTAGTTAGCTTGTGATTTGTGTTCTTGTTCTGCTTCTCAATGTTCTGTTTTGGCTTTCTATGGACATACTAAGATGAAATCCAAAGCATGAATCACATTTAACGAAATGTCTATAGCAGAACTAGAGCAGCACAACTGAATCCCATTAATTCACAATTTGGTTGGTGATTATAATTTATATAATAAATAAAATAAACTTTAAAACTGACCTTTGTCCTTAAACTTTGGTTTATCTGATTCTAATTGACCTTTGTCCTTAAAATTGAATTACTGATAATGATATTTGTTCTCTCTTGTTGAGCTTAAAACTTTCCTCTAATAAGAGACAAGAAAATTACTAGTATTTAAGATGATTAAACAATGGCTAATTGTAGGTGACACTGAAAGTGGTATAAACATTAAACAACTAAAAAGAAAAATTCATACATTTTTAATATATATATATATATATATATATTTCTATCTACTCACAGTAACTAATCAGATTCTCCCCCAAATACGAAAGTTTTGAACAGAAGACAACAAATAGGCTCCAAGGCTTAAACATCACACATACATGATGAGATAATAAGATGATAAAATAAGAACAATAACTTTCGAAAAATTAATAAAATTTTCAAATTCAACTGCTTTCTGTTTCTGCATGAGCTGAGTGTAAATTAGGCACACAAAAAATTAATAAAACCTCAAGAAGATCTATAACAAGCAAGCAAAAAAGTGGAACCAAGACTCCTTAGAAGCTTAGTGTAAATTAGGCACACAAAAAAATGAAGATCTCAAGAGGAACACAGATGGTATAATAGGAACAATGGTCTATAACAGGAACAACGGTATAGCCAGATGTGCCATCAAGGCTGATTTGAGGAAAGCCTATGATTCTATTGGCTTAAGTTTATTCTTATGTGTCTGCTATCAGCTGGCTTCCCTACCAAATTTGTACATTGGATCATGGTTTGTATTACTTATCTTTGGTGGTGCAATAAATCCAAGCAAGAGTGAGGTTTTCTGTGCTAGTATCCTTGCTAGTATCAGGGAATCTGGCAGATGCTTTGTCAACAAACTCAAAAATAACTTAATAAAATAAGTGTAATTTGTCCAAAGGTTTGTCAAGTATACATGGAAGTATTTCTTGACATAGACTCTCATGCTATTGGCAGCATACACATCGCTAAAGGCAAAACTGAAAGTAGCGAAAAGAATCTCCAAATTGTAGAGAATCATAAAACAAGAATTTAAGGGTGCCCCTAAGTTTAATTTTTTTTTTTTTTTTTTTTTAATTATTGAACTAAAAAAAAGACATATATGCATACAAGTAAAATGTACAATGGTTGGAAGCTCATGTTTTTTAGTCATTCATGATTTATTTGATCACAGTAAAAAGTAAGCAAGTGACTATTGTTGGACTGTTGTAGCAACTGACTATTGTTAGCCCACTCTTCCAATGGTACCAATCAGAAAAGAAAAAAACACACAATTGCATTTAATCTATTAATGATTACATTTCCTTACTGTTGGGAAAGATGGGCAAACATAGTAAACTTTAGATTCATATATGCTCATAAAGAACTTCATCTTATGCTATTCTCATAAAGCTTTGGAATTGGGAGAAAGGTTGGGTGTGTACTCAGATTTTTTAGGGGCATTCCCATTATGTGATGCAAGTGACGTTTAATCCAAAAGATACCGACACATTTGCCAGTGCATCGCTTGACCGCACCATAAAGGTATGATTGGATTTGTCAATGAAAATTTTTTTTTAATTTCCCTCATTTTTTTTAATTATGCTGATTATGCACTGGTTTTGCATTGTTTCGAGATTTGGAATCTTGGCTCCCCCAATCCAAATTTTACATTGGATGCCCATCAAAAAGGTGTTAATTGTGTCGATTACTTTACTGGTTGTGTTAAGCCATATCTAATTATTGGTTCTGGTGATCACACTGCTAAGGTCTTCCTCTTGCCCCTTTTTTTTCGTCCCTAGAGATTTCTGATTGAATGTATGGATGATGATCTGGAGCCTTTATGGATAAATCCTAGGAATACGGGTGTGGGACTATCAGAACAAAAGCTGTGTCCAGACTCTGGAAGGGCACACACATAATGTCTCTGTAGTATGTTTTCATCTAGAACTTCCAATAATAATTACTAGTTCTAAAGATGGGAATGTTTGTATATGGCATTCTACCACTTATAGGTATTTTTTTCCCCATAAAAGTATGTCTAAAGTTTTATATGCCTCTGAGGTTGGCTTGTTAGCTTCTTTTGGAGTTGTTATTTTTTGCTCTTGTTAGCTTCATTCTTTTCTTTTCTTTTTTCCTTTTCAATTTCTGCTCTATACACCAAAAAAAAGTATACTTTTCTTTAATTATATGAACTTCTTTATATATATAAACAGTTCTATAAAAGTAAAACCATTGCTATTTTCTTTACTGAAGTCTATAATTATATATTTGACCATCCATTGTGACATCAATGCACAACTTGACTTGAGATCTCATATACGTGAGTGAGTCTCTTTTGAGGTGGCAAGAGCTGGGTGAATACTACATTGATCATGTGTATAGGTTAGGTGGCCAATGGGCATTTTTCTTTTGGAACCAATGACCCCACTTTTGGACTACAAATTAACATGCATGTATTCTTATTCTTAGTGCTTAAGTTAAACCTAGTTTTATCTACCAATCTTCCAACCAACAGTCCATAAAGTGATGATTAAAAGCAATCCTCTAAGAAAATTTTGATTATTTATAGGCTCGTTAGCCTAACTCTACCAATCTCTTTAAATTTGTTAAGTAATTCATTAGAAGAGAATCAGCAAAAGTAAAAAACTTGAACACACACACACACATCAATCAAAAATCATCAGCTCAAGATATTAAGAAAGCTCAAGCAAGTATACTTCTTCCAAATCCCCAAAGCACAACATCCAAAAGGTACCTAGTAATAACATGATGTTTCAACTGTCTCTATGCTATTTGCACATTGAAACTTGTTTCTTTCCTTGACCTACCAGAACATTCTTGAGCTATTTGACTGATCAAGAGCAACTGAGCAAGTCAGTTTGACTAATCAAGTCAGCTTGACTGATCAGTGTAAAATACCTTGAGCATGAAAGCCATTACCTAGTCATTAGTATACCATTACAACAAACAAAGACCCCTAACCTATCTAGAAGCATAAATATGGTTTTATTCAATTGTTAAGGTGTTTAGAGATCATGAGTTACTAATTAAAAGCCCATACCTTGCATAGAAACGTCCACAATTGCTTGGTTTGATGCTTGATCCGCATCTTGTGTAGAAGTTCCATCCAATGTTACACTCTTCACACGCGTGCGCAAATTTGCCATTTCAACTGTCAAAGACTGAAATAAACAACTGTATAAGCACAATAAGAAGTAATGGTACAAGGCAAATTGCAACTGAGAAAAAGGAATTTGAAGCATTCATAGTAAACATGTATGACTTATTAAATAGGTGGAGTGCTGCAAGTGAATTCAATGAAACACCACATTTCATATTTTTTTTTTTTTAGTTTGAAAAAATCTCATGAGTATGACATATACTTCAAATAGAAATCAAATACAAAGAAAAATAACGACTAGTCCATATAGCATACATCAAACATACAGACTTGCATTCAATGAAACACCACCTTAATCACCACTAGATGACATAGAAATATGTTAGGTTCAAAGTACTTAGGAACTAATGTATTAGAAATCTAATTTGCATTGTTGGCAAACCATGATCAAAACAGGTTGTTAGTCTTGTTTTAGACTTGCTCAAAGTATGTCTTTTGTGTAAAGTTGGAATCGAGTTAACTGCAGAATTGAGTGTGCAATTCTGACTGACTCGATCGATCGAGAATTAGACTCGACCGATCGAAAGTCGGGCAGAATATTTTTTCTGCAGAATTTCCAACTCGGCCCTAAGCCCATATGACGTGTAGAGTTTTCTGTTTTGCCCTAGGTATAAAAGGGAAACCCTAGCCATGTTTTAGATGTTGCTCTTTTGCTGTGGGTGTGAATCTCTTGTGAGATCTGAGAGGTGGTTGCCTTCACACATGCTTAGGATTATCAAGAAGGATATTTCATTGGGAGCTTGATGATCATTCAGTTGCTGCACTAAAAAGCTTAAAGATACACAAACAGGAGTGCTTGTACTTACTGGAGAATCCAAGAAAGAAGGAATCCATGGTCTTGGAGCTTGCACGTGGTCGTGTCAGTAAGTTTTCTACATGAGCTAGCAATAGGATGTTAGTGGTCGAAGTTGCTATTGTAAAACTTCGATTCTTTCATAGTGGATTCAGTCTTATCTAGAAGATAGCTAGGTTAAATCCTCCTCAGGTTTTTTTCCGGTTTGGTTTTCCTAGGTGATCATATCTTTGTATTCTTTATATTCTTCACTTTACATTGATATGATTATATGATTGTGTTAACCTAGATTTGTTTAATCTGGACTAAGTAATCACTTGGCTTGTTAACTAGGTTAATCCAATTGTGTTTTAAGGGGTCTAAAAACAAACAAAATACATTCATTCGTCAAAATCCCAACACACATGCAAGGCATATAACTAAGCCAGGACACTTCTTAGGCTGTAATACTCAAATTACCCTTTGCTATGAGAGGCATATAACTAAGCTAGGACACATGCAGCAACCAAACACACATGCAATTAAGGATAGTTCACCTGAATCACCAAACCATACAAGGTAGCAACCAAAGACACATGCAATAAAGGATAGTTCACCTTAGTCACCAAACCAAACAATGCATCAACCAAAGACACATGCAATTAAGGAGAAGAAACTATCTTATTTTAAAAAATAATAATTGGGTCTATTCATGAACATAGTAAACATATATTTCAGGCCTTATATAAGTAATGTTTTCAAAATAGGTATCCACTTCATCATCATCATCACCATCATCATCATATGAAGTATTAATACCAACATCAGACACCTCCCTAGGTTTGGTTTTGACAACCACCACCAAATCTTTATGTCTCGCATCTTCCACGTAAAAAACTTGTGAAGCTTGAGATGCTAATAAATAAGATTCATCAATCAATCGATCACCTGTTTGTATCAATCTTGAAAAATTGACAAGGGGAAATCCAAACTCATCTTTTTTGCATCCTCTCCCACTAATAACATCAGCCCAATGACATTTGAATAGTACATATCGATACTTGTCAGAGTAGTTCAACTCAATAATATCAATTAGTACACCATAATAAGTAGCACCCCCTTCAGTAACAACACAAACTCCACTATTTTGAATTTTCCTAGATGCCTCAGAATCTTTGGTGCGAAATTTCAAACCATTTATAACATAAAGCTTAAATTGTTTCGCTTCATTATCTAGATATCGCACAAGCCATCTAACTTTATCAGACACTTTCTTTTTCTCAGAGGCATCCATTGACATCTCCAATTATAGACAAAGACTTTTATTATAAGTATGCTATCTAATGTTTTACAACCCAAAATAGTTTTATATATATGCTTTACAACCAGTTGCAAAATTTCTCCATGTGTTGCTTTTGAATAACATCATCAGATACATGAAAAAGGAAATCAGCCTTGATCTCCGCTATATGTATACTGTGTAGACAAACGTGTTAGGCTTAAGCTAGAGTATTGTACTGGAATGTCATGGAAGGGTACGCAAGGACATATTACTTACTCATGAAATGGAGTGACTTCTTCACAATTGAAGAGCATATAATGATGTGCTTGGATCCATGAATTTGAATCTAGGGTAATGCTCACCACCGCACCTATGGATTCCTCAACATTACTTACAGGTCAGTTGAATACAGTTTCAACAGATTTAAAATAACGTGAGCAGAATGTCAAGCATTCCTCCACTATATACCCTTCTACAATGGAGTTTTCTGGCCAAATTTCATTATGTACCATCACTGTAAAAAAAAGGAGGAAATATCATTTCCAACTCACACAACGTCACTGCAATTCTCTTCTCAAGAGCCCCAAGTTCCTCCACATTTAGTACTTTGGAACATATCTCCCTAAAGAAATAAGATAAGTCAATCAAGGGCTTATTTACTTCAGTTGGCAAAGATCGATGTATTGCTATTGGGAAAAGTTGATGCATTAAGATGTGATTATCATGGCTCTTCATCCCACTAATCTTGCATTCTTTGAGTTTAACGCAACATGAGATGTTTGAAGAATAACCATCCGGCACTCTTACATCCTTCAAAACTTGCAGAAAACCATCATATTCACTCGCATTAATTTGAAAGCAAGCATGTGGCATACGTGTCTGATCATTCCCAACCTTTTCCAAGTGAAGTTCGCTTCTTATACCCATATCTTTTAAGTCTTGGCATGCCTTCAAGTTATCCTTTGTTTTGCCATCCAAGTTCAACAATGTGCTAATTATATTATCAACTACATTTTTTTCAATATGCATCACATCAAGATTGTGACGTAAGACATGCTTCTCCCAATAAGGCAAAGAGAAAAATATACTTCTCGTCTTCCACACAGTTAAGGCTTCCTCCCCTCTTTTTATTTTATTGGTCAAATTAACTTTTTTCTTCCCAAACACATGATCGGCTACAACATCCATTTGTAACATGATTTCCCCTCCGGATACTGTGATAGGAGCTAATCTCATATCAACATACCTATCAAATGAATTTTTTTTTTTTTTGCTTACAGAATTTATGATCACTACCCAAGAATCGCCTATGTCCAATGTAACTAAATTTTCTTCCATATCTTAACTAATGAGACCGACTATCATAGTTACAAGGAGGACATGCAAGAGCACCTTTGGTACTCCAACCTGAGATATCATCATAGGCAGGAAAATCATTAATGGTCCACAATAATGCAGCATGCATTTGGAATGATTTTTTGGAAGACCAACATCCCATAACCCCTTCAGTTCTTCTACTCCAACATCCCATAACCCCTTCAGTTCTTCGACTAGGGGTTGTAAGTACACATCTATATCATTCCTGTGAGAGGTTGGACTAGGAATCAATAATTATAGCATGAAATAAGACCTTTTCATGCGCATCCATGGAGGGAGATTGTATGGGATCAAAATGACAAGCCATGTATTATGAGTAGTACTCATATTTCCATACGAGTTGAATCCATCAACTGCTAATCCAAGCCTCACATTACGAGGGTCGGATGAGAACTCTATGTACTTAGAGTCAAATGATTTCCAAGCTTCAAAATCAGCAGGATGCCTCATTAACCCGTCATTCACACAACAATTGGCATGCCACGTCATATGACTAGCTATTTCAGGAGGCATAAATAGTCGTTTCAATCTTGCCTTTAAGGGGAATGACCGTAGAATCTTTGCAGCTTTCTTTTTTCCTTTCTTAGAGGAAGCATTAGTACTTTGTTGACCTTTATACTCATTACTTTCCCATCTTGAAAGTTACAATTTGGACAAGCTTCAAGGTTGGCATTCTCCTTCCAATATAAAACACAATCTTTAGGACAAGCATGAATCTTCTCATAGCTCAAGCCCTGATCCCTAATAATCTTCTTAGCCTCATAACAATCTTTTGGCAACTTAGCATTTGAAAGAAGGAAATCAAGCAAAAATTGTAGCAACATGGTAAATGATTTGTTAGTCCAACCATTAAGACACTTAATGTGGTACAAATGCACAATGGCTAACAATTTGCTAAAATGCTTACAACTTTCATAACAATGTCGATTAGCATCTTCAAGCAATTTCATAAACTGAAGGGCATCTTCATTAGGACCTTCTGCAAGACCTTCTGTGGGTTGTTGCACACTAGGGACTTCTTTCATTGACCTAGATGCCATATCATGTATGGGGAACATGTCATGCAACATGTCACAAAGATCGGCATATTCTATCGAGTTTTCTTAGACATGACTATTAGGAATTTCAGTAAAAGTCTTTGCAAACGATGATTCTCCATTAAAAACCCAAGGGTCATAACCCCTACAAATCCCATTTGACACTAAGTGAGCCTGAACAACATCTGCAGGCCACGAATTTGTAAGCACGCATTTTTTACACAGACATGAAATCATTTCATCCGGGTGTGCATGGTTAGATGCAAAATTCAAAAATTGTTGGACTCCATCTAAATATGCTCATGACCTTCTATTGGTAATTTTCATCCAACTCTTATCCATTGCTATGAAATGGTTTACAATAAACACCTACCATGTGATTTCATGAATGCACAAAACAAGGGTTAACAAATCATATTTACTCTAACAAAACAAAACCTATGTTCCTAAGAAAAAAATGAATTTAAACGCATAGAAAAGTAATCAATACATTTGGTAACTATAATATCATAAATATCCCATTTCATTTTCGTGTTCCACATGTGTGAAAAAGATAGAAAGAAGCCCCTAAAATAAATTAATCAAATAAAAACAACTCAATAAGAATCAAAGTGCATGACAAAAACAAAGTGCATGACTATATTCAAAATTCGTAAGCTTATACAACAAAATCAACATAAGATAGATCCCAAGAAAACATAATAAGCAAAAGCAGACAAATTTGGCATGTGACTAGCAACACTGAGATAGATAAGTTACAATACATACACACAAACAATATACATTGGTCTACATTTAATACAAGCATCATTGCTTATAATTGCACAATGTAATAGATAGCAAGCATCATCAGTTATATTACCTAAAAATAGCAAACCTAATTAATCACATACCACACTTCTCTTCATGCTAAACCATTATCAAAACAAAGACAATCTTTCCCTCTATCCAAACAAATGTTTAATTATTGTAAACCAAGCATTTCATGATACAAATGTTCTGACATAACAGCATGGTCATTGATAACAAGTTCTCTTATTAAAGTGTTGTTTTTCTAGTAAACTATGTAGTAACCGATTATTCCAGTCTCACTGGTCCACCTGCTCAAACATGGAGAGGCACAAGGGAATGCACTAACTGCAATTAGTTTTATAATTTCCTTTAGCCCACACTTTGATCCTTTAGCAATATTACTTCAATCCATAAGTCTATTCAATCGCACTCTTATTCAATACCACCTATCTTATCAAGTCAATCAGACCTCAGTTGAGAGTCCCAACAAGAACAACATCCAAGTTACAGTCCCTGTTAATAATTCATTCTTTGTTTAAATAAAAACAATAGTTTTATTATTCTCATTGACGTGGTCTTCTAAAGTTCTTTAACTCATTCTAAACTATAAACTGTCAAACACATCAGTATCCGTTCTTCCTAGTCAATCCAATAGACCAATCACAACTCAATCAGCATATTGAGTTTACCCAACAATATACATTGACCCAACAATTTATAAGATTCATTACTAACATGCCTATTCCATTTAGGATTTCACCATACAATCTCTAATATTAATATTCCCAAGAAAGTTTTCATCCTAACAAAAACAATCAAGGCACAAAAAGTAACACACAACAATAATACTAAATCAAAATTAGACCAAAGAAAAAATACATACAGAGTAATAAGTTATAAGAGTATTCTACAGAAAAAAATGTATAAAGAGAAATCAGTATTCTTAGAGTACCTTTCCCTTAGTTCAACTTTGAAATCGGCTCCTCCAAATCCAGAATCTACAAAATTTCATACAATTATAACAAAAAAATTAATAACAAAACGTATTTGAAATTTTTTTTTAAAAAATTGAAAAATGGGTATCGGCAATACATCAACTTATGATACCTTAGTGAAGAACACGAGAATGTAAGAATCAATGGGTATCGACGATATGACTAGGAAGAAGGGGTATCGGCGGACTAGCTGTGTATCAGCGGAAGAGTGGGTCTTCGTGATGAGTGGGTCTTCGTGAAATGTAGGTGGGTTTGGAAATGAAAAGACAAACAGAGGGAAAGTGAAAAGAGATTTTGAGGTCTGAAGAGAGATTTTGACATCTAAGGGAAAACACAAAGGCACTAAAATGAAAAGACAAATGGCGCTTAAAGGACAAAAAAAGAGGGAAAAAATTAGACTACATTCAAGCAATTAAAGGGGTCTATTGTGGCGGTCAACACCGCCACTATAACTAAGAAGCTATGCCACAAAAAGTATCTACTACGGCGTTTGACAATACCACCACTATAGCTAAATAGAATGCTGCTAAAACACATTTATTGCGGCAGTTTTATGTACCGCCGCTGTAGTATACCGCAAAATGATATATCTATTGCAGCAGTTTGATGGAACGCCACTATAACTATATCCAACACCGCTAAAATATATATATATTGTGGTGGTTTTATATACCGCCACTGTAGAACGCCACAACGCAAAAGGGTAGATCTATTGTGGCGATCCAACTGAACACCGCAATATATCTCATATACAGGGGCGGTCCGAAAAAGCACTGTAATATGTGACTTATAGCGGTGTTTTTTGAAACTGCTGCAAAAAACCCGCCGCAACAGCTAGTTTTTTTTTTGTAGAGTTAACAACTAACCAAAGCCTTTAATGTTTCTTACATGAGTAAAAATTACCACAATTTGAAGTCTTTGTCTTTGTCCTTGTGATCTGTCAAAACTTCCCTTCTAGCCCAACTCATTTTTACAAGTTATTGCAGCCACTGCAAAGTGTTGATATCAACATTATCATTGCAAAGACAGAAAAAGGGGAAAAAGTGATGGCAATTTTAAACAAGCAGGCTTTTGATCCCACCAGGGGGTTGAATGAAATAAAAGTATTTATGGCTTATCTAGAACAGTATTAGAAGGTGTCTAAAGACAACAGAATTGGATCTTATGATAGATATAAGATTAAAAGCCTTATTGGGATGACTATGACAGATATGGATCTGGTAAAGTATAAAAAATCCCTCACAAGTTATTGGGAAGAAATGGTTGATCAAGCAGAGAAAAGGCCCCAGACAGTAGGCCACACCCTTCGTACTCGTTCGCTCTTTGGGGGAACAAATTACTGAAGGATGATTGAGCTACTAGACATAGCTGACCACTACAACAAGGGCCTAAAAGACTACATAAATGAAGGAAGGTCTAAACATTACATAGAATTGGAGCAATGGCTGAAAGAAACTGAAAACCTTCAAGTGTTCCAAATGAATTGAAGAAACAGAATGTGGCGTCAAGTCTGACAAAGGATTCTTGCTTTTAGGCACATGTTGAGGAGGCTCTAATTTCATGCAAATTGCTGAGTAGCAGAGAATCAAGTGATGAGGAGAAAGACTCTGCAAAGAAAGAACTGATAGAGTTTGAAAATTATGTATTTGATTTGATGAAAAATTATGCAATATCTTCCGAGATTTTCTTACCTGGGAGCAGCTTCATGAAATGGTGGGGAGAGTATAGAGAGATTACGGGAACTTCTTATAGCTCTAGTCTCACTAACTTACTGAAGAAGGACAACAATTACGAGGCATATGCTAATGGCTCCCTAGAGTTTCCTTTAAATTTTGTATGACAGAGATTTGCATATTTCAATATCTATGTGTGCGCTTCCCTTCAAACATGTGTGGTATTTCAAAGTCATTACCCAATAAGTTGTAAATTAAGGACATCATCTTTTCAACTTTTTAAATTTTTGTATAATAAAATTTTCAGTCTTTCTTTTGGTATTTTTGGGGTTCGATACTTGGACGTGAGTAGATGAAAACAGTTTTAGTCATCATTATCAAAGAGTCCAAATCTTATGCCCTACTTTTCATACTCCACTCTATACTCCACCAATAAATACTTGCCACGTGTTCATTTAATTAATTAAATACTATCATTATTGACTTATTAATACTACAGTTATTAATTAATAGTAGTATTTAATTAATTAGGTGAACACATGGCAAGTATTTATTGGAGGAGTATAAAGTGGAGCAGGAAAAGTGGGACAGAAGATTTGGACTTATTATCAAAGGAATATTTGGCTTTGTTTATTCTTCCCTCTCTGCAAGGAAGGCCACACTATACCATTAAAATAGTGAGCATAATTCTCCCTAACAAGACCATTCATGATTTGCTAATATTTCTACATTTTCTAACAAAAGTCAAAAATAGGATTTTCAGAGTGAAAGGTGCAATTCAATTGATACATTAATGGTAGGGTTTATATAATGCAAATTGTAATATAGTTAGGTCGGGGGAGGATGTAGAAAAAATAGGAAAAATTATATTTTCGTTACAAGGTTTTGGTTATGGGGATAAAAGAAAAAGTGAAAGGGAAAAAGAAAATGCCTTGAGTTGAATTCTTTATATATCATTATCTGAATTTATTTTTATTAAATAGTAAAAATAAAGTAAGTTAGAGATAGTTGAATTGGTAAATTTTTTTATCGTTGCATAAGAATTTGGAATCTGAACCCTGCTTATACAAAAAAATAACTAGTATCTTGACCTAATAATAAAGGATAGTTATCATAAAGTAGATGTCACAGATTAAAATTTTATTGTATCTATTAAAAAAAAAGGAGTAAAAATAACAAAATGTTGAATTTTACAAAAGGCAAATTAGTATGACAACAAGCCTTGTGAGCTGGTTAACACTATGTTCTTCCTTCTACTTCTTTGCCCCCTCCAATAAGAGAGATTTCTATTAGGTGTATGTCTAAGAAATATCTTATTAGCACTATAATGAATCAAGCTATTTATAAACAAATAGAGCTTCACTCAAGAAAAAGTCTGTTTATGTTGTTTATTTATTAAACAAACCAAGCTCAAGCCCAACTTTAGACTTGATTATTAAACAAGTCAAGCTTAAACATAATAACGTGTTCATAAACAAGCTCATAAATGACTCAAATTAACTATATATAATACTATATATTTATATGTATACTTTTCTAAAAATATATTTATATAGATTTATATATAATTGGGTTATATAAGTTTGTCAATTATTTATAGTTTATTCATAACATAAACCATCCATCTGTAGTAAAAAATCATAAATTTAAGGAGGAGTAAGACATGTTAGTCATGGTTTTACTATATATAGGAAAATAATAAGTTAATTAAGTAGTTCATGAACAATCTTGAATTTACTTAGCAAGTAAATGAACTAAACTTGGACGTGTAATCTTGTTTGATGATGAGTTCAAACTCAACTTGTGTTTGAAATAAAATTAAATGAACAAATCTAAACTTTTAATATTTGGCTCGACTCATTTATACCCCTATATCTTATAGTAGTTTTGTAAATAACATGCTTTTGTTCAAATATATATATATATATATATATATATATATATATTTGGTTCAAGACATTTGGTATAAAAGAGGTATATGTGGGATGACAATTTAAACTAACACATGTGGGTATCTACTTCACCCGTCCTTAATGGACGGGTTTTACCTACCCCACATAACAAATAAGGCCGAGATGAGGGTTAACATTTTCCCCCGCATCCACCCCGTTTATATTTAAATAATTAAAAAAATATTTTTTTAGGTTTTTTTATAAGACATATATAAGTATTTTTAGCATTCTAACTTAAAATTTATGATTTTTTTTTTATATTGTACTAATTAATTTATACTTTTATGTTTTAATATTTACATTAACGTTGTTCATATTTTTTTAATTGTTGTATGTCTACATTTGATTTGTTTTTGTATTTATTATTAATTAAATTGTTATAATGTTATGCTTTGAGAATGTTTTATTATGTTAGAATTGTTTTTTAATGTTTTATGAGTTTTAGTTTAATATACTAAAAGTAAGCTTTTAATAAATTTTATATATATATATATATATATTGAGTGTGGCAAGATGGGTGTTAGGACATATGTGATTCATGTTAGGAACATATGTCAACATTTTATGTAATTGGCTAATCCTTTGACAAAACGCACTTTACTTATAATTTGGTAGATCTAGGATGTGTTTAATGCTTCAAGAAACAAGGTTTCAAGTTCAAGTGTTAAAGCCATGCAAGTCTGTCTAAGAATCAAGTGAAGGAGTGTTGTTCATTAAAACCCAACAGCTAGCTTGACAGCTAGTATTTATCGAGGTTTAAAAGAGCTATTTTAGCTCGAGGCTCGATAGTTGCTCGACAAATAGGGTATCTGTCGAGATTTATAAAAAACAGATTTTCAGTTCTAATTTTCATCCAATCTGTGAGTATGTGTTTAAGATTTCTTTTCTCATAACCCTAAACATATATAAGGATTATTTTAAGGGCCGTAAAAGGTTATGCACAGTTGCACAAGAGCACAATTCCACAAGTATGAAGAAAAGTGTGACCCGAAACCTAGTTTGCCCCAGTTCATCTTTTTCTTAAAGAAGCTGCTGTGTTTATACACCATAGGGTTTTGTGACCAAGCAACTTCATGATCTTCATCGTGTAATGAATAGAAAAACTTTGCAACCAACATCCTTCTCAAGTTGGTGATTAAGTCACGTATTAAGATCCCCCCCAATTGGTTAGTCACGTATTGGGAACTATACATTGAAAATGAGAAATTGTCACTACAGAATAAGTCCAATTGGGTATTGGAGTAAGGGTTCAACTGTAGATTGATATAAGGTATTGAGATTCCTTTACTTGTAACCGCTTGTTTTGATAATAATAGATTCTCGGGAGTAGTGACCTTAAAATCACCCAGTGGGGTTTTTGCCATGTAGGTTTTCCCCATTCATAAACAAATTACCGTGTCAATTTATTTTCCACTGCATACTTTAGATAATTGGTGATTTGTTAGTGTTATCACGTGTTTTGCATGTTAATTTGATTAATTAATAAACTTGGCTAATTAATCAATTAATATATCACAAGGGGTCAATACATTCTTGGTCTATCAATGGGTACCC
Source organism: Quercus ilex subsp. ballota (assembly GCA_032727855.1). Classification (NCBI taxonomy): domain Eukaryota; kingdom Viridiplantae; phylum Streptophyta; class Magnoliopsida; order Fagales; family Fagaceae; genus Quercus; species Quercus ilex. The sequence goes on from CM064909.1 coordinate 77,916,403, forward strand.
ACATATGCAAGGCCTTTTTGGATATACACTACTGTAAGTTTCTTTAAAACCTTCTTCCCTCTCCCTGTGTGTGTGTGTTAAAAATATTTAGTATTCTCAAAAGGGTACCCACATATACCTGTTAGAATGGGGCTAAAAAAAGAAAACCATCCCAAAGCAAAAGTGGGGCGGGGGCAAGGAATAGGATATCACGTGCTTTGCATGTTAATTTGATTAATTAATAAACTTGGCTAATTAATCAATTAATATATCACAAGGGATCAATACATTCTTGGCCTATCAATGGGTACCCACATATATAAGGTCTTTTTGGATATACACCACTGTAAATTTCTTTAAAACCTTCTCCTCTCTTCTCGTGTATGTTAAAAATATTTAGTATTCTCAAAAAAGTACCTACATATACCTGTTAGAATGGGGCGGAAAAAGGAAAATCATCCCAAAGCAAAAGTGGGGCGGGGGCGAGGAATAGGATACCCGCTGGTTGACATTCCTACATATCACACTATCACTATCACTATCACGAAAGAAAAAGGGTGGAAATTATGTGAGGTGCAAGTGGAAGGTGTAGGCGACGAAATTGCCATAAATTTAACTTTTCTAATACATAGAATCGGCCATCTCAAGTGGGTTTCATGCCACGTAAAAGGAAAAAGACAGAAGAAATTCAAATTCTACTTAGCTTTCGGTTGGGGTCTTGGTCAATTGATATTTCATTTTCAACAAGTCCCTGCTTTTCTACACAATCACCACCTCTCCCAGCGTTTTCTGCTTTTCTACACAATCAAAGTCACTACTTTCCTATATATTAATAAAAAATAAAAATAAAAGTCACTACTTTAAGTACTTTCTAGTTCATAAGTTCTAAATTTCTAAGATTGAGAGCTACTTGACTTTTGTACTGGGCAAGGCAGAGGTAGGGTTCAAGGAAGATGTGAAATAGAGAGAAATATAGATTTTTTATTTTTAATTTGAAGTTTTTGGTTAAGACCTTTTTTTTTTTTTTTTTGAGAATCAGGTTAAGACTTAAGAGGGGGAAAAAGTGAAATGAAAAAAAATTTCTTGTGTTATGTTAAATTCTTAATACATCATTGTCTAAATTAATTTGTTCTTAATAAATTGGAGGACTGACCGATTATTAAAAAAAGAAAAGATGTTGGAGTGAAAATGTCAAAATTACTTATTTATACTATTTTCTCTCTATTTTTTCATACCAATTAAGTTCCATTAATGAGAGAATGAAAGATGATGGGCTCTCATAAGTCTAGGTTCATCCTTCCCCTACTTCTTTTCTTCATTATAAAAATTGGAAAACAATGATAAACCATCTTCAATTTTTCTTATTTCATTACACTATGGTTTACCCTCACTGTAACCTACCAAAATATGAGTTAACTTAACTATACACTCAACTCAAGTCACCAAAAATGTATTAAAAAAAAGTATGGTATTTTAATCCTTTCCTTTCCCAAAAAAATTTATAAAAAAAAAATGGTATGGTATTTTAAAAGCCCAAAGAAATAAAGAGTAATGGGCCAGAGCAAGTTGGAGAATGACGAAGAACATATGAATAAAAATATATTCTATAGGTAGAATATAGACATTGACTTGTAGTCTTTTGATGCTTTTTAGTTCTTTCCTACGAAGTTTCTCTCCTGAGACCATGAATTAACATTGGCTTTGATTCTCATCATTTTTATAACTAGCAAAGAGTGTTGCACAACTAGTCCTGTGGCTGATCTTTTCCTAAAGCCTAACAAAGCAATAGATCGAGATTCAAGAGGATGAGCAAAACTCAATTGTAAGTTTGTAACGCAAATCATTTCTTCTTTCCTTATTTGTTTGTCTTTGTTTTCCTTCACTCTGTCTCTTTCCCTCTTCCTTTCAACTTTGTTTCTTGACCAAAGAAACTTGATGCATCATCATTTGTTAGCTAATTTTTCCTATGATTCATGATGGCAGGTATAGCAGTGGTTTAGAGTTGGCAAATTTCGTGGTGACCCTTGATATCTTGCACGATGCATGGACTGCAATTTGGAGTCTATACACAGAAATTAGTCAGAATGAAGGACCATCTTCCTTCGTGAGATTCAAAGTTTATGAACTACCAAACTATACCGTTATAGCGTTTTTCACTTGGCCCTCTAGTAGCAAAGACTCTGTTCAGGGCGGTGGAGGAGGAAATTTAGTTTCATCTTCAAATTTTAAGGGGTCTTTTCCTTTCTTTGATTTCCTGTGCCCCAAAACCAAGGACCCAAGTTTCTCCATTAACGAACCTGCATTTCAGCTTTTTAAATCCATTTATGGTGTGCTCCCGAAATTTGAGGTACCTCTCTATACTCTGAAATTTTTTTTTTTTTTAATTATTATTAATTTTAGTTTTGGTCATAGGCTCATAGCACTTGTAAACTTGGCAAAACATCAAGCAGTTTAGTCTCTAACTCAACCGTAGGTCATATAAATTGTTACAAGCTACTTTTTTATTCATTTATTTCAGAAACAGAGTTGTTGGTTGTTGGTAGTACTCATTTGTCAAGTACTATTATTGTTATTATTATTATTATTATTATTATTTTATCTGCAAATATTAGTGTTATTAATTAATAATTATTATCAACGTTTAAATTTTAAAAAATATCCTTGATATGATTTAGAAATCCCAGGTACCTTTGCACTAGGAGAGAATGCTAAAAACGGCTTTACACGCTGTTAATGTTTAAAGGACCAAATTGGACATTTTAAAGAAGTTTTGATGTTTTTTGGCATTATCCCAAAGCTCGTAGGTTATTGTATAGGGGTTAATTTGGACAATTTCAAACTTCCGGTTAAAAATCAAAATAATACAAAATTGATAGCTCGACTTGCTAACCAAACCCAACCAATGGGGTCTTTTTGCATTTGAATTATTTTTGTTGATATTTCTTGATGCAATTCTAAGATATATATATATATATATATTAATATCATTTTTCATTATACATTCCAAGGTATTATGAAATATCATGATATAATATTTAAAACTATTTCCCTCATTGTCAAGGATGTTGTAGTTGAATTGATATATTCTCATACACAAAGTGCTTGAGAATTTAGGAAGGGCAAGATTCGAGCTATGAGAGTCTAAGGGTAAAATGTTCAAGCTGCGAGGTTAGTAGTATATTGTAATTATCTCAAAAAAAAAAAAAAAAACTATTTTCCTACTTAAATTTTATCTATCCACTATCTTATAATTTATAGTATGTTCCAACATACTGTCCTTTTTTTTTTTTTTTGGATAGGACAGCATTCTGATTTTTGTCCTTTTGTTTTGTACTATATGTTTTTAAATTAAAAAGGATAATTTTAGGAACTTATGCCTTTTATCAATCCTCCTAAATTAATGTCTTTTTAAAAAGTTTGATTTTTAAAGGTCAACAAAATAGAGTATAATCATTTTCATATCTGTTCTAGAGAGAATTCCAATGTCATAACTCATAAGCCTTCTACTTCTAGCATTCTCAATTTCAAGATTGTTTTATTTTTATAATTGTGTTTTTTTATTATTAAATTATGTTATTTGTGCTTAATTAGGTTCGTTGAAATTGTAAGTTTTGTTCATTTTGATTGATTTGGTCTGTAGTCTTACTTTGATTTGTTCATTGTCTAATGGGTTTCTTTCATCTCTCTCTCTCTCTTCTATGTCAATGGTGTCATTCTTGACTCAGTATACTCATGGCTTTTGACATTGTAAATCAATTCACCTCTCCGTTCTTGGTGTCAACCGTTAAGAATGATTAATTATTATTGAATAGTATATTCTTTGACTTTGCATACTCATGACTTTTGACATTATAATTTAATTTATATTTACATTTTATCTCTTTTTATATTGTATTATGCTGTCTTTAATCTAATAGAGATTGTATAGTAAATCAAGTTGACATTGTAAATCAAATTAGGGGTTTTTGTTTTTGTGAGAATCATATCCAAATTATAGTTTAGTTGGAGCATTTGTTAGATTAGGTCAAATGGAACAAATCAAATAAGGTAAAAGACATATGTCTCCAGGCCTATTTTCACATGTTAGTCAGATTGTAAGTTTTCGTGCAATATGCTTCAAAGGAGTAAAATCTATACTACAATTTTCTACCATTCCAAGCAGCTCCCCACTTGCTATTGTAAGATTAATTTCAAAAGTTGCATTTCTTATTAGTATGAAGATTTTAATATTAATTTATGCGAACTTAATTTGTTAGTAATATTATGTTTAGATAATGTATCATTGAGCTGAAGTTATATATTTCGAATACATTAGGAAGTTATATTTATTAGTTTTGACATAATTGTATGTCTATATTTCCTTTGAATCACACGGAGTTGGTGACTAACATTCATAGTTACCATGGCATGCATAATAACATTTAACAACGTGTACAAAATGTTATGTAATTTTTATTGAACTTTGAGAATTTGACAAGGCTAGTTATTAACACTATAAGATTCATATCATAATGCAGATTGACAATTCCAAACCTTTAATTATCACCGGAAACTCTGTGGGAGGATCTGTTGCCACTCTGTTCACCTTATCACTACTAGAAAAATTCAATTTTTCAAAAACCAAAGGCCCACTTTGCATCACTTTTGGTTCGCCCCTTATTGGTAATGAGAACCTGCAAGAAGCCATATCTAAATATGCAGCATGGAACTCTTGCTTTTTGCATGTAGTTTCTGACCAGGATCTAGTTCCCAGAGTCTTAATTAACGGTTACCAGCCTTTTGGCACATTTCTCTTCTATTCAAAGCTGGGTTGTTCTTGTTTTGAGGACCATCATACCATTTTGGAGTTGTTGACGACAACCAATTCAGGGACTCTTGAAAATCAAGATCCTAATAAAGTTTTTGAGTCCTATGGAACATTTGTGAAGGATCTCAACCGTAAGGTAATTTTCAAGGATGCTAAAGATGATGAGTCCTTAATTGATTGGACTACAACACCATTACGGGCAGGCATTATTACACAACTAGTAGCAATCGGACTGGTGCAATCACAGGTAACTCAGTTACAACTCTTTTTGGATCGTATATAATTAGAATGCTTATTTGAGCTATGTCATTGTATGGTACAGATAATATTACACCTAGGCAATACACTAAATAGAATAATGTAATGAATGAAATACTTACGGATTAAGTATTAATAACTAACCAAAGCCTTTACTGTTTCTTACATGGATAAACATTGCTACAATTTGAAGTCTTTGTCTTTGTCCTTTTGATGTCTCAAAACTCCCCTTCTAGCCCAACTCATTTTTACTAGTTATTGCAGCAACAGCAAAATGTTGACATCAACATTATCATTACAAAGACAGAAAAAGGGGCAAAAATGATGGCAATTTTAAACCAGCAGGCTTTTGATCCCACCAGGGGGTTGAATGACATTAAAGTGTATATGGCCTATCTAGAACAGTATAAGAAGGTGTCTAAAGAATATGAAGTTGGATACTATGACAGATACAAGAACGGAATCGATAGGAGTGATATTGAGCTAGTAAAGCATAAGAAATTCCTCACATGTTACTGGGAAGACATGGTTGATCAAGCTGAGAAAAGGCCTCAGACAGTAGGTGCCTCCCTTCGTACCCGTTCACTCTTCGGGGGAACAAATTACCGAAGGATGATTGAACCACTGGACATAGCTGATTACTACAAGGCAGGCAAACAAGACTATATAAATCAAGGAAGGTCAAAACATTACATAATATTGGAGCAATTGCTGAAAGAAACGGAGAAACCTTCAAGTGGTCCAAATGAATTGAAGAAACAGAATGTGGCATCAAGTCTGACAGAGGATTCTTGCTTTTGGGCACATGTTGAGGAGGCTCGCATTTCATGCAAATTGCTGAGTAGCGGAGAATCAAATGATATGGAGAAAGAAACAAACAAACTGATTGAGTTTGAAAACTATGTATACAGTTTGATGAAAAATTATGCAGTATCTTCTGAGATTTTCTTACCTAAGAGCAGCTTCATGACATGGTGGAGAGAGTATAGAGAGATCAAGGGAACTTTTTATCATTCACATCTTACTGGCTTAATGAATAATGAAGAGTATTACGACAAGTACGCTAAGGGCTGCTTGGTGATTCCCTGAAGGTTTATATGATTTTGATCACATATTTCAATATTTATGTGTGCACTTCCCTTCAAACATTTATGGTATTTCGAAGTCATTCCCCAATAGATTGTAAATTAAAGAAAATCATCTTTTCAACTTTTTAATTATTTTTATAAATTTTTCATGTCTTGCTTTTTCCATTTTTGGGTTGGATACTTGGATGTATGTGAGCACATTTTGGATGAGCATAATTCTCCTCAACAAGACCATTCATGATTTGTTGAACCCTAGAGTCTTAATTTCACCCCCCACAATCCTTCTGCAACTGAAATGGATTCACAAACTTAAGGTTACAAGCTGCGTGAGTCTTTTCTCTCGTGTTTGTAATTCGGTAAATTTGGGGTCTAAACTAGTTTAATTAGGTAATATCTCTGGAATATATTGTATAATTTATATTTTGAAAAGCTCAATATCATATATTAGGATCGAGATGGGTTCAAGTTACACCTGGTGTAACTTGACAAGAGTTACACCATTTGTAGACCGTAGATTTGTAATTGATCTAATGGTTAAAAAAATAGCATTAAATGCTAATTGACTTACACCTCATTCACTTAATTATTAGCAATTTTGTTTCTTTCTCCTTATTTATTATTTAAATCCTTTTACTATAATATATTCCTTTTTTTTGCCAATGACTTAAAAAAATAAAATCAAACGCAAAAAAATAAAATTTAGACAATAGTTATAGCACTCTATTTTTGTCTAAAAAGTTTTTTCCAAGTATTTGATTTTGACTCAATCCGACTAGGTGATTGATCTAACCCAATCCATTCATAAAGTCTTTATTATAAAAATTTTAACTTATTTTTAACGTGTGTTTGTATATTTAAGTTATATTAAACTTTGTATATTATAGATTAAAATACTAATAGAATTTTATTAAAAAAAATATATTAATGCATTGTCATCAACTTAAAAAATAATTTCAAATATAAATATTCAACGTCAAATCTAACATTGAATAATTTATTTTGAGGGAAATACAAAGTACCTTGGTCTCGCATTGTCTCTATGAAGATTAAATTCTATCTCAGATCAAAAAATTACAAGCTTGGTCAGTCATTAAACAACACTTCAACAAAAAACAAAAAAAAAAACAAAAACAAAATATTGCAAATATATTTGTAAAGTCATTGGCAATGAAAGGAATATATGTAAAAAGTTTTAAATAATAAATAAGAAGAGGGAAACAAAATTGCTATTAATTAAGTGAATGAAGTGTAAGTCAATTAGCATTTAATGCTATTTTTTTAACCATTAGATTAATTACAAATCTACGGTCTACAAATTGTGTAACTTGAACTCATCTCATTAGGATTAGCTATATTAACAAACAATTTCGCTCAAAAAGAATATTTTATTTTAATGTATTAAATTATTAATTTAAAAAAATAAAATAAAATAAAATAAAAAAACTCTTTCACCTTGCTCTTTACAAAACTGGCAAGGAGGTTTTTTGTTTTTATTTTAAAAAAAAAAAAAAAAAAACTAATAAAAAAAGGATGTCACATTGTTTTCTCAGTCAACTAAATTTTACAAGTTCTTTTTCCATTTCACCATACACAACGAAAACAATCACATTCGCACCGCTCAGCCTTAAATTTTCTCAATACTTTTAAAGGGTACATTATCATATCTAAAACTACAACTCTTAAAAAATATATTCCTGTTCTGGAGTACTAAGCCACTTGTTTCATAATCATTACAGAAGAAAAAAGAAAACTGAAACAAAGAACGGAAGAGAACAATCTAAAATGATAAAATTTACAAAAGTTTTCAAGAAATAGGTCTCAGAAATCATGATTTGGAAAGCCAATTCAAGTTGATATCTTTCTTAGCCACCATTACCTTTAAATTGGAGAAGAATTCCTCAAAAGGCTCCCATAACTTGGCCCTCTCTTCATCACATACCACAAGTCTCAATTGCTTGAGATCAGTAATTGATGATGGCAACTGCTTACGCAATCTCAAGCACTCTTTCATGTGTAACTCTTTCAATTTATGCAACTCACCGATGTGTTTTGGCAACTTGATAATGCTTAGGCAGTCAGATATGTCAAGAATACGTAACTTATGGAGGCTTCTGATTGACTCTGGCAACTGTGACAAATCGGTACAAGACCTAAGCCTTAGCTCTTCTAAATTCACCAACTTTCCAATTTCTTCAGGCAGTTCAGACAACTTATGACAATTGGTGATGTTGAGTTTTTTTAGGTGGAGAAACTCACACAACCATGCAGGCAATTCCACCAAATCATTGCAATAGTCAATGTTTATCTCCATTAGATTTGGAAATGAATCTGAAACTTGTATAGTAGAATTCCCAAAAGTTTGACCAATATTACACATAAACAAAGATATTTTCTTCAAACTCCTCAATTGTACAAGGGAGCAAAGGGAAGAAATTGAAACCTTCTCTAATCTAATTCTTTTTAGATTGGGGAGAGAACTGAGTAGCTGAAAATTACTTAATTCAGCAGGAAAGAAACCATAATTAGTGACAATTATAACCTTGAGTTCAACCATAATCTTCACAAACTCAGGTAAGGTGTAATTCCTTGTTCGAAAATTCAGAATTAAAGCCTCAACTTCAGGTGCTTGAATGTTGCACCAACTTGACAAAAACAGCTCATCTGCAAAAAAATATTCCATATGGTGTGACAAGATACTCATTAGTACGTTACATTGTGTGTGTGTGCCTTTGTTAGAGAGAAAAATGTACTAACCAGTAGAGATAGATAATAAGCGTGCATTGATAAGTTGTGGTTTCATCCACCAGTCTGGCAGATTGTTTTCCCTGATGTCCACAATCAGTCTTGTCCTTTCTATTATTGGCTTCTGGCTGCTCAATTGGATAGCCAGCTCCCTAAGAAGATCATGTTGGGTGACGAATTCTTCATTGTAATAGTAACTGACCTCTTCTGCATCTTTCCTGGTGAATGACCAATAGTATAAGCTTATAAGAGATTCAAATTCTTCAGTCCTCACATAAGAAAAATATATATTCCATGGCAATCAAACATAGTTGTGGATACGATAACAAAGACATGGATTGAGACAATCAGTTTCCATCTGTAACAATTAAAATCAAACGGTTATAAGATAAGCAGCAAGAAGGTATAAACTACTAAAAGTTGAAATTCCCCTCTATTATTGGGCAGAGTAATTGGACCCCTTATTGTTTATCATTTGATATAAAATTCCTTTTGTCTATTTTTAGTAATCACCTTTAGATTGGTGTGTGTTTGTGTGTGTGTGTATGTATATAATCAATTGTGGCCAGAAGTTGATCAAGCTAGAAGACATAATGAAATATTTTGGGCCTTAGGTCATGTATAGAGATATCGCATCACAACTAGCAACTAGAAATGATCAAATGAAAAACTTATCCTACAAGAAAATCACACTTTAGAAATCAGAAGTCTGAACAAACCTTTTCATTACAAGACTAGCCAAATTCCGACTGTTAAGTTCATGCAAATTAGCAATAGCATGGACATCATTTTTGCTTGGTTCATGTAATTCTGTCCAAATATCAATGAGAGCAGTAGCAGGGATTCTTTGGTCTTCAGGAAATGAACCTAGGTCCATGAAATACTCTTTGAGGATGGTCTTGTCAGCAGAAAAGTCTAGACATTTTTGGAGACGAACAAGCACCTCATTATCAGAGTCAAAAATAGAATGACCTTCAGACCATCCCATTACTTCACTTTGCCAAACCTCTACAGGCTGCCCACAGAGTGAACCACCAATCACTTCAAGGGCTATTGGCAACCCCCCACAGTATCTTACTATCTGCAATTCAAGGAACCAAATAAAATTAGTTCTTGTCCATAGGTTACAAGGGTAATATTGGTCAAGACTTTTTTTTTGTCTAAACTCTAAACCACTGTTTGTTCGGAAATGTGAAAATGCGTTTTGTATGACTTTTTTTCTTTCTTTTCCCTTGTCTTCACTCAAGTTTTGGGGACAATTCTTTCTTAAAAAAAAAGGGTTTTGGGGACAATTGGTTTGCCAGAAACAAAACAAACAAGCTTAAATATAATGCATTTGCAAGTATGAAAACATGATTTGGTCAAGTATATATGGTATATGGATCCATCAACCCAAAAATAGAATGTCTATCTTTGGTCATATGCACACATTAAACCAAAAGGCAAAAGTACAAACAAAATTAACCATATTTCTTTTATATATATATATATATATATATATATACTGACAAAGTACCTTTTCCATAACTTCTTCTAGTATGTAAGAGCTCCCATCTTGCATTGATGCTGAGTGACAAAAAAGTCTCATTGCATCTTCATGATCTAATGGATTTAATTGAAATCTAAACTTAAATCTTGAAAATGCTTTTCTTGAAGTCACCACAATCTTGTAATTTGGAATATTAAACTTGAACTTATTAATAAGGGATTCTGATTCAGGCCAGACATCATCCAAGATCAGCAATATGGGTTGACCAATTTGATTCAGCAGTTGCTCCAGCTGGTTGATTGCATCTTCATCACTTTGAAACTCAGGGCACTCACCACCATTATAACTAAATAGGTTTTGTACAATGGCCTTCAGGTTGGGAGTTTTTGAAACGTTGACAAAAAATATATTGCCCATATATATGCCTATCCAAACACAATGTAGTTAGAAAGTTGCCACCAAGGCATAGTTCATGTCTAATAACATTATACATCTACATGCATAACGGTGAAGTGAAATAAACAGAAGTCTCAATCCCAACCACAAGGTAAGAAGTGAGCAAAAGCAATTTTCTAGAAAAATACACCAATTAGGAATATTAGAAAATTCCTTTTTTTCTCCTTTTCTTTTCTTTATCACTACTCTTCTCAAGGCAGTAATTCTAAAGGATGAAATATGCCCAAAGCACTGCTATGACTATTGAGAAAGGACTTAAACAAAAGAATGAACACAATTAGCAATGTCCTACCATATCTTACCTTATGGCCCAAATATTTGTTTCAAAACGTAGTTCAATTCACTTGCATAAATTGGAATCTTCTGTTTGAATGAAGTATTCCCATTTGTTCCAATTATGGTTAAACATATAATAATCAAGCAGTGGTACATTTAAAGATTCATCAATAAAGTCCTCTATATATTTTGTTTTTAAATGACCTAACCATTTACTTTTACTATAACTATCCACATACTAATACTATCATTACAAATAACTAAAATGAAAGTATTGCCCATGTTTCTTTAAAGAAAAATGTTATGAACACAACATTTTCACAGTAATTCAAAATGGGTTCATTAGTGTCGATCACTTTTATTGGGTAACATAAAAGTACCAACCAATCAGATCAAGACATGTTAGTAGTTGGAAAAACAAAAATGAAAAAAAAAAAAAAAAAAAAAAATTGTATTCACAAGACATATTTTTATTTGAGAAATAGTACCTATAATTTCCTCATCCCAACCAAGCATTTGGACCAATGTGGTCTTCCCGCAACCTCCAAGAGCAGTCACTATAAGCACAGACACCTCTTCCTTCAACAGCTCCCTCTTCAACTCCTTCAAATGCAAATCAAACCCAACAATATAATCCCTGAGTTTAGGAACCGCACACGACAATGTCCCATATTTCTTCTTCATGTCCGAATTCTGACTCTCCACATGCTTCAAAACAAGATTCAAAGCCCTTTTGCTCTCATTCACCTCCGTCAATGTCTCCAATCCAATCCTCGTGTTGTGATTCGCCTCGGCCAATGTCTCCAACCCAATCCTTGTGTTGTAATTCACATCGGCCAAAGTCTCCAACCCAATCGCTGTGTTGTGATTTAACTCGGCCAAAGTCTCCAACCCAATCGTTGTGTTGTGATTCACCTCGGCCAAAGTCTCCAACCCAATCGTTGTGTTGTGATTCACCTCGGCCAAAGTATTCAACCCAATCCTTGTGTTCTGATTCATCCCCGTCAAAGTCTTCAACCCAATCTTTGTGTTCTGACTCACCAAGGTCAATGTCTCCAACCCATTCCTTGTGTTCTGTACCATCAAATTAACCTGACAGAACTTTTCAATAGCCCTATTCAACTTGGAAAGTTTGTTCGAATAAGAATAGGCTTTGACACAATAGTTCCAATTCCGACGCTTGATTTTGGAGCACTTGAGAACCAGCTCCTTGCCCTTCTTCATTTGTTCCACCAAGCTCTGTGTTTCCTTTACTGGGAAATTAAGAGCTTGGCTTAATTCTTCTATTTCTCGGACCATTGGTGCCACACCATCTAGCGTGGACTCTAAGCGTTTGAGTTCGGGTTTGAACATGATGATTTGGCCTACCACATGCTTAACTGTATCGTGCAAAATAGCAAATCCCTCTCCAAAAGCTGCCCCCACAACACCCCCTGAAGCAAGATCAGCCATATCTTTTTGGAACCTCAATTAAGAAAGAAATACAATACCAGATCTATCTACCGAACTATACCAAAAAAAAAGAATGGACACCAATTTTTGCCTGGATGAATTAGATTTTCATTCAAGCAAATGAAAGTGCAGAGAGAACTATCAAGAAGCTAGCTTTGATCTCAAAGCTCTTCGATTAGTTTTTCTCTCAGCTTTGATGCAAAACAATATGAGAAAAAAGGAAGAAGAATTTATGCTTCATTGTGTTTACGAGTGACTGTTGTCAAGCCGCCCAGTATGAGTAACAAGTAATATTATTTTCTGGAGTTTCCTAGTAATTACTAATGGTATTGGTTCTCACTTGTTGTCGTTGACCGTGGTACTTCACCTTTCAGTACTTGGGTGGAAGTTTCTTTTAATATATATTAATTTATTTATTTGGGGGTAAACTACTGTGATTACTTGTCGTACGAATAAATGGACGGTTGTTGTTGTTGTTGCTGTTTTTTTTTTTTTTTTTTGGCTACCCAAATGGACGGTTGTTTAATATTTTGAGAACACTATAAGGACAATTGTGGTAAAGAAAGGGTTGTCTTTGCCAACCTAATAACAAGAACTTATGACCCATTATTTTGTGAATTTGAAGTTGTGAGTTTAAATAATGGTAAATCTCACTCTTGTGCAGATGGCCCTACTCTATTTATGTGGAGGGTTTAAGTGGATTGGGAGCAGTTACCGAATATGTAAGGTCACTTTTTTATTCAACCCAAAAAAAAAAAAAAATGAAGGCTCTTGCTTTTAGAATCTCGCATGGTCATGTGGAAATGTGGAAGAAATGACAAATAAAGGTCAAGGCATTAAGGCTTCATTAGGCTAAGAGGATGAAAAATTGGAAGAATTAAAAATATTTAGTTTGATCTTATATATTTTTGGTTAGAAGTAGAAAAGTGGATTGAGAAATAATGGAAAATGTAGTTTGCATAAATGTACCCTCATGCCTCTATTAAAATTTTAAAAAAAAATTGCACATTATATTTTATTTTTTTGAGGGAAGATTCGCCCTCCATTTGGTTGAGTAGAAAATTGATAAATAGGAAAAAAGAATTTGGTTTTTTGAATAATCCATTTTTACCTTTTGGGGCATAAAAACGGTAGCTATAAATCATCTATATTACTATTTAAGGAGTTTCCTTATTTAGGATCATCATTTTTTTAATTCAAAAATGTCCATACACCCCTAAATCTAAGTAGAAACAAAATCAAAGAACAATCCAGTAAAAAAACAACTCCAACTCCCACTAAAATATTGCCTAAAAAATAAGACCACTCTCCAATTGATTTTCAAATTGCTTTATACACTTATAAATTCTAAATGTAATATTAATGAGAAAACGTGTAAACCTTAAATTAGAAGAAATGAAAATTATAACACTAAAAAAAAAAGCCCCATTGAACACGCGAAGCACGTGTGATAAGGATAGTAATTAAAAACAATGATGATGCTTGAGTGAAGACAAAGTAGTAAAAAGAGAAAGAGAAGAAAAAATAATAAATAAAACTGGTAAATTAGACTCCAAACAAAAATTGAATCAGGATTTAGTTAAAAATTGTAGTACCAAGTAGGAGTGTTGTAAGGACGCAATTTGGGTCCCTAGCCCAAGTGATGGATGAACTTAGGCTCAAAAAGCTCAATCCAATGAATTTGTAGAGAGTGGGTTAGAAAAACTGGGCTTTAATGAGTTGGACAACAAGTAATATGGATTCAAGTGACAAGAAAAGGAAGATAAACTGATTTAAACTAAAGAAAATCGTCCTTGGCAAAGTTCAAAGAGATCAGTTCTTATATATTTCTCTCAAGTTGGATTACAGATTCAGTTCTAGACTGCTACAGTGTTTTTCTCTTAATTTCCCTCCCTTGCTCTCAAAGTCTCTCCTCGATTTTATACCATCTTCCCCTTCTATCCCTACCCTTCACATGTAGGTCAGATTTTTGTTGTTGATACTTGTCCCATCAGCACCTTCCTGAAGTCTTTGAGTAGTAACTGTAAGGTTGAAAACCACTTTTCAATTATCACTTCCTCATTAATGTGGCCAGAAGGTTAGCTACAGAGCATTCAATGCGATGGTAATAGCTTTCTCCTTAGATATTTCAGGACTTCTCTCTATCCTATGTTTCTGCGATGCTTATCCGTATCAACAGAATTTCCCAGAATGTTCCCCTGGATGGTAGACTACCCCTTCAGATCTCGGCTTTGGTTAGCTGAGGAGGCATTCATCCTCGGACCACCCTCATAGGCCCTTATGACCAAAACTAACTTCTTCACTTGCTAACACGGACTCCTATGATAACGTTTACCCCTTCTCAAACGACTTCACGTCCTCGGATTGGGCCTCAAGCCCAATATATACATAAATATGAGATCCTGAGCCTAACACCCCTACAATAACCCCTCGAGATTCTTTTTTCTGGCTCCTCGAGAAGAAATGAGGATTTCGACGTCACTATAATTACCTCGTGCCCATTACACATCACCTCTGATCGCGGAAGTGCCTTTTTAACTGCCTAAGCCCTTTCCTGGCGTTTCGGCATACGAGACGTGCCCTCATTAAATTTTTACGGCTCTGTGTCCCCTACGTTCAATGGAGCGATGAGGATCCAACGACTAAGGATTTCGCTGGAATCCGGGTGGGAATTTTCCCGCTTGTATTTTTTCTTTTTGATATAAATACTGCTTGAATCAATCAATCATCTCACTTTAGCATTCACTTCACTTTAGAGCTTATACACTGAACCTACAAACTTACCCAACTCACCCATGCCCTCACATCTACTAAAAGCCAGTCTCAGGAGAATTTTCTACTTTACGTAAGTCCTTATAAGTCTCTTCATTTATTTTTTCTTTTTTCTACTTTTCTTTTCTTTGTACTATTCTTCTCCTCAGCTACAGTTACTTTTCTGCATAAGTGGCAGCATAGATATCCTATCTTATATGATTAGCAGCAAGATAAGTTAAATCAGCTAAGTCCATAATCTCAGCAAAGTGTAACCTAAGCTAATAAACATACATAATTGCAGAGCACTTGTTCACATCAGGTTTTACTTAGGTTCTGTTTGATACTTAGGAAAACAATAGGAAGTATTAATTTACCCAAAGCATATGGTCCGAGGAGCCAAAAATAGCTAAGGTTCTGTTTAACACTTAAATAGATGTTAGGAAGTATTAATTTACCCAAAGCATGTGGTCCAAGGAGCCAGACATAGCTAAGGTTCTGTTTAATACTTAGGTGAATAGTTTGAAATATCAATTTACCCAAGTTATGTGGTTCGAGGAGACAAGCATAACCAAGGTTCTGTTTGATATTTAGGAAAATAATATGAAGTATTAATTTACCCAAAGCATGTGGTTTGAGGAGCGAGGCATAACTAAAGTTCTGTTTAACACTTAGATGGATGTCAAGAAGTATTAATTTACCCAAAGCATGTGATCCAAGGAGCCAGGCATAGCTAATGTTCTGTTTAATACTTAGGTGAATAGTTTAAAATATCAATTTACCCAGGGTATATGGTTCGAGGAGACCGACATGACCAAGGTTCATTTTGATATTCAAACAAATAGTAGAAGGCATGGCTCACAACATAATAAATCCAAATATGATAAAGGAAGTTTTCATTAATATTAATACCTTCTCATGTTCTAGGGGCGTGGTACAACATTTTCCTCTAGATCTTCAAGATAATATGCACCAATTCCCGCCACTAATGTGATACGATATGGCCCTTCCCAGTTGGGTCCTAACTTTCCCCAGGCTAGGTTTTTGGCAATACCTAAAACTTTTCTTATTACCAGTTCTCCAAGCGCCAGTGGCCTTAACCTTACATTTGAGTCATACCCCTACTTGAGCTTGTATTGATAGTACACCAATTGGACTATGGCATTTTCTCTTCGTTCTTCAATTAAGTCTAAACTTTTCTCCAACAACTCATTGGTGTTGCTCAGAGTGAAAGAATTTGTTCTCAACGTGGGGAATCCAGTCTCCAGAGGAATAACAGCCTCAACCCCATAAATCATTGAAAAGGGCATCTCCCAAATGGACCTACAAAGTGTAGTCCGATATGTCCAAAGGACATGTGGCAACTATTCTACCAATTTTCCTTTTACGTCATCTAGCCTCTTTTTAAGCCCGCTTACTATGACCTTATTGACAGCTTCAGCCTGTCCATTCCCCTGTGGATATGCCGGGGTGGAATATCTATTTGTTATGCCCAAGTTACAACAATACCTCCTGAAAGTCTTGCTATCAAACTAAAGACCATTGTCTGAGATGAGGGTACGAGGGATTCCAAACTGAGTGACAATATTTTTTCAAACAAATCTCTTAGCATCCACGGCCCTGATATTCACCAATGGTTCAGCTTCAACCTATTTAGTGAAATAATTCGTGCCGACCAACAAATATCTCTTATTCCCTGCTGCCTTAGGGAAAGGCCCTATAATATCCAATCTCCATTGAGTAAAAGGCCAAGGACTGGACAAAGGATTAAGAACTCCTCCAGGTTGGTAGATGTTTGGGGCAAATCTTTGGCATTGATCGCACTTCTTCACATACTCTTGTGCTTCCTTCTGCATATTTGGCCACCAATATCCCTGAGTGATGGCCTTGTGAGACAAAGATCTGCCCCTGTGTGGCTTCCACAAATCCCTTCATGTAATTCTTCTAAGAGTAGCTTAACTGCTTCAAGGTGTATGCACAGTAGATATGGGCCAAAAAAGATCTCTTATACAACTTTTGGTTCTCAAACAGCCAAAACTAAAGAACCTTCCTCCGTACCTTGTCGGTCTCAAACTTACTCTCGAGCAAGACAACTTCCTTAAGGAATAGCACAATAGAGTCCATCCAGCTAGGAAAGGCCACTCTATACCCTTGAAATAGCCTAGCATAATTCTCCTCCACAAGACCATTCATGATTTGCTAATACTTCTACATTTTTCATTTAATATTCATAATTGGGTAGTTGGGAAAATATTGGAAATTAATCAACAAAAGTCAAAAATAGGATTTTGAGAGTGAAAGGAGCAATTCATATAAGGAGTAGAGTAGGTTGCCTCTTGTTTAGAAATAAGTCCAAATTGTTACCGGTAGTTAACTTACAAAAATCATAGGTTCACGATCATTTACACTTTTGCTCGCTTTAAACCAACCCAAAAAAAAAAAATATATATATATATATATATATATTGTGCATAATAAAAAAAACTCTAGGGAAATTTATGTATTTAGTCCTTATCTTTGACATTATATTTCACTTTAATTCCTAACCTTTTAATTGTATCAATTTGGTCTTTAGGGTTTTAGTTACATGTCAATTTATTCACTACAGTTAACTTTTGGATGAAAATTGTTGGCATGACAAACAGTCAAAATAAAAAATTAGTTTATTGCCACATCAACAGACCAAATACGTATTGTATCCAAAACTTTAATAATAATTGTATTTTTATGCACAATAAAAAGGGGTAATTGTTAATAAATAATTTAAGGAAAGTTTTGACACTCTTTTATATAAAATATAAAAAGTTGTCAAAAAATTAATTATTTTTTTCTCATAAATTTTTAAAAATATATATCATAAAATCAATGCTCTTATAACATCTGTTAACTTCTCCCTAATAAAAATAGTGTCAATTGTAGATTATGTGAAAGTTATATCACTCAAATCATAACTTACAGTCTTAACTTCTTATAAAAATAATTGTATAAAAAAAAGTTGTGTCCTTAGGTAATGCTCTGGAAAAAGAGAGAAGGATTTGTTTTTTTGGGTAGAAAGGATAAAAAAAACATATCTCTAGTAGAAAAAAAAAGACCTCATTCCATTTGAAGGCCCTATTTAACCATCCACAATCACCCATAAGATTGGAGTACTATCCTAAACGAATAAACAAGCCCATAATCCAACAACCATCATGGTCTCACATATAAGGCCACCAGTCTCTAAAAAAGGGCTTGGGTTAACATATTTTAGTTGTGGAGTCCAAGAAATGAAAGACGGTAAATTGATAGGCTAGAATGCTTAAACAACATAATTCTTTAGCATAAATAGTCTTTTTTTAAAAAAAATTTATTAGGAATCTTTGGCATATTGTTGACATTACTTTATAGTCTAATCCATGCTTTTGTTCTACGAAATTTAGATTACTCAGCTAATTTTGGTATTGATTCTCATCGATGTAATAACTAACAAGACACAATATATTCTATATTATACGTTGCTGATTTTCTAAGTAGATCGAACAAAGTCATAGAGGATGAGCCAAAATCACTTGTAAGTAAAAACCCTTTTCATTTCTTTTGTTCAGCTTGTTTTCCTTCTTTGATGCATCATGATTTCTTAGCTTTTTTGTTTCTTGATGACAGATTTAGCTGTGGGTTAGAGTTGGCAAATTTGGTGGTCAGCTCTGGTGTTCTGTACCATTCTTGGGCTGCAGTTCGGGACCTGTACAGTGAAATCAATCAAAATGAACAGCCATCTTTGTCAGTAAGATACAAAGTTTCTCAGCAACCAAACTGTACCACCATAGCTTTCTTTACTTGGCCTGCTTGTTCCAAAGACTATATTATTCAGGGTGGAGGAGGAGAGGATTTGGTTTCATCATCAACTCTAAAGGAGTCTTTTCCTCTCTTTGAATTCCTGTGCACCAAAACCAACCCACAATTCTCCATCAACAAAGCTGCACTTGAGCTTTTTGCCTCCATCCGTGATAGTCTCCCCTCCTTGAAATCTCAGGTACCTCTATGCCCTGAAAATTCTTTCCTTTTTTTTGTTTCTTTTTTGACAAAAGCTTAAAGCATGAACTGCAACTGAGTCAATTGACAAACTTCTAGAACAAAGTCTAATTTTCTTAAACTTTCAATATAATTGATAACCAGGTCGTAATTAAACAGCTACTTTTATTTTTTGCTGCGTTTTCCCATTTTCTATTGTGTCAGTTTGACCAGAAATGTGGTCGTTAGTACTTGTCAATGTATTATTGGTATCGTCATCATTATTAACATGAAGGTTTAAATTTAAAAAATATCATTGTTGTTATTATTATTATTATTATTATTATTAGGGTATTAAACAAAACAATTAAATATCGTTAATATTGGAAAAGTATGAAGAAAACGACATCTCATTGTCATAATTGATGTTCTTGTTTTTTGTTTTTTGTTTTTTTTTTTTTGAGAAGATAATGTTTGAGATATTTAATTTAACAAAATTTTTTGCGTGATGATTGTTATTTAATTATTTTATTACTCCAATTTATATATATATATATATATATATATATTATTTTTTCCCACCAGTAAATCTAAGATATTTCAGATTTATTTTTTCTAATTTTAACAGCTAGTATCCTGCTGATAAATACATTATAACTAACTATATATTCTTAGTCTACTAATTTTATTGCAAAATATAATGATATATTATATAAAATGGCACAATTTATATTACAACCCACTACGTAGGCGAATTATAGTACAAATTATGTCATTTTATGTGATATTAGTATTACTCAAATTTTTTAATTAAAAAAATTAAATAAAGATTTTTGGACTCTCATCCATTCAATGTCTCATGAGTGTACTGTACTTTTTCTTTTCTTTTCTTTTCTTTTCTTAATTGCATTTTCGTACAGGTAATCATTTTGAGTATTCCTATGTCATTTGAATATATTAGGCTATTAGCAAATTAATCTTTTTGAAATATTGTTATATATAATGGATGTGAAATATATATTTGAAATAATAGTAGGATAATATTTATATAACTTTCGTAATAAATTATGAAAAATATTTTTTTATCCTTGATTCATATTAAAAAAAAAAAAAATGAGCAGTTTAAATACTATTTTAGTCTATTCTACTAATTTTTCGTATTTATTTATTTATTTACTTTATATTATTTAATTATTTAAAATAATGACTTTATCATGATCAAACCTTAAAAAATTTGAACCTCTTTTTTTTATCAATTTTTTGAACAGTCCAAGATTGAAAATCATGATATCACATGACTATGTTCTTTTTATTTTATAATCATAGTTAATAGATTTAAGAAAATATATTTAAAATCCTGAATTAAAAAATGAAAAAAAAAAAAATATATATATATATATACATATTACAGACTTGAATGAATATTTTTTATTAAAGAATTTAAAATTAATTTTCTTCTATATTCCAAATTATTAGGATACTTATGCTACCTCGTATAATTTTACAACAGATTGTTAAAAAAATAACTAATTAAGCATTTAGTATATTTAATACATCTTTTCAATTTAAAAAAGAGAAAGAAACTCTAATTTTACTATAATTTTAAATAATTGTATATATTAGTCATATTACAGAAAATTTTTAATAGATAAAAAATTCAAGATTATAAATTAAAATATGAAAACATTGATGTTGAATATGAATAATAAAACATTAAAGTAAAAGGTATTAGTTTTGATAGTCTTCTGTTGTATTAAGCTTAGTAAAAATAATATATGTATTATCAGCGTATTTTATGCTTTTAATTATAAAAATACATATTTTTAATAGGATTTTTGTTTTGTATGGCAAATGAGAGTTCTTTTGAGAAAAATATTTACTTTTTTTTTTTTTTTTTTGGTTGAGAAAAATGTCAATCATCTTACGTGTGACATGCGCTACCATCTGTGTATTTTATTAACTAGGATTATATTTAACATTTTGGAGAAGATATTATAGACCCTTTTGTAATTAATCAAAAGAACTTCTTTAAGAATGTCACTCATCCTATTATCAACATTAATGTAAGATTTATATCTTAATGCAGATTGATTCCAAACCAGTAATTATCACTGGAAACTCTCTGGGAGGATCTGTTGCCTCTCTATTCACCTTATCGCTACTAGAAAAAATCAATTTATCAAGCACCAAAACACGCCCACTTTGCATCACTTTTGGTTCACCCCTTGTAGGTGATGATGGGCTGCAAGAAGCCATATCAAAATATCCAACATGGAACTCTTGCTTTTTGCATGTAGTTTCTGATCAGGATCCAGTTCCCAGAGTCTTAATTTCACCCCACAATCCCATTGACTCAATTTACAAGCCTTTTGGTACATTTCTCTTGCATTCGGAATTGGGCTGTGCTTGTTTTGAGGACTCTCAATCCATTTTGGACTTGTTGACAGCAACCTACTCAGAGGGTCCAGGAAATCAAAATCCTAATCAAGTTTTGGAGTTCTATGAAGCACTTGTCCAACATCTCAACCATAAGGTAATTTGTAAGGATGCTACACAATTGGTTAAAACGAATACAAAATCATTTGAGGCAGGCATCATTACACAACTAGAAGCAATTGGACTGGCGCGGCCCCAGGTAGTTTACTTACAAACTTTTTTTATGACTTGCATATGGTTACAATGCTTATTTGACCCATTTGTCATGCTATGGTTCAGACACGATACGCTTAGTTAAACAAGACATTGAATAAAACAATGTAGAGAATGAAGAGCTCAACTATTAACAACTAACCAAAATCTCTCATATCTCTTACATGGCTAAAATTTCTACCTTGTAAAATAGCCCAACTCATTTTTATAAGTCATTGCAGCAACAACAGAGGAACAATGGCATCGACAATCTGATTACAAGGACAGAAAGACAGGAAAAGAAGGTAAAGAGGCACGTTTTTGATCCTTCCAAGAAGTTGAATGACATGAAAATAAATATGGCCTACTTGGAATGGTACAAGAAACATTTTAAGGATAAGGGAATTGGATACTATGATAGCTACAAGAATTCAGGCAATTTAAGTGATCGTAATGTGGAAGGGTATAAGAAAATCCTCACTTGTTACTGGGAAGAAATGGTTGATGAAGCAGAGAAAAAGCCCCAGAAGGAAGGTGCCTCCTTTCGTACCCGGTGGCTCTTTGCGGGAACAAATTACCGAAGGATGTGTGAACCATTGGACATAGCTGAATACTACAATAAGGGTCTAAAAGACTACATAAACCAAGGAAGGCCTAAACATTACAAACAATTGGAGCAATGGCTTAAAGAAACAGAGAAACCTGCAAGCAATCCAAGTCAGTTGAAGAAGCAAAACGTGGCTTCTAGTCTAACGGAGGATTCTTGCTTTTGGGCACATGTTGAGGAGGCTCGAATTTCATGCGAATTGTTGAGTAGCAGAGAATCAAGTATTGGGGAGAAAGAATCATCAAAGCACAACCTGGTTGAGTTTGAAAACTATGTTTTGAGTTTGATGAAAAACTATGCAGTATCGCCTGAGATTTTCTTGCCGCGGAGCAGCTTCATGCTGTGGTGGAAAGAGTATGAGGAAATCATTAGAAAAGGAATTATGGGAGCTGCTTATTATTCACCTCTCACTGACTTAATGAAGAGTCGCAGTTACCAAAACTATGCTACTGGCGGCCTAGAGATTCCCTGAATTTGTATATGTATCAAACATTTCAAATCTATGTGTAAAGTGTGCACTTGCCTTCAAACTTGTATGGTATTCTGAAATCATTTCCCAATAAATTGTAGAGACATCATCATCTTTTTCCTTTTTTGATTATTTTTCAGTTTTCCATTACTTTTCTTTTGCCTTTGGGTTGGATGTGTATGTTGGGTGCACCATGCACCATGGTCCAGCCCACATGAAGTTAAAGCCCATATATAATGCACATATGCTTACTCTGATTTTTCTCTTAACTTGCAAATTAATACGATAGTTTTACGTCTGTCCCAAACAAAAATTTCTGGTTCCGTCCCTAATTTAAGATCATAACAACTTAGAATGCCATCTTAGCCAAGATTTCTTGAAAGAAAGAATGTCATAATAATAATAACAAAAAAAAAATCAAAAAGGATTATCGCTGTGTTATATTGGGCCGAGGGAGTTTAATTTTTAGGTATGGTGGTCCATTGATTGCCAAGTCTTAGTTGTGTGCGACCTAACAGGAATGAACTATAAATGGAGACTTCAAACTAAACTAGTAGAAAGGTGTAGGACTAGGAACCACTCGGCGTTATTCAATGCGGGACCGGCTAGCACATGCATTTTGGGGTTTATGCTTGTTTCTCTCTTCCATTGCATTATTGGCATCTTGCTGTTGTCGTTCACAACATGGCTAAAGGCCTCTTCTCTTTTGTTCTCTATAGAAAAAATCCCCCTTTTTCTCTCTCTTTCTTTTTGGGTTTGATCTTTTTATGTTTGGGACTATGTAAAGCTCTCACCGACACTTTTTTTACTGGATATGCACATTTGTAAAGAAACCAAATGGAATGTTCAACAACGATATTCCACGTAACAATTGGCACAATATGTGATTGTAGTTTAGGAGAAACTTGAAAGAGAATAAGTGTCTTGTGGTTGTAGGGTATATGCACAAAATTTCTAGATATGTAAGATGCAAAAATAAAGAAAAATATGTGTAAAAAAAAAAACAATCGTACAAGATAATATTTACGTGGTTCAACAATTTGTCTATGTCTACGGAGTTGCAATGATTTCATTATTCATAGGGAAAAAATACAAAATGCGACTGTACAATTTTTTTCTCTCAAAACAACACCTCCAAATCCAAATCTGAAAACCACGGTATTTCACTCCTGCATAAAAGATTCACAATGGGCTAAACACTGGCAAAAAATTTGAGTGCTCCCGCTTGGACCTAACATCCCAAGCCTCCGCTTTAAGGACTAAGTCTCAGAAAAGATCCCATTAAAAACCGTAGCATTTTTATATCAAGTTACATCATATTCTAGATCAAACACAATTAAACTCCACATAGCCCAACAGTGATTAAGTAGTTTCAATTTTAAATTTTCTTCTCTCATTTATTGTAAGAACAAAAATATAATACATTATCCATCTAGTAGTTGTGTGTAGGTGCAATTTAGCAAGGGGAAAGATTATATATTTAGTTTTTTATTAGAATTTAAATTTTAGTATATTGAAGTGAACTATATAAATAGATCTCAGATAGTTTTTCTTATAACAAGTGGGGTAAAGAATAGTTGAATGAATTGATATTACATGTACAATAGTATTCCTTCCGTCCCACTTTGTTTGTCCTCTATTCCATTTTGGGATATCTCAAAATATTGTCCTGTTTCTAAAAATAAAAGTCATTAATTTACTAATGTTGCTATTATACCCTTATTAATTTACCAGTTCAATTTTTTGATAAATTTATTTAAGGGTAGTTTTGAAAACTTATACATTTTTAAAAGATGGACAAAATAATAAATAATATTTCTTTAAAAAATTTGACTTTTTTCAAACCGAACAAATAAAGTTGAAAAGAGGGAGTAGAGAAATGTTAGGTCAAATGTATTGACTTTAGGGAAACATTAATATATTGGTTAAATGGTACTCAATGAGCGGTGAGCACTAAATCCTGTAAATTTTGTAGTTAGCATATTAAATGATAATGAACATTGGTTCAGTTCTTTCCAACATCTGCCATTGGAATATATTGTAGTATTTTCTGCTGAAGCTTAATTTAATAAAATATTAAGGTATTTAATTAAGTGATAATTATTGACATCTATATATAAATAAATAAAATTATTTAGCGCGTATATATATATATATATATATATATGATAAGTAGGTAGTGGAAGAGGAAAGAATAGACTTAAACCACAAAGGATGTTGTTATTACTAGGCCAACTATTATTTCTACTTTTCCTTTTGATAAATAGGTAGATAGAGTTTTCCTCAAAAGTGATAGATAAATAGTGAGGGAGAAGGAGAGGAGATTTCAATCAGATATAGACATAGACATAGTGCACCACAAAATGATGTCATTATTGCTAGACTATACTGAGTAATTACATGAACGCTCACATTACAATATTTTTAAAACTAACCTGACTGTTTAGCTCAGATTAATTTCCCAAAAACACAAAGTAAGGACCAAAAAAAAGTATTTAAACAAATAATTACAAGATAAATTAAAATTAAAAAAAAATAATGGGGTAAAATAGTTTTTAATATAAAAAAAAAAATAAATCTCTTAAACCAGTTGCCCAAGACATTTCCATCTGAAACACCTGGTAAGGTACAAGTTATACAAAATATGAAATGCGGAATAAGGAAAGAAGTAAGGAACTAAACAGCTTATTCCACAAATAAAAAAAAAAAAAAATTCAGCTTACCTTGAACTGATGGTCAACCATGTTGTCATGGCAACCCACTAACATCTCTTGTTATTGAGAATACTTTACATATTACATTAATTTTAGTTACAAATTAATTGTAGCATGAAGTTACAATCTTACTTAATATCTTTTTTATTGGAGGTGAATTTTAACAAATCTACCATTGGATTACATTTTCTTTTTATATTCTCTATGCTTGCAAAATTTCTAGAAAATTAAAGATTAATAGCCATGTCATCAACAAAATTGTTTAAATTGCAAGTTTTTGTAGTTTAAAATTATGTATAAAATATAAGCTTATAGATTATGTAGGGAAGATAGGGCCAAAAATGTATATTGGGCCATGAGCCCTGTCTGAGGAAACTTAGTAATCCGAAGACAAGGGAACATTGATATAGAAGTACGGGCTAGTGAATGGAAGAAGATGGTTGGTCATAAGGGTTCAGGAAGGTGGTCCGAGGACAAATGCATCCTCGGCTTAACAGAGCAGAGGTCAGAAGGGCTGACGTGTCGTCAACAGCAACATTTTGGGTAGTTCTAATGGAAAAGACAAGTACCTGGAAGGAATAAGACAAGGGAGAGGTAAGAAATATCTAAGGAAAAGTTGCTATTACCGCATTAAATGCTCTGTAGTTAACTCTCCGGTCGCATTAATGTGAAAGTGATACCTGAACAGTGATGTTCAGCCTTACAGCTGCCACTAAAATCTTCAGGAATGTGTTGATGGGACAAGGATAAGAGCCGACCATTTGATCTACACGTGGAGGGTTGAGAAAGAACACAGGAGGGTAATATAAAGAAGAAAAATCTCATTACAAAAGGGGCATCTGCGAATTGGAAAAGGAAAAACACTGTAGCAATTAAGAGCTATAATTGTAACCTAGTTTAAAAGAAATATATATTCAAGAACTACTCTCCTCGGACATTGCCGAGGAAGAATTTCTTTCCATAACTCTTGTTTTTTCGTTATTTTTTCTTGCTTTCTTACCTCCTTTAGTCCATTGGGAGTGTTGACCATTTCATTGAAGTCTAGTTTTTAGCCCACTCTTTACAAATTTATTGTATTGGGCTCTTTAACCCTTAATCCATTTACCTCTTGGGCTTGGGATCCAAAATCCACCCTTACAGATCATATAGTAAATAATATCTTATTGGCGTAAAATTTAACATGTGTATTAATAGCGTAAAGAACATGTAATCCAACTGTCAAATTTTCAAAATATGTAGTAATTTTAATGATATTGAGTAAGATTATAATCTTAGACTACAACCAATTTTGTAATTAAACTTTATCCTTTTAGAAATGCTAAGTTATGGTGATAAAATTAAAATCAAGTCATGTTAAACATGTCAGATGTTTTTTTTTAAAAGATTTTCACAAATTAAATTTTATAGTTTTACTAATATCAAATTGAATTTGGATGAAAAATCATATCAAGTTAAACTCAAGAAATTTTGGGCTCAATTCGGAGAATTAATTTTCTTGTCCGATTGAGGGCTTTTAAAAGTTTAAATGGTACAATTTTAAAAGATCAAGGTTTGATCTAAAACTAATAAAGCTTAATAATATTAAATTTTATGATTTAATTTGAAACCTTTAAATTATAGGATTAAATTTGAAAGTATCGAGTGGGTTTTAGTTAGTTCAATTGATAAAGTTTTTTGTCTTGAATAAGAAATTTATGTTCTAATCATGTCTACACAAAAAATAAACCAATTGATATATTGGTTTAATAATAAAGAATAATTATTATCAAATGAGCCCCATAAATTTTAATCATGTTCACTCAATAAAATATTAAAATCATTGTTAAAGTTTAAGGATTAAATTATAATTTACAAAAAGAAAAGAAAATTACAACAATAATATGAGATTTATCATTTTATATATATATATATATATATATATAGCAAAGATTTATCATTATATTTATTGATACAATGAAGGACAAAGTTTTCCTCATGATATTGAAGGAATCTCCTTAACTCATTACTTGGTGGTTTTTTTTTGTTTTTTTTTTATGGGAATTACTTGGTGGTTTTTATAAGACCATCCACGTATTTAATTGTAGCACATTTACCACGAGGTGAATGGATATGTAGATCTTTTGGCTAAAAGGAGCAAGGATCAAATAGATAAAATAAGAGAATACGTTCACTGCCTTTCATTTGTACATCAAGCTCTATTGCTAGATACGATGGGTTTGGGCAAAGTAGAGACTGCTCTTCTTTTGTCCTCCGATATGGTTTGTAATATTTCTTTCCCTCTTATCTAAAAAAAAATATTTAATGATTATTAAGTAAGTCATATGATTAAAAGTACACTTGAATATATATATATATATATATATATATTTATAACCTCATCAAATTGCCTTAAAGCTCATTGGTATAGTCTGTTATCCTTTATTATAAAAACCAAGGTTGTCACCTTTTTGGACTTTGGAGGAATCTATAATACATTTTATTTAACTTTCGATAAAATTTACCTCTAAACTAATTTGAAAAACATCTTCTCTAACTTAATTATTATGTCACAATCTTTGGAGGAGTCTATAATACATTTTATTTAATTTCCAATAAAATTTACCTCTAAACTGATTTGAAAAAATCTTCTCTAACTTATTATGTCACGATTATGAATTCATTTACAAATATATAATCACATAACTTATTAAATTATTTAAATAAATCATATAGTTCATTGTATAGGTTGCAAAACTAAAAATAAATACAAATAATTTTATAAATTATCACATAATAAAATTGGAGAAATTTTTTTTCTAAACCAGTTGTTCATAAACATTCCTACTGATGAACGAGCCTGCAGGCAGATAATTCGCAGCCAGAAGCTTCTTCTTCTTCTACTTGTTCTGTTTTATTTTATTTTATTTTTTTTAAATGAATATATGCAGGGAGATGCATTCATCACCACAGCAAGATCACCGTTATTCCATATAAACAGAATCGAATGGGACCCAATTAAACAATAATGTCCTAAAGCTGGCACCCTTCGGCAATCAGCATGATCTATCATGTGACTTATCCGAATTATGTGCCAAAGTCACCGCTACTATTCATTAAGCAAAAAAGTCATAGAGATAAGAAAAGGTAATAATTTTATTTATTTCAGGTTGGAATATGATTTTGGTTCATGTGCTATATTCTGTTTTCGTGCATCAATGATCAATCAACCATTTGTTCCAATTTAATTTAAAATTTAAAATATATTTTCTTTTCCCTATTTACTACTATGCAGAGGGGATGTACCATATATCTACAAATAGTAGACGTGATGAATATTATCTATCGTGCTATATCAATATTATAAAATAAAAACACATGTAAAAAAATATAGTATATCAACAATTATTGTCCATATAGCAATGAACTAAGTTCTATTGATATGAGGAATAGATACAAGAAATACAACAAAACTAGATTACGACGACATACTGCAGAAAAGGAAAAAAAAAAAAAAAAAAAACGTTAATTATCTAGATCCCGCAAGAACAAAGAGGTCACAATTAATACAGTTGGACCTTGAAAGAAATACATAGAGATCAAGACCTGAAACCACAATTCAACTAGGTAATTCACCTATCAAAAAAAAAAAAAAAAACTAGGTAATACCCCAACTAAATACCAATGGTGCATTGAGTTTTAACAAAACTAGATTCAAGAATCTCCCTTGAACAACAGTGGGCCATGTTTAAGATAGAATTAATTCTTAAAACAAGCTATGTCAACATCACGTGTTCTAATTAACTCCTCATTTATTAAGTTGCATTAAGCTTTCCTATGTTTTAAGCGGACCTCCATGAATATGATTGTTCCTTTGGACCCATAGATGATAAAGAGCAGTTTCCCAAGCCACTATACATAGAAGTCCCCTCAAAAGTCAAAACTCTTACCATGGCAGTTATTTAAAGTTTAAACCCAAATCAACTATCTCATCCCAATTGGTTACAGGTTTACATCAAGCATAAACCTCATCATCAGAACCCAAATTCTTCTAATTAAAGAGCAACTGAAAAATAAAGGGTCATGCTAACGAGTGCCCTTAGAGCATTGGTTAACAATCCAGTTAAAGAAATTAATGTTTTGACTGCTTTTTTCATTTCCCATAAAAGTGATGTCAAAACTTTTTTAAAATGGATTGTTAATCAATGCCATAAAGGCACTCGTTAGCATTTCCCAAAAACAAATGATGACAACTTTCAAGACAATTAATACCAAAGACATAAGTTGTATCACCTAAAAGCATATAATTGTATTCGGCCTACAAATGACAATTTCCATTTCTTTTTTTTCTTTTTTTCTTTTTTTATATATAAGATTGAAATTTTACTTTAATTTAATCTAAGTGTATATGTATATAAAACTCATTTCTAAAGATTTGAACTCTTAAGTGTATTTGTGTGTGTATAAGTGTATACAAGTACTTAGTACTGGTAAAGTGAAGTGACCATCACGTTAAGAGTGCGGTACACATGACAATATCTTAAATATCTTAAATAAGGTAAGAGCATATCCAAGTCAAAAAAAAAAGAAAAAAGGGTAAGAGCATATCATTCATTTATTGTGTGTGTGTGTGTGTGTGTGTGAGAGAGAGAGAGAGATACTATTATATTAACTTTTGGTTAAATTGCATATTTGGTTAATAACTGCTTATGTTTGTTTCAAAAACATCAGTTTTGTCATAGACGTAAAATGTTAATTTAATACATAAAGAGAAATGTTACGTTCACCACATTTTCAAAACATTTTCACAACAAATCATAAATGACAAATTATTATGGGCTGTTACTTGTAGGTAATAAAGTAATTTCAATAGTAGGTTCAAATTAAAAACTTGTAATAACTTGCCACCTAAAATTTGTTGTGAAAAATTTATTGAATTAGCACTTCTCATCAACAAAATGCATGAAACTAAGATCACTTTGATGGAGTGAAATTTATAACATAGCATGAATTTCATTTATTAAGTTAATATCTTTTTATTCATTGAATATTAAAATAAAACAGGGTAACGGGCCAAGAGGTTGAGTAACTTGAGTTCCCCTAGGCCTAGTACCCTAAATCCCCCTCCATCTAAAGCAGCCTCGTAATTAAGGGATAAAAATAATTAAAATGTAAAGCAAAACATGGGGACGAAAGTCCTTGAGGTTGTGCTTTGAAAGCTTTTGTTTGTATAATTTGCGCGTCTCATAGGGACGCAATGGTGGCACAGCCAGCTATATATAATAATGAAGTAGTGGCCCCCCAATACTTTTCATTTTAATCCCCTACGGGTCCAAATTCATATACCCTCCAAGATCCACCAATACCACATCATCTCTCTCAGCATTACAGTCATTTCACACCCTCACTAACATCATTTTAGTCTTTTGCAAGTCACCAAGCAAGGATCAACTTATACGTGTCTTGCTCTAAGTCCCTGCATTTCCAACTCAAAATCCACCAAATCTCATCTCAAACAATTAAACAAACACTCCCATTAAAAAAAAAAAAAAAAAAAAAACAATTAAACAAACACCGTGGAGTCCTGGACCATCGTTATAGCACGCATCCCGTGATTTGTGCTACGCAGACCAACGCGTGCACTCTCGCTTTCTTTTTCTTTTTCTTTTTTTTTTCTTTTTTTTTCTTTTTTTTTTAATAAAGATCTTATTAATGTGTGTCTTTAATCATTAATTTTTGTAAATATTTTATGAAAATTTGAAAAAACTGTAAAAAAAAAAATAGTAACTTTTTTATTTTTTTATAAAAAGTTTCTTAAAATGTTTTACTAATATATACTCTAAGAGCATACATTAATTAAACCCATATATTTAAATTTAAATTTGTTGAATCCATTTATGATGATTTCTTTTTATTAGCAGATTAAGACATTAACATAGGCGAACCCAGATCTCTTTATCAATCGAGTTAATTGGAACACAAAACACATGCACTCTCTCTAGAATTTGCTTACAAACACAAATTCCTTTACATAAATTCACATAATATTTAAGTGCCAGCTAGTGATTAGACTTTAACGCATACGATTCGACATACATGCGATGATGTTGTGTCAACTTATGTATCAATCACGAGTTAAAATTTAAGCATAGTTTAGATTTAGGTGTAAGAACTTAGAAGTGTTGTATTGCTTAAACTTTTTTCTATAAGAAAAAATCTAGACACCTAGTCATTAGTAAAACCCTCCCCCATCTACCCCACTCCCCTAGTGCACTACTCCAGTCCACACACAGCTCACTTTCCTCTCTACCTCTAGCTGATTTATTAGCTTCTTTTTTAGGTAGAAAAATCGAAAGGGTGTCCAAAACCACTATCACAAGATGGCATTTCTTCAGATTCTCTTTCTAACATCTCTCTCACTCTTCTTCACACCCTCACATTCCCAACTCTCTTTAGACTACTACAAGCAAAAATGCCCATCATTCGAGCAAACCATCCGAGATACCATAACCAACAAGCAAATCACAAGCCCCACCACAGCCGCCGCCACGCTCCGCCTCTTCTTCCACGACTGCTTAACAAACGGCTGCGATGCCTCCATTCTCATCTCCTCCACCCCCTTCAACTCCGCCGAGCGTGACGCCGATATCAACCTCTCTCTCCCCGGAGACGCCTTCGACGTGATCGTACGCGCCAAGACCGCGTTGGACCTAACCTGTCCGAACACCGTCTCTTGCGCCGACATCTTGGCTGT
Source organism: Quercus ilex subsp. ballota (assembly GCA_032727855.1). Taxonomy (NCBI): domain Eukaryota; kingdom Viridiplantae; phylum Streptophyta; class Magnoliopsida; order Fagales; family Fagaceae; genus Quercus; species Quercus ilex. Next base: position 77,948,839 of record CM064909.1, read on the forward strand.
AGCCACTCGTGACCTCGTAACTATGGTCGGTGGTCCCTACTACAACGTTCTCTTGGGTCGAAGAGATGGGTTGGTCTCGAAATCTAACTATGTCGAAGGTAAACTTCCAAGACCCACGATGCCCATGTCTCAGATTATCAACATTTTCAAATCTAATGGCTTTTCGATCCAAGAAATGGTGGCTTTGAGTGGCGCACACACAATTGGGTTCTCTCATTGTAAGGAATTCAGTTCTGGGATTTACAATTTTAGTAACCTTTCACAGTACGATAGGGAATATAATCCGAGATTCGCTCAAGGGTTGCAACAAGCGTGTAAGGATTTTACAAAGAATCCAACTTTGTCAGTGTTCAATGACATTATGACTCCAAACAAGTTCGATAACATGTACTTTCAGAATCTTCCAAAAGGGTTAGGATTGTTGAGGTCAGATCATGGGTTGTACAATGACCCAAATACCAAGCAGTTTGTTGAAATGTATGCGGCAGATCAGAACAAGTTCTTTCAGGCTTTTGCTAAGGCTATGGAGAAGCTGAGCGTGCATAAGGTCCAGACTGGGAGGCAAGGAGAGATTAGGCACAGGTGTGATGCGTTTAACTGAGGTGGAACATTTTGGAAAATTGAAACTTTTTTTTGGTGGGGGGTTTGAGTTTTCTATTTTTATTTATTTTTTTAATTATTGTTGTTGTTATTGTGGCTGTGATCTGTGGTGAATTGATTGAGGATCATAAACAGGGTGATGAGGATTTCGCTGTGAGGATCTGGTAATATGTATACATGTTTTTGTATCAATGTCCTATTGTCATAATTTTAAGTTTAAATTAAATATACATACTTAGTATTTTCTTTTCTCGGTTACAGTTTCTTTTGTCATTTTTTAGGCCTACAATACAAGTGGTGATCTGGGCAGAGGTTTTGTTTTTTACTATTTCCTAAACAAATTGTAGGAAAATAATAATTTGAAATTTAAGAACATAGGATCTCTTTTCTTTGTCTGTCTTATGGATCTTATTGAGTTATTTCGGTTTCTATGTTTGTAACTTTTGATGCATTAGTTTTAGAAGTTTTAATATATTTTATTGTTTGTTTATTGTACTCATTAATTACAGACTTTTTTATTGATGAAATTGAAACTAGTAGTGAATATAGTCTAGTCGGATTAACATCAGGAGCAATGCCAAGGGTATTGCACATGGTGTAACTTTCCTCACAATTTTTTTAATTTTTTATTGCACTTGGTGCAACTTTCCTCACAATTTTTTTAATTTTTTAATTTTTTTTAATATATTTTATTTAATATGATAAATATGATAAAAAGATGGCTAATTAGTTAAAGGAAAATGCTAACGAGTGCTCTAAGGGTACTGGTTAATAATCCATTTAAAGAAAGTTTTTATGGAAAATGGAAAAGAAGTAATTAATATTTTGACAGCTTTTTTCATTTATCATAAAAGTGGTATTAAAATTTTCTTAAAATAGATTATTAATAAGTGTCAGGTACTCATTTGCATGATCCTTAGTTAAATTGGTGGAGTTGGTAGAACCTTTTGCCCTTGAAAACAAAAAATTAACAGTGTCATTATATTCAAAGTCTCAAACATACCAAGTAATTCAAATGTGTTGAACGGCCAAAAGATTGGATTTTTTTTTTTCCTTTTCTTTTTCTTTTGGTTTGAGTCAAAAGTCGGGATTAGGTCCGAGGCATAGCAGATGTGCTGTATATTGGTAAGTTGCACGTTGAGACTGCTTACAATGATAAGGACCTTAGTACTATCTTAGGTGAGAAACAAAATGAGGGGGGTCAGGGATTTTAACACTGTGTCCCAAACTCATCAATTGGTCAAGCTTCATTTCAATAATTGATCCACATGACTGGTAGATAATTGATTATGAATGTAGGCTTCTGAGTTCTGAGGGGTGGAGAAGCTGTAATACAGCATATTAACTAATGATTTGAAGTGTGCCATCTGCAGAAACGCCAAAATCTTGAGAAGACAAAGAGTCAAGGAGACAAAATTCAACTCACTAAGTAACAATTTATCATTATCTTCCATTCAGAAAATCAAAAAGCATCTTCCCCTTTTACTATGCTTCATTATTATAATCCTGATTTCATTCAATCGATAAGTGAAAAATGTGTGATTACTAAACTAGTTTAATCCGTCGCGTTTCCAAGCAGTCACCTTGACTCTTGAGAAGACACAAAGAAGAGACACAAAGTATCTCTTCCCTTTTACAGTGCTTATAATAGTATAAAGAAATTCTTAATGCTATGAATTTCAGATTGAAACAAAAACTAACACAATGATATTGAAGAAATTGAGACAGTATTGATAAGAAGCAAGAAAGAAAGTCAGTGAGAAAACAGAGCAAGAAAGTGAGAGAAAGAGAGAGAAAATTCTGAGAGAAAAATTCTCTAATTGAGAGAAAGATATTTCATTACATAATCTTACAACTGATCATTGGCTCTCTATTTATATTACCCACTCTACTGATCTTAACAGAATAATAATTGGATCCAAGTCATGCGAATCAATTCCGTAATTCACGGAGAGAATAACTGCTTCCTAATTGACTTTGGCGCCACAGCAACTGAAGCTTGAACTGAGCTAAGCGACACCGTTTTGCCATTAAGTGAAACTATGCGTTTTGTAATCACACCTTAAGTTCCACCGTTTTGCTCTTCATGCTTTGTCGTTTTGACCTTCGTTGATTTCAAGCGATATCTGTCTTCAACATCCCCCCTCAAACGATAGGGGGAGGAGTCCACCAGGAGTTTGTGTCTAAGAAGAAGAAACAGAGGAGCAGATAAAGGCTTGGTGAAGACATCAGCCAAATTATCTTTGCCCGAGACAAAACCAACACATAAATCCTTGCGCAAAACCTTCTCTCTTACAAAATGATAATCAACCTCAAGGTGCTTTGTGCGTGAGTGAAACTCTGGATTTGCAGAGAGAGCAATGGCAAAGACATTATCACACCATAACACAGGCACATGGGAGAGAAAAACCTTAAGCTCTTTGAACAAAATACGAAGCCAGGATAGCTCAGCAGCAGTTGTAGCTAAGGCACGATACTCTGCTTCAGTGGATGATCTGGAGACTGTGCTTTGCTTCTTGGCAGACCAAGAGATGGGACTAGGACCCAGAAACACAAGCAAACCAGTAGTGGATCGTCAGTCAGAAGGGTCCCCTGCCCAATCAGCATCTGAGAAGGCAATGAGTGTCAAAGGACCAGGGGAAAAATGAATGCCATGATTCAAAGTACCCTTAACATAGCGCAAAACACGCTTGGCAGCTTCTAAGTGAGTGGAAGTGGGAGAACTCATAAACTAGCAAAGCTGGTGAACATTGAAGGAGAGGTCTGGACGAGTAAAGGTCAAGTATTGGAGAGCCTCAACCATACTTCTATACACAGAAGGATCAGGTAAAGCAACACCATCATGAGGCACCAATCTGGTGGAGGGACAGCAAGGAGTTTTGGTGGGTTTGGAGTTCTCTATGTTGAACCTATGAAGCACATCAAAGGCATATTTGGACTGAGTGAGAGAGAGACCAAACTTGGTCCGTGTGATTTGAATGCCCAAGAAATAGTTTAGAGGCCCCAAATCTTTAAGCTCAAATACTTGACTTAGAGCTGAGATGAGATGAGTAATCTGGACTGAGCTGTTACCAGTGACAATAATGTCATCAACATACAACAAAAGGTAAATGATAGTCCCAGATGAGTGAAAAGTGAAGAGAGAGCTGTCTGCAACAGAAGCAATGAAACCAAGATGTAGCAAATGGAATGTGAACCTCTCAAACCAAGCCCTTGGGGCCTGCTTAAGTCCATAAAGGGATTTGTGTAATCTGCAGACATAGGAGGGATGGTTGGGATCCACATACCCTGGAGGTTGCTCCATATATACCTCCTCTTTAAGAAAACCATGAAGGAAAGCATTTGATACATCAAGTTGCCTTAAGGACCAATTACAGCTGACTGCAATAGCTAAGATAAGTCTCACAGTAGCTGGTTTGATGACAGGACTGAATGTTTCTTGGAAATCAATCCCAGCCTACTGATGAAACCCCTTAGCAACTAATCGAGCTTTGTACCTTGAAATGGTGCCATCACTGTTGAGTTTTAATTTATAAACCCATTTGCACCCAACCAAGTTTACTTTAGAAGGGGCAGGTACCAAGGACCAAGTCTGCTGCCTTTGAAGAGCTTGAAACTCAACATCCATTGCCTCACACCATTTGGGGTATTTGGAAGCAGTCTTAAAGGTAGAGGGTTCAGTAAAGTTGTAATCAAGAACAGCCTTGTAACATAATTTGGAATTGGGTTTGATAATCCCACTTTTGGATTTGGTCTGCATGGGGTGAAGGTTCAAGGTGGAAGGTTGAGCAAGGGTGGTGGCAGGTTGAGGTGAACTGGGAGGTTCAGAACCTGACTGGGATGGACTGGATGAAATAGGAGCAGACTGAGATGGACTAGTAGGCCTGGGATCTGAAAAAGATGGCCTGGAGGGAGGGTTAGGGAGGGAGGTATGTGATATAGCAGGTGTGGAAGCAATAGGACAAGATTGAGATGTAAGGGATCCAGAAAAGGAACCTAGAAGTGAGGGATGATTGTGGGAATGAAGAAACAATTGATTTGAAAGCCAGACAGAATCAAATGGAACAGTGGAAGAAGTAGAAGAAGAGGAAGAAGAAATGATAGTGGAAAAAGGAAATTTGGACTCATTAAAGAGTACATGTCTAGAAGTGTAGAGACGGTTGGTGTTGAAATCAAGACATAGATATCCTTTTGAACCATTGGGGTAACCAAGAAAGATGCACTCTACAGTCCTAGGGTCAAGTTTGTGGGCTATATAAGGCCTGAGATTAGGATAACAAGCACAACCAAAGATCTTGAGCTGTGAAAGATCAGGTTGTGAGGAATATAGCTTGAACCAAGGGGAGTGAAAACTTTAAACAGAAGTGGGAAGTATATTAATCAAGGTAACAGCTATTTGAACAGCATATGACCAATAGGAAGTGGGAAGAGATGCTTGAGAAAGGAGACTGATAGTGGATTCAATAAGGTGTCTATGTTTCCTCTCAACAAGGCCATTTTGTTGAGGAGTGTAAGGGCAAGAGAGTTGGTGAACTATACCCTGCTGCATTAGATAAGTTTTAAACTCATTTGAGGTATATTCACCCCCTCCATCTGATCTAAAAACCTTGATTTTGGCAGAAAATTGGGTTTCAATCATAGCTTTGAAGTAAGTAAACTTAGTGAAAACCTCAGACTTAGACTTAAGCAAATAAAGCCATGTAAATCTGGTATAATGGTCAACAAAGAGAATATAGTACCTAAAACCATTTATGGAATTCACAGGGGCAGGACCCCACAAGTCTGAATGGATCAGTTCAAAAGGAGAAGAGGCAGTAAAACGAGATTTAGGAAAAGATTGATTATGCATTTTACCAAACAAGCAATGAGTACAAGGATTATCAACAGAATTACTCTTATTCAAAGCTGAATTGACATTAGGAAATAACACTTTGAGTACTTGATCATGAGGGTGACCAAGTCTCTTGTGCCAAAGAGACTTATTAACAAAGGAATGATTAGCAACATTATTGACAACAAAATGACTAGCAACATTGTTGCAGACCTTAAAAGGTAAAGAAAACAAAGAAGCTTTTTTAGGATAGATTGGATAAACACCATCTTCACTCTTGCCCTGGTACAGAACCTTCCCCGTGGCCAAAGCCTGAATGGAAATGGTATTTTCATCAAAATAACACCAACAATTATTGTCATGGCAAAGTTGATGAACAGAGGCAAGATTTGATGCTATGGAAGGGACTCTAAGAACATTATTAAGGCAGATACTTGACTGAGAAAGAGGAATAAGGGCATTACCAGTGTGAGTAATGGGAAGATTTTGGCCATTGCCCACAGTGAGGTGTTCTTGACCATTGTATGGTTTTGGGAAGTTGAGGTGATGAAGGCTTGCTGTGACATGATCTGTTGCAGCACTGTCTGCAAGCCAGGGCTGTTCTTGAAGCAAACAACCATTTGAAGCAGTGGCCATTGCTGCAAGTTTAGTAGGAGGATGCTTTCCTTGATAAGCATAGTCCATCCTATGATAATAATCAATGGCTGTATGGCCAAGTTTTCCACAAATCTGACAAGAAGGTCTCTCTGACCTTGGACCAGTATTGTGTTGAGCTTGCTGAAATTGATTGAATTGAGGATATTGAGTTGATCCTCTACCTCCCTTACCACCTCTGTTATTGTAGCTACCCCGACCTCTTCCTCTATTAAAACTCTGATTATGACCATTGTTATAAAAATTCTGATTATGACCATTGTTGTTAGGCTTTGAAGTAGTTGCTGCCATGGCAAATACTGAATCTTTCACAGCTAGACCTTCATTCAGAGATTCCTCCTCAGCACTGAGCATAGTAGAAAGCTCATCAAAACTCAATTGTGTACTCCTGGTCCTTATAGCAGACCTGAAAGCATTATATTCTCTAGGCAGACCTTTAATTGCTATGTGAAGGAGTTCTTCATCATCTATAATCACTCCTACTACTAGAAGTTTGTCTCTTACTACTTTGATCTTCTGCAAATATGAATCTACAGAATCAACTCCCTTCTTGATGTTGTGCAATTCACACATAAGATTCATGATATGTGACCTGGAGATTGAAGAAAATCTATTCTCCAAGACCTTCCAAACCTCCATAGTCGAGGTACAACCCACAGTAAGGGCTAGGATAGATAGAGTCAAGGTTGAGTTTATGAAGGTCAACAATGCCTTCTCCTTAGATTTCCAGATCAAGAAGTCTGGATTCATGATTGTGGTGTAATTACCAAAGAGATCTTTCAGATATTTATCAGGAATAAGCTGAGGTTCATCTAACAAATCAAACAAAGAGTAAGTCTCCAACACCATGGTAATTTGGTGTTTCCAAACAATATAGTTTGTATTGTCCAACTTCACTGTCATCATATTGGACATATTAGAGAGAAGCAATAGTGGTTGATTCATCACATTCACTGAGGAACTTGAAGATGTAGACGAGGAAGCCATTGTAGAACTTGAAGCTGCCATTGAAGCTTGAGCTGTGACAGATTCTGGCTCTGATACCATGAAGAAATTCTTAATGCTATGAATTTCAGATTGAAACAAAAACTAACACAATGATATTGAAGAAATTGAGACAGTATTGATGAAAAGCAAGAAAGTGAGAGAAAGGGAGAGAAAGGGAGAGAAAATTCTGAGAGAAAAATTCTCTAATTGAGAGAAAGATATTTCATTTCATAATCTTACAACTGATCATTGGCTCTCTATTTATATTACCCACTCTACTGTTCTTAACAGAATAATAATTGGATCCAAGTCATGCGAATCAATTCCGTAATTCACGGAGAGAATAACTGCTCCCTAACTGACTTTGGCGCCACAGCAACTGAAGCTTGAACTGAGCTAAGCAACCCCGTTTTGCCATTAAGTGAAACTGTGCATTTTGTAATCACACCTTAAGTTCCACCATTTTGCTCTTCATGCTCTGTCGTTTTGACCTTCGTTGATTTCAAGCCATATCTGTCTTCAACATAATCAACCTTTGTTGCTTGCATGAGTTCACTTGAGTTGGGTTTCAAACTCTAATAACTATGTTTTATTATTACACAAACTTTTTAGAATCAAAATATATTAATTACTAGCCTCATCTTTGCGCGAGGTTTTTTTTTTTTTTTTTTTAATGTCATAATTTTCCTTCTAAAAAAATTTGGATAAGTTTGTTTTGAACATATGGATTAGTAGGAGAGTGTCCTATTTTATAGGCATTTTAAGTGAAGTTGAAAATATATTTTTACCGGATTGTGCTCAAATTTTTTCTCTGTTAAACGTAAAGGTTTAGGAGTATTTTTGAACCACATAAAAGTTTAGTTCAAAGAGCGGAATCCTCTTATAAATAGTATAGATAAAATGCTCTAATGCAGCAGTACTAAACCAGTATAAGAAAACCTCATTTTTTGTGCGTACCAGGTAAAATATTGGCTGGAATCAGCCGATACTAGGTATACTTATTAATTAGTCAAAATATTCACATCTCGCCATGAGTGATAAGAGTGTGGTTGATGTAGTATCATTAGGTCCAAATCCATTAGCTTAAGCTTTTGGGATAAGAAAATGTTGCATCCCAACATGTATCACATAATGCTATTCCTTACCAGAGTGAAACAACTCCATTTTTCAAATTCTCTTCTTCGCAATTTTGTTGGCCTTCAAATATTTGTCACAGGCTCAAATCTCTGGAACTTTGGCGAATTTGTGAGATAATTCTACTTGACAATGTTCTTCTAATTGAAATTATTATAGGGAAAGTGACTCTTTCTCCTACATTAGACTTCAACAAGAACCTTATGTGGTTTTAAAACGAAATTACATCAAAAGCAGACAATCTAAATGTTTCTTTTTTACTTAAGTTTTCTGGAAGTCATCATGATGCAGGGAAAAATGATGTGTTGTAATATGATTTAGAATTAGATGGAAAGTGAGTTTCTTAGAACACATTGATAGGTGGTTAGACACCTTTGCAAAGAACACAAAGTTCTCAAATAAAAGCTCCCAAGGCTTCTTTTCAATCGCGTATACAAACTGAATACAAATAAGAGCCTAATCAGCTATTTATACAAGCTACACTACACTGGCAGCCACTGGATTGGCTCGATTAAAGACTTAATCTGAGTGGTAATTGGAAATCTAATCAACTAATGTATTAACTAACTGAGTACAAATGGATCTAAGTGACTGCTTTTACAATAACAAGCTCTAACCCACTGTTTGGACACAAGCAATAATTTCTACTATTTATCTTTTCAGCTACAAATGTAAAACAACTACTTAAATGCCCTGCATCACATTATCTCCAATTTTTGAAAAAATACAGGCAATCAGGCAAAGACACATATTTGCTTTCTTTGTCAACGTTGGAAGATTAAGCTAATGATGTGTCGAAATCGTCAGTGAGTTGTAGGCTCCAAAACGCTCCAATAGGTACTTGTGGAACAAGAACAGATGGACCAAATAAAAGGCATTGGTGTGGTACCAGCCAAAAACCCTTCAAAGGTCAAGTTAGTGAATGAAAAATCTCTAAAAACTCTATAGTGAGAGAGCTAGGGATTTTCTGCGTACATGCGAAAAGAGGAGGTCTAGTGCTTATATAGTGGTGAGTGGTGAATCAAGATCCCTTGAAAGTAGGGACCTTTCCTTGCAGAGGGTATTTGGCATTAGGGTTTTCGTGATCATAGGGTGTCTTTCTATATGAGAAAGATACGCAATGAAGCCTTGGTACATGATGCGCAAGACATTTCCATATATGAGCACCCGTGGAGACCAACGTTGCCATGCTAGGACCATCGGCCTACCCAACCCGTCGGTCTTGTGTCCCGTCGTCACTTTATTTCCTCTCGTCTGTATGAGACAGTCGAGCCTCGTTGTCGGTCACCTGGTAAGTGCCGTCGGCTTATCAAGGGTCCCTCGTTACCTTAAAGCCGACGACCTTAAAGAGCCCATCTGCTTTACGTGTTGAAAACATCCCCATCATGAGCTAACACACTGAAAACGTTTTTCTCCTCCCATTTTTAAGTGAAGTTGTTCTACTCTAATCTGCGTGTACTAATAAGTGAAACACAAGACTCAAAAATGAAGCCTTTTAAGTTTGATCTATTTCTTTTATTGGTTCTTTATAAAATAAGTCTAGAATGGAAACGCAATTTCTGGTTATATTGGACTTGGAACTCAGTTATTTCTCAAATGAAGATGAAACTCCTTTTTGATCAAATACAATAAGTAGACACAAGAACTAAAAGAAACGATAGACAATTTTTGATACCTAGAGTTGATCATGACCGAGAATTTGATTTAAAGATTTATAAACATGTACATAAATCTTCCAGCATCTTGTCTTACCTTTGATTGCAATAAAAGCATCTAAACAAATATGCTATGGATATCAAGTCTAATGGATTCATCAAATTAGGCCTCAAAAACCGCTAACATAAGAAAAGTATATCACCATGCGTTATGGCCAACTATCTGAAGCAACAGGCAGGCATGCAAGTTTAAGCACTCATTATCAATAAATCTAGGAGACCAATTATTTTCTTCACAATTTTTATTTTTATTTTTTATAGAACTGTTGATATGACTAATTATCAGTAGTACATAATAAAAATAATGTTAGTGATAGACCCAAGTGAAAGTGTTGTTACTTTTGTTCTTACTTAGTTAAGTGCTAATGTGCTATGCACTACCTAAAGAATACTGAGGAGTTAGGACGGCCTGGATTCTAATTGAGGATAGGGTTGGAAGTATCTTCAAAAGATGACTCAGTAGCTCCGATGCTACTGGTTTAGTAGGCTTGAAGCTGGTTCAGTAGCTCTAAAGCTGTCTTTGGTTTTAACCATGCGAAATTGTAGATGATTTGTATCAAGTGAGTTTTGTTTGTTCTATTGGTTTGGGTGTATATGTTTCATCTTGTTCTGTTTAGAACTTGCGTTGTACTTTGTTTCATGCTTGTTGCCCTGATTTTGGGACTAGAAGATCCTTATTGTATCATTTGATTTGTGATGTAAAAAATCATTTGAATTATCAAAAAAAAAAAAAAAAATATATATATATATATATATATATATATATATATTGATTCAATCACAGCAAACCATATCTACATTTGTGACAAAGGTTGCCTCCAACGTTGCTCTTTTTTAAGTCCACAGAAAAAAGAATGATTTGAGGTTAGGCAAAGCTAGCACTTAGTGGCCCAGATGCCAATCCCATCAATTTCTCTTCCCAAATGACCCCGGATCCAAGAGTCCATTGCATTCAACATCCAAACCTAATTGGCCAGAAACATTTCCTTTCGGCTTTTCAATCAAAGCTGAAGTGAAAAAAAGAAAGGTCTAGTCCAGTCATACAGTAATTAATGTTGAAGTAGATTAGATGGCTTTAACTCCAAATTAACCATTCAAAAAAGGTAGTGATTGGCACGAGTAACTTTAAGTTATTTCATTCTTTACATACGCGGTTTCATTTGGTAGCGAGCATCTAATAACAGGTCGGTCTAGCCCAAGGGATATCCTAGCCGCGTCAATCATGCGACACTTTTTAACCTATGTTTTGTTTTGGATGAACATTAGTTTTCTCAACTATGTTTTTTAACCTATGTTCTTTAAAACATTTTCCTCTCTTTTCGTGTGTGTGTAAAATATTTAGTACTCTTAAAAAAAAAAAAAAAACCTATATGGTGGGTAGGCCTTTTCTCATTTATTAATGATATTGACTGAGTGAAGGGTTTTGTATTTTTAGTGATAATAGTCTACCAAAACTTTAGTAGTCTTGCTTCCTTTTATTAGAATGTATTTTTAGTACTAATAGTCAACTAAAATGTAGTCTTGCTTTCTTTTATTAGAAGAGTCAAAGTTTGAATCTTCATTCCGATAATTAAAACGGTTGCATATTCTATTAAAAACTTATTGTGTTATTTTTTTTAATAATTTTTTTATTTAATAAAATAGATTTCAATGTATTACCAACCAAGAAACAATTTGGAATCCTCCTCTTTTTTTTTTTTTTTTAAGGGAAGATAGAGGAGGAGGGGGAGAAAAAAAACACACATTTGTGTTAAAAAAAAAAAAATATATATATATATATATAAAAACAAGTAATATCAATCATGGAGTGAATGCCATTATAAAACACATGCAAAACATTAAGTAGGGAAAGCTACCTGAAATTTCAAGCCCAAAGCATTCTTCAGTTGTCATGGGCTATGCCACCTCTTGGGTCTTTCATCTTTCATTTTTTTTAATAATTTTTTTATTTAATAGAATAGATTTCAATGTATTACCAAACAAGAAACAATTTGGAATCCTCCTTTTTTTTTTTTAAAGGGAAGATAGAGGAGGAGGGGGAGAAAAAAAACACACATTTGTGTTAAAAAAAAAAAAAAAACAATTAATATCTATCATGGAGTGAAAGCCATTTTAAAACACATGCAAAACATTAAGTAGGGAAAGCTACCTGAAATTTCAAGCCCAAAGCATTCTTCAGTTGTCATGGGCTCTGCCACCTCTTGAGTCTTTCATCTTTCATCTATGCCCCCCCCAAAGAAAATTTTGGAGATAAGAAAAGAAAATGAATAGTTAGGTTTTATCCAAAATCATACTGGAATTGAATGTTTTTCTTTAAGCACGCTCAAGATGAAGTCTTCAAATATCATTTAGATGTATAATATGAATGATTAACAGACTTTATTGTGCATATTTAAAACAATAAACGATGAGAATCAAGGAATAAAGTGAATAATAGCACCAAAGCAAACTTTACACCGATGTCTAAAAACTTTTATTTACACCCTCACCACCATCTATGATTCAGGTGAAAAAAAAAAAAAAAACTTTGTTCACCAAAGACCATGAGCATAAAAACATGTAACAAGGTCCAAATAATTACAACCCAACTAAAAAAAAAAAATTTTAATAAAATCAAAATACCAAAACACTGTACTCAAAACTCATTCAGATTGACACTGAGTGTGATTCAACTCAAGCAAATCTTCCCAATCCACCACCTCCTCCTCCTCATAATCCTTACTTGTCATTTTCACCATCTCCAATATTGTCATTGCCTTCTCTCTCACACACTTGCTCCCTTCTTTCACCATCTTACTCAACACCTCCTCCATCTCAACTGCCTTTGCCAAAACCCTAAATCTCAACCCACCATGACTCAATCCATACAATACACTCAAACAACTCTCTTTGGTTGACTCAGAGTTCAACTGGGTCCCACCCAAAAACTTGACCAAACACTCAACCGCACCCGCATCCAACATTGCGGCCCGCCCATCCGGGCACCAAGCGAAGTTACCCAACACAAGCATTATTCGACCCGTCATATGACCCGGCTTAACCATACCCAATAGAATCGGGACCGACCCGAGTTTCACTAACCTGGCCCTATTGCTCTTAACGAGTGAGAGGTGATAAAGCGCAATAACCGAGTCATGCCGAGTCCGCTCATTCTCTGACCTCAGCAAGTGCATCAACGGCTCTAAAGCACCCAACACACCAATCGCGGTCTTGTTGTCATCGTCAAGGGCCAAACTGAAGAGTACACCAGAAGCATGTTCCTGCGCCTCAGGGAATCCCCCCTTCAAAACATCAATCAATAGTGGGACCATTCCTGACCGTACGATCTTCACCTTGTTGATATCCTCCAAAGACAGATTCACCAACGCCGCGAGCGTGTTCACTTGAATAGTTGAGTACCTGGACATGATCAAAGGTCGGAGGGCTAAGAGTAACCGAGGGGTACATAGGCGGACCCTACTGCTCTCTGTGGACCGTGTGATCTGTCTCAACGAAATCACGGCACGTTCTATCTCAAACACCTGTGGGCTTTTGAGTTTCACCAACAACTCCTCCTCTTCTTCGTTGAAACCAGGGTTTAGGGTATCAGAGGAGGAGGACGAGGACGAGTTGTTGTTGTTGTGACTCGGGTGAATCACGAGTTGGAGAGATGGGGTCGACTCGGCGGTCTCAACTGAGTCGACTGAGCTTGAGCGGGAGTGAGTTAACTCGGGGTCATTGAGATTCACTGCAGGGCTTTCTATAGCCCCTTGAACCAGGTTCTTCTCCGAGATTACGATCTGGGTATCTGGGTTTTTGTTCTCGATCTCCATTAATGCACGGACGAGGTTTTTAGCGTTGATGGGGTCGATGGGTTTTGGTGGGTCTACACAGTGAAACTTGCACCAGTTGAGAATGGCGGTTTTGAGAGCGAGGTTGGGGATTACAGAGGAAAAATCTGGTGTGGACGAGTCTTCTTCAAAAGTGGGAGTAAAGGATAGGGCTTTACAGGCTAAGACGCAAGCGTTTTCCAATGTGTGGCCTGAGGTGACGATAACTGGTTCGGCCATGAGAGACCCAGAGATGGGACAGAGAAACTCGTTTGGAGGCTCTTTTGATTTTGGGTTTTGAGGTGGTGAAGATGAGGACCTGTTGAAGAGATGCATCAACTTCCATTTGCGCCTGGGAGTCATAGTAGGAGTCTCTTTGATTCTGCCTTTCTCTGTGTCTTTTTCGAATTCCCAGTCTACTTTTTGGGGCTTGTGAACCGCATACCTCATCACCGTCTCTTGAAACTCCATTTTCTGTGTCTGATGAGTTTTTTTTTTTGTTTTTACTGTCCCACAAGGACCGAAAGGTTTCGGTTTTGTACGTGTATGAATGAAGAAGCAGTAGTACGGAATATCAAGAAATGTTGCAGATAATGAAATTCCATTGGGTTTTTAGGAGAAGGGTGAGCTGGAAGAACAAAGATTGTGGCAGTTTGCCCAAGTGTTGATCTCCTAATGATGAGAGAAGGTACGCTGAAGAATATGGTTGTTTTGACTAGACTAGGTCTCTTTGAGAGTAAACATAGAAAGAGAGAAAGAGAGAGATATCAGAGAGTTTGTTGGGATAGTGAGAGAGAGAGCGAGAGTTAAAAGAGAATTTGTAGGGATTGTGTATGACCAAAAATAATGATATGATTTGGCGTTGTTGTGGGTTGATCAATCATCATCAATTCCTGGTGAGATGCGTATGCCTTTTCTTTCGGAAATTAGGGCCAAAGATAAAAGTAGCAGAGGCACAGGGATGTTCCGAGAAGCTATAGGATTATTGTTGATTAATTCTTGCTTTTTTAGTACTGTAGTATTGTTTATCCACTTGGGTTTGTCTCTCGGTATTCACGTTAAGTGAAAAAAGAAAATGCCACCTCAATGTGTGTCTGTTTGCTTTTTAGGCCAAGTTATTAGGTTTCACTCAACTTGCAAAGCTATAATTCAGTCCGCGGCTTTAAACCTGCAATAATGCTAATAATACGGAAAGATAGATAGAAACGTTTAACGGCAAATATTGAATAGAGATAGTATCACTTTGATTAATGTATATTTGGATTTGAGGTGATGTTGACTCATTATACACTTCTATATTTTTGTTTTTATCGTTGAAAACCAATTACATAGTTTGATTTAACCATTTGTTTTGATCCTATATAAATTTTCTGGAATTCTTAGGTACTTTACCGATACATTTTTTTAAATCTTAATTATTCTTTTATGATTTAAAGATCTAGATTCTGTCATGTCATATCTCAAATTTATTCGGTTTATGTTTAGTCAAATCTCAAATTTTCAAATATAAGAATATTTTAATCTATTTTCAACAAAAATACATTAAACTAAAAACGAAATAAACTACTGTCTAACCTCAACGTATTCATTACCATATTGAGAGTAAATTTTTTGAACAGATAAAGTACTATATTGAAAGTTTGGAATATCATAGTCTTTATAACTAAATCGAAAGCTATGAAAACAGTAGCTGGAAAATAATGATTGGATGGATCGTAAACGATTTTGGTTCATGTGAATCTCAAGATTTCTCTTGGGGAACTTATCAGGGTCATTATTCCTGTTGATACGGGGGGCTCATTTGCTAAAAGAAATTAAACAAGGTTACTCTAATCTGCACCAAAAATACTTTATTTCTCTTTCTAAATTAACAAGCATGTTTTCTCTAATCTGATCTCCCAAATAGAAAAGTATATATAAAGAAGCAATATTATATCTATTATACTTTTCACAACTGTTAAAAAATTTAATAACAATTGAGTTACTAAGTTATTATTAGTTCTTATTTACGCTTATTTTAAGTTATCAAGTTATTATTAATTTTTATTTAGATTTATAATTGATATCACTTTATTATTTACTATTTACAATTTATTATTCCAATATTTGTGAAATCAATAATTTTGAGTCTAGACTTATTGATTAAAATTTTCTAGCATAATAGGAGTTTACTCTGTGACTTAACAGAGGTCTGAGTGAATGCTGATGTGTCATTCTTTTGACCCTTCATTTGATACAAAGATCTTCGTAATGGGCCATTGTATGACAACCCTCTATGCTTTAGCTCACTATAAATCTGAAAGTTACAGAAAAGGAGCTCTTACTTCGCAGAACACACTTTTCTGTCCAATAATTTATGTTTTTGTGGGCTATTCTCATATTTGTTCTGACCACTTGGCATGGAGATATTCCAACTAATAAGTCACCAAGAATACCATACCACTACATTTTTTTTTAATTAATTATTGAATCCTTAATAACTAAGTTTATGTAGTTGATATGCATTGTACGAGTGTTCTAGTCTGGATGATATCTCCTTTTCTTTTGTCTTTTTGGTTTTCTAATTTTCTTTTGGTTCAGAATAATTCCCTTTCTTTACCAAAGTGATTGATTCCATTTTGTTTCTCCACAGATGGCCCACCCATTCAAATCAAATAACAAAATAGGTAGATTCTCTTATTATATTTGGGGAGAAGTCCAAATTGTGTCGTACAAAATTGTTCAATTTTGCTGTGAGCCTTTAGAACCATGAGAGAGTCCCATTCCATAAGCTGTTTTGGCCCTCAAAACGACCTATCGTTTCTGCTAAAACCTTAATTTATTTTCTAGGAGCAATGATATAGTTTTTTTTAATCCTATTTTTCACTGCTAAATTGTGTTTAGTGCAATATTTCTTTCATATGACATATTTTCGATACCACTTTTATTATATGTCAATCACATCATATGTCATAAGATCTATTGATTTTTCTAAAAGATAAAGTCACACTTAAAATGCAATTTATAGCCTTATATATATAACACAGTACCAGTGTAACACAGGTCCACAGTAACAGAGAGCTAAAAACAAAGCTCAGAAAATCTTCAAAATGGCAGTTCCTCCTAAATAAATACTGAAAAAAATTATCAAATTCTCTCCAATTCTTGGGAAGAAATCCATAATATTTTAACACAAATTATTATTTTTCTGCTTTGGTTTGGCTTATAAAAACAAAAATTATCTGAACATTTCACGTGCAGCTTGTGATAATATAAAAAAAATCATAGCAAAGACAGGGGTCAATGTGATTAAGCACTTTTAGGCCGTAAAAGCAATAAAAAGGGACGTACCAATTTTTATATGCATGAGACTGAGATCTAGTATGTCGCTGGCAGTCTGGCATGGAACCCAACAGAGGCCCATTTCGCAGCAAGTCATACACCAAGAATTATTCTTCTTCTTTTTCTTTTTAGGCTGAACCTTGAATTATGCTTTTTAATTCTTTAATAAAAGTGTCCAAAAATAGCATCTGGAAAGATCCTGTAAGCAATCTATTTCTACAATATTAATTTAATATTTTTGGCTATATATATATATATATATATTTTTTTTTTAGATAGGCTATATATTAGGAGTGTCAATTATGGTTAGCGTGTCGGGTTCGTGTTATATCAAGGTACGGGTATTCGACTAAATGGCTCAACCCTAACCCGACTCATTTAATAATCGTGTCATGATCTTTCAACCCTAACCCGACCTGTTAATAACGCGGATTAACCTGACCCAACCCATTTGACATGTTTAATAAACGAGTCGTGTTGGGTTGACACGAATGTAACACAACCCATTTTAACTTGCATAATATTAGATATAATATACATATAGAAATAATTTTTTTTACATCCTAAAAGCAGTGCATACACTTCCAGTCTTCAACCCACATTCAAAATAATATAGTTCAACAAAAATATAACATTCATCTAGAAATAAATTCTTTCCACTCCAAAAGAAGTGCATACACTTCAACCTAAATTCAAAATAACATAGTTTAACAAAAATAAAATAACATAGTTCAACAAAAATATAATATCCTTGGAACTCACCAAATGCTAAGTGTCAATATTGAAAGAATTGGAGCAAATAGTAGACTAAAGTTTATAGAACAAAAACATTATGTAAGAAACATTACTGCAGAATTTTGAAACACCATGAAAACGGTTTTCTTTAATTCTAAAACTCACTAATCACATGAGAGAGAGAGAGCAATAACCATTTTGAGAGTTTGAGTTTGAGAATTGGGCATGAGACTATAAGATAGTAGAGTAAGTAGTACGGCTGAAAAAAAAAATAGATATTTATAAGATGGTTTAGAGATTTAGGGTTTGAAGGGCTTAGAGATCTAGGGTTTGTAAAGTTTCAATTTTCAATTATATCCCTTGTAATTTCTTGTAATTAGACACTTTTCTTTTTAAATTTAAAATATATGTTAAATATAAAAGGTATTTGACAAATTTAAAATAAAATGAATATTTATTTATTATATGAGTAAGTGGGTCATTTCGAATTAACACAAATAAATTGTCGTGTCAAACGTGTCTATTGTGGGTTACGCGAGTTGACCCGTCTATGACACATTTCACGTTGCTTTTGGGTCGATCCGTTTATAACCCAAATCCATTAAGACTCAACCCTAACCCGCAAAAACCCATGTCGGATTCGTGTCGTGTTCGTGGGTTGGGTCAAACATTGACATCCCTACTATATATTGTTAAAGGTAATAGATATTGATGTGGGCCATTTTGGACATGAGTCAGGTCAGGTGTCTCTCACCTATTTTCCTAGCAGTGTTGGTTGCTTATTGGGCCACGTTAAACTAAACAAATATGGACAGATTGGGCCTTGAAGTGTTCAAAGTGCCCTCCAAATTATCTATTTGAGCTTTTCTTCTTTTCTTTTTCTTTTTTTTTTTTAAATAACGATCGATGTTTTGTGATTGGGCCAGTTTGACCCGGCTCATAACTTATGATCCATGAAGCGTCCACATGGGTTCTCTGAAAAGATTTTGGGTGAATGGTCCTTGATGCTCTTAAATGATTTTGGCAAGATAGAAGAGTTTTTACCATCAATACAAAAATAAACATTAATCATGGCTGAAGAAGAAGAATCGGCTGGAGAAGAAAGGCCAAAGGGAAGGAGATATTTTCTCTCTCTGATGAGAATGTGAAAAATGAATGGTGGAGGAAGTAAAATTACGGAGTTCTAAAACGTGGTTTGGCCTTTAAATTAAGTTTTTATTTTATTAAAATTTAATGATAAGCTTTTACTAAAGAAACTGATAAGTATGTTTTTAAGGAAAATTAATTATAATTTACGACTAATAATTTCTAATTTCTTAGATTAAGATTAGATATTTAAAAAAATAGAAAAGGATAATAAAAAGTTAATGAATATTAATAATTAAAAAATAAAAACTAGACAACAATTAAGAATCTTTTAGGAAAAATTAATTAAAATTCATTCCAAATTACATAGATTTGATCGATTTTAAATTACATATTTTTAAATGACTTGTACAAGACTAACATAGATTTAATAAAGACCAACAAATAAATAATACAAATGTGAAAATTAAAATTAGAATTTAATATATATAAAAAAGTTGAAAATTTTAAAAATATTACTGTTGGAAGATTTAAAAAATATAGTTGTTGGGAATGAATAAATGAAGATTGAAAAATAATAAAAGAGAATTTTTTGAGAAAAAAAAGATAGAATAAAAGAGAATTAAAAAATGAATGAAGAAATAATATATAAATTAGTAGGTAAAAGCTGAAAGTAACTATTTGTTAGTGATACTCTAAATTAGTTAATTAAAAAAATAAAGGGGTCTTAATACAACCTCAAAGTTTAGAGGTCTAAGAGCATTCGCATCCGGTATTTACAAAAAATTCTATTTTACCATCTCAAAACTCACTTTATCATTTATACCATACCATTTTTCAACACTTCCAACATTCCAACTTTTATTTTGCTATTCTACTCATTAAAATAATATATCTACCTAATAAAATAATATATTCCCAAACCATATCTATTCTCTCCCATCTCTCTCCTCTCTATAATTTTTACCTCTCTTCCACTGAAACCAAACCTGGCAGAAATCATCATCCAAAAACCACCTGCAGAAATCCAAACATGGCAAACCCAAACAAAACCCACGACAAACCCACAACCCAACACCGATCTCCACATCACACCCAAACACCGATCACCCACCCAAACATTGATCACCCACGCCGATTCGAACCCACAACAATCACCCACCACACTGATCTGCAACGAGAGAGAGAAGAGAAATAATGAGTGGGTGGTGGTTTGGCATGGCCGGTGATAGTGGGTCAGGCCATGTTGTGGTGGCTATGGAGTTTTGAGTCTAAAGAGAGGGAGTGAGTGAGGACTGAAAGGAGAGAGAAAATCAGAGATTGAGAGACAAAGAGACAGACGTGAGACAGAGAGAAGAATTGGCAAAATAAAATATTAGCCTTTTGTTTTAGAATTATGCTACTGTGCAATTCTAAAGGTAGAATTGCTAGGGATGGCAATTTAGATTCAACCCGCGGATACCTGGCCCGGCTTGATAAAGAATAGGGTCGGGTATGGGTTTAAAAATAAAAACCCGAAGCGGGTCTAGGTCGAGTCCAGGTTTTATCAAAAAAACCCGAAACCCGACCCGGTTATATATATATATATATATATAATTACTAAATTACCCTCACATATATATAGTTAAAAACCCTAAACTTTTCTATTCCTCTCCTCATTTCAACTCACACCTCCACCTCTCTCTCTTCATCTCTCAGCTCTCTCACACACACGGCCACAAGCCCACAAGCAGACTAAGCAGTCAAGCACAAGCACAGTCCTCTGCCCCTCTCATCTTCCTCACGCCACCGCCGCACAGGCTCTCTACTCTCTCAACTCCATTTCGTCCTCACCGTCGCCGATCTCGCATTGTCGCACAGTCCTCTACCCCTCTCATCTTCCTTGCCCATGGCCACAACTACAAGCGTGACACGGCCTCACTCCACCTCATTCTCCATTTTTTTTTTCTGGGTTCAATTCGCCTCAATCATGAGAGTTTGTGTTTGTGTTTGTGTTTATGATTTCTGAAAGGGAAAAATGAAAATCATAAATCTGAAATTTGTGTTTGGTTTGTGATTTTGAAAGGGAAAATCGTAGATCTGAAATCTGTGTTTGTGATTTCTGTATTTATGTTTGTGATTGTGTTTGGATTTGTGTTTGTGTTTGTGAATTTGGGCCGAAAAATCATAAATCAAAATTTTTGTTTCTGATTTTTGGCTAGGCTGGTCACGAGGGACAGGGCTCGTGGGGCCCGGCGGGGGCGGGTTCGAGTCTCGGAAAAAAAATCCGTTTAGTAAACGGGCTGGGTCTAGGCCGCGGGTCTTAGCTTGCGAGTTAGGTCCGGGTATGAAAAAACCCGGCCCGAACCCGACCCGTTGCCATTTCTAAGAATTGCACTGTAACACAATTGCAAAAAAAATTGCAATAATTGAGTTTTGCAATTACAGATGAAGCATGGTTTTTGTGTGAAAATGGTAAAATTGCTCTAGATATGACATCTAGCATGCTCACTGCGGATGCTCTAAATAAGCTTTTATTTTCTGTCGTTTATCCTAAAAAAAAAAACCCTTTTATTTTTCTTTTTTCTTTTTAAAAAAACTATTATTTTTCTATTATTATATAAAGACATAAATACAGGTTAAATATATACCATACGAATTACGATATATATACACCACCCTGTGACGACACGGCATACCCTCGTATTTAAGGCTGCTGCTAATTCCGCGTAGACACGTTGGACCAGCCGACCAAGGTTTTCAAATCCCGTAAACAATTGGAATCCTAAGTCAGATTGGAGTTGTCTTTCTACCCAAGCCAACTCCATACCTATAAAAACAGCCCCGCTCTCCTTATTTTGTTCAAACATCTTTAAAAGTTTAAACAAAGCAAAGGAGAATTCCACAGCCAGAAGAAAAATTCAGAGGAGAAACAAATAATAACACAGGAAGCATGGGAGGAGGAACAGAAGCTTTTCCTGATTTGGGTCGACATTGCCAAAACCCAGATTGCAATCAACTCGATTTTCTACCTTTCAAATGCGACGGTTGTCAAAAGGTATACACTTTTTCATCCATAGCTTCCTCTATTTCATGATTTTTCGTTATAAAGTTGTGGCCTTTTTGGTTTGGTCTTAAATAATATATAGAATCATTGTTGTTGATGTGTATGTTTTTGTGAATATGTAGGTGTTTTGTGTGGAACATAGATCTTATAAGGCCCACGAGTGTCCAAAATCCGACCATAATAGCAGAAAGGTTGTTGTTTGTGAGATTTGTTCGATGTCTATTGAGACAACAGGACGAGATGGCAAGGACGAGAAGGCTATGTTGGAGAAGCATGAGAAGTCTGGTAATTGTGACCCCAAGATGAAGAAGAAACCAACGTGTCCTGTTAGGCGGTGCAAGGAGATTCTGACCTTTTCGAATACAAGTACGTGCAAAACTTGCCAATTGAAGGTGTGCTTGAAGCATCGATTCCCGGCTGACCATGTGTGCAAAAAGGCAGCAGCAGCGGCTACTGTGGTGGAGGGTAAGGGAAGATGGAATGATAGGTTTTTGGCTGCTATGGCTTCGAGGAATGGAAAAGATTGTGGAAGCAAGGGTGGACATGGTTCTGCGTCTACTCCCAGCACACCTTCATCTGTTAAAGCATATTGATAAGGATCGTATACGTGTGTTTTAGATTTAGTTTTACAATTCATTGTAGGAAAATTATTTTGATAAAGATTATCTGACAGAATGTTGGTAATTGATTGTGTGCTTTCAATGATCTTAATCATCTCTCCAATCCAGCTAGTTAATTAAGCATCACATTCACCAGTCAATATCACAATTGCATAGAACTCATGTTTTTTGCCATGTTTACAGCATAGTGGAGTTGTATTGGGTGAATCTATACTCCAAAAGGTCTCAACAAATTTTAACAAAATTTGCACCAGTGAACCTATGTTTCCGGCCAAGCATGCATGCAGATATTATCATATTGACCCCCTCACCTATGCAACATCCTATAGATTGAATATGCTTTCGGGTTGGTTTGGATTAGCTCTTAGCTTTCAGCCTTTTAAACTATTTGCTTGTGTACAGCTTTTTTTCTTTTTTTTCTTTTTTTTTTTTTTTTTTTTTTTTTTTTTTTTTTTTTTTTTTTTAAATCTCACTCATGAAGGTACAATTATACTTTTGCCAAGTTTCAATAAAAAGATAATCCAAACACAAACGAATCATTCCAAATCAACATGCAAAATGAGAATAAAAATTATCTTGATTAAACAAATAGTTAGATGTTTCACTAGCACAACCGTCCATATCCCATTACATATATAAACCGTTCCATTTTTTTCTCCAAGACAGATTTCAGGTTCTTGAAAAGCAACACACTCATATCTCCACCTAAAAAATACTTACACTCCCCATGCTTTTCTCTATTTACTCGAGCTATAAGTAACTGATGTAACAAATAAACTCCAAAGTGCAGCCATTAAAAGTTTGCAGCTATGGTTGTTCTCGTCTGGAATGAGGCCACAGAGCAAGAAGAATCTTCTTTCTCGGTCCCTGCATGTCAAACAGCTTTTGTGAGAACAGATTAATTGTTTTCCATTGGACATCTATACATGAAATGAAGATGATATACAAGTCAGTTCAAGGTGATTGGCCAGTAAAGGGGCCTTTCAGCTGCAGTCAGTAGTCCGTATTTACACTGAGCTGAACTTATTTCCATACAATTTATTGGGCTCACATTAGACTAAAAGAATTTTGAACAGCCCCTACGTGATAATGTTTCTTTTAGCTGCAGTCAGTACTCAGTATTTACACCAAGCTGAACTTATTTCCGTACATATCATCTGGCTCAAAGAAGACTGCAAGAATTGTTAACATCCAACATGAACCGGGAAAAAAAAAAAACCCCTCAAGGTAGAATAAGAAAATCATGATAACATAAATAAGCAACACAGAGGGCGTTCAAGCCTGTAGCTTATTTGATGTTTTAATATTATTGAAAGGTACCAATAAAGTGACTTTTTCACAGCAAAACAAAATTAAACAGTTGTCAAATTTTAAGAGAGTGAAAGCACGGTACCATTGGTATCCCCATATCTTTGAGGTCCTTATCACCCATCTGCTTCAATGCAGTCATGTCCACCTATGATCAGATGAACCAAGTATTAAATGATTTTTGTTTATGCATATCCCAGTCACCACTCTGTACAGACTACAGACTGATATTGCTATTGCTCGAAACATAAACCATCACAACAAATCTATCTTGCTCTCTCAGAAATCACATCACTGGCTTATACTTTCCATTCAAAATATGGGAAGGTCAAACATTCACCACAGAAAAACTTATCCTCAGGAAATTTTTCTTTCAAAA
The DNA here is from genome assembly GCA_032727855.1 of Quercus ilex subsp. ballota. Taxonomy (NCBI): domain Eukaryota; kingdom Viridiplantae; phylum Streptophyta; class Magnoliopsida; order Fagales; family Fagaceae; genus Quercus; species Quercus ilex. The sequence goes on from CM064909.1 coordinate 77,973,064, forward strand.
GATTGGATAGATGCAAGTTACTTACCTCTTCAGCCCGGAAATGAATGCTATATTTCCCCAAACCAAGCGATTGCAACAGGCTAGGGACAGTGTGAGATTCCTCCACCTTTTAAAATTCCATTCAACAGAGCATGATTAATACATAACATTAGATGACCAACAGCAATTATACACAACCATTAATCTAGATAACCTAACAAACACAAACCAGATCCTCTTAAATTTAGCTAAAACAGTGCAGCAGGGGGAAAAAAATCATACTGAATGAAAACTTTTCTGCCCAATGCCACCTATTGGTGTAAGCTGCATAACTAGCTCTGAAGTATCAGGACCTTTGACAGTTAAAGGTCCTGTTGGCCTAGAAGCACCATCATTGCTTAAAAACCATCTAGTTCTTGAATTATCAGCTGCCCTTAGCGATGGTACTTGGTGCAGCTCATTGAAATTTCTTGGTGGTGAGAGTCCCCTAGAAGATTTCAGATTTCTATTTGGGGATCTAGGTCGTTCTGTGGCTGGCGTTCGCCACAAAAAAGTACGTCTTTTTAATTCAGACCTTTGCTGCTGCATGTTATGCCTTGCAGGCTGAATAGTTTTTGACAACTTTTGACTTTGGTCCATCTTTCTTCTCTCTTCAAAAACCCTTGGAATTCGCTTCATCTTTCTATTGTTTATCAGTTTCAAACGCAGATCATTTGGACTCATCCGGGAATCTTCACATGAATCAGGGCATCAGAGTTAGGGCAGTGAAACATATAAAGAACTAGAAATGATATAAAAAGCTTATATAATAAAAGATAAGTAGTCACCATGCACTCCAATGTCACCGCGACCCCGATTGATACCATTACTTTGCTGCCTGTAAATGACATACACCCATCAATGTTAAACTAAAAACATTTTTTGTAACAACTGAATCAGAAACATGGACAACTAATCCTCTGAATACCATAAACCAATCCATGAGCCCCTGTTTTAAATGAAATTAGGTTTCCATGAACAATAAGACAGGAATCAAAATGTTCAAAGAATTTTCATCACTTCAAAACTCATTAGAATTTCAAAGAAAACACTGCCCTAGACCACCTTGACCCTGGTGGTGCTTTTGGAAAAGAAACTGGCAAGAATGCCACTAAACTCACCCCCTGCTATAACCGAGGTTTAAACTCCTGTCTCTTCTCTCTAATTTTGCAGCAACTGAATAAAGCATAAAGCTTCTCCTATTTTTCCTCAGTAATCATGAAAGGTATTTAATTGTCTCAACAGCCTATATGGTCCTAGCATAATGGTAACCTGAAATCCCTAAAACCATCAATCTAAACCATCATAAAATACTGGCAAATTATACTCAATCAGTTTAAATTCACAAAGCAACTAAACAACACGCACCGCTTGTTTGTGGACCAATAACCATTGGCATTACTCCTATATCTCTCTTCCCTGGACCATTTGCTTCCATTAGTATTAGGATGTGCGTGGGCATAGCCTGATCTATTTCCTTGCCCCTTTACTACCTGCAAAAGAATTGAACCACACAAACATTGAATCAACAAAACAACACACAGAACGCAAATACAAATGAACTAAACTAAATCTAATCATCAAAACAAGTTACTTCTCTAAAACCCAAATCCAACAACTCGCCCACCAATTCACACAAGCAACAAAATTAATCTCAATTTAACCAACAAAATTAGTTACTTCCCCAAAACCTGTATCCGTAAACTCACCAATCAGTTCACATGGTCCGACAAGCTAAGCTCAACTTAACCAACAAAATTAGTTACTTATAAAACAAACCCGAGTCCCAAATTCACCAAATCAATTCACACATTCAATGAGTTAAACTCAATTTAACCAAAAAAAAAAAACCAGTTCCTTCTCCAAAACCCAAATCCGAAAACTAGTCAATCAATACAAGCAGGCACAAAAAAGGGTAAGCAGAATTAGGATCAAGCAACAAAACAAACAACTCAAACAAACCCAACAAGCTCCAAGTTAAATTATGACCAAAATAACCAACCCCACAGCTTTAGCTTATCAAATCACCCACTTTATTCTTAAATTGCCAACCCCAAAAGCAAGCTTTCTTGCTTTCCCAGCTACCAAACAGACAAAAAATCATTAAACTAACTCAGAAAAAACCAAAAACAAAAGAACATGTATGTTATGCATGTGTGTACCTGACCACCAGAGCGGCCGAGAGTGATGGTGACACGTGGCTTGGACATTGTAGGAGACTTGAGAAGTGAAAGAGGAAGATGGAAGCTTTGAAGATATTTAAGAGAGAGCTAAGTAGGTGGCTGACATTTTCAAAACAATTGTTTTTATTTTTGGGGAACCCTAATTTCCGAGATATTTCCAAGCAAAGAAGAAGAAGAAGATGCGAAAGAGAATGGTGGGAACGGAAGAAGTTTTCTTTGTGAAGAAAGAAGAATAAGAATGTTAGTCTGGAGGGTGACGTGGGTCAATCAGACAAGTCAATGTAATGTGTCGCGAGGCTTCCGCATCTCCAATGTACTAATAAATCAACAAAATTGGTATGGTTAATTAGTTACATTTACATGTACTAACATATTGTTAAATTCAATTCTTTCCATTATTTATTCCATTAGTAAATATGAGGTTAAGCTATGGGTTCTAGTTATTAGCTCAGTTGGTAAAATTTTTAACGTTTGAATAATTTCCGCCTACACTAAAAATCAGTTGATAGTATTCAATTATCATTTTGGTTTTTTTTTTTAAATAATTTTTAATCTTTTTAATAAAATAATTTCTAAAAAATTCTTAGTTTACATTATACTTGTAATATAAGATTTACGTTATAAACTAAACAAATGTGTACAATCTTACATTGATAGTACAATATAAACTTATAATTACTCTTATTTGAAATATAAATAGAACTAATTTAATTACATCACTTTCTAAAATTATTATTGAGAATTTTTTGTTATAGAACCAAGTCAACTTGTGAAGAGTAAATATATATATATATATATATATATATATTTATAGCACTCAAAATAATCATTAAATGGTTCAAAATGTACAACTTTCTTATTCAAAATATAGCACTCAAATTAGTTACTAAATTTTGTTTCTTTCAAATATAAAATAAACCTAAACTAGCTCTTGATGTGGGTTAAACCATAGTTCGATTTCAGCCCCATTTAAGGATCTAATGGTTGCATACACCGGAACACATGTGGATTTGAAATGTAAATTTTGAGGAGCCAAAGAGGATTTATGGCCACTCCCTCATTTTCGGTTAAACAATAACCTGATTTAAACTGCACCTAAGGATCTAGTGGTTGCATGCACTAGAATACAATAATCCTTGAATTGAATGAATTTATGTCATTGCTCTGGGTAAGTTCGAGCTTACGACATACCCTACAGCCTACGCCATAGAAAAAAGATATGGTGTAATAGACATTTGTAATGCCTCCACCCCCATGTGATAGGGGTGTTACATATGCTTATTGCACCACATACCCCCTCTGCACCAAGACTCTAATAATTAAGCCACAGACCATAATGTTATTTGTGTTCTAATTTGATCATGGCATTACCGTTTACCTATAATATAGTTCAAAGTCAATTGTTCATTTGTTGGATTAATTGCTCAATTTCTACTTTGTTATTCAATTATGATATGTTGCCTTTTCCTTATGAGAACCCTCCAATGAGAAGAGATCCAATTGATGTGCCATAACCATGCAAATATTATGGCCAAAAATGATTGATACTATGTTGTTATTTAACAAAAGTTCGTAAATACGTTTTGAGGATTATCATTGCATTCATATAGAACAAAAGTCTTTAGTGGAGTATAAATAGAAAGGCACCAGGGCCCCCTAAATAATCCATTATTGCTGTGGTAATACCAATAAGATAAGAATATCGTATGCCTAATGCAAGTCAAGGTCCTAGCTATAGTAAAGAAAAAGTGTCCCAAGGAACAGAAAGAAATTAGTATTTATCTTTTGATATGAACCCAACTATTCTTTTCTTGCGGAGGTCATAATAGAGAACCAGCGATTGCCTTGTTGGTGGGGTTGACGTTAAATGTCTACACTTCGGGGCCCCCAGCATTCCATTTTAAGTTCTCTCTTTCACATTTATGGCACTGAGAACTATAGAGAACCATGCAAATTAAAAGTACATAATAGGAAATAGGAAAAGCCAGATATGGATCCTGATTAGGATACAAATATACATACAGTAATGATTATTTTCTGCCTAATACAGGTAATTGACTGCTTAAACAAGTAATTATGATACACTAAACCATGTTATATATTTGCTGTTGTTGCTCTGATCTCGTCCAAGGAGATAGCCTGCAATGGCAAAACAAAGTTGGATTTGTACCAAAGAAAAACAATTCTAGTTAGAACATGTATAATTATAACCATGATAATTAGAAGAAACTTAGTAGTAGTAATAGTTGCAGTTATTGCAAGATGATGATGATGATGGCGGTGAAATAAGCAAAAAAAAAAGTCTGTCTGTGAGTGCAGGTGCACTAGTGAATGCATGTCAAAAAATGACGCAACTGTCTAATATTGGAGTCTTGTTTTTGAAAATTTTGATGGCAATCCAGCATCATAAACAAGCTTCAACATGTTAAGTCCAACCTATGAAAAGAGCTTAATATCCTCCACCTTTTGATATAATGAGTATCATATCAAAGTAAATCTAGTGAAACAAAAAAACCGTGTAAACAATTACCTGTTCCTTGCCAGCAAAATCATTGTCAGGAGTAAGAAAGAGCATGCAGTGGCATTCCTTCCTGCCAAGGGCAACTTAAGATTAATTTGAAAGGCCAAATTTACACACAAAAATAACTAAATAAGTAATTGAAGAAAATGATGATCTGCAATTGCTTGCAAGTTCACATATTAGACTTCCTGCCAAGGGCAATCTTATGATTAATTTGAAAGACCAAATTTACAAATATGAAAATTAGTAATTGAAGAAAATGATGATCTATCTTCAAGAAAAGAAAATGATGATCTGCAATTGCTTGCAAGTTCACATTTTAAAGATTTAGATGGGTAGATAAGCTTACAATTCTCAAGCCATGTTCAAGAAAAAGTAACTTCTACCTCTAATAGCATAATATTTTAACAATATATATATATATATATATATTTGGGGGGGATAAGTTAAACAAATACCTATTCCTTAGATTACAGAATGCAAATTTTCAAGCAATCATCCAATTTCTTGAAGAACATATTATAGAGATCAATATAGAGTTCAAAATGTTTATAAACAACATATGAGCCATTGCTTAGACAAAATATATATTCTGACATTAACAAATCTTGATGCCATCAATATACTTTTATCATTTTGACAAAGAGAACCAAGATACAAATTATTGTATGACTTCCAGAATGCAATACTGATATCTCACCCATGCATAACGTTCAAATGACATTAAAATTAGTCAGGATTAAATTTTACTTGAAGCAAATCTACATTTCAATAAGATTTAACAAAGTCCCAATACATGCTGCCACCCATATCCTGAATTGGAACAGCTAATTAATATTCTCAATGGATATCCCTGTGGCCTCTAAATAGAATTTCAACAACAACAACAATTTTTTTTACTTGAAACTTTGTCCCTTTCTCTCACGTAACTCTTCCAACTAATTTACTGTGCCCAACCTTGCACTGGCTATGAGCTGTTACTGATACCAATAGAATTTAAACTGGTAGGACTTTTGCAAAGGATTCAACTGAAATTAACATCTGCTCCAAACTCATATTATCTATGTACTGTCTTGCTATTTAATCTAAGGGTCTGTAAGATAACTGGAGGACATTATCTTCCATTGTTAGCTCAATTGGCATCCATATTCTGTTTCTTAACAGCGCAAATGGTTTCTTTTTTTGGCACAAAAGGAAACAACCCTAGACAACTTTTTGTTATATAGCATTACCTGCCTACCTGTAACTCCATGCAATTGAATTTCTATAGAATCTAACCATTCTTGTAGCTAGAATAATCTAAACTCCACACCATAAGGCGGGGGAGACTTTGAGCCAAACTAAGGTGAATCATCTGAACTTATAAAAAAAAAAAAAGGTTGAATCTTCTGTACTTGTAAATCTTATGCCCTCTCTAATGGTTTTATATCAAGTTAGTGTGTGTGTGTGTGTGTGTGTGTGTGTGTTTATATACACATACAATATCAATCTCTTTTCTTAAATTTTAAATCCTATAATATGCTTTATATTAGTTAAAAAAGAAAACACAAAAAATATTTCTACTTCTTTTGGAACTATATCATCGTTTACCAAAATTAAATGGTCCCTCTATTTCAAAATAATATTCCAACTTAAAAATACATAACTTTTAAGGAAAAGTAATAAAAAAAACCTCTTACCTACCCCAGTATTTTAATTTTCCAACATTATCCCCTACATTTATTTTGAAAGTGAAAAGGCAATCATTTTTTTTTTGGGTAATAAATACAATTGCAAAAGGCTATTATTTATAGGAAGTGTAAAAAATTATTCTACACCTTTTTGACAATGAACTATTACTTAGATACAGCCAAAAAACAGGAAGTATAGACTATTATTGAGAGACAAAGGGAGAAATTTTTCTGCCATCACTGACTAAAAGTTCAAGTTTGACTTATGACTGAACCACGAAACTAATTCAATTTCATAATTCCAATGATGAAAAGACTAAAATATATCAACATCAATCCTACATAGCCATTAGGCGCTTATATTTCATAACAAGCACGGCCAAGACATTGCAAAGCATGATTTTGATTTCCTTGATAGAAGCTTAGCAACAACAAGCAATCATCCTTGAAAACACAGGACATTTACCTTTAAGTTCATCAACTTGAGTACCAACAATCTAAAGCTTATAAGGATTACAACTATGTTAAAATCCAACTACAACATTCAAATGCGTGCATATGTCAATTTGTTGCATATCATCTTGAAATAATAAATATATATTTACCTTTCTCTCATAGGAACACATGGACAGTTCCAAAACCCCTGACCAACCTCGGCAGGTTTGTCATCATAATGTCTGAAACAGAATAGGTGCATACTTGGATTATGAAATGAATGAATATAAATTCATATTGACCTTAAAAACCAGTTAGAGATCCACTGGAAGTATATCACATACAGAAAAATATCTGGTTAAAAACAAGAGTCAAAGAGAAAATATTTACCGACAAGGGCAAAGTGGTGCACCCAACGATTCTTTATGGTCAGCCAGTCCCTGTTCAAATTTGAAGATAAGTTTCTTTTAAATATGTTACTACTAAGTGGTTTTCAACAAATAAATGTAGATGCAATGGAAAGACTGAAACAAAGAAAAGTAACCAACAACAAAATGAGTTCAACATTTAAAAATCAGATTGGAAATGACATTTTTCATATTTAATCATCTGCATTCTTATCAAGTGCATCCCTAAATTTAAGAAAGATCTGGTTTCACTATCCATGAGAACAGTTTGCAACAGTGCATCAATGTCTATTACTTGTATCTTTCTTATCTTTTGAGAGAGTCAATTTCTAGATTTTGCACAAAATTTACATTGAATGGTACAAACAGCTAAATTTGAAATAGAACATCATTTCAGTGATAGATATGATGTTGATAAGTAAATAATTTCATTGCAAAAACTTAGATAGTGCTACAAAACACAGACTGTATACAAAATTAGGAGGCACAAAAAGAAACGAAAAATAAAAACAAATAAACAAAGTGAAAAACAAACGGCAACAGCTAAGAGAAGCTCAAGGAGTCTGAAAATTCTAGAAGCCCCTCGATAGAAAAGGAAAAAGAGGACATAGTCCACTCATATAAGGATTTTAGAAGTATTTCAACTTCATCATGCTGACTTCCTGACCCTTAATCAAAGCACCTGGATCCCATTCTCTCTATAGACACCACATGAGACACAAAGGAAAAACTGACCATATCCCCACAATGCATCTCACCAATGATGTTATGCTTGTGTGTTTAAGAAGTCACCGTGCCTACATTATCATTCAAAATTATTTGATAGAACTCACAAGTTGGAATGTGAAGGGCCATCAGATTATAAGGGAAACCAATTTAAAACAGAAGGCAAACACACTAAACTCCCAAGAATGGGAGGATCACCCTTACCGACAAGCAAAAAATAATTCAGTGCTCTAGCATGAATATGTTACACCTAATAATTAGAGAGCATATTCAGGGATGGGCCATAAGAAGTTGCAACCAGTCATCCAAGCAAAATACTAGAACAAGCTATGTTTTAGAACCCTCTTACCAATGCGGTGCAGACACAAGATACAAGGATACAATCATGCATGCTTATGGACCACAATGCAAGAAGAAGACAGCCCCACTATTGACCTCATGGATGGAGCCTGTTAGCAGTTGGGCCTAAGACCTAATCATTTACTTTCTAGGATTGAAAGTAATTGGTTAACATTATCTCTTTTTCTCCTTGGTCTAGGAATTTCATTAATTTTCTTACCTGGGTAGCAGAATAATAAATACATTTATTCCACAGAGGTTACTGAAGGCTGGATCTCTTGAATGCCATCAAGAAGCAGATTATTCAAGGTAAATCCATATATAGAGTGCCATATGCTGGAGGTGCGCAGTCTTTTCCACAAAAAGGTGTTTGGAGGGTTAAGTAGCTTGTTTCTTACATGGACAGCAGCCTTAGGGAAAATTCTAACGATAGACAACTATCAAAGAAGAAACATACTTGTTGTGGAATCATACTGTATGTGCAAGAAGATGGAGAATCATTTGAACATTACTTCTAAATTGCGATACTACAAGAGAATTACGGTCTCTAGTGCTATGTTTGTTTGGGGTGCAGTGGATCATGCCTAGTGGGGTAATTGATTTGTTGGTTTGTTGGAAGGGAGGCTTTCTAGAGTCTAGACATTGGAATGGTAATATTTGGAATGTGATCCACTTGTGGCTTGCGCTTAATGTGGACCATTTGGATAGAAAGCAATAGCCGTACATTTGAAGGAATAGAACGAGCCATGATGGATCTTAATATGATCTTATTACATGCCTTCTATGATAGGATGGCTACTTTATGTGGTCATCCAATCTAAAATTTACTAGATTTTCTTGATTTTTGTAAGTTTAGTTGATTTGTGTTGCCTTCCAAGTACACAACCTATGTACCTGGATATGCATTTTCTATACTTCTAATAAAATTTCTTACTTATATTAAGAGGTTAGTAGAATTAATATAATTGGTTACAATTGTTCCCTTGCTAGGATAATAAGTTTGGAACAACAAAAAGACTTATTACCAATTGACGGGACAGAACACAATATATAAAAGAATTCTTGGATAAAGGTTTGAAACCAAATGGGTATATGAGGGGCTATCCATTTTTGGACCTTGGTAGACATTTGGTGCCTCACTTCTTAAAGATCAACTCAGCCTGATAACCAGTTCTTACTATAAAGAACCTCGGTTATGTGCATAAGTGCACTACGTTCATAAAAATAAATATGCACAGTAATAAAGCAACTTGACATGATAGACATCCAGGTGTAATCATCTTGCTTATTTTACATGAGAGAATATTATACCTTAGTCGTGGCTCTGCCTGAGATTTAATTAGGTAGGACAGAAAGACAGAACCTCTATTCTAAAGCTCAGAAGACAAAATTGAACATTAAAGCAAAAACAGATTTGACACTCAATGGCCAGAGGTAAGGTAACTAGAAAACAAATGTTAATGACCAACAGGATATCAGAATTCACAAAGCTAAGGAAAATCCTTCTCTCATAAATTTTTGATGCTATTCATCAGATGTAATATGCTTTAATCTAAAGTATAAAGTAAATCTTATTGCAGTTCACACTATAATTCAAAATTGCAAAGCCCTTAAATTATATTCTGATTGGCTGAATTTGACACTCAACCCACACTGGTGCAAGATGATTCCATGCCCAAAACCATGTCATGTCATATAACACAGGGGTGCAGTTACAAAGCTGAAACAAGTATCATAGTGTTGTAGGATGCTGTCACAGTTTCATTTTAGAATATTTTTGCCCCAGCATGGAACATTTCTGGTGCTTAAAAAAATAAATATGAAGGAAGAATGTAGCTGCAATGGGGGTGAAACTCATAAACTGCATTGGGGAGAAAATAAACATGGACTAACCAACAACTGTGCTTATGAGGTGTCAAATTAGAAAATAAACATATTTTTACTAACCAACAAAATACTACCATTTATAGATACTAAGGTCAAGAAACTTAAAATCTAGGAAGCACAAACATGGATGCAGGTACGGGTAAGACATGGTGACACAAGCAATTTCTGAAAAATTATAACATGAGACGGCTGGTATGACACCAGTACGACATGGGTACAACACCTTAAATAAAGTGTTTGTGCTTCCTAGTTAAAATACCTACCCAAGTTCCCCACTTAATATAGCTCATTACCCCAAGACTCTCAAACAAATTATTATTATTATTGTTATTATATACTGATGAGGAATGCCAAATATTATATTTAAGCGAAGAATTCCAACATGCAAAAGGGAAAACAAATACATGAATTCAATATTCATCATCAAAATACTGTGGCAAATACAATCCACTGACAATATGTACCTTGATAACAACAGAAGTCACTCCCTTGTCCACACAGAAGTATGTTCCTGACTTGCGAGCATACTGCTCGGAGAACTTCCTCATTATCTCAATAGACTTCTCTGAAGGGTCCACTGAAAGAACAACCAATTCAAATCAAATCAAATTTAAAATTAAAATTAAAATTAAAATTAAAATTAAAAAGATATTTTATTTTATTTGTCAAATCAAAGGAAAACATAATCCATAGTTAATGGCCTAGAAAAACTTTGCCAATAATAACTTTTTTTTTTGCCCAAATCAATTGTTTTCCTACTTAATATTTTGCATAGATTCTGAATTTAGACCCTACTCTCCCATTTAAGGCTCCTAAATGGCCTAGAAGATTAAAAATATTTCCCATTTGAGGTTTTTTTTTTTCCATATGATTGTATGGAGTTAGCGATAACGAAACAACAAAAGAAAAAATGTTTTCTAACTCATTTTGAGAATCACAACCAAACAAACAGGAAAATTAGTTAAGTAACCAAACTAAGTCATTTTTCAGAAAACATTTTCCTCAGAAACAAAGAGGTAGAACTATAACTTCAACAGTTAAATTCAATTACAGCATATCTCTCTTCACACACACTGTCGAAGCTTCCAGAAACTAATGTTTGAAACAAAATTACTTAAAAAGTTAAACAAAAAAGAAGAAAATAAAGAAAATGGTGATTTATTTTTGTTATTGGGTTACCTGCGGCTCGAACGACAAAGCGGTGAGGGGAGCGAGTGAGAGGAGAAGTGAATGACGACGACGACGGAATGCGAATGGCGAAGGAAGAAGAAGCTTGAACTTGAAGAGTAGTAGTAGTCATCATCGCCTCTCCCTGTGACTGTGAGTTTAATAATAAAATAAGAGAGATAAAAACTGAGCGCTTTGTGATTTATATTTATATTTTTGGGTGGATTTTTAATTTTTAATCTTTTGCTTTTAATTTAGATTTGGGGATTATTTGTTTAATTTTATTTATGGTTTTTTTTAAGCTGTGCCCGCCACACCCACAGCCACTCATTGTTATATCGGTCTAGAAATTACATCAACCACTCGGTCCGAGACCGCGACACCAACCTTTTCTGGGCCTTGGGCCTCAAGCTTCAGTTATTTATTATTATTATTTTTTTTTAAAGTTAAAATGGTTAAAATTTATTTGAGTAAGTTACGTATTTAGTTATTTAGCCAATATATATATATATATATATATATATTTGTTTAGTCTTTATCCTTTACACAATATTTTATTTGGTTTATAATTTTTTAATTTTATCAATTTGGTCTCTAACCTTACATTGTCGAGTTAATTTAATCATTGTCGTTAACTCTTCAAATGGAAATTGCTAACATGGTTAACAACCAAAATATAAAATTAATTTATTACTGCATAATAGAAACTAATTTTTTATTTTGGTTATTAGTCACATCAGCAATTTTCATCTAAAAGATAATAACAAAGACTAAATTAACACGACACTGAAAAATTATGCACTAAATTGACACAATTGAAAGATTATGGACTAAATTAAAATATGGTGTAAACAATAAAGACCAAATTTGTAGTTTACCCAAATTATTTTTTATAATTTCTTAGTTTTGAATTTAACCTAGCTAGATGTTTGAAAAAGTATAAATTTTAATCCTAAACTTCTTGAATTTGATTAGGGATTTCAAATAATTGATGCAATTTGAAACTAATGAAATTATAGAACTTTAATACTAAGTGTTTGTTTGGCAAAAATTATTTTTGCCAATTTATTTTACAATTCTACTTATTTTTGCTATTATTCATAGTTCCCACTGCACTTTTTGGTACTATTCATAAGCTCATTGTAATATTTCAGCTAACTTTTATCTTTATCTATAGTACTTTCAGTAAAAATTTTTCAGTTTCAGTAAAATAAGCAAATTCTAAAGGTCATTTTGGATACAACTTATTTTTGCTCAAACTGAAAACTGAAAAATGAAAACTGAAAATATTGTAATAAAATAATTTTTAAATGTGTGAATAGTGCTGTGGGACTCGTGAACAGTGCATGAACAGTGCATTTTGTCTCCTGCACAGTGAATCCATGTGATGTTATTGTTCACGCGCTGGGGAAAAAAAATGAAGGTAGAAAACGTAAACGTGAAAACATGTTGTGGATCCAAACGAATACTAATTATCATCCTAAGGGTCTGTTTGAGATCAACTTATTTTGCTGAAATTAAAATTTTTTTGCTGAAAGTTGTGTAGATAAAGGTAAAGGTTAGCTGAAATAATACAGTGGGACCCATAAATAGTATCAAAAAGTGCAGTGAGACTTATGAATAGTAACAAAAATAAATTAAATAATAAAATAAATTGTCAAAATTAATCATGCCAAACATATGCTAAAATTATAAAATTTAATTTGTTTTTGGTTTGAACTGCCACGTATCACATCAAACTTGGACCCTACCAAAAGCATCTTATTGTCCTAAGCATGTGGGATATCCTTAAAATAATCAAAATCATGTTTTCAATCTACACGTACGCATCAAGATATTTTATAGTTTATTTGACAAGCTGTAACTTATGAATTTTTTAGGATAAAATTATATCAATTTTAATTTTAATTACTTTATTTTATAATCGAAGGTTCAATTAAACTAGTTTTGGGTTCTGATTTTTATGCAATTTATAAATAAAAAACTACATTTCCTGATCCATTCATAGCCAATCCAATTTCATGATTTTTCAACAATTTTTAAACATACTAATAAGAGTAAAAAGGTATTCTAAGTGCACTTATAACGCAGACAATTATAGTGTGGTGAATTCAATCTTATCTTATTAGACTGTATTTTAAGGATTAGAGTTCAAATTTTTCTGTCTTCTTGAATTTGATAAAGCTACAAGCTTGATTCCTGATGAAGTTGGTCTTACCTAATAGCCGAGGGCCCGAGAGTGCAAGAATGTCTTTGAGAATTGAGCCCAATTAGGTTGCTTCTATTCTTAAGTTCAGTGAGAGCCTCCACCTTTTGGGACAAAATGGCCTTCAAGGTGACCCCAGATGAAGAGTTTGGTAGCAAAACCTTCACAGTTATGGAAGGTTGTTTATAATCCAGCTCCTGGAATTGCAAAATAAGACTTAGACATGCATGTACCTATAGAGATCTCTTGCAAATGATACAGCTCCAATTTATAGATTTATACACATCAGCCATTCAGCATTGTTAATAGGGAAGTGAATGACTTTTAGTTATAACCACTTAGTTGGATTGGTAATTATACCTAGTTTTCAGAGCTGTAGGAATCAATAGAAGGGCTAAGAATCACATGGGATATCATTTTCTAGTTAAAGGACTAGCAAGTAGCAGCTATACTTTGTCTCAGAAAAGGTGTTTAACTAGTAAATAATTCAAAGATCTTACTGCAAATCCCATAACTATCTCAATCTTGGAATTCCATGGTCAAACGCAGCCCTTACTCAAAAATTTCAACATCTGGGAACAAGAATTTATTCAACAATCTAATCATGTTGCAAGCCATAGATCGACTTTTCAAATAAGTTTATACATTCATGGACAATGTTATTTCGAAGGGGTAATGAATTTTACCAACAATCCAAATAATATAAATAAGTGTGCAGGGAACGTTTAGCTTGAGATTTTTTTTTTCCATTTTATTTATTATTATTTTTTTCATAGATACGATAAGATTTATATTTATAGATAGTTGCTCTTTATTATTAGGTCGAAATATCAATAAGGATTTTAGTTGGCGAGATTCAAATTAACTCAAGTCTTTTATTCAATAAACAAAATTTAACCAATTAGTGTTTGTTTAGGAATAGCTTATTCAACATTTTTCTAAAAGTGTGTTAAAGTATACTTGTATTTCAAAAAAGTGAAAAAAATAAAATAAAATTTTAAAAAGTTGTACATAAAAACTAAAAACTAAGCTTATAAGGTAAAACTAAACGGACACAACCATTTTCTAAATTTTGTAGTTGCTTTATGTAGTACTCCTCCACATCTTCTCCCTTTTTTACTTTCCCACACACACACAAAAAGGAAAAAAGAAAAAAAGAGTGGTGTTTAGGAGGTTGGTCAATAAGTCAATTAAAACTCACTATTTCCCTCTCTTTTTTGTTATATTGTTTTCCCTTTGGTTAGAAGTTGGACTCCAATGCTTTTAAGTAGAGTTTATGGTATGTTTTTATGTAAAAATTTCATTCCTCTCCTTTTGTGTGTGTTTGTTTTTGAAAAAAAAAAAAAAGTAGTATGTATTTCCTTTAAGGAAACAAAATTAATAAATGTCCTAAAAACATTAATTTATTAAATATTTTTTAAAAATTTATAGAAAAAAACTAATTTTTTGAAAATTTTTATATTTCTCATGAAAATGATATAAAAAATTTTCTTAAAAAAATGGTAAAAGTACAAATTATTTTTATAAAATGCTGATGTGATTGATATGGTGAATAGTTATTAACAAGTGAAAAAAACGATATTAATTAGTAGTCAGCCCAGATAAAATTTAGTAAAAATTTACTAAATTAACGATTTATAAAAATATTATAAAATAGTTTGTATTATTATTATTTCTAAAATATCTCATTTACAAACGTGCTGAGAACATCACTGAACAGAACCTCTTTAATGCCTTCTCCGGGCTTCCGGTGAAGCTAGACCATGTTCAATAGATTCACATCAGGTGGTATTGCACCTGGTGCAATACTCAGGATATTGCACCTGGTGCAATACCTAATCAATGACTGAGATTGAAAGTTGAAAAAACAACTTTTAATCTCAGCCATTAAATAAAATATAATAAAAAAGAGTAAAAATATTAAAGTTAAAAAGTTAAAAAAAAAAATTGTGTAAAAAATAGAAGTATTGCGCTGACCTGAATCCATGTTCAATACCCTCTGCTGCTCACGATTAAAGCTTGTTCTGAGGCTAGTCTAGCCCAATTAATAAATATTAACATTATTGAGTGGCCTATGGATGCACTGACAAGTGCTATGGATACACCCAGCTGGAAAGTGGTAATAATAACTTCCCAAGCAATGTAGTAATTACTAATTATGGTAAACCGGCCCAGTAGAACAACCCGTGAATCTATGCGCTACCAATCAAAATAGCGTGAGATCACAACCAACAGTTTAATTAGGAACAAAAACAAAAGAGCCTAAGGTTAATCTGTTATTTAATTGAAAAGGTAAATGGGAATATATATAAGTATTTGGTTTTTCTTTTATTTTTTGTAAAAAAAATAAAAGAAAAAGAGCACAAGTCCCAGGCTCTCAGATCCATAAAAAAAATTAGTACTTAGTTAATCACGCCGCTTAGTTTCCCCTCCAATGCTAAACAACTCACATGGAAGAAAATCATGTGCCAAAGCCCCAAAGTCTTCCATTTTAATATGTTTCAGTGTCACCATAGGTCGAGAAAAAGTATTGAATTATGTACGGTTCACCAAATGGAAATGTTCACAGTTCATCAATCTGTCCTAGCTAGGGGATATGGAAGAGTTTGAATATAGCAAAAATCCATTCACCATGGTCAAAATAGTAGGGATTTTTATACTTACTGAGTTTGACATTACCTATTTTAGTGATATTAAAATAATTTGAGTTTGACCAATTATTTTTAGTTTTTAACTAAAACAAGTAGGGAAGGAAGATTTGAAAGAGGTCTTTCTTCTCGTTTGTGGAAGAAGAATTAGACAATGTTATTGAGTTACAATATTCTTGATAAATTTGACTAAATTTGACAATGTTACTAAGTCCCTATAATGAGTTTTCCTTGCTCATCCACTTCTCCAAATTAATTTCCTGGTAAAAGATGTGCTCAGTGCAAAGAAGAACAAGAATGTATGCACCCCAGTGATGACAAGCACTATCTAATGTACCAGAGTTTTTGAGTAATCAATGAGGTCACCTACTAACTGAAGAAGAAAGAAGCTAAAGTGAGGGATGATGTTGTAATACAAATAATAGGTGATAAGGAATGTGAATCACTGTTAGTATTATGGAATTAATCAAGAATCAGCATATTGGGCTAAACCTTTTTCCCCATTGGGGTTAATTGGAATTTTGGAATCAAACCATAAGTGTGAATATATTAAGTTTTTAACCACAAGCCATCACTTTCTCTAAAAACAACTAGGCCAGGTTGCCACCCTTCCAAATCGGTAGAGAACTTTCTGTTGATTCCTTCACCTTTTCCAATCATCATATAGAACATTTGCCATTTTCTCCATGACTATGTGCATCAACTAGTAAGATTTTAAAATTCAGACGATGATCCCAAGTTGACTGGCCAAAAAGAAAAAGATATAGATTTGTAATATATGCAGATAAACTAATCAACTCAGTTTATAAATTCTGTAAATTTCCCTAATAATTTAGAGACAAAACACCTTGGAGGATATTCGGGCAAACTGGTAAGTTAAAAGTTTCCAAACATAAAACCATCATTAGTGAGAAACTTCACAGAGGTAAAAAAAAAAAAAAAAAAAAAAAAAAAAAAAAAAAAATTATTAACATTGACAAGCAAAATGGATCCATTAATTCTAAAGGTATTGTATGTTTTAGCCACACACCATTAGCCATTTGGTATTTCCAACGAAAAAATCTAACTAATTCCCTCCATTATAACTTTAAATTATCCATATATATATATATATATATTTGGCCCTTTGAGAGCAATCTCATAATCAAGTTAAAAAAGTCTATACTTCAAATACTCAAAAAGCGTGCAAAAACTTACATTCTCATAATAACTGGGGTGGCCAAAACTACCATCCAAAAGAAAAAAATCTCTCTCAAATTCTCATCCACCTACAATAACTTTATTCTTTAGCAAAGGCATGGGCACTTGTAAAATCTCCATGACTCTGTACGCTTCTAATACCCAACGAATATGTATCAGTTAACAAAATCTGGTCCTGTCATTGTTCATAAAATATGGGCAAAATAACAGATAACATTCATGTGTATGACCTTAAAACATAGGATTACCATGTGGTTTGACACTTATCATGCACCCATGTGATTTACTTTATGAGGCATTTATGCTAAATTTAATGAAATTTAATGATGTGGCAAGTGCCAACAACACACAATGAGAGAATTAAAGAGAAATATTGTTATTCCTCAAAGCTTACATCTTATAGATAGATACAAATCAAAATAATGATTGAAGGAGAAAATTAGAGTGAGAACCAGAGATGTGAGGTAGGTAGAACAATCCTCTTTTTCAATTCTTTTCCAATGAATGTTACTGTCATGTGTTGTTGAAATATTCACATGTGAGTAATGTAGTTAATTGAATAGTGAAACTTCATATTGGATATTAATTAACGAAGAAAATGAGTGGTTAATAAAACATAATTAAGTTTATGCTCTTATAATCAAGCTTTTAGGTCAAGTAGTATCTCTATATGTTGTATTAGTCTCTTAATTGGAGTCTCCTCAAGGTTTTATCTTCCCAACAAGTAATATCAAGAATTGATAGTTCGAGGCAAGTGTTCGTTATTGGATCCAACTAAGTAGAACTAGCAAGACTCATATTCGATCCACTCATGATTGAGTAAAGGGTACTATATTCTTGATGGTAATGCATGATACTTGGATTGTGAAGAAAAAAGGCTTTCGTTTAAGGGGGGAAACTAACCAGAGTGCCAAAAGTAATTTGGTATAAAGCTTGCACATGAAAACATAAATTTGTTAAAATATTCACATGTTAGTAGTGTGATTAATTGAGTTAACAAATGACTCACCACCAAATTCTATTAAAGCTAACAAAAATGCCTAATAAAACTAAACACAAGAAAGGTAAACATCACAAAATGTACCACAGGATAACCACATGTTTTAGGGGTATACCACTTGGAAAATATCCTTAATTAATTTACCCAAAATATGAAAGCCCAAAATTTAGCTCTTACTTCAAAAAATCACCGCTCAATTTGACATTTTAAAAAGATAAATTTAGTACTTGAAAAGACACTTTATGCTCCAAGAAGATATATAAATTTAAAAAAACAAAAAAGCAACCATAATTCATATGGCAACGGAACTAAGGAGAGAAAAGGAATCATAAATACTTCTCAACGTATACAAACTGAGCTCTAGTTTCTATGCAATCCCTTCTCCTAAAACTAAAATTGGATATGCCTTTCCCATTAATCAACAAGATTGATTATATATATAAAATGTCTTTCTGGAATATATGAACGCAGACCTTTCAAACCGGAACAAAAAATCAAATTGTATATTACACACCATTTACACCGCAAATTTCATATGATAGGGTTATATATTCCCCTTTTTATTATCAAATGGCTTATTTTTCTTACTGGAAAAAATTCCTCAACCAACTAAGATGGCCCCAAAGAAAAAGCTTATCTTGAATTAAATCATAGAAATAAAATAAAAAACTTCTCTAAGTAATCATATTTCATTCCAAAGTACGTTTCTTATGTATTCCTATCTGCGTATATATACGACTATATGCTTATATGCATATAACAATAGGTTCAGAACACAGTAATATTAGAAGAGGATGGCTCATTAAACACGGGTATAGTTTGCATGGCAGCAAGCTTTATAGCATTGAAGAGGAAAAAAGTTTAAAGCTGAATAATTAAACATCAAACCATAATACGTATAAGGTAGATCTGCTTGAAAAAAATATAGCTAAAATCTCTCATCAAACAAAGACCAAAGACAGTTTCTATTAGAATCAGAATATTCTTGAAGTTAAACTATGTTTCATTCCATAAGCACAAAACATAGATTTATATCTCCAAACATCAAGTTTGCACCAAAACAGTTCCACACAAACAAGATAAAAACTAAAACCACACAAAGTAGGTCAAAACTTAAAACTTGAAGGAGATCTAGAAAGAGAGAGAAAACAAAAATACCCTTTATTATACCGTCTTAGTTGTCTTCAATAACCTAAAATCAACCAAAAAAGGGTGAAAAGTACAAACCCTAACTGAGTTACAAGATCTAAGAAGTTCACCTAAGCAAAAGGGAAGAACACATATTAGTAAGAGAACTTGAGTAATTAATTTGCTTGAAACAAGCAAATAATCGGACCGGGATGCTTGATTCCCCAAAAGCAAAAGACTTTCAAGTTTCAGCGAAAGTCTTAAAAAGGAGGAGGCCACCCTTCACTCAAAACCAAGAAGCAATTAAGCAAGCAGCTCGATCAATGAAATGAAGAAAGCTAAATCTTCTGCTAATACCTCTTCTTTTGCAAACACATGTACGGCATGTTTGTGATCTTTTTCTCTCTCCTTTTTGTTCCTTCTCTTTCTTGCACCTGGAAATGATGATAATGATGATGCTTTGAGGTTTGTGGTGGGGTGGTTGAGAGCAAAAGAGAGGACGGTGTGGGAACAATGATGGCGATAGAGAAGATAGGCAGAGGACATGATGATTGCTGTTGGGTCTGGGCGTTGAAAGAAAGGCAGGAGATAGTCAAGGTATTTTGTGCCCTCTCTCTCTCTCTCACTCTTTCTTTCTCTCTGTGTCAGAGAGAGAAAGAAAAAGAGAGAGAAAGAGAGAGAGAGACAGGGATGATAATCATGAAACCCAACACTATATTAATTGTACTTATATACAATTGGTGATCAAAAGCTAGCCCCAACCTACATGATCAGTGCGCGCGTGAAATGTAGTTCAGTACTAAAGCTGACTATACGATAACTATGTTATGAAATTCATCAGAAATAATACAATGATATGAATGAATGAAATGATGAAAGTCTCGTTTTTTACTTTTGGTAATATATGAAGGGTCCGATTAATGTATGCCCTAATTAACAAATCCGTTTTTAGAAAAATTTTATCGGGAATTAAAAAAGCTGTCAAAACTTTTTCAGTTCCCGATAAAATTTTTTCCAAAAATGATATACTATTGTGTGCTCTTAGGGCACACATTAGTAAAATCCATATATGAAATAGGGATGAGAAAAGTTGTGACAAAGGAATTTCGTCCGATGTTCATTTTCATTTGAATACAAATTGCATAAAAATATGGCCAAGCACAATATGTTTGATATCCAAATGGTTGGATTTTACATTTTTTTTTTAAGGTTAAATACGGCTTTCTCCCTCCAATTTTGATGTTAATATCACTTTGGCCTAACTTTTAAAACTGCAATCAATTAGTCCCCTAAACTTTTGAATGGATGTCAATTAGACCATGAAATTTTGACAGCGTTTTGATAGTTGTTACAACGACTTGATCTATCAAAAATCGTGAAATTGAGATCTAACGTGTTTGATTAAAGTCAACTATCGCTTAGGTTTTTGTAGCCTACATGCAAACATATAAAAGGCATCTTATGAACACCACTTCACAAAATTTTTAAAAAGACTACTACCAAGTACTACGTCGAGAAAATATAAACTTGAATTGATTAACGCGTGAGTTTAGAAGTCGGTATTCAAAAAGGATTTGCTACCTTTTATTGTTGAAGAGCTGAAGCTATAGAATTAGGGGTTTGCATGGTTGGGTTGAGAGGATATTTTTGACCTAACCCACGATGGTGGATTAAAAAAAATCCAACTTAATCCAACCTATCATAGGAGTTCAACCCAACCCACATGGTGTGGGTTGGGTCAAGTTGAACTCATGGGTTAGACAGTTTTTTATTTATTTATTAGGGATAATTACACTTTACCCACCTGTGGTTTGCCTCTAATTTGATTTGCCTACCCGTTGTTTCAATTTTGACAGTTTACGCACCTGTGATTTCATCCGTTAGTAATCCGTAACCCACCTTTGTTAAAAAAGAGGGGTAAATAAGTCTTTTTACACTCATTTTATGTCTCTCTCCTCCCAAAACAAGGAAAAAAAAAAAGAAAAGAGAAAAACAAGATTAAAATATGGTATTGGTTTCTCATCATTCACAAACATGAAGAACATACACAAACATGAAGAACATACACCCAGAAAACTAATATAAATCAAATGAAGCAAAACCATGAGAGAGAGAGTTCTTTGTCTTCTTCCTTATACTTATTTTTTGTGTCTGAACTAAGAAATTTATTAAAATCAAACCATAACACAATTTACAACACAATAGGGAGGATCAACAATTTCCAGCACTTAATTTCTAAAGTTTTGATTTTCAACATCCAAGATCTCACTCACACAAAGCCACTGTATATACATTAGCAGCACCCAAGGGAAGGATCGGCAAAGCTTGACCAAGGGAATAGAGATATGAAAGAGGAAGGTTTCAAAGCCAAACAACAAACCCACCAGAAAAAATCACAACATCGTGAACAGTAGAATAAAAATTACTTGATTTGCTGGGTTTAATAGAAGTAAAGTGAAACAGATCGAATGGCGGCGCATTCTTCTTGGTCAGATCGAACGGCGGTGCATTCTCCTTGGCCAGATCGAACGGCGATGGCTTGGATTCAGAGGGGATGGAGGTCAGATCGAACGACGGCGCATTCTCTGCCCTTGTCTTCTAACTCCGTTCATCTCTCCAATCCCAACTTTGATTTGAACTTCTAGGATGACCCTTTTGACTATAATAGACCCTTTCTTTGAATTATCTGTAATTATCCCTTTATTTATTTATTTTTTTTTTTTTACTGAAACTTTAAAGTATCTAAGCATAGTAATTTGTCAAACACAATAATATCTGTAATAAATCGTAATTGGGAGTAAGCACAGTAATTTGTAACAAGCTTAGAATGCTGAAAATTTGCACACTTGAATAGGAGTTTGTTTTGGAAGACAGAGAAGTATTTGATTTGTTTTGGGTTTTGTTTTTGAGAAAAAATGTGTTAGAGTAACGTCTGAAAGGAGGTGGGTTATAGATTACTAACGGAGGGAATCACAAATGGGTAAAGTGTCAAAATTGAAACCATGGGTAGGCAAATCAAATTAGAGGCAAACCACATATGGGTAAAGTGTAATTATCCCTATTTATTACTATTATTATTAAATTGAACAGAAAAAAAAAAAATATCCCACTTGCCACCTAAGTTGATAAACAAAATATACATGAACTAGTATTTCCAACTCAATTATAAACAAATTTTATCCAACTGAGTTAGTAAACAAAATGTACATGAACTAGTATTCCAACTCAATTATAAACAAATTATATCCAACTGAGTTAGTAAACAAAATGTACATGAACTAATATCTCAGTTTAGTTATAAACAAATAAGAGTAGATTGGGAGAGTGGGAGTGGGAGGCGACAAAGAGAGAAATAAGATTGTTAGGGTTTGTGAGCTAATTGAGTTGTATATAGAAAGAGCCAAATAGGGGAAATAAATAAATAAATAAATTGTTAATTATATAATATATTTTTAAATATATATAATTTAAATTTTAAATATATGATGTAGAATGAACAGCACATGCCTTCCTAGAGCAGCAAAGGCGCAGGAAGTCATAACGCAAGATTAAAGAAGGGTGCCAGTAGGGGCCATCAGGGGTAACAGTGTCGGAATTGCATGAAATTTGGCAGGTTGAAGGGAAACGGCGTTCTGATCCAGATTCATGCCATGATCGTCGCCAAAATTTAGGCAAATTCCTTCATTAAGGCCCCGAAAACAGTGTTTTTGCTATTTATAGTAATATTTGTTTTTCCTTAATAACTTTTAGTTTAAAAGTCAGAATAAAGTCCCGTCTGTTTTGGGACGACACGTACCCTTAAGATCAGTAGTTTATGATTCTGCATTTAACTCAATTTTGCCATTGTTAGTAAAATTCGGTAATTTTGTCACCTAATCGCTTAATTAGTGAGAATTAGGGTTTTAAACTTTTTTTTTTATTTAATATTTATATGTTTTGTAGCCATCAGAGACAAATTAGACTATTATCAATAAACACAGACGTTTTGTCAAATTTTATTCTGGTGGATTCCAGTTTTATCTCCTTGTGGATTCAGGGAAACCTCTCATGGATTTGGGGAAACCTCTCATGGATTCGAGGTTTACTACCAGAAACTAACAATTTAGTTTATATTTCATCAAGAAAGTATCGTGTATGCTTTTCTTTAGGCTTCCGTGACATCAATATATAGGTGAGTCAGTTCGGGTTAGATAGGTTTGTAATTGTTATGACCCAAACCCAACCCAACCCACTATTAAATTTTTTTTTTTTAATCGAACCCAACCCACCAACCCCTAAAAACTAACACAACCCAGTGGGTTGGGTTGGGTCGGGTCGATTTTGACAAGTTAGTGGGTTGATTATACACCCCTATATAGAATCATCAATCCTAGTGTGCTATTGTGGAGCTCAAATCCTCAACTATTGTCTTTGAGTTTGTCAAAGTTGGTTAGAGGATTTGCTCGTGATCACAGATTCACAGATGAGGTTTTTGAAAGAGATTCATGTATGAAAAGTTTAGAAATTCAAGAGCTGGTGTGAGGTTGCATGAGTAAATTAAACTATAAAGCGATGTCTAGGTTCAAGGATTTGAACTAAATTGTAATGCTTCTCTTCTACAGTAAATTGCTTTATTAAGGTACAGGTACCCTTGTAGCTAGTAGTTTTTCCTTTGGAGTGTTTATCAATTTTTTCCACTTTATTATCACCAAATCTATGTGTTTCTTGTGTTTGGTTATTTGATTTTTAGATTTAGTATTCAGTGTGGCTGTGTTTAATTAATCTAAGTTGTAATCATCTAATTGACTTAAGTTAATTAATCATTAATTAATTCGCATAATTAATCAATGAAGAGGTCTAAAAGTTCTTTTTCACTAACCATTAAGGTATTAACTATTTTGAAATGACATTGTTTTGTTTGAAACATTAGGGGGGAGTCGGGGGAGTGAACTAAATGAAGTTATAGAGGGGTAATTAACGACCAACATTCATCATAATGTAACAGAAGGACCATATCAAGATCAAGTTAAACATTAGGATGTTAAATTGTTAATTGAAAGTTTTAAATGTTAGAAAGCAAATGTAAGTTCTGAAACTTAAGAGATCAAAATGAATTAATAACAGTTAAAGAGTAAAATGTATTTTAGTCCAATATGTTATTATTATAAATGGTAATTTCGAAAAGGAGTGGCATGGTGATTCTTCACGAAAAGATTGTGAAAGTAAATAATGAGTGTATATAAGCTGATGAGCGAGACTTGCATGTTTCAAATTAAGGGATCACATGTTTGACTTTTGTGCAAAATAATTACCCTTAACTTATTTCGTATGAGGAGACGTATCGAGAAAGGATTCTCTCTCATTTAAATCCTTAAATTTTCTTCAATTTTAAACAAATTAACAAATCCATACTAGCTTATTTAAATGCATGAATATTAAAAATTTTGTTTTTATTGTGATATTGTCTTGTTAAACAATTGAATAATATCATTAAGTTTTTACTAAAAATTAGTTTGATTAGTTGTAATTTCAAATATATTTATATTAATGAAACATGCTTAGTAAAAAAAAAAAAATTATAATAGTTGTGGGATAAATTAACATAAAGTAGAATTTTATAGGATGAGATAAGGCTCCATGTGGATGGGGCAAAAAGTTTTCCCCATCATACAAGGTGGGACGGAAATGTGACAAGACAAAAACATACAGAACAAGGAAAAGATCTCCTCCTTCGACCTCGCCCCTCCTTATTACCATCCCTAAATTTAAGGATTTGAATGGGAGGGAATCTTATCTGATAAGCCATTACCTTCCCGTAATTTTCTCTTATTTTTATTTGACATATGGAGATGATAGGTTGTTGGTGGCGGCTTCTTCAAATTTCTCATGCTCCTTTCAACGCTAGAACCCTTTGATTAAAACGTAAAAGAAAAAAGGTAGAGCAACATTCTAGACCTCAAAGACAATAATCATTCTCTTTCTCCCATGAAATTGCTGATAGAAACTAATTAAGTGGTCCACACTTGAGGAGTGAGTCTAAAGAGGACACGCCCTCTCAAGCAATTGACTAAGGAATGATATGGTATGTTATGTTTTTCTCTAGAGACTTGTGAAAATCCGTGGAAAGTTTATTACTACATAAGAAAGTGTTTAATTAGATTTTGAGCATCTTAAATTTAGGGGTAGCATATTCCAATCGAGATGATTAGAAATCTTCTTCCCAGTGTTCTGCTTTTTAATTTTAATTCTACCAAATATAATACAACTTGGAGATAATATGAGTTTTTTTTTTTTGGGTTGTTTTATAGGAGAAAAAAGGGGGAGAAAAAAGAAAGAGAGAGAATATATAACAATTTGTAATTGATGGAACATAAAATGTAACATACAAAATGGGATAAGATTTTTTAATTTTTTTTCCTCATTAGACACTAAAGTCTTATGATCATTAATTTAAACATCTTCCTTCTCTCTATGCTTCTTCCCCTCCCCCCCCCACCCCCCCTCCTCCTTTTTATACATTTCTTAGTGGGGATGTTTCTGTTAGAAACATTAGACAATGTTATTAAGCTACAAACCTCTTCGCCTCTATTATTGTTTCCCTTGAGGCAAACTTACTGACAAAAAAAAGAAAAAGAAAAAAAAACCCATTTCTAGTGTATTATTTTAGCAAATATATAAATAATTCTTAAAGTAATAATCTAGAGACACAATATTTTTATGAGTCAGATGAAATGCATCAATAATGTTGTTCAAAATTCAAATAGAGGGTGGAGCAAATATCCTAAAGGGGATTAACTTTTGAAGGTAATTTTGTGAGAGAGAGAGAGAGAGAGAGAGAGAGAGATGGTGACCTACCATTCCAAAAGTAGAGTAATTTATACTAGTATTAGAAAGGAAATTCCCCTCTTTTAGTGTCATGTTTTTTAATATACATAATAACTGTGGGGGATGAAAGCCCAAAACTTCTTAGTGGGTCTGGGGCACCATGTTGAGGGGTATTTTATTTCTAAATAGCAATAGCTGGATGGGAGGGCCCATCTGAGTGCGGGAAAGCCGGAGACGAATGAGGAGTGCGGTCCGAAGAGATTACCTTCATTCCGAGGAGCATATTATTGGTCCGAATAGGTCTTCTCCCTCGGATACAAGTATCCTTCGCCAATCAAACGTGTGGACGGTCTGAATGATTCTCCTAGCAAGTCCGGTGATAAGGATGAGCCCTAGGTATGTCTGGAGATGATAAGAATGAAGAAATATCTAAAGGAAAAGCTGCTACCACCATATTTAATGCGCTGCAACAGCTTTTTTGGCCGCATTTATGTGGAAAAGACCCCTGAACAGTGTAACTTCAGCTACCGCCACTCACAAAGAACTAAAGTAGACACATAACGTGACATGCACTCAAGTAAATACACGGATGAAGAACAGGTGGACGATGAAGATGATGGAGAGGGGTGCTATATAAAGAAGAAGTGTCCCTGATAAAGCGGGGAGGGAGAAAAAAGAAAAGAACAGCCCAACTGTAACTCTGAATATTGTAACTACTGTTCATTCAATAAAACGCCTCTTCGGACATTCTACTGAGAAGCTTCTTTGTCATTACTTTATGTTGTTTACGCCACACATAACCTAGCCAACCATTGTTTAATTCAGATCCAGCCCAGCTTTTTCACCCACTCTCTACAAATTCATTGTTCTGGGTTCGTTGGGCCTCTAACCCACCCTTTTTGGGCTTGGGCTACAAAAACTGACCCTACAATAACAAATGAGTTTGGTTTATCTTCAGTACTTTTTTACTGGACATGTCATTTTGTTTTAAATATACAATGGTAAGTGGTAGTGGGTTTTAATATTCACATTTTATTTAGTTAATGAATGATGTGACAGTTTTTTATTAAAAAAAATACTAAATAATACTAGAGGTAAGCCAAACTCATAACAAATTACTTAAAGAGGATCAAATATGTACAACTTAAAATAATCAAAGAAAAATTTTAAAAAATAATACTGTAATAATTATGTGGTCATTTTAATAAACTAATATGACCTATCAAATTCAACCCATGTTCTATATAACAATAAATTCAATAAACAATTTTGGTAGAAGTATACAAAACTCTCTTTTGGTTTTTCCTAAAATGTAAAACCTGCTCTAAAGTATTGAAAGTAGGGTTTGGTTTGCATCCAATGCTTTATGCACTGGAAACAACACTTATCCTATAAAGGCTACATGTCACTCAAGATCTTGTTTTGGAGGATTGAACAAAAAATGCATCTTTGAATGAAACACTTAATCACCTTGCGATATATATTATTTTATGCATAAAATTTTTTTTTTTTTTGAGGCGATTTATGCATAAAATGTTAATTGTATAACATATAATGGTCTTGAGATATTTTAGCGTAACACAAAATTCTCATGTGATGTTATTTTATTTTTCACATATGTTTAATGATTTACACATAAGTAAGAGTTTCTCAAGTCTCCATATTCTCTCTCTCTCTCTCTCTCTCTCTCTCTCTCTCTCAACTAAATAATTTCTCATATCTATTTACACACAGCCTCTTATTATGATATAATTACACTGGATCTATTATTAAATAACTTTTTTCTTTTTATATTTCAAAAATATCCATTAAATAGGATCCATCGAGATTCAAGGCGTGTGGTTCGAGTAGTTATCCTAGCATAGTGATGGAGCTTTTTAGGTTATTTCACCCTACAAGAGAGATTAACCTTTCGACAGATAGTGGGTCTGGAATCTCGACTTTTAGATTGAAACAAATTTAGACTTGGTCCCAGTTAAAGTCACCAGTTCGATCAGCTTTTCTGTGTGGTACCATAATATGTTATCTTTTAGGCCAACAAAAAGCTAGCACTGTAATTTGAAGAGTAAACTATAGTGTGAAAGAAGAAAAGTTTACTTTCATATTGACCTGGGTATATTTTAAAATAGAGAGCTTTTAGTCATTGTGATGTGTCTCACTCTCATCACTCATGATGGCACTTTCTTTTGCTAAGACAAAATAGGATATAATGGGAAAATAAATTTAAAGATTTTCATGAATGGTACCCGAAGGTAAAAATAATCAACGTTTTAAGCTGTCTTTTACACATTTTATTGTTGTTCTTACTAGATTAAAAAGAAGGTTTTTTTTTTTTTTTTCATGGTATCAATTCCTAGACATGAACGAATAATATCTGAGCATGTCTACAAAACATGTCGGCAACGAAGGCTCAGCTAATGTGGGACCAATTGGAAAGAACTCATTTCATGAGAATCATGACTCGTGAGTCAAGACACACTTCAGACTCTAAAGGCTGCCTATACCTCCAGCCCAGTACAAGCATCACAGGTGGGGGGAGAATCTCACCGTGAGCTCCTGAATTTTGTGATTCTTATAACATTCAGAATAATTAAAAGCTAAAGTATTCGCCATCTTTAGCAAAGGATATCTCCTTCATACAAGTTTAGGGTTAGTTTATGGTGGAGCAAAATAACATTCATCCAACTCAATTTTTATTTTAATACAAACAATTGGATGATAGTTTTGTTGAAACCACATAATAATTTGATTTTGAGACTCAATTTGAATCAATTCTAGGTATGCCCAAAGAATTTATTATTGTTATTTAAAACTAGTAAATACATACGGATCCTATGGGCCTTGAATCCAACATCATGTTGCTTTTGCAAGAAAAGAGCCATTAAAGCCAGAGGTCATTGGCTATTGCTGAAGAATTTCTTATATTACAATATCGACTGAGATGTCACTAGAGTATTTCCCTCCTTGCAGCAGAAGACCAGTATACATACGGAGGGCACACTCAAATACAGCAAATAACGAATAAAGACCTTGCTTTCGAAGATGTCACCTCTCCATCTTGTTTCTAGATTTACTGTACCAAAAGAGGAAAGCAGACAGAAGCTTACAGTCGATATCAGGCCAACATACCTTAGGATTGTAACTGCTGTTCAGAGATATGGAAAGTATCTATGTGCATGTCCCTCCTAGTTAAAATGTGCTGACAATTGAATATATGATGAGTTGGTATGATCCTGAAAATGTTAATTTAAGCACTTTATCCAACACCAGAGTAGGAGGAACTTTTACCACAATTATAGCTCAGAAACAGAAAGTAATTCACAGTGCAGACAATAATTACTTACCCAAAATTAAATAATATGGACAAGAATCATGGGACATCGGATGGCAACGCTACCATGGATACAAGCTTCAATTCCAAGTTATAGAGTTGTCTCTTCCTTTACGTGACCCTGCAACCCACACTCCATTCTGATTGCTGCCAAGAGTTCAGGAGAGACAGTTGGCCGAGTTCCACCCTCTTTCCCACCATCAATGACATTCTTCTTTTCGGCATGCCCAGGTATATCTCTCACCCCCCAACCCCTGTAAAGTATGACTTTGCTAGGCTCTTGAGAGACAAGAACTGCACCTGTTGCTTGCTGTGAGGGTATAAGAGAGAGAGAGAGAGAGAGAGAGAAACTATCAGCCAATCTGGTTAATCTATATGTAAAAACAAAGAGGGCATCAGGTGTGCATACCTCCAGCTTAAAAACCACCTCCTGGACTGACGTTCCTTTTGCTCTACCTTTGACATTCACAATAGCAAGAGGATGCTTCTTGAAATGAACCATGATTGCTTTTGCAACACCAGAGACAATGTTGTTTCTCCCTAGTATCAGTACCCAAAAATGATCAAGTTGTTCAAAATACATCAGTTGCTAGCAAATAGATAGGAAACATAACCAAAAAAGTTGGGGGGGGGAGAAGGAGGGCGCCTTTGGGGGTAGGGTAGGGGGAAGAAGCAAATATGCAAAGGCCTTAAGAAGAAAATGTATAATTCTTCACCATAAGGTATCTTAGGATATTGAACATAATTCAAAAGTTTCCATTTACTACAAAATCTATACGAACTTTAAAACAGTTGAAAAACGTTTCTGAAGTTTTTATCACTTATTTTTTGTCTTATTAAGCAAGTAAACTTATAAATTCTGAATACAGCTCCATTCTGTTGAACACATTTCAAATAAAAATCCAGCAGTTTATACCATAAAGAAATATTTCCGGATGAACGAAAAACTGAAGGAGAATGCAGCTAAGATGATAATTATGACCAACCAAGACCCGTATGAAGTTAGAAAAGGCAAATGTTGTAATTACTAAAACCTTAACAACAATGAGGGAAAACTGAAAGCTGTGAAAGAGGATTAAAAAATTACCTACTGCCAGTACAGGGCGAGTTTTCATCTTCAGGGCTTGCTTTCGTAAAAGAAGCCTCTCTTTATTGGAAAGAAGTACAGCTCTGTGGGGCATCTCTGATCCATTTTCCACTGCTATTGGAACCGGTTTCAAATCAATTTTTGCCGACTTAGCTGGTTCTATTGCATTGTTATCATAAACACAATGCTGAACTACTGCAGAAGAGCCTGTTTCTTCTGACTGAAAGTACACAAACCATACAGCATTAGCCATTAGAAGAAAAACAGAATATAAATAAACGCAGAAAGGATTCTTTACATTACCATAAAATTATCAGGGCAAGGTGTAGAGACAGCAGTTTCAACTTCACCATTCATATCCTTGCACAATTTTGCATGGGGTTCTTTACTAATTAATTCAGATGAAAATCCAGCTTTAATTTTACCAGTCCCATCCCCCTTAAAAGTTGATGAGAGGCCAAGCACTTTATCTTGTTGAGTGGCTTGTGGATTGTATATTGAAGCATCCGTGCCATCATTTAAGTTCATGAGAGTTAATTGAGCTCCATGTTTGTCCTCAGCCTTGAGTATTCACACAAAGCACTATTTCAGATATCAGCTTGAATAGATTTATTATTTTGTATAACATATTGCATGAAACATCCTCTCACATGGGGTGGACCCCACACTGGTTACACATAATACCACCTTGTTTGGGAAGGAGGTGGTACCATATGTATTAGACACACGTAGCATCTCTGTCATAGTGTACGGGTCCCACACATAAATGGGGCCCACACATTCTGAGGGAGATGCTACATGCATCTAATACATAAAATACTTTTTCGTTTGAAAGAGCATCTCAAGTTACAATATATCAATAGTTAATATATATGTGTATGCGCGTGTGTGCAGTGGGTTGGGGGGGGGGGGGGGGTGGGTTCTTAATTTTGTGCTAATGTCTCTCCCGCATTAAAGTTCAGTGAGGTATCCTGGTGTTCCACATTTCCCCTTCCAAATTGACTGTGAGTGATTGTGCCACACTGGTGGAGAAAATCTCTGCTCGGGCCAACTCTTGGGCCTCTAAGAAATCATCATTTGCAGGCAGAATACAATTTATATTCTCTGTTTTGTTTAGCATCAAGGTGTATTGGGCTAGCATTTTCATCTTGCCCAAAAAAGAGATTAAAACTAAAAAGCAGAAATTTTGTAGCTTCTTGCAGAGTGGTGGAGATAACCATCCAAAGGGGCCAAGGAAGCTTGGGAGCAAGTCTGTGGTCCAAAGAACGAGGGGAACTTGGGTTTAACAGAATTGATGATTAGAATCGTGCAGCTATAACGAAGCATATAAAGGTCAGCCTTGTTTCAATGGCAAGTGCCTTCCACCAAAAGTGTCAGGTGGCGGGTTCAAGTTTGAGAATTAGCCTCTCAAATAAATTAGGAGCAAAGCTGTCTAACATGACCTCTCCCAGGCCCTACAAAAGTGGAGCTTTCTGCATTGGGTACAACTTTTTAGCTATATAATGAAGCACATCTGGAATTTGTTTGCAAGGGCTGGATCAATTTGGGTAGCTTGGGTGAAGGAAAATCTCCTAAGAGAAAGAAGCTTCTAGTTGCTCTGGTTGCCATCCAAAGTAAGTTGCCTTTAATTGAATTTGGTGACTATGACAAACCTGTCTGGCTCCCTTCCAACTCTGGTACATTTAGTAATGCTAGAGCTTAAAATGTTGTTAAACATAAACTCCCAGACGCAGTATGGACTTAACTTGTATGGATCTTAATGGCAGTCCCCAGACATGCTTTCTTTTTGTGGTTAGCCCCCAAAAACAGGTTGGCCACAAGGGATTTTCTAAAATGGGGTTATCCAGGTGATACAACATGTGTCCTTTGTCGAAATTGTCTTGGAAGCCGTTATCATCTGTTCTTCAGTTGCCCTCTCACTGATAGAATTTGGGCTCACATCATGAGATTATGTTTGATTTTTAATCCTGTAACCAGTTGGAATGAGATAGTAGATTGGGATTTGGAAAAACTGGAAGGGTAAGGGTTTGAGGGCAGTTTTGTGTAAATTAGCTTGGGGAGCTGCTCTTTACCATCTATGGGTCCAAAGAAACAACCATATTCAGGGAGGCCATCTCAAAGCAGAGGAAAGTTTATTATAGGGCATTGAATTGGAAGTTAGACTTCGTGTTGCTGGCGGAGCTCATTTTAAGAATTCTATCTTGAACAGGGCCCTTTGCTGTTCTTGGGGGGTTTCTGAATCGAGTCTTGTTTAAAAGATCAAGTGGTATTGATACTTGGTGTATTTCCTAGTTGAAATGTGGTTTTATTGTAAGTTCTCACTTGCTCATCAAAAAAATATGCCTCATAAGATTTTGAATGCAACTATATCAATTCGAATGGTAAGCACACATGTTGGATTTTTATTTTGAAAATGAGAACCCCATATATGCATAGACCTAGAAATACAAATAAAAAATATAAACCACATTGTTTTAGCACATAGCTTCTGAATCCAAGATCAATAACTTACCTCTACATTATTCTCTTCATGGCAAGCAGGAATTACCGAGTGAGAGAGAGGACTGGAATTATGTTCCACATGTGATCTCCAGCATTCAGTTGCCTGCATATTGTTCATATCCTCTTTCACCTAATTTAACTCAAACTGTAAACTTCACCACAAATTTATAGGGGTGAAAGAACACAGAATGAACAGATATATAAGATGGCTCACCAATTTATAATTCAGTGCATCAGCTGGCAGAACATTGTTTGCCTCCTTGTCTTTATCCTGAATCAAGAAAATAACACATAATTTTCCTCAATATGATTGGGTAAATCAGCATAAAATAACAAAGCAAAAATTATTGGTGAAAAAAAGAATACAATGAAACACAGACAAAAGATAACTTACCAACTGAAGTTTCAAGTCATCTATGTTTTTGGTAAGGCTCAAAACATGGAGTTTCAGAGACTGCATGATAAAGCAGGAAAAAAGAACGCTGAAGTAAATATCAAGGTAAAATATTAGCTGATATAAATTAAACAAGCCAGCAGTCTCCCCATTGATAAACCATCCTGAACAGAGTCAAGGTCCATATCATAATGTATTTATGTCTGCAACTAAGTCCCTTAACTTGACAGGTTCCACGTGGAACACAATTCCGACCAAATCAATCAATTCTAACAATATCTTTATAGGGCTTGCCTTGTACCTTTGATGCTTTAACAGGGATAGATCGCTTGGTCATCAATTCAATCTCCTTTTTTTTTTTTTGTGAAAGTATGGAAGGTGCTTTTTCTATTATTATTTTAAGTTCAAGAAGAGAGTGAGAATTAACCACCCGCCTGTTAGGTGGGATGGTACCTCCCCAAACCTTAGAGATTGGGGTTTCAAAGAGGGGGGGGGGGGGGGGGAACAGGTTCGAGCAGTAGAGTAGGATTACTAACTATTATCAAAAGAAGAGAGTGATAATTAAAACTAGTTGACATGTGTGTGTGTGTCTGTGCGTGTTGTTTGGGCGGGGGGGGGGGGGGGGGGGGGGGTGGGGGGGAAGGGGGAACAGGTTCAAGTAGTAGTGTAGGATTACTAACTATTATCAAAAGAAGAGAGTGATAATTAAAACTAGTTGACATGTATGTGTGTGCACAGATAGACAAGCCAATTTACCTTGCGGCGTTGTGCCTCTATAGAGCGTTTCAATGCTTCTCTTTTATTTAGGAGCGTCTGAGGCCTTAGGCTAGCAGGCCGTGTATAATTCTTCCCACGATACACAATGATTGCATAACCCTTGCTCACTCTCTCAACCGCCACTAATATTCCACCACTTTCTGCCTCTAATGTCCGTGCTTCTTCGTGAACAGCTTCAATGCTTCTGGTTTTAGATATTATCTTCACAAGTTCCCTGTACTTCCAGTGAAGATGCATGTTTTCAACTGTTCCATCAAAAACCCCTCGCCTACCTGAATATGGAAAGACAATATGCTCATTAGTGCCCACTTCTGTGTGACATTTTTATCAGTCTTCAACTGCCATTCTGTTTACTCTTAAGAGAGGAAAAAATTGCATGCCCACTGTGCCAGGTTCAGAGTACAAAAAATGTATGCTAGATGGCAAAACTCACCCATTAGTAGGAAAGGCTTCATTCTCAAGGCAACCTTCCTTAGCATATATCTTTCTTCTTTAGTTATACCTTCTTTATCTATTTCAGATTGTTGGGGGATCTCTTCTTTCTCAAGCTCTGCTAGGAGTTTCTCAGCCCTTGCTTTCTTTTCTAGTGCCTATTCATGAGAAAGATGCTGAGTGCAAGATAAAAAACAATTCGACAAGAAATTAGCCACAGCGCCTTAGTAAATCATACCATCGACAATTTGATGCTAGTTCTTTTGATAGCTGCCTCAGTGGACCTTAGCTCTCTTTGTTCGAAAAGGAGACCCCTTTCCACATTATTGCCCCCATCAGGTTCACTTTCAGAACTACACTCTGCAGTATCAAGTTTAGGCTCCTGTACAGTTGTCACTGATGTACTACATCTTGTCCTTTCTTTCTCTCCATGAATTCCATACTTCCTCCGCTCTTCTATTGCAGAAGAAACTGCAGGTGGCAGAAAATCTTTCCCTCGATATAGGGCAAAAAATTCTGAATCCCGGGAAAGTAATATTCCTCCAGTCAGCCGCTGCAACATTTTTTAATTATTATTTAAAAGATGTCTGAATTTTTTTATAAGTAAGGAATTTATTAAAAGCACAAAAAAGGTGCAACCCAAGTACATGGAAAGTATACAATAGGAATAGGTACACCAACAATTATGCACAAAAATTACAACGGTTGAGCATCTCAATGAAATTTGAAAATGAATATAAGCCTAAAGCTGTCATCCTCTCAAATGAGGATTTGAGGAATGAAAGTTTTAAGTCCACAACTGATTTTTTCACACCCTTCAGAGCACCTGACATTTTTCTCTCTCCAAATGAACCACGTGAGCCAATGAGGAATTGCCTTTCAGAGTTCAATATACCTCCAGATAAAGTTGTTGCAAAGAATAAAAGTTCCCTAAAAAATTTTCAAATGACTAGCTTAAATATTATCTTTACATAAAAATGGAAATACATATCTTTTTATTTTTTTAAAATAATAAATAAAAGTCAAATTCCCCACCATTTAATTCTTCATCAGTTAGGAAGAGATAATATACAAGAGAGAGAGAGAGAGAGAGAGAGAGAGAGAGAAGTTAGCAGATATTAGAAACATAGTTCAATTATTTGTGCTTTGTTAAGATTATTTGGGTGCACAGGCATTGAGAAGAGTCAGAAATCTAGGAATTGCAAAACATAGAACCTTCTACATCCGCAAAGTACAATCAACAAAACAACCAAGCCTTAGTCCCAACATTTTGGGGCCAACTACGGATCCTCAAATGGACTAGTCAAAGTCGGTCACATGAACTCTTTTCCACCATTCTATTTTATTACTTTTACTAATGTTTTTTCTTTCTTTTGTCTTCCTCTTCATTTTTTCATTCCCTCGAGTTCCCCATCTTTTCCTCAATAGAGGTCACCCCTATCTTTAAGGGGATTTCCTCATTTCAAATCCTATCTTCTCTTGTATTTCCACTTATCTATCTTAACATTCTCATTTCAACTATATTCATTTTACAAACATGTCCTCTCATCATCCCAACATTCATCACCTTAGAGCATGGCTAGTCTAATAGAAATCTTGATCAAGTTTTTCATTTAACTTACCTATCCCTTTTTTTGGGGCTGAGGAAGTAAAGCCCTACTTATAATTACCACCCAAAAAAAAAAATTCCACCTTGACCGTAAACTGCAAATCTATTGTACTTTCTCCTGTTAACCTTAGTGATCAAGGACACAAAGGATAGGGGAGATTTATGTAAAGTGCTTCACCCATTTAAATATATGTAGAAACACAGGAAATTTATGACAAATCCTATCTTTTATAGTGGCCAGATAAAACATGCTCACATTACTCATCTACAAACAGCTTTCTTGCAGTCTAAAAAGTAGGGAATTACATCCCCTTATCCCTTCACATGAAAGAACTATGAATCTATGCATCATGAATATATTTTAGTTTAGAGGAAAAAGATCATGCGTCAAACATAATTGAGGTGGTAGGAACTTAAAAATACATAAATGTTCTAAATTATTGTCACATTATTACTAACCTTCAGCTCTTCAGCCATCATTTCACTATTAGTGTTCTGTACCCCTCTCTTAACGGCAATTTTGGCAATCTCACATTTCTCCCAGAGCTTGACAATGGAAGCAGCCAATCCTTGAAGATTCCTATTTCTGCCTGTTTAAAGGTATAAAGCAAGTAAATTTGGGTTGACCAGATTGTAACAGTTGTGTATCAAAAGCCATACTCACCTAATGCAAAATGGCATGGCAAGGGTCGACCAAGTCTTTTTAATGTAGTCATTTCATCATTTGTTAATACAGACTTCACACCATAGGGAAGAAGGCGGAAAGGCTTCCGGTATCCAGGAACAATGGCCGGCAGAAGATCAGCATCAACAGGGAGAGGGTCATAACCCCACCAATCAGTAAATCGTGGGCCCAACCCCTCTAATAAGCGATCCGCTTCTTCTGCAAGCTCTGCCTCACCTGGCAATTGAAATCGTACTCTGTTTGGCATACCAACACCTTGGATTAATTTTGGTTGAGATATTTCTTTGCTTGGACTTGTTGCAGCAGCTTTTACACCAATTATGCTGGATGAGCAGCTCTCCGTTTCATTTTGTTCATCATCATCAATGTGTGGATCCAGTATATCATCAGTCATGGTGTCATTTGTCAAAATTTTATCAGACAAAAAGTAAGGGTACTTATAATTGGCCCCCCTATACAAGACAATCTTACTTCCAGACCTCCAAACAACCAGACCTCCAGTTTTCCTCTGAAAATGTTTAAACAAAATTAAAATTAGAAAGCTATACAGGATGGATAATTATACATAAATTCCAAACCTCATCCTCTAACGGCTAATTGTGGATATCAGGAATCTAAGCTAAGTGATTATCACAAATCAAGCTCAGTAAGGCACACTATAAAATTTTTTAATGACCAAAACAAAACCTCAACGACTATCAGAGAAAAGACATTCAAATAGGTAAATCAAAACATTACCTAAGGTTTGCAATTTGAGATAGTGCTAAAAGTGTGGTCAAGGTTAGGCATGTTTGTAAAAATTTATTGACTGGGTTTCACAGAATCTGTTTAATGACGAATAAAATCAAGCAAAATTAACGGGAAAGCCCGAGGCTTTTTGGGAAGAAAAATATCTAGCAAGATAACTCCAAAGGGTTGGTCTAGTGATTTCCAATGACTCATGAAATCCATTAGGTCTTGGGTTGAAAACTCCTAACAAGCATCTTGGGGCCGACCCCAAAGGATCCTCTTTATAATTACCAGGTGTGTGCAGAACAGGGGCAACATACACCAGGGGAAATAGTCAAGTGCTTGAAAAGCTTGAATATAAGATTAAATTTATCATGACTGCCAATCACAGGTAAATTTTTGAATCAAAGTTATGGTACTTAGCAGAGATGAAGGGATATAAAGATCATTCCTTGGCTTTTAGGTTTGTCCTTGCCATGCTTATGTTCCCGAATACCAAACAACCTTAACATCCAATACAATGAGAGTGCCATTATAATTACTCACAAAGGTACTCCCACCACAGGTGCACAAGGCTCCTGCATAATACGAGGTTTGGAAGAAACTGATTCTCAAATCAAATTCAGAACACATCGAATGGTCGGAAGACACTCACCATCGCACCAAGGTTAAACCTTTAAATTCTTAAGAGAAGTACCTATACATAATACAACTCTATCCCCACTCTCATTTCCTTTCCACTTACAATCTCCAATTTCCACTAACACACTACTTCACGAATTCGATTGTAATTCCAGCATTATAACAACACAAACATTAATAACTACACATAAACTATCCAATACAGCACATTGCTCAATTTACAATTCAAAAGCAAAAGAATTGGGAAATCTTTAAGCTAACCTCCAATAATTCATGAGTCCTCTTCATGTTCATCCTACACAGATCCTCGCACTCGATTTTCACGACCTCATAGCGCCTCCACCGCTCATGAATACCATTTACAATCCCTTCAGTGATCCCTGCCTTCCCTACCTTTAACTTCTTCCTCGTCTCAATCCCAAGCCTCCTCAGCCTCCTCAGCTCCGCCTCGCTCAAGCTCAGCTCAGCCAATGTCGGCGCTTTCTTCTCCTCTCTCTTCTCCTTCTTATGCATCACCTTCTGCTTAATCACCTCGCGCCTCAGCTGGTGGTATTTGGTTATGGCGGAACCCGTGCCCGGAACCGGAACCGGGTTCTCGGGAGTGGACCAGCTCGTATCGAGAGTGTGCCCGACCCGGTGTTTGGGTAATTGGTGGGGCAGAGGGATGAAGATTTCTCCGGCATTTGGGCTCGGGTTCGGGTTCGGGTTCGGGTTTTGGGGGTCTTCGGCGAAGCCGAGAGAGCGGAGCTTGTGGGCAATGCGTTGGATAGCGGAATTTGGGAGGGTATGGGTATCTGAGGTGGAGCTCCGAATGAGGAAACGGGTTTTGGGGAGTGGTGAGTGTGAGTGTGAGTGTGAGGGGAAGAAGGTGAGGGGGAAGGGTGATTGGTCAGTGACAGTGAGGGGGTTTGAAGGGAGTGAGGAAGGGTGAATGTGAATGTGCGTTAAAGGAAGCAACATGAAGAATACGGATAGATATGATAATTAGAATCAGATAGAGAGAGAGAGAGAGAGAGTGAGAGCAGTGTAGAGGATGAAGATGAGGAGAGGGTAAGCCTTTTCTCTTTCTGCGAGGGAAAAGCTGGTTTTTTCTATTTTTACAATTTCGGAATTATTTAATTACATTTACAGTTCCAAAGTTGCTTTTGAAATAAGAATTTTTGTCAAAATCAATTTTCATAAAGTCCTGCTTAATTTTCACTATATCACAGAAAGATTAAAGCTAAACTATATTTGAAACTTTTGTTGCAAAAAATTAATGGAAAATGCTAATGGACGCTTTTAAGGTAATAATTAACAATTCATTTAAAGAAAGTTTTTATGGGAAAATAAAAATAATTTTTTGATAATTTTTTTCATTTTTAATAAAAGTTGTGCCAAAACTTTATTAAAATGGACGATTAATCATTACCCTAAGGACACTCAAGAGCATGATCCAAAATTAATTAGTAATTAGTATTATCCATAATAGCAGTTGTATGGCACAGCAGACCATGGACAGCAAAGTCGACTGCAAGAAAAATAACTCTAGTACCAAAGGGAGGGATGTAACAGTTGACATCAATTCTGTTGTATCGTCTCTACCTAAGTTTCTCTCTTTTTTTCATACTAGTTTAGAGACTATCGGGGATGTTTTTGCGACAAGGGCCGAAAATGTGAAAACGGCCTAAATCTCCCCTTGGGTTCTTTAGAAGTGTTTATTTATGAAAAATCAAGCCCAAAATTCACAATGTATAGAAAACAAAGGCTAATGGTGTTTTGACAAGAGAGAATCAAAATGTTAATAACAAAAGTGCAGAAAATGCATAAAAACATAACAGGTTTGAAACTTCGACGCACAGTCACCGAGAAGAAGAAATTGAGAAAGGTTGTGAGGAAGAGAGGGAAGGTTCCCCTATACTCATATTTCCACCCCTAAGGTTCAGAATTGTGAGAATGTTTCCTGACTCAGTGGGTTTTGGCTTTCAAGTTTCAACTCTATGGGGAAAACGTGGTTCAACAGGTCTGAAACTTCGACCCACAGTCACCAAGAAGAGAAAATTGAGAGAGGTTGTGAGGAAGAGAGGGAAGGTTCTCCTATACCCATATTTCTACCCCTAAGGTTCAAAATTGTGAGAATGTTGATTGGCTGAATGAGCTTTTACTCTGAAGTTTCAAGTATATGGGTAGAACATGATTGATCCCTTTTGAATCTGATTGGGACCTTTTGTATTGAACTTGGGGTGCTCTAAGTGATTGTTTTTGGTCAATAGAAGAGGCTTTAAACCCCAAGGTATCAATCAAAGAAGTTATGGTCAGATTTGATTTAATTGGGTAAGAGGGATGCCTTGCTTTTTGCATAATTTGGGAAATAAAGTAGCCTAATTTCATGGGCTGATGTTTCCTAGACATGGCAGGTCCTTGGAGATTGCATTTGGTTGTTGTAGTAGACAAGGCCAGCCACTTAGAGTCAGCTTTGTGTTTTAGGCAAAAAAATGGTAGAGTAGAAAAGTTGGGCCACAGTCACCCAAAGCATAAAAGTTGTTTTGAGGTGGAAATTTTGAATACAAGACCTCCTCCACGAGCTTGAGGTGCTACCAGTGTCTCTTGCCCACTTGGTAGCACGCATGGGCTGGGTTCATGCAAAAGGTCTGAAAGGAACCGACCCATACCATCCAAACCACACTTCCTCAATTTTCCCCAATAAGTCGCATGGGCTTAGGCCATACTTAAAAGAATAAAATAAAATATAATAAATATAATACATGAATTGAGCCCACAAGAAAGTCGGGCTTGTACAAAATGTATCGCGAAAATAGGTATCAACAGAGACTTAATAATTTAATATTGGTATTTTAAACTTCACATGTGTCTTACATGTGTTTTCTGTAGTGTAGTAACGGTAGGCTAACTGAGGTATTAATTTGGCAAGTATATAGAGTTTTAGTAGTAAATTGGTTAAAATAAAAGTTTAGAAGACGTAATAACCACTACTCTAAAGTTTAAGGGAGTGAATGAGCATTTTTCCTTGAGTTATTTTAAGAAAGTTGTCTCATTTGTATTTTATATATAGCTTAGATCTACAGTAAGCATGAAAGTGCAAGGAAAAGAAAGTGAAGGAAGCAGGTGCATGTGTAAGGAAATACCACGGAAAGAGTAAAATAGTAAAAAGTATATGTGTAGCAAAGCATGCATAATGTTTTAAGTATTAATCAAATTATTCTTTTATTGATAACTTTTTTTTTGTTTATTCTACTTGAGTGTTGTGAGATTTAAAGTATTTGATAAGATATTTCTTTCTGAGTATTATTTATTATTCTAACAAAAAATTTTGCACCAAAAAATCTCAACAAATCTTTGATTTTCAAGCTTCCACAGTTTTTTGCAAAATCTCCAATGGACGGCTTCAATTTTTTGTTTCCCTTTGTGGGCAGATGCATACTATTCTCCACCTTGGGTTTTAAGCCCAAAAGACTTCCTCTAGAGCTTCTACTTGTTGATTGAATTCATTCAGGGTTAAAACTTGAAAGCCTTGTTTTGGATATCAACCAATTTGTTAGTGGTTTCCTTGATTTTGTAGTGGAGGTTACCAAACACAATTTTGTTGCGTTCCATAAAATTATTTTGGAGCACTTTTAGTTTGGAGGATACAAGCAGCAGAACAAGATATATAATATATTGATATTCAAACCGAAATGATCCACGAGACTACGAGTCTACGTCTATATCTTGGTATAAAACAAGTATCCAAAACCAGTGGAGCATGATCTGATGATACTACTATTGGCCATTGGCCAAGCATCCAAGTTACAAAATTCAAAATCCTTTAACCATTCCTCGCTAACAAAAGCTCGATCAATGCATTTAACTACAAGATCACAGCCTTGTCTATTAATTATTTGTCTTAGCTGTAATGGGCGCCTTTAGCTTCATGGAGTGGAGCCATTGCTTCCTGCTGCACACAGAGATGAAAAGCCATAGCCCCTTGTGGACAGTATGGATGTTTTAAGGAGCTCTACATAGATAACCAAATGTTTGCTAGTAACAACATAATTATCATTTTTGGCGATAACAAATGCATAATTCTCTTCTTCACAAAACTGCGACCCCACACTTCAGGTGCCCGGATAATAGATGCATAATTCCCTTCTTCACAAGACTGCGACCCCACATTTTAGGTGCCCAAAACCCGACAGACAAATCCCCAGAACTACAAGTAGTCAACTATTGCCCTTATTGTGAAGAATTCAAACCAACAAAACATGAATGCCAACCCATGTACATTGACATAGAAGCAGATAACTCTAGTCCCCTTGATTATGACAACTATGTAGATACAGACTGACTCCCACCAACAGGCATGGCAGGTAGACACTGTTCATTAGCACACTCAAGACAGACAGGTAGGTAAAAGAACCTCCACATTTCATCATTGCAAGATAGACAACTTAAG
This sequence comes from Quercus ilex subsp. ballota, assembly GCA_032727855.1. Lineage (NCBI taxonomy): Eukaryota > Viridiplantae > Streptophyta > Magnoliopsida > Fagales > Fagaceae > Quercus > Quercus ilex. The sequence continues at coordinate 78,016,023 of CM064909.1, forward strand.
ATGCCACATTTCATCATTACAAGAAGATAGAATCAGGGCAGAAAGAAGATAGAAAGAAGAAATGATAGGAAGGAACCATCTACTACAAAGCCTACATGATAAAACAAAAATGTCACTATTCATGAAAAGTTTAAACTATTCATTGAATAGTATCCTTTACTGATAGATTAACTAGGGTTCACTTTTCGCAACTAAAATTACTTTTCAAGACATACCATGGTTCACTACTTCTGCAAATAGATAGGCTCTTGATAAAAGAAGACTGTTCTAATTCAATACTCACTCAGAAGGTCTACTGTTAAGGTCCATAGCTACATTCCACACCTCTTGCCATTTATTGAGACATGGTTGGTTGCCTATAAACAAAAGAGATATAAGTTATAGACATAGATCCACTGCGTAATTTTGTACGTGCTACATGCACCTAAACCTCTACAGATCCAAGAGATGATCCTCACAGTTCCATTGGAGGCTCATTTGAGCAAGCCTTTTAAAAGCCCCATAATCTCAGTTTGCAGATCAGGTATGCCCCACAATTCTTCTTTTGTAACACCTTTTGTGTACTACTATGCTCGGTATTATCTATGAATTTGAGCAAGCCTTTTGTGTACTACTTTTGTAAAGAGGGTTGACGTTTGAAAGTTCAAAATGGGTATGAAACACCTTTGAACATTTAGACCCCAAATTACAAATTATCAATTCAAGCTTATTATCAAACAATTAATGTGCGGAATATGAACATAAGCCAAACACAAAATTGATAAACAATCTAAGCCAAATATAAACACATCCACAACAATAAATATAGGGCAAAGATAAAGAGAAGGAAGATGCAAACACATGGATAACACACGATGTGTTATCGAAGAAGAAACTAAAGTCCTCGGCGTAAAACATCTCCGCCGCCCTCCAAGCGGTGAAATAATCCACTAAAGAATGTAGTTGGGATACATGAACAATAGAAGACCCTCCAAGCCTAATCTACCCAAGTACCTAAGCCCTCCAAGCTTCTTGCTCTAACGAGGTTACGCCGAACCTATTTCTTCTTTAGCTTCCCGGATTCTGCTACTAGACCATAGCATTAAATGAACCTTCTCACAGACGTGGGTGTGGTTCATTTAAATGAACCTTCTCTTCGTATGTGAGAAGGTTCCAAACACACACCCACTATATTGGTTCCTTCCAAACTGCTTCCTTTAGCACTAAATGAACCTTCTCACAGACGTGGGTGTGGTGAGAAAAGGATTTGGTCAATGTCCTCTCAAGGGTATGACAATGGAGAGGAAGAGAGTATAGGAATTTGTAGAGTCTCTAAGGTAAGATTGTGGATGAATCAATCTTGTTTTTCTCTAGGGTTTCTCTCACAAAATTCTCTCTAAAACATCTCACAATTTAGTGGGTATAAGGATCTATATATAGTGGTGTGTGTTTGGAATACGAAGAGACAGTTTTTGCCAAACAGGGTAAGTTGGCGGCTTGACCTCGCGGCTCGTCTAAGTCGCGAGTTCAAGTCGCGAAGTAACGGCCTGGCCAGCCTGGGACTTTTGTCCTGTAGTGCGACAGCTAGCGTGACCCTTCAACTCCCCTGTGTGCTTCTCACGTGCTTGCATTTGGCGGCTTGCCAGTCGCGAGTCAGCCGCGAGTCCTAGCCGCGAAACACTGATTCTTTGCATAAACTTGAGCTTTTCTTCACACTCTCTTCACACACTACCCTTACATGAATCCCACCTAAATACAGGGTTACTAAGTGCTAAATTACAAGCAAATTGGCACAGAATAAAGCCAACAAGATGGTTGATAAATTTCAACCTTACAATACGTTAAGTCAAACTGGTTAAATGGGTCTAGTCACTAGTGTAATTACTTGTGAGTATAGGCAAGGATCAGGTGGGTTATTCTAATGGAGTGGGCTTTCTCCTTTTGGGCTCACCATGGCAAAATTATAGAGCCAGGTATCTGGGTCCAATCCTTTTATAGGGATTGTATGCAGCCCCAAGTTCTATAAAGTGGACCTGGATTAGAGTGTGGACATGTGTGAGGAGCTTGAGAAATGTTTCACTAAAATGCAAAATTATATCATTTAAGTTGGGATAATTTTGATATTTATCCTTATTGTTTCAAAATTTGGATTTAGTGTCTAACATTTGATAGAGTTTTGAATTATTTCCTTCTATCCATGCTTATTAATGGCGTGTTTATTAAATGACAACTAAACTCAAAACTTCGTAGTATTAGAGCAACTACATCAGCTCATCTATAATCTTCTAAAATAGAAAAAAGTACCAATTTTACACATTCTAACCCAAAAAATACCCATATCAGTTTTTGTAAAGATGTGCAAATATACACCATGGCCATGTAAATGAACAATAACCGTGCATATATGCACGGTTACTGTTCACCGTGTAAATGATTTTTTAATTTTTTTTTCTCTCTCCTCTATCAAACTACAACAAACTAGCGCGGCAGAATAAGAAGGAAGAAGAGAATAACCACCCAACAACCAAACCCAGCGCCACCACCAAACACTGCAACCTAGCACAGAAAAATATCCCAAAATCAATAGAAAATTAACCCAAAATCGGTGGAAAAGCAATTAAAAATCCAACTCAAAATCAAGACAAACCTACTGGAAAACCCAACTCAAAATCAATCAAAACTCACCAGGAAACCCAACCTAAAAACAATCCAAACCCACCGGAAAACCCAGCCCAAACCATACTCAACGGAAAACCCACATGAAATGCCCAACAGAGCCGGATCTACCGCCCGATCTGTTGCCACTGCTACCGCCCAATTTGCTGCCGTCGGGTCTTCCATTGTTGTCGTCGGTTGGGGGTGGGAGGCGAAGGGCCGGTGGTGGAGGAGAGAGGGAGGGGCGAAGGAAAGAGGGAGGGCGAAAGCGAAAGGGAGGCCGAATCGGCTGATGGCTGAGGCAGCGGGGAGCTAGATCGGCGAGCTAGGAGTGAGCTGGGAGTGAGTGAGGGAAAGAGAGAAAGGGTGAGTGAGCTGAAAAAGGAAAATAGATTATGAGGGAAAGAGAGAATGGGTGAGGAAAAGAGAGAAACGGGTATTAATAAATAATAATAAAAAAACAATAAATAATATTATTTAATTAGAATAGATTTGTAAAATAGATTAACTGACATGGGTGTTTTGGAAATGTGGTAGTGTAAAATAGAAAAAGTAGGTTTTTAGTGTAAAATAAACGGAAATTTTTAGACGAATTGATGTGGTTGCTCTAAATATGCAAAACTATGTACTTTTGAACATGCTAGAAAAAATTTATTTTTCCTAGTTTTTATTCACATTATATATAAACATGTATTTCTTTCATGTGTTTTATCCTCTTAAAGCAACCCTCTCATACTTCGATTAAGGATCCTCCATTTCAATTAAAAAAATACTCTCTCCATTCCAAGTGACATAAAGTGGATCATTTTTTGCAAATTAAAAATAGCTCTCCACATAGCAAAGAATTGAGAGAGTTCATAGCATGATAATGACATTACATTGATGGTTAAACACCCAAAAATGACAAAATTCATTAATTTTAGAGTTTCATGATAGGTGAAGTTAAATTCAATATCATGTCCTTTAAAAATTCAAATGACATGACATTTTGTACTCTATTAGATTCAAGAAATAAAATCTCAATTGTGAATAGACTCTCCATTTTAAGTTAATTGAAGAGGATCATGTTCTTATTTCCGCACTAGTTTATCAAATCCACTCAATGAGAAAGTCGCCATGAATGAGGTTACTAGTTGAAGCTCAAAGCTAAACATTGAGCCTTTGCATCGTAATTGCCATCTTTGATTTTTCTCGGGACCAAGACAAAAGGACAAGCATGGTACATTGAGTACAAACCAAGTCATAAAATGATGGTTAGCCTCGTATTACAACTCTTTAAATCTCTCAAGGTGTTATCCTCTCTCTCTCTCTCTCTCTCTCTCTCTCTCTCATATTTTTCTTTTTCTAGATAGTAAGGGGCTGTTTGAATTTCATGTTTTCCATCACTCAACACTCTGTTTTCATCACCCATAACTCAAAATTTGTGGGTCCCACGATAGAAGGGTGTGTTAGCAAACTTTTACTAGTTCTCATCTAAGTCTACCACTAACACTACTTTTTTACTTACCACTATCAATCTACTACATCAACAAGTATGAAAAATTTTGTCAAATTTTTTTTTTCTATAAAATTTCTATAAAAAAAAAAAAAATTACGTAGTTCATGTTAATTATTAGTAATTTTGCATCTAAAATAAGATAATCAATTTTCGCCTTAGGCCCCCAAATGTATCAAACCGCCCCTGGTTGTACATACTATTGTGATTAAAGTTAGAGAGTATTGAGAATCAAGGTATTTCGATAGAGTGAAGTCATATCTCAGTCATGCGAAATTCAAATTCTCGGTTGAGCTTGTAAAATCTTAGTTATGTGAGCTTTAAGTAGTTTAGAAAGTCTCATTAGGCCTTCTTTAGACACCCAGTAAACCAAAATTCAAATACGAGAATTTTTCTGATTTGCTTCAAAAGGTGTTTGTGTCCAAACCCTATGTCTATTTAAACCCTACATCAGCCCAAATCAAAAGAAAAGAAAGAGGGCCACTGGAATCAGAGAAAAACACTAATAACTAGTTTTTTCTTTACACCTTCTTTGAATTGACAAAAACTTTGAGGGGAGACTCCAACGATCCAACCACCTAACAACACAAGATCATCGTTTGTGTTGTTGGAGTGCCATACTGAAACTATTGAGACTACATCAAATCCTTAGCTGGCCTTGAAGTTAACTATTTCTTCTTGCGTGGGGGGGGGGGGGGGGGGAATACTGTAAGGATGAACATTGCAAGAAGAAATTGTAGTAAGAGCTGTGTCACGCTCTAAACTTGAAAGGATCCAAAGCATGAGAAAAACATCTCAAAGGTACATGTAGATTTTGTTCCTTATTGACAATTCAATCCACATAAATCATATCAAGTACCAACATAAAAAATTATCGTAATAAATCCATTTAATATACTCTCAAAGTAAGTCAGAGCTCTATACAATAATTACAAGGACTATTGGCCACAAAAGAAATAGAGGTCTGAATAAATAATTACATATCATCAACTTGTCCCATTAGTGGAAATAAAGGTATAACCACTATTAGATACAAAAGAATTGGGTTAAGGCTACTCTAAGTTATACATCATCAATTATCTCCATCACAAAAGTTAGCCTCCATCAGCAGTTAGTCTAATTACTGCTAGCCACCAAAAAGCTGTCTCAAAAAGATAGTTGCCTACTCTGAAAAAGTTTGTAAAATAATGGAGTGAGACAGAGCCCAGTAAGTAGTATAATTAATAGGGGTGGGAGAAATGCAAGTTTCAGGACAATGAACATTTTACAAACATGCTAAAATTTGAGAATTTCCATTTGAATTCTGCAAAATAAATTTCCTTAACATCATGTCAAGAATGATAGACATATTGTAGCACCAAGCTTCCCAAAGTAACTATGAAACTACATATTATTCATTGTGAGCTATAAAATATCCAATACCATTTCAAATCCATAAACCTCACCCAAGGCCACATGACAAGGTCATCACACAGACGGGGTCGTCACACAGACGGGTAATCACCAATATCATGGCACAATGACAAATCCACGTCAAAAGCTCACAAGTTAATGTATTTGAAATATACAGTTCACTTCCAAGTAGTTTCATAAAATATTTCAATAACCAAATATCCATAATATTCTTAAGGTCCTCAAAACCATTTCTTGTCATAAGTATTTTGCTTAAATTTTCCAAATAATACAAGCTAAGATAAAGCATCTTTAGAATTTGCAAATAATGCAATAAATTCATAAAATCCAATCCCAAGAATTTTATAAAAGATGCTTATCTTTTCCAAGCTAACAAATCATGCATTTCCCCATTTGCATTACCAAATATGATGCACTTTTCACAAATAATCACAAACATTAAAGTTACAACATAAAGCTTTCTAGGAAAACATAGTTTCCATAAACAATTTCCCAAAATGTGTTTAACTCAAAAACAATGCTTTATGCAACATGATTATTTTCCAAAAATCTCATTAAAAAGCTACTTACCTTGCAACCCGCAAAAGCCTAATTTTCTAAGCTTCAAAGGAGATTAGCTAGAACCTAAACAATACCAAACAAACCTATCACAATAAGCATAAAGCTTGACATTTTATCTAGCTACGAATTATAAATCGCTACATAAGAAATTAATTAGGCAAGCCTAAGTACATAACCTCACAAATAATGTATTCCACTTCCAAAGTTTTTTGACAATTTCATTACATGACATAGACTCCAACTTATCATCATGTCATTCCAAGCTTCACCTTTACCGTAAGAGATCCTAACACCTTATGAATTTTTTCCTCAATATACATGTCATTTTCAAGAGACCCATAAAACAACAACATATATAACAATACCCACCAATACAAACCCCAAATGTAAATCCTCCACTAGCTCCAAATACACAATAAAAATTAGACTTATCAACTATTGCACATTAGAAAGCCAAAACTCCGAAATCTTCATCACTTAGCTAACCACCATTTCAAAAATCATAAACCCACTCATCAAAAACATCCACCAAGACCAAAACCCATACATAAAAACACATAAATATCACTTCTAATGCTCATAAATCACATGGGTATTATTATCAAAGCTTAGATAAACATAACCTCAAGCAAAAGCATATAAACCCACAAAAAGATAAGAAATTTTTACTTCAAATAGTAGAGGTGAGTGAGCCTTACCGTTTTCCTATGGAATTTTCAGGTGATCTTGCCGGAAAAATGGTGGTGGAAGAGGTGAGGAGTGGTACCAGTTGGAGAGTGAGGGAGTTATGAGAGAGGAGTGTTGTGAGGAAAATGAACAAAAGAAAAGTGTAGAGGAACACTTTGACCGGCCAAAAAGGGAGAGAGGGAGATATTTTGAGGGAATGTGTGGTGGTAAGTGAGGTCACACGTGTGGCTCCTTAAAAATCTGAACCCCTTTTTTTTTTTTTAATTGGGCTGGGCTGTTACATTCTCCCCTTCTTATAAAAAATTCGTCCTCAAAATTGTACACATTAAACTTAGGTCTCTTTCCTTCATGCACTTGATTCATAATTTTCATCAACTATGAGTCACTACCTTGCACCAATTTAATTTTCTTTACTAGAGTTGGTTGAACTTTCAACTAACCAAGTAGGCCTCTGAATGGCCTATACAACCTCAACTCTCAACCTTTCTAGATCAATGATATTTTCCTTTAAGTTGTAGGCAAAGTAGCTGCAAAATAACAGGAGACTTTCTACTAAGCGCACCAATAATGACATAGCCTTACGAAGGTGATAGTTAATAGAATAATCATAGTCCTTAAACAATTTAAGCCATCTCCGTTGTCCCATATTTAGCTCATTCTGGTTAAATAGATACTCTAAACTTTTATGATCCATACAAATATCATATCTTTCATACAAATCATGTCTCCAAATTTTCAAGCAAACACAACTGTAACTAACTCCAAGTCACGTGGGGAAATCTTTCTCATGATTCTTACATCCTACTAAGATCCAATGTAATTCCATCCTTAGAGATCACATAACAACACTACTTGGTCCAACCAAAATTCACACTTCCTCAATTTAACAAACCACTTACTTTCTCTTAGTATTATTATTTTCTTTTAATAATCCTCAAGTGTTCCTCATCTCTTCTAGACCCTTAGAATAAGCCAAAATATTATCAATGAATACAATGATAAAATGATCCAGTTAATCATGAAATGCCACATTCATCAAATCCTTAGAGGTAGTAGGGGCATTAATTAATCCAAATAGCATCATTAAGAACTCATAATGACCATACCTAGCCCAAAAGACCATCTTTGGTATTTCCCAAATTTTTGACTAGTGGTAACCAAAACAAGATTAATTTTAGAAAATACTTGTGCTCTTTGCAACTAGCCAAACAAGTCATCAATGTAAAGCAAAAGGATATTTACTCTTGACGGTAACTCAATTTAAATCATGGTAATTGGTACATAACCTTATAGATCCATCATTCTCCCTAAAAATACATACATGCATGATAAGAAGCTAACCGATCCATGCCTAGGATAACATAAAAATCTCTTATCTAGTAACACCATTTTAGCTAATAAATCTCTACCCCCAAAAAGATACAAGACTTGAGAACGAGATTATTCCATATAATATCACCGATTGGGGTAGAAGTTAATAACTTAAAATCAAGTAGTTCCAAGCTCTTGTCACAACTTTTAGTAAAGCACTAGGAACAAAATAATGCATGGAACCAATATCAAAAGAACTCTAATATCTGTGGAGAACAAAGGAAGTATTCTGTCACCACTGTATCCGCGGCCTGAGCATCCTGAGCAGTCAATGCATATACTCTACCTTCCACCTTCTTCCCATTGTTATTACCCTTAAAAGTTTGAGGTAAAGAAGAGGAACCCGAGCCCCTAGCAATTGGGCATTCTTTAGCAAAGTGATCCGGTTTCTTACAGCTGTAGCACAACTTAACTCCACCACAAGCATAACCATTATGAAATCTATCACAATGGGAGCAACGCTTCTTTCCACTTGGCTAAGGAGAGACACCTTTGCCTTGCCCATTAGAATGATCCCCATTATCCGACTTCTTAAAGAACCCCTTCATGAAATTTTTCCCCCGACCCTCTCCATGTTGAAAACCAGAGGGTTCTTGCTTCTTTTAATCATTCTTGGAGCCAAGGTTGCACTTAAAGTCTTCTTCAAGACTCATTGCCCGCTTCACAGTCTCAGTAAAAGTGCCCACTCTAGAAGCTATAATGTGGGGGTGAATCCTATCATTAAGACCTTTCTGAAATTTACTTACTTTCTTGGGCTCATCCGGAATCAAGTAAGGAGCAAAGCAAGAAAGCTCCACAAACACATGAAATTATGAACAGAAAGTTTTTTGTGGTAGAATGAACAGCAGAGTTGTTAACCAAGATCACTTGTGTAAAAAACGAATCAATAGCATCCTGATTAAGGTACAAAACGATTTCACAACAAACAATAGATCGAATAAACTAAAACGTATATGTCCTCTTCTTGGTTACGTTCAAAATTAGACAAAACATCAGCTTAGAGGTTGGCTTCATGTAAGAAATGCTTCTGATTGTATTACTCAAGTTCGTTCAGCAACCACCTGCGATCACGTAAATGAGAGGAGAGATCTATTAGAAGAAGAGTTGGAGTCGACAATGTCCACAACAAATTTAGCATACAACATTTAGCATACAACTTTATTTCGAGACTATTGAACCCCAACTTAGAAGCCAGAATCAGCCCAGAACTCCCTACTCCAGAAGAAGTCCAAATAGATCTGGAGAATCCACATATCTTCAGTGTACCTATCAACAGAACCTTCAAGGTTTGTTTAATTTTAAGCACAAATTACGGGAATACCCATCCTATTCCAAAAAGAGGATTTTACTAATGTGTGCCTTTAGGGCACACATTAATTTCTATTTTTGGAAAAAAAAAATTCGAGAATTGAAAAAATAATGACAGCCTTTTCAATCCTCGAAAAAATGTTTCCAAAAATAAAAATTTCAATGTGTGCCCTTGGGGCACATATTAACCGGACCCTAAAAAAGATTTAGCAAATCTACAGTCTTTGAGTATGTGAATAACGGATTCATTACCTAATAAGTTGCAAAACAGAACAAGTATTGGTACAATTAATGCCTCTCTTGGCATGGACCTATGTGACTGACACTTTCTAGCACACACAGCCACTGCAAAATCTCAGTTCTGCTACTTCGGTTCAAACTTCTATAAACAATACTACTATTTTTTTTTTTTTTTTTTTTGAGAATCAAACAATACTACTATATATTACGTCATATGATCAAAACAAAACATTGCAACAAAGTTTATGGGACCGTTTGGTACATGTGTTTAAAAACTGAAAATTATTGTTTGAAAATATTTGTGGAAATACGTAAAATATTGTTTAAAAACTGAAAATAGTTGTTTAAAAATACTGACCAAACACCCCCTATAACTCTTCCTCTCTTAAAAAATGTGTACGACTCAAACTTAAATTTTAGTGTCAATGACAGAATAGACACTTATACTTCACCACAATAAATTCAAATAAATGTTTCCAAAGAAGCCATGCAATTGCCAATAAATGACCACATGAAATAACATTTTGAAAGCTTCCTTCAAAATTTGAACTACTAATATTAGTCATTGGATGTGAGACTTTATTAGAAGTATGTAAATTACCTCATTTGTCAAACAACAAAAGATTGTATAGTGGATAATCATCGTGGTCCTGATAGAACTGAAGGCAATAATGGAGTAGTATCATTAACATGCACTACCTCATTATCAACTCCAGCAATTGAATTTAGTAAAGGTGGATTAAAGAAGAAATAATCTAGGTCTGATTCAACATTCACAACACCCTCCATGACCTTAACCACTGTGGACATAGAAGGTCTCCTTGTGAAATTATTTTGCAAACACCATTTTGCAACCCTCATCGTATTCACAACTTCTTCTCCATGTAATTGCATTTCTTCATTGTACTAATCAACTAGATCCAATAATTGGTCCTCCTCAATCTTTTTCTTGAAAAGTTCAAGTAGATGCATTGCTTCCTATGGTTGAGAGAGATCAACATTTTTCCTTCCACACTGATAGGCCACAAACTAAATGACCCCTTGTGATTAAACCAATTAATTAATTAGCCAAGTTATTAATTAATCAATTAATCATGCAAATGCGTGGAAGCACAAACAAATCACTAATAAACTAAATATGCAGCGGAAAGTAAACGACATGGTGATTTGTTTACGAATGGGAAAAACCCTTACGGCAAAAACCCCACCGGGTGATTTTCAGGTCACCACTCCCGAAACTCCACTATTATCAAAACAAGCGGTTACAAGTAAAGAAATCCCAAATACCTTACCAACCTACAGTTGAACCCTTACCCTAATACCCAATTGGACTTGATCTATAGTGACAGTTCCCACCTTTGATGCACGGCTCCCAAGTACGTGACTAACCAATGCGCGGATCCCAGTACGTGACTTTAACACCAACTTAGAAGGAGAGGTTGGCTGCAAAGTTCTTCAGTTCATCCTACACGATGAAGATTAAGAAGATGCTTGGTCACAAAACCCTTTGGTGCAAATACACAGCAACTTCTTCAGAAGAGATGAACTAGGTCAAGAACTTCGTCTTTGATCACAAATTGCTTGAACAGAGTTTGCTCAATGCTTGTGCAACTTGTGTACAATTTGACGACTCTTAAAATAATCCTTTTATATGTCTAGGGTTAGGAGAAAAGAAGGCCCAAAGACACATCCACAGATCCCAAGAAATCAGATCAGAAAATCTGATTTTATAAACCTCGACAAATAGTAAGGTGTCGAGGAGCTATCGAGCAGGTGTCGAGCTTTAATGAATTTGCACTTTAGCTTGTTTTTCTTGGACAGACTTGATGACTTCAACACTTAATCTTGAAACCTTGTTTCTTGAAGTATTAAAAACACCTAGAACTACCCAATTAAAAGTAAAGTGCGTTTTGTCAAAGGATTAGCCAATTTACATAAACAAATGACATATGTTCTTAACAAGTGAAAACACATATGTCCTAACAATCTCCCCCTTTGACAATCCGTGACAAAACCACAACAAACAAATGAACATATGAGAGAAGTCATAAATCACTCAACTCATATTCACTTGTTGAATACAATAAAATCTATCCTAACACAAACTCTTGAAAAACTTTGCAAGAATAGAGTTTATGGCAAGTAGACTTTGACAACCTGTATTTCTGAAACAATTTAAACAAAACTCATCAAGGCATCTTGTGTGAAACAAAAATAATAGATTGCATACAAGTATAAGAAACATGTGTATAAAGATAGAGAAGAAACAACACATGAAGAGATAGGTGAAAGAAACATACATCTGCATATAATGAATATAAGTACAATGTATGTAAAACTGGTCACAAGACCTCATATACAAGAACAATGTATCTAAAAAGTAAGAAAAGAAAAGATACATCATATCCTTACTACATCCCTCAAGTATCAACACTCCCCCTAACAAACTGTCCTATACTAACTTTCCCCTTAAGATGACTACTCTCATATCCAAAACTACTCCCCCTTTTTGTCACGAGTGACAAAGGGTAAGTGTGACAAGTAGACGTCTCATCAGTAGAGCTAGCATCTCCATCATCATCCAAAGCATCATCGTCATCACCATTATCGTCATCATCAGAATCAGAAGCCGCTAGAGGAGGTGGTGAAGGAGTAGCCTCAGAAGCAAACCCACCCATGGTCGCCTGCCGTCATGCAATACGACCAACACGAACATTCACCTGATACAACTCAGTAGAGAGCGTATCTAGGCGAGTATCCATGCGCTGCAGTTGCGCCATGATGTCTCCAAGAGATACATCGCCCATAGAGGAGGAAGGAGCGGACGTAGACGGAGCAGTACAAGATGGAGCGGAACGGGAGGAAGGAGTGGAATCCGGCTGTCTCGACCTAAACTGCACTGCACTACGTTTTACGGTAGCGGCATCTATGGCACAAATGTGAGTGAAATGGTCGGACACAGGAAAAGGGACAGAAAAATGGCATAAGATCCTCGTGATAGTGGAAGGAAAGATGAGCTTATCACGGGACGCCGAATCTAAATGAACATCTATGATAGAAAGAATGAAATGAGAAGGAAAATCTATAGTAAGATGCTCAAGACGAGATAACAAAAATCGAGCACGAGGCTCTATGATGGAGTTGTAGTGAGAGAGAGGATGGAGTACAAAAGTCATCACCATGTTTAAGAATCTAGAACCTTTAGCAAAAGGTCTACATGATGTATACTGATGTTCACCCCAATCAGTAGGGTGCTCACAAAAAGTCATCAGAATCTAGGACCTTTAGCAAAAGGTCTACATGATGTATACTGATGTTCACCCCAATCAGCAGGGTGCTCACAAAAAGTAGAAATGAGCTCATCTTTGGACACAGTCCTCAGATGCTCAAAAGAAGGATAGTCAGGAAACTCTATCCTAGAAACCTGAAGCACATCCGCAACTAGCTACAGTGTGATAGGGATGCGCGTACCTCGAACGCGAGTGAAAAAGAGAGGTACTGAACGATCAATTCCGTGCATGTTAGAGTAAAACTCCTGAATAAGCACGAGAGGATAAGTGACCGGAACATCACACAGTGACTCCCATCCCCTACTGTGAATGACAGAGGGAAGGTCAGTATCGGCGAAGTCCGCAAAAATGACTTGGCGTTCCGAATGAACACCTCGTCTAGAGAAGTTTTACGAGAATGCCTTGTGGGCATTATCATCACGGAACCGAAGATTAAGAGGAACAGAATCAGAAGAGGAGGAAGCTCCAGAACGAAGAGGGTTCCGAGCAGGAGTGGATTTACGCTTAGGTGTCATAGACACTACTAACGTAAACAGAATGAGAAAGAGGGAGAGAAAGAGACAATCAGAAAAGTCCCAAAACAGTTCAAATATATCAAATATATTGAATAAGGAGTACGTATGCATAATGAATGTATGAACATGTGACATGCAAAGTAAAAAGCATCATGGGCTCAGCCCAATCCAAACCTACCAGCACACAAACATAGTTCACACATCTAAATGCATGAAAATACCATTCTAATGCAAATGTGATGCAATGTATGACATTTTGAACACATTTAAGTGAAAACCCAACCCAAAATTTCAAAAAAAACTCATCAATTTTGAAAAGCCCCAAAAATTTTCAAAAACCCCAAAACCTAAGATTTAAAACATGAAATGCATGAATAATGTGAGAGACTGCGCCCCCAGCCCGTTTTTTTAGGAATGTTGGGCCAAACCCACGTGAATGGGTGGAGTAGTGTTATTGCCTCTCAAAATGGAGGTTCGACTAATTATATTTTCCCCTTTAGATTAAGGGTTTTACAATGGAGTCGCCACTTATTTAATTGTTGGAATAAATAAGAAAACCATAATTGAAAAATTCATCATTTTATTAATTTGAAATTGAATTTACATTGAACATAGGGAATTACATGGCTTTGGTCCTAGATACAATCTAAGATAAAGTACATGACTTTATTTCCTAGTTACAATCTAGAAATTGAAAATTACAAGGATAAGCATTTGATCTACTAACCCTTGGTCTAAGTTCGGAGGCTATGTTACAAGGTGAGAAGGTGTTAGGCATCCACATTGCCCGGTGAAACCGGTCTTCTAGACTATGGTGGCCAACATTCATATCATATCATTCAATATGTCAATCAATTTGCATGTTGAATTTGATGTGTGTGCATGTAATAAACCCTAATTCAATTTATTGAGCATTACATTTGGATTGAAAACTAAATTCTAGTGAATGTGTGTGAATGGTGATAACTTAGATTCAAGGATTTGAAAGAAATATTAAACAAACATGTTTTTCATATTTTTGATGTGGATTTAAGATTAAAACTAGTGATATGCATGAACATGTGATGAACAACCAAGAACATGTGAAGAACATATAAGAACAATTAAGAACATTCAAACATATTCGAGGGAATTTAAATAGTTACTATCACGCTTTAATCTTAAACTCTCATCATGGCAACACAAAAAACAAGTTAGGGAAAGGGATTATACCTTCATGCAAGATCCATATGGTGGAGGAGGAGATTCTTGATGGAGGTCCTAAGGGTGGAGGAAAGAAGAAGAACTAAGAGAGGGAGAGTGAGTCTCACTCAATACCTTGAGTCTCAGGAAGACCAAGATATGACAAGACTACTCTACTTCCCTAGAACTCAAGAGAGGAGAAGAGAGGGAGTTTTTTGTGGTAGTGGAGGGAATATGAATGGAAGGCCATTTAATGAGGGTTGATAAGGATTATGAATCTGGACCTCATTTTAGCCTTAGGAAAAATCTGGTGCATTAAATGGAGAGATTGGTGGGAGTGGGGAGCAAGCCAAAATTCGGTTTTCCCGTAGCTGCTGTAACAGCTTGTAAAGCCAACTTCGAAAAATCATATATGACTCAATATTGATCGGAATTGTCTCGTTCTTGTACTCAAATTGAAGCCCCGAATGTCTAGTTTCTGGGAAAATTAACTTCATTCACAGATTCAAAATATTCTGAGAGATATCGATGAAATGGTGAGCAGAGGTCATTTGTTAGAAAATGGTTTCAGCACAATTAACATTAATAAGTCCCAAATTAGTTCCCAATTAACATTAAATGGCTCCAATCACTCCCATTTCAGACTTAATTAGCTTCAAATTTACTCTAATTAAAAGATAATTGCATAAATCACTCATTGAATAATTAATATTTAACTATCTAATTAATTAGGTATATGCAACCTCACCATAAAATGTAGTCCTAACCAATCAAATTATGACACGCCATTAATCTCAAATTGATTACACTTATAACCAATTGAAATTAATTATTCATAATCACATATAGTCGGACTAAATTTGTGATAGTGCATCTCAGCCATTAAAACTTGATTTGATGATAACTTTCAATCTGGTGGTTCGATTAGGGCTTATGACCAGTCGATTTGATCGTTACAACATCAAGATCATTTTAGTGAAATGAGATTAAGAATCTAATGGCTAGAATCAAGATGCATATTTTCAAGGCAAAATTATCCTTTTACCCTCCATGTGAGGTTAAATACGGGTTGCAAAATGGGGTGTCAACAGAAGGAAAAAGAGATCATACCAAGTGATTTGAAGCAAGGAAGGGCCGAAAATCACGTGGGTTGAAGATTTTGAGTGAGAAAAAGAAGTTTAGGAGATGAACAGCCACGGATAGATCTCGAGAGATCGAGAAAATGAGAACAGAATCGCGACAGCAGCTTATATAGGAGCATCAGTAATTCTCGACAGATGAGGTGTCGAGAGGTGTTGAGGAATCTGTCGAAGAGGTGTTGAGAAAAAGCACGTCGACAGCTGAAGGTGTCGAAGAGGTATCGAGGAATGAACACTAGAACCAAGAACAGAAGCTCGATTGATCGACTAGGTGTTGAGGAGGTATCGAGAAGATAGAAACTTTCTCGATCGATCCATTAGGTGTCGAGGAGGTGTCGAGATTGCGATAAGAAAAAACCTTGAGAAGCTCGACAGATAACAAGGAATCGAGGAGGTGTCGAGGAGGTGTCGAGATTGCGATAAGAAAAAGGCTTGAGAAGCTCGACAGATAACAAGGAATCGAGGAGGTGCGAGCCAGCTTTTAAAAACAATTTTTCGAGAACTGAAAAACACAGACATGAATGCAATCCAACATGCACCTCAACCAATGATCCAATCAACATATTAAGCTCTCAAAATTATCTCTCAACAAAAATTTTAAGCACATAGATCCTCAAAAACACACACACACACACACTAAACAAGTCTAACCAATTTTATTTTTCAAAAATAAGTCAAGACAGTTTAGTAAGCATACATTAGCACATGTAAACACTTGTGATGGCCAAATTACATTGTACCTGCACATGTATCAAGAGTAGCAAAGAATATTGCGTGTTGTGTGTGAAAAACATCGCAAGATTGCATATGTGTATACAAGTTATGACGATCTGAGATATGAGAAAATAATTTTAACTCACACACAATCATAACTGTTTGATGGGGAATATCACATTTGAGCTACATCCTATAACTCCCACATCTCCTAGAAAACACGCTTGCAATCATATTTAAAGCATTTTAATCTTTTTGCTTTTTATTGTCTTTGCATATTTTCTTTTAAGCATATCATGCATGGGCATATAAAAGAAAGAAAAGAAATACCCAACATGTTAAGCATAGACATTGCACTTTTGTTATGCCGAAGCATACGGATGTCTTTAACACTGCACTTTTGCTATGCCGAAGCATACAGGTGTCTTTGACACTGCACTTTTGCTATACTAAAGCATACAGGTGTCATATTATGATTGGTGGGCAACAGTGGTGAGATGGTTATTTATGTCTTTCTCTTAGAATTTTCTAGTCCTACCCGTCAAAAAGAGTGATATGAGTGTTAAGTTTAAGAGATAACTTAATCTTACTTATCACAAACAAGAGACACAAAGCTCACTTGTTTAGTTGTGCATAGAGATGCTCATCTAAGCTACAAAAGATACAAAGTTTAGAAAATTTTGTTTCAATGGCCATCCAAGGTACATAAGTACCAATGTACACAAAACACACATTGTTTTTGTATTTTTCTGATTTTTCAAATTTTTAATTATTTTTATATCAAAAACAAAAATAAACAAAACTGAAAATAAACAAACAAAAACATGTTATCAAAGCAAAGCATAAAACTAGATGCAAATGCAGAAAGGAGAAGAACGAGAGAAGAGGATCAATCCATGGAGATGACACCAATGTTTTGATGAAGGAATTCAAAACGTTTGCTGTCAAGAGGTTTGGTGAACAGGTCAGCCTTTTGATCATCTGTGTGGATAAACTCAAGAGTGAGAGTACCATCTTCGACAAGCTTCCTAATGAAGTGATGTCGGATCTCTATGTGTTTAGTTCGAAAATGTTGAACTAGATTTTTAGAGATATTGATGGCACTGGTATTGTCACAGTAAATGGTGAGATGCTCTTGACAAATACCATAATCATGAAGGAGTTTTTGCATCCAAAGGAGTTGGGTACAACAGCTACTGGCAGCGATGTACTCAGCTTCTGCAGTGGATAAGGAGCTTTTTGCTCATCCAAGAGACAAGATTGTTACCCACATAAAAACAACCCCCTGAAGTACTCTTTCTATCATCAGCATTGCCAGCCCAATCAGCATCTGAGTACCCAGCTAAAACATCATTTGTGTCCTTGCTATACCATACACCAAAGTCAGCAGTGGTTTTGACATACTTTATAATTCGTTTTAAAGTAGTCATGTGTGATTCTTTGGGATTAGCCTGCTATCCAGCACACACTCCAACACTGTAACTAATGTCAGGTCTACTAGCAGTAAGGTAAAGAAGACTACCTATCATGCTTCTATAAAGAGAAGGATCAACACTCTTGCCTAACAAGTCTACAGTGAGTTTAAAATTTGGGCTCATAGGGGTTCTAACAGAACTAGCAGATTCCAAACCAAACTTTTTCACAAGATTCTTAGCATATTTAGATTGAGATAGGAATATACCTGAATCTTGTTGGCGAATCTGCAACCCAAGGAAGTGAGTCAGTTCTCCAATCATGCTCATCTCGAACTCGGCTTGCATGAGTTTTAAGAAGCCATGAGCGAGTTCATCCTTAGTTGAGCCAAAAATGATGTCATCAACATACACTTGTGCAACAATCAACTTGCCATCTTCCCTTTTGATGAAGAGTGTTTGATCAGCCTTTCCTCTTGTGAACCCATGTGACACCAGATATTGTGTGAGTCTATCATACCAAGCTCTAGGGGCTTGGTTCAACCCATAAAGTGCCTTCTTGAGGTACAACACATGATTTGGAAAGTATGGATCAATGAATCCTTTTGGTTGAGTCACATAGACATTCTCTTTAAGCAGCCCATTCAAGAAAGCAGTCTTTACATCCATCTGATAAAGTTTGAACTTCAGATGACATGCTAGGGCAAGGGGAATTCTGATGGACTCCATTCGGGCAAGTGGGGTGAATGTTTCATCATAGTCTATTCCTTCCATTTGTGAGTATCCTTGAGCTACAAGTCGAGCCTTGTTGCGAATCACATTGCCTTCTTCATCAGTCTTATTGCGGAATATCCACTTTGTACCGATGATGTGCTCACCTTTTGGTCTAGGTACTAGAGTCCAAACATCATTCCTCTGAAACTGAAGTAGTTCATCATGCATTGCTTCGACCCAACTTTCATCTTGTAATGCTTCCTCAACTTTTTTGTGTTCAACTTATGACAAGTAGCAAGAATAAGACACAAAGTTAGCAACACATTTATCAACTGTACGTTTCCTTAATGTAAGTTCATTCATGTTTCCCACAATAACTTCCGGAGGATGATTTAATTTGATTCTAGAGGAAGGTCATTTTTCTTCATGAGACTCAAAATCTGGTGAAGTAGGAGCATCTGCAAAGTCTTCCACAATACTAGGAGTACTTGGGGACACAGGTTCTTGTTCAACAATATCTTGAACTTCCCCAGGCTCAGGAGGAAGAATTTCTTTGGAGAGTTCCTCAATGCCTTTCTCAGAACTGGAATCTGAAGACTCATTAATGACGACATTTACTATCTCCATTACCTTCATAGTTCTTTTGTTGTATACCTGATAAGCCTTGCTTGTAGATGAGTAACCCAGAAATATGCCTTCATCGCTTCGAGAGTCAAACTTTCCCACATTCTCTCTATCCTTGAGAATGAAGCAAGTACTTCCAAAGATCCTGAAATACTTCACATTTGGCTTCCTTCCTTTCCATAACTTATAGGGAGTTTTTTTGGTACCGGGTCTGAAGTACACCCTATTAACCGTATGACAGGCAGTGTTTACGGTTTCTCCCTACAAGTTTCTAGCCACATCTTTGTTATGCAACATGGCTCTGGCCATCTCTTGAATAACCCTATTCTTTCTTTCTACCACACCATTTTGCTGAGGCGTAATAGGAGCAGAGATTTCTTGAGATATACCTGATCTTGTGCAGAAAGACTCCATGTATGAGTTCTCGAATTCTTTATCATGGTCACTTCGAATTCGATTAATCTTTAAGTTTTTTTCATTCTGCATTCTTGTGCACAAGGCCTCAATGTGCTCAGGAGTATTAGACTTGGATCGTAGTAGAATGACCCAAGTGTATCTAGTAAAGTCGTCTACCACAACCATGATGTATCTCTTACCGCCAAGAGACTCGGTTCTGGTTGGACCCATAAGATCTAAATGTAAAAGCTCCAATGGTCTGGATGTAGCTGATGTCTGAGTGCCTGGATGCTTAGCTTTCGTCTGTTTCCCAAGCTGACATGGTCCACACACCACATTGCTCATTCTACTAAGCTTTGGTATCCCCAAGACTGATTCATGCTTAGATACAATAGATAGATGTTTGTAACTAGCATGTCCCATTCGTTGATGTCATAGATCTTCATTAGGCAAACGAATGCTATTACACACAATATCAGCATCAGGAACCAATCCATAACAGTTATCCAAAGTGCGAACCCCACTAATGAGCTTCTTTCCAGACTCATCCATGACAAGACACTTTCCCTTTGAGAATAGCACCATGAAGTCTTGATCACATATCTGACTTATGCTTAATAGGTTCACCCTTATACCTTCTACATAAAGAACATTTGCAATGTCCGGCAGTCCTGGTAGAGATATGATTCCCTACCCTTTAATCTGTGACTTGCTTCCATCACCAAAAGTAACATTGCCACCTTTCTTGGACTCGAAGACCTTGAAGAGAGATCGGTCTCCAGTCATGTGTCTTGAGTAACCACTATCAAGATACCATAGACATGTGTCCATCACTTTGAATGCAGACTTCATCATGAAACACACTTCATGCTTAGATGACAAATCAGAGGGAATGGTTCTTTCTCTCAACTGCCTTTTATGAGCTAAGCCTTTAACTTTCACTCTTCTCAGACGAGCTCCTTTGCACATTTTTATTCTGAGACAGTCTAGTTTCTTCTTAGCCAAACTGAGATCTTTTCCAATAGTCATCATAAAATGTAAAGTTGTGATTTACAACTATGTGTTTTGTTGGCTTTTATTCCGTGCCAAATTTGATTGTAATTACTATCAATTGTCTATACCCTGTATTTGTTGTGGGAATTGTTGTAAGGGGTGTGTGATAGAGAGTGTGTGAAGACTCAAGCAATTTGGAAGCTGATGGAATATCGCGGGTATCTCGCGACTAAGCTTCCCGCGAAGTGAAGCATGTGCCCTGCACATGCTGGAATGCAAAGAGTCATGACAGATGGAGACAGCTGTCTCTCGCGAGTATCTCGCGGGTAAGGCCTTCCCGCGAGACACCCGCGAGACATGCTGTTCTGCCAGCCTGTACTGGCTGATTCACACATTTTGCACCTATCCTATATAAACCCCCATTACCCACAAATGTTGAGGAATGCTTCAGAGAGAAAACCCTAACCAAACACATTTGTAATTAGAGATTGTCATCCCCACCTTTCTCTATACACTTGCTTGTGGTATCTCCTCTACCCTTCCCTCTCCATTTCCACACCATTGAGAGGTTGATAGCCCAAACACTTACCACACCTTTTGAGAGTGTTGTGTGACGTTTTGGTGCTGCTGGGAAGCATTGGAAGAAGCCTGGAATGGCAGATGCAACATGGAGCTTGTTGCGGGATCCAGAGAACTAAGACAAGACACGGTTCCGAGAAGCCTTGTTGGAGTAGGAGCTTGGAGGGCTTAGGTACATCGGGTAGATTAGGCTTGGAGGGTCTCTTGCTTACTCATATATCCCAACTGATTGTCTAGTGGATCGATTTCCGCTTGGAGGGCGGCGGAGAGGTTTTTCGCCGAGTTCTTCGGTTTCCTCTTCGAAAACACGTCTTGGTGTTTTCTGTGTTTGCATCTCTCTTCCCTACTCTTTTATATTCCATTACACTGCTGTGTTGTTTAGTTTATGGATTAAAGTAGCTATATTGTTCATCCGCTCGCTTTTACACTATTCCGCACTTTATATTAAAGTTGTGTAAAATCTATTGAGCCGTAATTTTAATTGGGGGTCTAAACAGCTCTTGTGTTTTTTCAACACGGTTTCGAGCTTTCAATTGGTATCAGAGCGGGTACACTTGCTTGGTTTAAATACCTTAGTGTGATCCTTAACCCTATTTGAGATGGACCGGTCTCAATCGCTTAATGTTCCACCATTTTTTGATGGGAACAATTACGCATTCTGGAAAGTCAGAATGAGAGCATTTTTATGCTCTATAGAAGATACCGTTTGGGATGCAGTAGAGCTCGGCTGGACTAAGCCGGAAGCTCCTAAGGCAAATTGGGATAAGGCAGCTCTCGCAGCAGCCAATGCAAATAGTAAAGCTTTAAACGCTATATTCTGTGCTGTGTCACCTGATGAATTCCACAGGATCTCTCATATGACAGTTGCTAAGGAAGCTTGGGAGATTTTGGAAACCACTTATGAGGGTACAAAGAAAGTTAAGGACACAAAACTTCAGATGCTTACCACCAAATTTGAAGAGCTCAAGATGGGTGATGATGAACCATTTGATTCATTCTATGGGAAGCTCAATGAAATTGTAATTGCTAAACTCAATCTTGGGGAGAAGATTGAAGATGCTAAGGTGGTGAGAAAAGTATTGAGGTCCTTGCCTGAAAGTTTTAGAGCAAAAGTTACAGCCATAGAGGAAAGCAAGGATTTGGATGAGATTAAGATTCAAGAATTAGTTGGGTCTCTCCAAATATATCAGATGGGACTGCCTTCCCATAAGATGAGTAAATCACTTGCTCTTAAAACCATCACCGAAAGGATGGGTGATTCCTCCGAAGAAGATGGGGTGGAGAAGGAGGTAGCATTTCTTGCGAAAAACTTCCGCAAATTTCTGAAGATGAAAAACAGTGGGAAACCATTCAACAGAGGAAAATTTTCATCTTCAAGAGGTGATAGGAAAGAGTTTACAAAGAAAGAAGGAAGGGAGTTTCAACCTTCTTCAGAAATTATATGCTATGAGTGCAATGGCCATGGACATCTAAAGAAGGAGTGTCCAAATTTTCTGAGGGGAAAAGGCAAAGCTTATGCCATGACACGCAGTGATTCAGACTCCTCTGATTCTGACTCGGAAGAGAGTTGTGACGGAGAGGGAAACTACTCCGCATTCATGACCATTGCTCATGTGGAGTCATCGGATGATTTGGGTGCACTTGTGAAGGAGCTTGGTGAGCATTCTGACTCAGAGTCTATTGGGAATGTGGAAGAATCAGATGCTGAAGAAGAAGAAGAGAATACAGCTAATCTTCAAGAAAATTACTCCTTATTACTTGAGAAGTCGGGAGAGTATACCAGAGTAGCCAAGGCGGCTGTAAGGAAAATGAAGAAAGCTGAGGAAGATTATAGAAGCCTCTTGATCAGATATAAAGAGGCTAAGTGTGAGATTGAGACACTAAATGGCGAGTTGTCTGAAGCCTATACGAAGGTGAGGTTTCTTGAGCAAGAGGTAGTGCAAGCTCATGCCAAGATAGAAAGAGTCTCCTCCCAGAAGTTAGATGATGTTATCTCATCGCAAAAACCTTTTTCAGACAAGTCCGGGTTAGGATACACCGGAGGAAGCAGCTCATCAGCCAAAGCCACCAAAGAAGTGAAATTTGTAAAGGCCATAGAGCCTATTGTAGAAGAGCCCATTCTTGAGAATGTTAAGGCTGAGAAGAAGAATGTGAGTGAGCAACGGATGGTGAATAAGCCCCGAAATCATTCCATAGGTAGACATGAAACCAGAGGAAGATCTCTCCCAAGATCTCAACGGGGTCCCAGAACGGACTATGTGTGTCACTACTGCAGAATGCAAGGACATACCAGACCTAACTGTCAAAAGCTGAGATCAGACAACAACTCAAGCGCACCTCGGTCACGAGGAAGGAGAAATGACGTGAGGTCTTGGGGTGGTGAACAACCGAGAAGTCAGAATCGTGATCCTGGCATGATGGACGTGATGAAAATGATTGGTGCCTTCACCACTTGCTTGGAGAGTTTCACCAAAAGGTTTAACAGTCCAAATTCTCGTACCCAATCCGTTAAGGATATCACCCCAAACGCACGTGACGTGTGGGTGAAGAGGGGTACTCATGCATAAGCATTATAACATGTCCACGCATAAATTCTTTCAATGTTTAGGGACTTTTGCTGTTGCATTGTTTCATGCATTGCTCTATTTTTACTGTTGGTGTTTTGTACCGGTTGTTTTTGTTAATCTTTATTCTCTTGTTCTATTTTTGGGTGTGTTCAAAAATTCAAAAACACATATAAAAAATAGAAAATCCAAAAAGTTTGATCACTTTATTGAGTTTTTGTCTCAAAAACATGTTTTGCCTTGTACCTTTGTACTTATGGCTTTGTGCATTTAACGAGCTTAGCTTGTCTCTCATGCACTCATATCATTGTGGAAGAAATCCTAAAATCTATGTGACTGTTGTAAATAGATCTTCAACCTTGTCATGAATGATTAGTGAATGATTTTGTTGATCTTGAGACATGCATAGACTCATGCCTATATATCTTTCCACTTTTATTTTCTGCTTTAAAAGAGCTCTCTAATTGTAAATCTCCAAATGAAAAGAGATATAGAGCTGCAAAAGCCTGTCGCACAAACTAGTATTCGACTAGGAAAAAGGGAAAGCGACCAAAATAAAATTTATGATGCCCAAAAAGCCAAAGGCTAACTCATCAAATGAAATATCAAAAATTTCAGGCATCTTTCTCTAAATGAGATTCTCTTTGCTCAAAAGTTGCAAATGATATGTTAATTATGGAGCCAAATGAAAAGCTTCAATGAATTGTTATCAAGTTCATGTGGGAGGTCATATATGCATGTTTCTATAATTGAGATAGGTCACATAATCTAGGGCTAGTTGTGTATGCCTTGATTGAATTGATCATTGAAGCTTCACATTGGACTAAGGACTATCTCATTTTTGGTATCCACACACAACACACAAGTCTATGTTCAATGAATGTCTTATTCATTTGTGTGATTGTACTTGATTAAATATGTTTTTCACATGCTTAATCTTTGTTGATCAAACCCAAAAAGATTTTTGAGTGTTTTATTTGTTTTTGAAAGTGTTTTTATACTTTCTTGTCTTTTGTTTTTGATTAAAATGCATGTTTTTGGGTCTCTTCAAAAACAAGTTCAGGGGAAATTTCGCGAGAAGCTCGCGACTTAGAGCTTCCCGCGAAAAGGAGTTGAGGGAAATTTTTTTTATATCATGTCACACAGAAACTTTCGCGACTGTCTTGCGACCAACAGCTTCTCGCGAAATGCTATTTGGCTAAAAATTGGATTTTTCCAATTTCAGACAGAAGCTACCGCGACTGTCTCACTACTGTTTCGCGACCTAATGCTTCTCGCGAAAATTTTGTGTTTCAGTGGCACTTCTCACGACTGTCTCGCGACTGTCTCGCCCCTCTCTAACCCGCGAAAAACGCGTGTTTTCAGTTTTTATATAGCTGATGTGACAGTTTTTCAAAACTATCAAACTTCCCTCGCTCAACCTCTCTCAAACTTTCCCAACCCAAAATCACTATTCCATTCATTTCCCTTCAATCCAAGCATTTTTTCTGCATTTTCTTCTTCAAGGTATGTTTGTTAACCATTTCTTTTTAAGTTTTTGCTTAGATTATGCAGAATTTTTGTTAGGTTTTTCAAAATTGGGGATTTTCGAAACTTTGGGTTGGTTTTCAAAATTGGGTGAATTTTTTCTCATATTTTTTATTGGGCTGTGTCCCATTTGTTGTTTCAGCATCTGTGTTGGCCCCTTGTGGCATTTTATCATGTATTGAGGGTAGATTTTCACATGTTCATGCACTATTCATATAATTTTTGCATTTGTGCACGCTAAGTGTTTGTCAAAATGTCCAAGTGACATTTTTGTGACAAAATGGAATCAAGTGATTTCAATCCATAGCTTTTTCACTTGTTTGACCTTATTTGACTTAGGTTTGGTCATTGATTATGTGTTTCACTCACTTTGTTGATGTTGCACACTTTTGGCACACAACTAGGCACACTTAGGCACCCTCATGCATCTCATGCCGCACACACTCATTAGCACATGCACACAGACACCCTCTATTGCATTTTTTTTCTTAATATGGTGCAATGTAGTTATGCTTTATAAGTTGGAGTCTTTTAGCATGATGTTTAGTGTCTACCATGCTCTGTTTTTTAGTTAGTTTAAGTCTGATTTAGAACTAACTTGAATCTAATGAAGTTTGTCTTCTGGTTTGTGCTTGTGCATCTTCTTTTATTTGCTTTGTAAAATTGTGCAGATGTCTCCCACCAAGCATGCTGCTAAGAAGAAATCGTCTTCAAAGCGAGCCCGAACTGATTCTGATCATTTCCGGTCTATAGAAACTGATATGAAGTACAATGACTGCTACAAGGACAAGACAATCATCATGGAACGGGTAGTCCAGTTAGAGACTCTTGAGGGCACTTTCATCCCTGAAGTGTTCAAAGATAGAACTTGGACCAAGTTGCTGAACCCAACTGGAGTGGTCTATTCAGAGATTATCAAAGAGTTCTTCTCCAATGCCACTGTCAACGGAGAATGTATTGAGTGCTGGATAAGACACAAGGAGTTTGTGATTACAAGAGAGAGCATTCAAGATTTTCTGGAAACTCGTCCACCATCTCAGCCAATCACTGTTGTTTATGAGGACAGAATGGGTTCTACTGATGAGATGATTACACTCCTTGGTGGTGAACCAAAGAAATCATCCATGAACACCATCAAGTTCTCTCCAGAAATGAGGACCCTAAGCTATGTGATGATTCACAATCTTTATCCGGTCACCAATCTCACCACTCTCTCTGCTCCAAGAACAAGATTTCTGTATGATCTTTTCACACATAAGGAGATTGACATTTGTGGCCATATCATGCATGTCCTGAAGAAGAGCATCACAAAGCAGAATTCACGGACTGTGATGCCGTTCCCCTCTTTGATCATGGGATTGATTGCCAAGGCAAAGATCAAGCTACCTAGTGGCCTCACGGTTGTTCAGAGAGACTATCCCATTGGTGGTCATACACTGACTAGGAGCACTGCACACATCAAGGGATCGAAGACCGGTGTGCATACCATACCACCACCACGACGGGTTCAGCAGGATGAAGGCGAAGATACAGAGGAAGAGATTGACAGGTTCACCTCGGCTCCTGAGCCCTCTACACAGCCATCATCTTCGGCTCCTCCACAAGGCTTAAGCAAACTGGATCAGTTGCTTGCTAAGATGGATCAGATGTCTACAGTGCTTGACTCCCATGTGCAGTACACCGCGGACCAGTTTGCATACCTTCAAGGACAGATCACCGTGCTTTCTTCTCAAGTACAAGACTTATCTATGGAGCACGGCTCGGATTCAGAGTCAGATCAGTTCTGACCCTTTGGCCATTCCGGTCAAAAAGGGGGAGATGATGTCATTGATAGGGGGAGTATGGAGATAGGGGGAGAAGAAGTCAACTGTTCCTATGTTTACTTGTTTTGTGTTTAAAGCTTTGATACTATGCTTTACTTAAGTATTTATTTTCAGATGTTTCTTTTGTGATATTCTCTATGCTTTGTAGCCTTCTTTGCATGTACCCATGTTGCTTTTGTAAGCTTTAAGGGTTGTGTTGTTTCATTGCATGTTTTGTAGGCTTCTATGGTTTGTGCCATGTATTTGCAATACTTTGCTTATGCAGCCTTTATGCTTGTGCTATTGAAGTTTAATGTCATACATTTACTTCACTACATCACTCTTGTGCCCGTGTAGGATTGTTCCTAGATGCATATACGTTCTATGCATTGGTTGAGTGATGAACACTCTTGTGCCCGTGTAGGATTGTTCCTAGATGCATATACGTTCTATGCATTGGTTGAGTGATGAACACTCTTGTACCCTAGTAGGATTGTTCCTAGATGCAAATTCTTCAAGTATTTTGCATTGGTTGAGTGTTGGATGTGCAAATGGTACTCTTCATATGAGCTTATCATCTTGCATATCCGGATGTTCATTCCTTGTGTGAATGAGCATAGTAATTGCTTGTGTATAGTGATTACTCGTTTGATCTTGCCATGATTTAGTGGTTCTATTTCATTCTGCTTGATTATGTGCTTATTGCTCCATATGTTTTTCAAGTTTTCTGCATATAATGATAATATTTTGTTGTTGTGTTTCAGGAGTTACTTGTTCATATGTTTCAAGAGCTTATCAGAATCTAGAATTAGGTGTGAGTGAGTTTTGCCTGTGTTCCCAAACTCACGTTTAAGTCTAGAGTCTGTTTTAGGGTTTTGTCACGGAATAGCCAAAGGGGGAGATTGTAAAGTTGTGATTTACAACTATGTGTTTTGTTGGCTTTTATTCCGTGCCAAATTTGATTGTAATTACTATCAATTGTCTATACCCTGTATTTGTTGTGGGAATTGTTGTAAGGGGTGTGTGATAGAGAGTGTGTGAAGACTCAAGCAATTTGGAAGCTGATGGAATCTCGCGGGTATCTCGCGACTAAGCTTCCCGCGAAGTGAATCATGTGCCCTGCACATGCTGGAATGCGAAGAGTCATGACAGATGGAGACAGCTGTCTCTCGCGAGTATCTCGCGGGTAAGGCCTTCCCGCGAGACACCCGCGAGACATGCTGTTCTGCCAGCCTGTACTGACTGACTCACACATTTTGCACATATCCTATATAAACCCCCATTACCCACAAATGTTGAGGAATGCTTCAGAGAGAAAACCCTAGCCAAACACATTTGTAATTAGAGATTGTCATCCCCACCTTTCTCTATACACTTGCTTGTGGTATCTCCTCAACCCTTCCCTCTCCATTTCCACACCATTGAGAGGTTGATAGCCCAAACACTTACCACACCTTTTGAGAGTGTTGTGTGACGTTTTGGTGCTGCTGGGAAGTATTGGAAGAAGCCTGGAATGGCAGATGCAACATGGAGCTTGTTGCGGGATCCGAAGAACTAAAACAAGACATGGTTCCGAGAAGTCTTGTTGGAGTAGGAGCTTGGAGGGCTTAGGTACATCGGGTAGATTAGGCTTGGAGGGTCTCTTGCTTACTCATGTATCCCAACTGATTGTCTAGTGGATCGATTTCCGCTTGGAGGGCGGCGGAGAGGTTTTTCGCCGAGTTCTTCGGTTTCCTCTTCGAAAACACGTCTTGGTGTTTTCTGTGTTTGCATCTCTCTTCCCTACTCTTTTATATTCCATTACACTGCTGTGTTGTTTAGTTTATGGATTAGAGTAGCTATATTGTTCATCCGCTCGCTTTTACACTATTCCGCACTTTATATTAAAGTTGTGTAAAATTTATTGAGCCGTAATTTTAATCGGGGGTCTAAACAGCTCTTGTGTTTTTTCAACACGGTTTCGAGCTTTCATAAAAGAATTCAAATAACTTTTAGACTTGTATTTTCTGAGACACTCAAACAAATAGTAATTAAAAAAATAAGATGTATTTGAAAACAAAGATCTCTTCAAGCCAATTTTAGCCATGACAACAGGGGTCAATGGATCAACACAGCAAATATTAAACCCTAATCAGAGTGTGTTTACTCTGATACCACTTGATAGGCCACAAACTGAATGACCCCTTGTGATTAAACCAATTAATTAATTAGCCAAGTTATTAATTAATCAATTAATCATGCAAATGCGTGGAAGCACAAACAAATCACCAATAAACTAAATATGCAGCGAAAATTAAATGACACGGTGATTTGTTTTCGAATGGAGAAAACCCTTACGGCAAAAACTCCACCGGGTGATTTTCAGGTCACCACTCCCAAAACTCCACTATTATCAAAACAAACGGTTACAAGTAAAGGAATCTCAAGTACCTTACCAACCTACAGTTGAACCCTTACCCCAATACCCAATTGGACTTGATCTGTAGTGACAGTTCTCACCTTTGATGCACGGCTCCTAAGTACGTGACTAACCAATGCGCGGATCCCAGTACGCAACTTCAACACCAACTTAGAAGGAAAGGTTGGCTGCAAAGTTCTTCAGTTCATCCTATACGATGAAGATCAAGAAGATGCTTGGTTACAAAACCCTTTGGTGCAAATACACAGCAACTTCTTCAAAAGAGATGAACTAGGTCAAAAACTTCGTCTTTGATCACAAATTGCTTGAACAGAGTTTGCTCAATACTTGTGCAACTTGTGTACAATTTGACGGCTCTTAAAATAATCCTTTTATATGTCTAGGGTTAGGAGAAAAGAAGGCCCAAAGACACATCTACGGATCCCAAGAAATTAGATCAGAAAATCTGATTTTATAAATCTCAACAGATAGCAAGGTGTCGAGGAGCTATCGAGCAAGTGTCAAGCTTTAATGAATTTGCACTTCAGCTTGTTTTTCTTGGACAGACTTGATGACTGCAACACTTGATCTTGAAACCTTGTTTCTTGGAGTATTAAAAACACCTAGAACTACCCAATTACAAGTAGAGTACGTTTTGTCAAAAGATTAGTCAATTTACATAAACAAATGACATATGTTCTTAACAAGTGAAAACACATATGTCCTAACACACACAATATCTCCAAGAGCACTATACTAAAGCTATAGACATCTACTTTTTCTATAATAACTGAACTCAACCATTTTGGAGCCATATAACCAGGAGTCCCCCTCATAGTTGTTACAACATGGCTTTGATCACGATCTACTAGTTTAAACAATCCAAAATCAGAGACTTTTGAATTGAAATTCTCATCTAAAATGATGTACGTTTTGAGGTTTTATATCCAAATGAACTATCTTATGCTTGCATTCCTCATGTAAATAAGTTAGTCCTCTTGCAATGTCAATGATAATCTTCTTTTTATGTTGCCAATCAAGTAACATCTCAGGATTTTTGTGAAATACCCATCTATCTAGAGACCCATTGGACATGTATTCATAAACAAGAAGTCTATGTGATTTCTTAGCACAAAATCCAATCAATCTCACCAAGTTGAAATAATGAGTGCTGCCAATTGTCTCAACCTCTGCTAAAAATGATTTTTTGATTTGACTTAAACTATCAAGACGCTTCACTACAACTTTAGCACCATCATCAATTAGAGTCCCTTCAAAAACTGTGTCAAATTCTCCTCTACCAAGCTCCTTACTGAACTGTTCTGTTACTCCTTGTAAATCATGATAAGAATATCTTGTGAGCATTCCTAGAACATGATCTAAATAATACTCCTCTACTTCATTAGAGTTTTTTTTCTTCCAAAATAGAAAAACAAAGAATCCAATTAAAAGAAACAGTACAAATGCAAAGCTGGAACCCAATATTATTTTAAGCCCGTGTTTTTTCTGCCGAGGATTAACTTCCCGCACCTTGATGTGTACTTTGAGGTAAGGTTTTCTTGCATCAGTGAACATCAGTGAAAATATTTGGGATTGTAAATAGCAATTCCCCACACTATTGCTCGAATTAAAAATAGCAGCTTTGCAGGAAGAGTCTTTCAAGCAAGCCTGTTTGCAACTCTCTAAATTTAGATGTAGGTGGCCTGGATTTATCTCGGGGGGATATTTTTCCATGGGAAAGTATGTGATGTTCTCTAGCTCAGAAAGAACATGATATTTGGAAGCTTCACAAGACAAGGGAGTAACTAGCAGGGAGCACCCCTTGTTAGGCAACTTGTTATTAATTGGTTTGCCGAAAATAGTTTGTTCCATTTATGAGTGGAGGACAACTACACTTTTCGTTTGTACATATACCATAATTGCCGCAGATCATAGGGTAACGGCAGGTACCAATTACTTTTCGACGTCAAAAAAAAAAAAGTACCAATAACTTTCGTGAGCAAATCAAACACTTCACTCCAATTGAAAGCATACACTCTCAGTTGTCCATCAGGTTCAAATCTCATGTACTGTGAGTAGACACCTAATTCTGAAGTAATAGCAATCGAATGATTCGAATCCTCTGTCCAAGAGACGAGAGTCACTCCTTCAATTGTAAATAGCGCATAACTGAAATTGGTATTATCTGTACCTTCCGGAAAAGAAAAATAGCGTTGGGAAGGATTAGAATTGATATAAGTAGACAACCCTTCACTGGTGAGAGAGAGCGAATAGAATCCATCTGTACTAATGAGTTGCTGCCCTGCCACCAATTTTTGTCCAAGAACAAGCGTGTTGGTTGGGTGATCAAAAGACTGCCAAACTGTTGCACTCTTGTCATCCAAGAGCATGAGGTTGCATCTTCCGGTTAAGTTTAGGCTAGCCACAGATTTACTGCTCACGTTTGTCGACCACACTGTACTTCCATCAGCATCTTTCAGCACCAAACCACTTTCTGAACTGAGCTTCAAAGACGCGTTAACGCTTAATTACTGGATTCTCAGAATTAGCAGCCCATACTACTTTTGGACATTCATGTTTTGAAACATTGCCATCTACGTATGAAAGTGTGAAAATGGCAAAGAGAAAACCGTCGCACGGTTGATTACAGAAGAAGCCACAATGACAAGCATAATCAGGGTAATGGTCTTCTAAATAACTGGAAAGTATGATTCTCACAAATGACCCATCATCAAATTTCACAGAATCAGGCGTATAACTATTGTTGATCACTGTTAAATTACTAATTATCTCAAAAACTTAAATTTTTAGAAAATAGTGAATTTAATCACTTAACCATAAGTTTAACACTCATGCTTTGATACTATGTTAAATTATCGATTGTCCCAAAAGCTTAAACTTTTAAGAAATGATAAATTTAATCACTTAACTATAAGTCTAACCGTCACTAAAGAAGAAGAGTTTGAAATCAAATAATTGCCAGGCAGGGCTGTGACTAAGATGGGAAAAGGTTTTAGAAAAAGAGCAACGTACGTAAAGAAGATCAATACAGCAAACCCAACTTATATCCATTGTCTCTGTGCTAGAAGAAAGAAAGGAAAAGTGGACACTGAACAAGGAAAGAGTGATGCAATTGGACGAGAATCATGTAATTTAGTTTATCCACAAACAGCAGGTGTTGGGTGCGTGGCTTGTGCAAAAAAAAAAAAAAAAAAGCATTTTGCACTCAATTATTTTACATAATCACTTTCACAACACACCCTACCTCCTATCCTCCTATCTATTCTTCATTTCTCAATACACCACGTTAAAAGAAAAGTTTTTCTTTTTCTTTTTTTTGCAAAGACCAAAACAGAAACAAAACCAGCAACCCCAACCCCAGCAAGTCAACAACCACCGAGCAACAACCACCCCAACCCATCAGCAACCAATCGTCAGCCATAGCCAACGAACCCAGCAACCCCATATAAAAAACCCACCACCCAACGCCACCTACAACAACCTATGACTGCCAGTGAGAGAGAAGAAGGGAGAGTGAACAGTGGGTCAGCGTCAGACCAGAGGAGAGAGTGGGAAAATATAGTAAAAGATTTAAAGTTTGCATTGGGTGAACAGTAACATGCATATTTGCATTTTACTGAAACAAACTTTATAGTGCTTTGTTTGCTTCGGGGTAATACAACATACATTCGACCTTGGGGATGACGAGGACGGTGGAGGCAGAAAAGCTAACGAACTGAGACCAAAAAAAAAAACCAATGCCGTCTGCGAAGGGGCTAGAGTGTTTTAACCGGAATATTTTGTTTGGGTCAAGGGTGGTTTTGACGGAGAGTACAAAGGCAAGTTTTTGCTTACATTTTATTTTTTATTTCTATTAAAAATGCTGGCTGAGGTCAAATGGGAAATGGGTGACTTGAGGACTCCGTCCCATTTTTGTTTTGCATGTTTAGAAAATTCAAATTCAAAATTTTAAAGTAACATTGTCCTTAATGTATTGTTTTTTATATAAAAATATATATATATAGGAATGACTGGACTCCACTAAACGAGAGAGAAAAAGTTATTGTGTTTTGTAAAATGTTTTATCAAATTTTTAAAGGTAAAACAGGTAAAATATTTTACATGCAAACAAACATTTAAAAATGTGAATATTTTTAAAAAAATATTTTACGTCAAATAAACATAGCATTTGATTTCATAAGAAATAAGATGGATATGGTTTTCCCAGTTAGACAATTTTTGACAATTTTTGAGCTGGAACAAACTATAGAGAAATTGCCTAAACCTCTGCACTGCAGTTCTAACTTCTGAGATGATCCTCATAATTCCATTGGAGGCTCGTTAGGGCCAGCCCTCCAAAAGCCCCATAATATCAGTTTGCACCCCTGGGCATATCTACCACTAGGTCCACTACATTCTCGGGAAACACCCATTGGGCTCGATTAATTATTCTTTTACAAATCTCGCCTTGTAAAGAGGGTTGAGGTTAACGAGTTAAACTGGTTGAATGGGTCTAAGGGGATAACTAGTGGTGAGTATGGGCAAAGTTCAGTTGCTTTATTTTCATTGAGTGGGCTTTCTCTTGTTGGGCTCACTATGGAAAAATCATACAACCAGATTCAATCAAGTGGCCCAGATTAGAGTGTGGAAATTTCTGTTGAACTCAGCAAAAAAAGCTTTTAGGTCCATGAATTTGGTATGTGGCACATTCAACCATTTTGAAACCATGTGCCCAAGAGTCCCTTTCATAGCTATCACAACTTAGCTCTAGTTAGGACCGTAAACGAGCTGAATTTTGTTGAGTAATGAATGTAATCTTGGCTCGACAGTAAAAGTAAAATGTTCAAACTTGGCTTGAGTTTGATATGAGCCTAAAAATAATGTTCAAGTTTAAGCTCGTTATAAAGTATAAAAACTTGAGCTCGGCTTAACTTGGCTTGATTCATTAGTCAAGCCAAACTCGAGCTCAATATCAAGCCCAAACTTAAGTTCAATATCATGATTTTGAGCTTGAGATCCAACACAAGTATAATATCAAGCCTATATCAAGTTTATTATCTAGCCTATTTGGTTTGGATGAGTGATCACAACTTATAATTAATTAAAATCTTAGAAAGATATGAGTTTACTTGTCAAGCTCATATCTATTTTATTACCAAACTCATAAATAAGCCTAAGTTCAACTTATTTTGTTACTTTTGTATTGAGCCTTGGTGTTCACGAACTTGTTCATGAACAATATTTTTTACTCGGGCTCGGCTCGTTTATCAAACAAGCCTAAAACTAAAACTTAAGCTTGGCTTGTTTATAAACAAATAAACATGAACAAGTTTTTTATCGAACCAAGCGTAAGCTGTTTATGAACGGCTTAGTTCATTTACAGCCCTAACTCTAGTCACGATCGATTAGTATAAAAAATTTGAAATCATAGATTTTTGCTCTAAAGTTCTAATCTAAAAGGATGTTATGAGGTTTTATATTCGCATGAACTATTTTTTGTCAGCAATCCTCATATAAATAAGCTAGTCCCTTTGCAATGCTATCTTTAAGCTTTTAGATATTATATAGATAGATATAGATATTATTATTATTATTATTATTATTAATTTTTTCTCTCTTTTCATCCCAAAAATATGGCACTGTTTTTCTCTCTTGTAATTAAATAAAATTGGGACTATTTTGACATAGTTTGTGAAGCTAGCTTAAAAAAAAAAAAAAAAAAAAAAAAAAGAAACCATTTCAATTTTCAACCTAATATGAGTTTTTGGGGACAGTGACAGTGACAGAGCCACGATTTTAGCCCAGAGAAAGAGAGGTTAAAATGTAAGATTGAAAGGAGTAATTTTTTCATTTTTTAGAAATGAAAGTAAAATTAATCCTAAAAATATTGATTAATATTAACAATAAAATAAATGAATAATTATATGCTAATATAATTGTCATACACAATATAATATAAAGGTAAAATCAATATATATTGGCTCCACTGTTGGATGGGGGCATATGTCCATTTTGAAATAGTTACCATATTACAAATACATTTAATCAAGAAAAAGTTTTACATATGTGAGATATGAGGTTCGAACCCCACTTATTCCAAAAACCAATTGGTGTATTGGCTTAATGAAAAAAGAATAATCATCTTGGAGTGTGTACTATAAAGTGAAATTATATCATATCTTTTTTTTAAAATAAAAATTCTACATATATTCATTAAAAATTAGTATTAAAAAAATTCCGCATAATCAATAATAAATGTCAAATCAAGGCAAGCTTAATAAGCTACATAAAATAAAAAGCCTTTTAAAATATGTGTTACAATAGAGCGGCGTGCCAACCAAGGGAGTCAATACCGTACCGGAAGCTGTTTTGGTTTAGTTAAAGAAATGAAATATTTTGGTACTGGTCAATACCGGTGTACCATTTCGGGATTACCGCTATTTGTAAAAAAATTATATATTCAGGAATTTGAAAGTGTAGATTTATTTATTTGACAGAAGCCCGTATATTTTATTATGGATCTTTACAAATACATGTTACAACACTTATAAGTTTATGGGTCTGTTTGGATACCGCTTATTTTGCTGAAACTGAAAACTTATTACTGAAAGTATTGTAGATAAAGGTAAAAGTTAGTTGAAATAGTGCAGTGGGGCCATTAATAGTACCAAAAAGTGTAATGGGCTCCATGAATAGTAGTAACAATAATCTGAATAGTGAAATAATTTTCATTTTTCATTGGCATCCAAACGGAGGCTATAAGTTAAAAAAATAAATAATAAAAAAAAGTAAAGGATTTGTAACTTTTATTAAAAAGTTACAATAAAACCACAAAATATCAATTAGAATCAGTAGATGAGGTAGTTAGTAGTGACTTGGGGATTTTCCCTGGTTAGTAAAATGGTATTAAATATATTATAAAAAAAAAAAAAAACTAATTAGTCAAAGAGGGTGATAAAACCCAAAAAATGACAGCTTGTTTTTACTGTTTTTTCATTTCTCCCAACCTAGCTTTTTAAGTTTTCCACTCAGATGCGTTAATTAGCTTTCATTTTTTACTTCTTCGGTTCTTCTTCTAGTTTTTAGATAAAAAAAACTATATGAGCCTCTTGCCCTCCCTCTCTTTCTTTCTCTCTCTCAAAGTTCTCAATTTCAAATCTCAAAACTATTTTTCTCTCTTAGTCTCAGTTTCAGGCTCTTAATCTCATTTCATTATTCATAGCCTAACAAATCGTCGGTGCAGTTGCTCACCGCTAGTCAGTATTGCAGTACTAGTGTGACATTGAGAGAATGTTTCTGGTTTGTAACTTTGGTACCGGTCTGGTATACATTAACCAGCCGGATTTCGGTATTTATCCCAGTACGGCCGAAACGATCCCGGTATGGCCAGTATTTAAACCGATACGAAATTACTGTGTTTCTATATCGATCAAGCTACCGAAACAACAAATACCGACGGTACCGGCCGGTACGGTACAAAATTCACTCCCTTGGTGCCAACTACCATTTAGGAGAGAAACTTAACCAAAGTGAACCGGAATGAATTAACTAAATTGTACCAAAGTGGACAAAATAGATTGAACGAACTGAAATGGACTGAAGTAAATCAAATGAGACTTTTTTTTTAGAAACAATTGGAGTAAACTAAATGGATTGAATGGATTGAAATACTACGGTTATGTGATACGAGTATAATAACAATAAATGTTACAATTCAACTTTTAAATATTATAGAGATATAGATTAGACCTACAGACCCTCTTTGTATAATCGAGACTTGAAATAACCTTTTTTTTTTTTTTTTTTAACACAATACTTTATGCAAAACATAAAAGTTAAACACATAAGCAATACCTTCATAATCTAAATCTATACACAAGACGAGTTGGGTTCACTAGGTTATTACATTAGGACACCGAGAAATTTGTTCTTCCCACATTAAGCAATAGCTTTTTTTTTTTCTTGAGAAACCATTAAGCAATAGCTAGTCAATGTCGTGTGCGGTGTATTTTTATAACAAATATTTTATGATCCGTGAATATTACTTATTTTGAGTAATAATACTAAGGGAAATAATTTTGATTATATTATATCTCATTAGAAAGGAAAAAAGGAAGTCCAAATTGTTAAAATTAATATAGTCACATATATTATATTAAAATGAAAGCTAATAGAAAGTTCATCAATAATTCAACTATATTCTAATTTAACTTCAATTTTGTTGCCAGTATCATTGTAATTGTCTTATTGTTTAATGCCAAATATTTCTATATTTTTTAATACACTTTAATTTCTTGTCAAATGGATTACATTTTTTGCCAAGTGTGAGCCACATTTCAAACCTTTTGGAGGGCCAGCCCTCCAAAAGCCCCATAATATCAGCTTGCTCCACAAACACCCATTGGGCTTTGATTCTTCTTTTGCAAGGCTTTTGTGTAATACTGTGCTCGGCATTATCTCGCCTTACGTGGGTTAAAATGGGTCGATGGTAACTAGAGATGAGTATGGGCAAAAATCAAGTGGGTTATTTTCATGGAGTGGGCTTCCTCTTATTGGGCTTAACATGGTAAAGTTTATTTTTTAAAAAAAAAAAAATCTGTTTTTTTAGGGAGTGGGGGGTGATTTTTCTGTTGCTAAGAGCATTCTCATCAGGTGTGTCAAATATCAAATATTTGGCATTTGATACACCAAACACCAAAAACAGAGCATCATGAGGTGTGCTATATGTGCTAAAAATTTGAGACATGCTACAGTACGCTTTTATTTTTGGCACGGTACGAACTGGAATGTCATTTTCGTTTATTATTATTTTATTCGTCTTTCTCTCTTATCCAGATTAAAATATAACTTCATCTTTCACGTTCAGCCACTCCTTTTCTGCCTCACCATCTCCACTCTCTAACACTCTTTTCTTCTCCCTTTTGCTCTTTTCTGCTTCACACCGCCATCTTTCTCTCTCACATACTCCCTTCAACTTCATCTCTACCATCACTGATCTATAAAAATCAGGTTCACCGGTTTTTTTCCCCTTTTTTCCGCTCTCTTCTCTCTGTTTTATGATCTGATACACTGAATTGGAAGTTCATCTCAGAGTCGCCGATTCGCAGTTCAATTTGAGCCACCACCAATTTACTCTCTACCATCTCACAAATTCCACCATCACTGATGTATAAAATCTCCTTCACCGGTTTTTTATCCCCCTTTTTTCCCCTTTTTTTTCGCTCTCTCCCCTCTGTTCTATGATCTCACACACCGAATCGGTTTAGTTCATCTCAGAGTCGTCGATTCGCAGTTCAAGCTCGGTATCGCCGATCAGAAGTTCATCTCGGTATCGCCGATTCTCCGATCGGAAGTTCATCTCGGTATCGCCGTATAGGTAAGTTCTCCATCTTCTCTGTGATTTTCGGTATTTCGGTGTCTACTTCTATTCTTGGTATTTCGGTATTTAGTTCTTATGTGCTGTGTGCTGTGTTATTTATTTATTTATTTTTTTCAATTCTAACCATAATTAATCTTAGTAACATATACTAAAATGTATTAAGAAACAATCATTTTTTGTCTTTTCGTTTGCTCATAGTTTGTTATACTAAATTGATGTTATTTTGAATTTTCATGAATTTATTTTTTGTTCATACTTCAGGCCCCTAATCGAGATCTTGGTTCTGACCCTGTTAGGACTAGTTAATCAAAATATTTAACATGCATTGATGTCCCGCCAAATAATTGATTTACCCACATTAATTAAACTCTCATCCAATCGAACAAATTAAAGGCACTACTAGAGCACCACCAAAGTGGAGCTTACATACCGATAGCCGGTAGCAGACATACTCAGCAGCTGTTCAGCTCACAGCAGCAACTATCTCCTGCTCACCACAGCAACTCTTGCTCATCTTCTATCAGATTAGCATTAGTTTAGTTCATTTTCAGATTAGTTGCAGATCAGTTGGGTTTTTATAATTAGTTATTAATTAAATTAGTTCTATCAAAGATTTGTGAATGAAAAATCTTATTAACTTAGCAAAGAAGAATACAGTCTCTGTATATATACACAAAGATAAGAGCAAAACTGAAACTAACTATAACGGCCTAAACAACTAACTAACTAACATTTAATCACAGCATGGACTCAAGACAGTATTCATCGTTCACTAATGTTTTACGGGGGAATATTAATGGTGAGGATGAACTTTTCGGTTTATCTTAAAATAGTCCTCTGTTAGTCCAAGATTCTCCACTGGATGATGAAGTTGCCACTTCTAAGAAAAAAACAACACGTGGTGTTGGCTTCAGTCTTGAGGAAGACAAGCTGCTTGTAGCAGCATGGCTCAATACCAGTGTCGATCCTATGCATGGTAATGAGCAACATAAAACAACATTTTACGGTAAAGTTGCAAAATACTTCAAGGACCACAAGACTGACTCTACACGTAGTATTTCATCTCTAACAAGCCGATGGGGAATGATTAATAGGGAAACAGTTAAATTTTGTGGTGCCTTAGCTAAAATTGAAGCAAAGAATGAAAGTGGAACCACTGCTGAAATGAAGGTATAAATTTTGCAATGTTCTTTAATTTTTTTAGATTTACAACACAAATGAAATGTTTGAAGAAACTAATTATGTTATATTTATTTAATTTTTTTTAGATTAAGAAAGCAAGGGAATTGTTTAAAGAATTATACGGTAACCATTTTCTATATGAACATTGTTGGCAAATGTTGAAGGATTTTCCCAAGTGGGCATCTACTATGCCTAGGGAAGATTCAAGCAAAGAAATGCTTCAAACTCCAGATTCAATAGATCAAGGAGGGGGGGTTGGTGACACTATGGATTTCGAGAGGCCAATAGGTAGAAAAGCTGAAAAGGCTAATCGAAAGAGAAAAGATGATGGGAAAGATGTTGCAGCGAAATATTTGAAAAATAAAATGAAAATGCTTGAAGAATCTTATGCACAAAAAAGAGAGAGAGTGCATATCAAAGCGGAAAAGGTTCGCCTGAAAGAGTTGAAAGAGAATGAAAGAATTATGATACTAGACAACAAGTGGCATGAACGAAGACCAAAGAACTTTTTATGATGGACTCAAAAAGGAAATCCTTGCAAAACAAAGATCAAGTTGTTCGTTGGGTTGAGAACTTATTGTAGGCCCTTTTTTTTTTTTTTGTAGGAACTTATTGTAGGCCTTGATATGTATTTTGTGGCATTTTTTGGATGAAGCTGATTTTAGGCCTTAATATGTATTTTGTGATTTTAGGCCTTAATATGAATTTGAGGGAAACCCCATTATTCCTCTGCCCTCATCAAGGCATTGTGTCATATTCATGTACATTATATAAATAGTGTATATGTTGGGTACCGTTTTCTTATATATTAAGTTTGCATATTTATTCCTTTCGAAAAAAAAAAAAGTTTGCATATTTATTCCTAGGTGCAGTTGAGCTATAAATTACAAGGGAAAAGATGACAAAAAAACAATATGATGTTCTGAAAAAGAGCTTATCCCTCTATCATTCCTCATTCTTTCCATTCTTCACCA
The DNA here is from genome assembly GCA_032727855.1 of Quercus ilex subsp. ballota. Classification (NCBI taxonomy): domain Eukaryota; kingdom Viridiplantae; phylum Streptophyta; class Magnoliopsida; order Fagales; family Fagaceae; genus Quercus; species Quercus ilex. The sequence continues at coordinate 78,057,116 of CM064909.1, forward strand.
TGAATAAATATTATAAAATATCATTTCTCTTTTCTTCTTTTATCTTTTTCTTCTCAATATATAAAGAATAAGGTGGGATCCCCTGTTATTTTAATTTTCCAGCTACTTTTATGTTTTGGAGTGTATCAAACCCATGTCATCTAGTGTCATTGTGTGACATGGGTTTGATATGTCTTGTGCTATTGTGCGAGTAAGAGGAAAAAAAATTTTCACTTGCTGAGTCTTTTCCAATGTCAAGTGTCAACTTGAAATGATAACAAAACAAACAAAAGGTGACATTGTTTCCTGTACTACAACTAATTTCAATCTCATCAAACCAAGCACTATTAAGTAATCCTAACATTTTAGCTTATATAAAATGTCGTATATTTTCGTTGTTTGATTTTATATTACTATAGAATTTATATTACTGTCATGCTTAATATTGGTGTTGTGCTGTGCTATGGACACTGCTGTGCTATTGGTGCTAATTTGGTTATATTTTCTTACAGTTTTTATGCTTGTCTTGACTGTTGGGCTTTTCTAATTGTTTCTGAAATGTATCCATTGGTTTACAATTCTTAAGTGCTAGAAGAAGATAGGAGAGGATCTCATCTTAGGCCACGTTTGTATTTAAAGAAAATTTTATATTCTTTACATAATGATCAAACCTTCTTTTAAAGTTATCGATTTCATTTCATATTATGTTTCTTGCATCTATATTGATAATTGCTTTCCAATGTTTTCTTCTAGTTTATCTCCATGGGTCGTTCTTTTTTTCGTGAATTGCTTGATGATGACTCTGATGAAGATGAGATAATTATAAAACTTCTCATGGGTGAGACATCACAACGTAAGCGTTGTCGGTATATCGACCGTAATAATTTGGCAGGCCATAAACGGCTTTACGATGACTACTTTGCTGAAGAACCTGTATATCCTCCCAAAGTATTTTGAAGGAGATTTCGAATGAGACGTTCTCTTTTTCTCCGAATCCTATCTAAGGTAGAAGCTCACGAACCTTATTTTATTCAAAAAAGAAATAATGCCAAAAAGCTTGGTTTATCTCCCCTTCAAAAGATGGCCGCTGCACTTAGGATGCTTGCATATGGAGTAACAACTGATTTTTTGGATGAATATGTGAGAATAGCTGAAAGCACTGCAATGATGAGTCTGAAAAAATTTGTTGCAGCAGTGGTTGCTATTTTCTCGGAGCAATACTTGAGGTCACCAAACAATGAAGACATTGCTAGATTATTAGCCCATGGCCAAAACCGTGGATTTCCAAGCATGTTGGGAAGTATTGATTGCATGCATTGGAGATTGAAAAATTGTCCAACTGCATGGAAAGGGATGTATTGTGGTCATGTTCGTCAGCCAACTACTATTTTGGAAGCAGTGGCTTCATATGATTTTTGGATATGGCACTCATTTTTTGGACTACCTGGGTCCAATAATGATATTAACGTGTTGGAGCGGTCTCATTTATTTTCTGAGCTTACACAAGGACGTGCTCCTGCAGTTAATTACTCAATCAATGGTCAGGATTACACAATGGGATACTATCTTGCCGATGGCATATATCCAAAATGGTCAACATTTGTGAAGACAATCCCATCTCCACTAGGAGATAAAAAAAAAATTATTTGCAAAAGCTCAGGAGGCATATAGGAAGGATGTAGAGCGTGCATTTGGAGTGCTTCAAGCATGATTTGCAATTGTACGTGGACCTGCGCGGTTTTTCTATCATGAAACACTACAAGACATTATGAAAGCATGCGTAATTCTTCATTACATGATTATTGAAGATGAGCGAGATGAAGCTGTAGCAGTGGACTTTGATTATGAGCAAATTGATGAGATTTCTTGTACACCAATGTCACGTGAGCCGACAAATGAATTTTCGGAGTTCATTCAAGTTCATCAATGCATTATGGATAAAGAAGTTCATTCTCAACTCCAACAGAATCTCGTTGAACATTTATGGCAATTACGAGGAGAGTTGTGAAAACTTTTGGTTTTGTTTATTTCTCTCCTCTTCTTTTTATGGAGTTGCCATTAAAACTTTTGATTTGGTTTATTTGTTTCATTTTGTTTATGAGGCTGCCATTAAAACTCATTGGCTATGTTGTTTCGTTGTGTTAAGTTTAAGTACTAGCCAATTGTTGTGTTGTCTTAAATTTAAGTACCATATGTGATCAAGGAAATGGCAAGCTAAACTTTGTTTAATTCAAGTATGTGTGTAAATTTGACAGGTTGATGTTATTTCAAGTATGTCTGTTTGTGTAAGTTTGACAGGTTGATGTTATTTAAGTACCATTTGTGTTGTGTTAATTCAAGTATGTCTGTTATTTGACCATCTGTGATCAAGGAAGTACCATTTAAGCCAACTATGTGTGTAAATTTGAGTTGATGTTATTGGATATGTGTTAATTCAAGTTGGCTTTTGGATTGCAGTTATATAAATATGTTTTTGCCTCTTGATATGAGTCTTGACAGGTTTTTTTTTTGTTATTGGATATGTGTTTTTTTTTGTTTTTTTATTTGAATGTAACAGGTTCTGAGTTTTTATTTTTTTATTTTATTTGAACGTAACAGGTTTTGAGTTCTTTTTTTTTTGAAGGTGACAGGTTCTAAGTTTTTATTTTTATTTAAAAAAAAAAAAGCTAAATGGAAAATATGGATTTAAAAAAATATGACAATTGAATAGGAGGAGTATTTGAAAATGTTACCGTTGATTAGAACAAGAATATTTGAACAAGAATGTTACCGTTAGAACAAGAATATGGCTGTTAGGAACAAATAATAAAAAAAGAATAAAAAAGAGTTAAGAAATAATATTTAAATGAAGTTGTAAAAAAATAGAACATCTGATAAATGGTATGCTATAAAATGATGTGCTAAAATGATAAAGTAAGTTTTTGGTGTGTCAAAATGACATTTTTTATGAGAGAGCTGATGAGAATGCTCTAAAGGTAGGATTTGAAACTTTTAGATAAATCAATGAAATATGTATATATTGTGTTACTGAAACTAAATGGTGTACTGTATTTATATGAACTACCTACATTTGAGACTCTTTTAATATTTTGTTGTTCTAAAATGTATGAGACTCATTTATTTTTATTCTTTCTGATCGGTTTGAAATTAATGTTAATTTAGCTTAGTTTTTGTGCTTAACCAAAAATATATATATATATATATATTAATTTTTTTTGCTTTAAAAAAAAACTATGATTTGATGGTAGTATTATTCCTTTGATTTTATCTTCTGAGTATATTTTTCCTTTTATCCTCAGCCTTGATTTAAATCATTTTTATTTATTCCTTTATTTTTACTAACTTTCCACCCATGGATCCCACACCCTTATATTCATCTCAAGTGGTAAAATATTTAAATCACTACAGAAGGATTTTTTTTTTTTTTTTTTAAGCAGGAATAGACTAGGTTAAGCACAAGCCACAAGGTACGAATTTATCAATATGTCTTTCTCCCCTCCTTTAATTGGACTGGAAATAGGATAAAGAAATCATCAAATTATCTTTGAAAAACGGCATGAAAATGTTCATTGGAATTGTGTCAGAACTTAGAAACTTGATAAATATTTTACTAAAATGCGAATTACATCCATTAAGTTTTGGATTATTTTTTATTTTGACCCTTCACATTTTAAAAAAGATAAAGAAATCAAATCAAGATAAACTAGGCTTAACAATAGAGTCACCCCGTATCAAAAAGATATATCCCTAAAAAATGGGAGAAAATAGGCAAATGCCCATTTCAAAAAAAAAAATCCAGCATTTTGCCATCTTTCTCAAACTAATTAGGAAAATGCCCCTCTTTTGAAGATCGAGTTTCTCAAAATCGATTTAGGCCTTATAGCGGCGTTTTTAAGGATCCTATAGTGATGTTTTCAGGACCTATAGTGGCGTTTTGTAACTCGATTTATATGAAATCGAGTTATAGGTTAAAAAAATTAAAAAAATTGCCTATAACTTGATTTAATGAAAGTCGAGTTACAAAATGTCACTATAGGCCTTGAAAACGTCACTATAGGTCCTCAAAAACGCCGCTATAGGGCTCCATAATTTTTTTTTTTTATAACTCGATTTTGAAAAAATCGAGTTTTAAAAGAGGAGCATTTCTCTAATTAGTTTGAAAAATAGGGCAAAACACTACTTAGTTTGCCCAAAAAGGGCATTTAGCAATTTTGTCCCTAAAAAATGACATGAAAATGTTCAATGAAATTGTATTAGGAGCTTGATAAATATTTCACTAAAATGAAAATTACATTATTTAAGTTTTGGATAATTTTTATTTTTGATCCCTACCATTTCAAAATTTGGATTTTAGTCTCTAAAGTTTATAGAGTCTTGAATTTTTTCCTTCTGTCCATGCTTGTTAATGACGTGACTATAAAATGGCAACTACACTTAAAACAACATAGCATCAATATTCAAAAACAAAGTAATTTCAGAATTTTTTTTTTCCTATTTTTATTTACTTTTTATATGTAAGAAAAAGTATTTCTTTAATATGGTTTATTCTCTCAAAGCTTGAAAAAGGATCCTCCATTTCAAGTGAAAAGACTCTCCATTTCAAGTGGCACGGAGAGGATCATTTTCAGAAAAATATCACTCCACATAGACAAATATATATATATATATATATATTTTTTGAGAGAATTTCAACCTATGGCATCCACTCCTGATAATAGCTCTTTATTATCAGACTAAGACACCAATCGGTTTTTGGTGTAGGCGGGGATTGAACCCCAGATCTCTTATATAACCATCAGAGACTTTACCAGCTGAGCTAACTGGAACCCACATACATAGACAAATATTTGAGATAGTTCTTAACTTGATAATGACAATATAATGATAGTGAAACATGCAAGGAAAAAAATCAAGTAATATTAAAGCTTCATGATGGGTGAAGTTGGATCTAATATCACATCGATCATTTAAATGACACTATATTGTTAGATTTAGGGATTAAAAATATTAACCATGAAATAGAATCATTCCATTAATATGAAGTTAAATTAATAGGATTCTTGCTCTTATTTTTGCACTTGTTTTTCCAATCCACTCAATTGGGAAAGTCATTATGAACGAGGCTTAGATAGTTGAAGCTCACAGTTGTACATTGAGCCTTTGCATCATAGTTGATGAAGCCAAATTCGTTAGTTGATAGGTTTGTCCAGACAGAACAGGAAGGATTAAATTGATATCCCTGACCAAGACTGACACCGGATCGTGATGGTCACCGGTGTGGTGCTAGCCAATGAACCTTCGATGGCAAAGTTAGATATATCAGAGAGAAAATGTTGAGAACTAAGAATATTATGATGTATGTACCTTTGTTTTAGGTTTGATGTAGTTTATATAGGCCTTTGCCTTTCTAGCCGTTGGGGGCCTTCAATGGTGACTTAAGTGCCGCTTTTGTAACACCTCTGGTGATTAATGGGGTGATATGAAGATCCTCCAACAGTCATGTCTCCGAGTTCGTCTATGTGTAACAATCCATGCATTAAATGTTCCCTTTATGGCACTCTGGTCGTCTAATGCGCTCTTTGGATGATGGGAATTTCTCGGTTCATCAATAGTTGCCATCTTCAATTTGTATCAGGAGTCAAGACCAAGACAAGAAGACAAACACATTACTTCGACCGTGAGCACGACCACCAAGTATAGACCAAGTCATTAACGATGCTATCAATGTTTTTTCTTGTTATCTTGGTGATTGATCAACCTCGTAAATTTTAGCTCCTTAAATCTCTCTCTCTCTCTCTCTCTCTCTCTCTATATATATATATATATATATTTTTTTTTTTGAATAGTAATTTTCTGTATAGTCTTTGTGTGGTTACAATGAGGTAAGGGATATTAAAATTTCGGGTTGTGTCTAAACATTTGTTTTTCTTTTCTCGCATATGAATTAAGATTTTTTTATTATTTGTTTACTTGTACATTTTAAATAATATTACATTTAATATGACAAATTGTCCAAATTGTAGGCTTATAAAAAATATAATAGTAAACAGAATAATAATTAAAATAATAAAGGCAATCAAATGTTTGGGGCTGAAATACAAATTTCAAAATGTTTATTGCTAAAATCAAAACCACCTCAAATTTAGGAGTGAGTTTTGTAGTTTAGTTCAAATATTTTGTACATAAAAGATTGGGTAGTTAACACCCTTGAGGTTTGGGCTAATGTCAATCTGATCTAAGAGATTTCAAAATTGACCAACTTGGTTTCTAAATACAGTGAGAGAGAGGAGAAAAATGAGTAACAATTTAGGGACTAAATTGGTTAGTTTTGAAATTTCTTGGACATGATTGGCATTAGCCTAAACCTCAAGGTGTTTGAATGTATTTTACACTAAAAGTTTCTATATTAAGCACCAAAATATTAAAAAGAATTTGCTTGTGTCATCAAAAAGTAATATGTTGTGAATGTCACAAGCCACAAGGCCAACAACCACACCACTGAGAGCATTCTTGAAGTTGTTTTTTCTTTTAAGAAAATGGAAATACTACTATTAAATTATGGGATAATAATACTCTCCTCCCTTGAGATTTAGGGAATGACACTCCAACCCAAACTTGAAGAGAAAAAATGCTTCTCCCCCCTTCCCTCGACATCTAATTGACGAAACTTTATTAAATTAATATTTAAAATGTTGTGTACTAACTTGTCCTTTGTTTAAGGGCCCATTTGGATTGAGGAGGGAAGGAGAGAGAGTGGAGGAGAGTAGGGCAAAGTTTGCTAAAAATAGACTACTTTTGGTCTAAATCTACTCTACTCTCCATCACTCTCTCTCAATCCAAACGAATCTTAAAGGTAGGTTTCAAGAATTATCCTCCATGTCAAAATTAAGATTCATTGTGTTAAATTTTTAATTGAAGTGTATTTTAAAATATTAAACCAATTGCCCAATGCATCTCTAGACAAATACAGGGTGAGGGTGAGGGTGAGGGTGAATGAGTTATTTTATTTTATTTTATTTTTTATCTAAAATATAATTTCTACTCTAGTATAATTTAAACGTATAAGTGTGCTAAGAGAACTTGTATTTGTGAAAGAGTAATGCTACAAACACAAATTATTTTACAATATTTTTACAAACTACGGGTGAGGGTGAGGGTGAGGGTGAGGGTGAGGGTGAATGAGTTATTTTATTTTATTTTATTTTTTATCTAAAATATAATTTCTACTCTAGTATAATTTAAACGTATAAGTGTGCTAAGAGAACTTGTATTTGTGAAGGAGTAATGCTACAAACACAAACTATTTTACAGCATTTTTACAAACTGCTAATGTAGTTTTAGTAATTTTCAAATAATCATTAATAAACATAAATGTGATGTTAGTGGTGGATCCATATTAGAATTAATAAGAATTTGCCACATTAATAGTTTGTAAAAATATTGTAAAATAGTTTATGACTATAGTATTATTCTTTGTGAAGTGACCATCACGTCAAAAATACACAATAATAAATGTAAATCTCCTTCATTTATTTGCTACAATAAATTATATAAAGCAAAAGGGAAAGTAACTTTCCAACGAAAAAGTTCAAGAAAAAAAAATTAAAAAAATTAAAAGCTTTCCAACAAAAAAGAAATGCTATTTGGAAACTTTACTCAAAAAGAAACTCTCATGTGATAATCCTTAACCAATCTTGAAGTTGCTTTTAATAAACATTGTATTATTTCACGTCAATTTTTAATAAACATTGCATTATTCCATCGTTACTTTTACCTAAGTGCTGCACATCAACATCATTATGGACTTAATCTAAGAAAATTTATATTTTTAAAGTAACTATCACGATAAGACGATAAGAATATACAATAGAAAATGTAAATTAATCTCCATTATTTATGCGCTGCAATAAATTATATAAAGCAAAAGGGCAAGTAAATTTCCAACGCAAAAGTTCAAGAAAAAAAAAAATTAAAAGCTTTCCGGCCCAAAAGAGATGCCATTTGTAAACTTTACTAAAAAAGGGGAAAAAAGAAAAAAGATCCCTATGGAAACTCTCATGCAATAATCCTTAACCAATATTGAAGTTGCTTTTGATAAACATTGCATTATATATGTCACGTCAATTTTTTTCTTCTCTCTTTTTTTTGTTTTTCTTCCTACCCTTTTCCCTTTTCCCTCTCCTCATTTTCCATGGTTACTTTTATCGAAGTGCCGCACATCATCGTAGATTTACATTTTTAGATTTCAACATTTGGCAGCTAGCAAGAAGTTTACTGAAAGGAGGACTTGAAGGTCATGGCAGAAAATTGACATCGAAAATATATATTGCGTGCCAGAAAAAAATAAAATAAAAAGAACTATTGGATTGGGACCAAGATCTAATTTGGAAGCAACAAAGATAAGTTTGCAGTTCTACTAATATGACAAAAAGAAATACTTTAGGCATTAGCTGCCAATGCCGTCATCTTTGGTTCGAGAGAGTAATAGGACCCTCATCACAACTAATCCATTCAACAGAGCAACCCTATTAGTACAAAAACTGTATCATTGGTCTGAAATTATTTAAGATAAGGGATGGTCAGAAAATATTTAAGATAAGGGAGGGAATAAAGTTTTTTTCTTAATAAAGGGGCTCTTAGTCTTAGGGTATCATTCTTTTTAAATTCCGAGGACTCTTTCTCTTTTTTTTCTTTTTGGTCAACAATGAAATAACATTAGATTAAGAATTTATAAGTCTGTTACAGCACAAACTAACTTTATCATCAGCTAGAATTCTTTCCACCATAGGCAGTGGATACAAAAAGACAACAAAAGACATTACATTACTTGCACCTAATTTGGCCAATGCATCAGCACACCGATTGGCTTCCGAGGACTCTTTCACTCAGAATAGGGGTTGGTCTTCGCTGAATATTAAAAAAAATAAAAATAAAGAAAGAAAGAAAAAATGTTATAGATAAGAGAGTAAGATGACTTTTCATGTGGCTACAACTATCATAATTAATCTTGAATATAATTATTCGCATGTACAACTATTGATTAGCAGATAATGCTTTTACAGCGTGCTCAGAAAGTTGCTGCTGTTGCTGGCCCATCTTCCATACATCTTATGTAAGATGATAATGCTTTTGTTCTCTTGCATTGATATGTGTATCATAATTAATATTGACTATAATTATTCGCATGTACAACTTTTTTTTTTTTTTGAGAAGGTGCATGTACAACTTTTTTTTGGTTTTCTATATTATTTTCTCAAAATTTTCAACTAAATACTAATTACTGTTCGCAACGGATAGACCCATAATCGGGGCGAAACTATCCTTGGACTAGGGGGGCAATGCCCCCCCTAATTTTAAAAAAAAAAAAATTATTCGCATGTACAACTTTTTTTTTTTGAGAAGGCGCATGTACAACTTTTTTTTGGTTTTCCATATTATTTCTTCAAAATTTTCAACTAAAGACTAATTATTGTTCGCAACGGGTGAACCCATAACCAGGGCGAAACTATCCTTGGACTAGGGGGCCAATGCCCCCCCTAATTTAAAAAAATTATATATATATATATATATATTTGTATTAATTTTAGCAATTTTGCTCTATAAAATTATATTTTATTTCCCTTTAACAATATCATTGATTATTTTAAGAATAATGCTATACTCACAAACTTTTTTATAACATTTTTACAAACTATTTGGTAACAAATTCTTTCTGGTTCGCATATGGGCACACTACTCACATCATTTTTTTACTTACCAGTAACCACTTATTACATAAATAATTTATAAAAAACCTACAGCTTTAGTATTTTCCTTATTTTAGTGAACATAAAAAAATTTATAGATTTAAAATCTAAAACAAAATATACAAGCCAAAAAAAAAAAAGCTCAGCAACAAAAATTACCCGTAAAACTAAAAACAAAATTAAGCTCAATTATTTAATTTTATCCAAAATAAATAACCCTACCCTTTAAAAAATTCTAAACAAAAATAATTTTGTTCTTACCTACAAAAAAAAATCTCAGCAGCTAAGTAACAGAATTAGAAGTTGAAATCGTTGCACACAATCAACAGTAAAACCGCCTCCCCTAACTTAAAGTTCTGACTCCGTCCCTACCCATAACAGGGTAAATTGCTAGCTCAATGAGTTTTTTCAAAGTGTTGGTGTCCGGACTTGAATTAGGGAGTTTCTAGTCAAACCCAAGACAGCTACTTTGAAACTGAGTGCCCAACCACTCGACCAATCCCATTGAGTTAGCGCATGTACAACTATTGATTAGAAGATAATGCTTTTGTTCTCTTGCATTGATATGTGTAATTGTAAAGGAAAAAGTACTTTTATCGTCACATATCTTTTTTTGTTTTTATCACTAAACTTATAGAATATATATATATATATATATATATTTTTAAAGAAGCCATGAGGTTCTATTAAATTCCTCCCAAAAAGGTAAAAAGTTACTTAAGATCCCAGTAATTCCCTTCTTAAAAAAAAATCCCAGTAACTCCCTTCTTAAAAAAAAAAAAAAAAAATTTCAGTAATTTCTAAAGGAATTGTTAATTTTAGGGGATAATTGATTCTAAAAGATATATATATGGTAGGAGATACCTTTTTTTGAGAAACAATTATAGGAGATTTTATTTTAGAAGAAATTATAGGAGATACTTAATTATACAAAATACAAATCTTGGAGTTTATCAGACCATGACCATTAATTTTTTTTTTCTATGAAAAGTACATGTGTCACCTTTTGAAATTAGATTCCGTTATGAATACATAGGTGTTATAAAGATAGTTTATTCTTTTAAGTAATGTTAAAGCAATGGCAAGGACAAAAAATTATTTCTTCAAGGAGGGCGAAGCTAATATACATGTGTGTATGATTTAACATATATTATTTCTTAGCTTTCAAAAAAACATATATTATTTCTTCCATATAACAAAGTATTTATATCAAGTATATATATAATATAATTCTAAAAAAAATATGAGCAAGACTTAGATACAGTACTTAGATTTTGTTCCTTATGTTTCTCTTTTAAGATTCTTCCATGTGGATTTTTTCTCATGGGAAGAAAGTGTATTTTTTAATTAAGTAGCCACATGGCTGAATCTTAAAAAAAGAACTTAAGAAACAGCATCTAAGGTACTGTACCTAAGTTTTGTCCAAATTTAACATTAATAAAAATTAAAGGATCTTTAATTCCTAACTACCTAACCACAAAATCCCCAGTTATTGTTTCTTTTAAATGGGGAAAAAAAGTTTATGTCTCTAATTTTCTAAATGAAAAAAAATAAAGAAATTTTTTATAAAAAGATTTACTTATATTTTTTTTAGAATGCCTCCTAGATATTCTTAGGTTCAAGAACTATTATAATATGAGAAATTAGAAGAAAAGCAATGCATTAATAATTTATAAACATTTTTAGAGGAAGCATAAATGGTGTATTTTAGTCATCTAAACTATTCTGCTCTCTTAGCGTGATGGTTACTCGACAAATATAAGTTCTTGTAAGGTGGGGGTAGGATCGGGGTTCAAGTCTCCATGAGAGAGTTTTACACACACATATACTTAGATTATACAAATGTAGAATTTTATCTTAGAGCAAAAAAAAATTGTATTGCAAGTTTTAAATAAAAATCAAGGAGATTATTATTTTAATTTTTATCTATATTTATAATTTTTTTACCAAATTATAAGAGGAAAGAGAGATTTTTAAAAAGTTAAGATACTATAAATTTTAATACATATTTTTTTATTTGGAATCTTTAATACATAAATTGTAACTAATTAAATTCAAATATATATGTTGGGGGGGGGGGGGTGTGAAAACTCTATTTTTATACCCTCTAAAGAAACAAGGACACGTCATAATTTTTCAAATAAGAGAATGGGAATTCTTGCACACAATTACTCCCATTATAACTTATTCTCACACATAAGTGTGTACTTGACATCCGTTTATTTAGCCTTTTTCTAAAAGTGTGCTAAAATATATTTGTATTTTGAAAAAAATTTAAAAAATGAGATTTTAAAAAGATGTACATAAAAATTAAAGCAAAAAAAAAAAAAAAAATTAATGTCAAACACACTCTAAAATATTTGAAAAAAAAAAAATTTATCAAAGCAAAGATATCGTGTGAGACGTTGTCAATAATCGTGAGGAGCCATAAAAGTCGGTGGTGTTTCACTGTTTCTCTCTTTAGCCTCCTCCTTTCTAGATTTTATATACAGTCCTCATAATGGGCACTTGTCCACAATAAAGACTCTTACCCATTTAAAATTTCTAAATCAATTTATAAAAGAAAAAAAAATTTAAACTGATTTGTTAAACTGACTCAATAACTTTAAACAGATATAAGCCTTTTAGTGAAATGGTATATAAGTGATGTAGTCCATCATGAGGACCTCATAATTTTTCTTTCTTAGGGCCAGTTTGGAGTGAGGCTTAAAGTTTCTTTTACTTAATTTTATCTTTACCCGTTAATAAAAAATTAATTAATAATAAATATATCTTACGCATATCTGTTAGAAATCTTGGAATTTTTGGGCCGATTTAATGTTAATCCTATTTTTTGAGAAACAACACCATAATCGCTTTTTTTTTTTAATAGGAACCATAATCGCTTTTATTCAACTGCTACTAAATCCGAGACTGTAAAATATTAATCCTCTTTGTTCTTTTCACTCATTGAAAAAATTTCCAAAATATATGTAACATATATATATTTTTAGTTTGGGTTCATATGTTCTACTTGTTCTCTTAATAGGTACATAGATCTGGGCATAGTGATGATTACGGCAACGTATATACGTGATGTGAAGCCTAATACGACCATTCAATGTTCACTCATATTCGAATTGGGCATTTACAAGTGATATCAAAGTACATTGACATGGCTTGCACAAGAACCAGTGACAAATTCGTGATTGGGCGGCGTGTGGTGGATAGTCGGGTTGCTTATTCGGCTCCTAACAATCTCTATCCGGAGATGGCAGCGTTTCATGCGCTTCTATAAAATTAGAATATAGAGTAAAACAGGGTTTTCAGTTTCAACGAGATTGTAATTGTGTGTTTGTTCCTATATATTCTCTTTACTCGAACAAAATATGATGTGATGATGCTATTTCCATGGAAGGTTAAACATGGGCTTTCAAAACGAATCCTTATTTAACTCAGTATTAATTTTTATAAATTCCTTTGTAGTTTGTAAACAATTTGTGGTCAGAAAAATGCTAATACTATTACAAATTTTGCTATAAAAAGTTTACAAACTTTTATAACAATGAAAATTATTGACTGTAATAACATAATAAATCAATGCCACAATTTTATTTATTTTTGACTAGTGACGCCCTAATTTGCTAAGATTTATGTTCTAATATATTTAATATCACACCTTGTAGTAAAAGTTATAAAAATTTTAGCATTTTTCTATTCTTTAATTGCAAACTAGTTGTAGGAACCAATTTATTTAACCGGTAAAATCTTGTCATTAGATAAGAAATTTAGAATGTCAACATATGATTTTACACGTGGATATTGTGTAAACTATTGTATGTAGTAAAATAAAGAGCAATTATAAAGATGTGGATATCTAACTTTACAAAATGTGGATATTGTATAAACTTTTAAACATAAAGATAAAGTAGCGTAAAACCTCCATTAGTGCCAATGCTTCTGGAGATCCAAAAACCTCCAATAGTTCAAGTTGTATGGCTTTAAGTTTTTTTTTGTTTTTATTTTTTTTACAAGATAGAATTTCTACTCTATCCTAATCTAAGTGTATATGTGTGTGAAACTCCCTCCTGGAGACTTAAACCCCGCCCCTTGCCCCCCACACCTCACAAGACTTATACTTGTGAAGTGACCATCACACCAAAGATGCAGGAGGTTGGGTGAATATAATGGTCTAATTTAATATTACTTACTCTAAATCATTATAAATCATTACTTACATTAAAATTTTAAAATGATAAATAATGACGAATTTAATTATTTAATTATTATTTTAATCATAAGAACTTCATTATAAAGATTTCACCACATACTTCCAACTATTCTCATGTCAAGCATTAAACTTATAACATTCACTCCAAGATATTGTATTTGTGGGGGGTGAAAGCCCAACCTACTATATTGGGCCTAGGACCCTATTTGAAGATTACTGTATGTCCGAAGAGAGGAACGTGTTCAAGAAGGAATCCATGTTTAAGAAATATTCCTGGAGGCGAGCGTAGGGGTAGTCCGAAGAGATCATCAGTGGTCCGAAGAGATCATTCTACTCGAATACAAAGAACCTTGGTCGGACAGACACCTGGGGGGTTCAAGCAACCTTTCTATTGACTTTGATGATAAAGGCAGGCTTTAGGCACATGTGGAGATGATAGGAACGGAAAAATATCTAGAAGACAAGCTACAACCACCACATTAAATGCACTGCAGCTGCTTTTCTGGCCGCATTAATGTGGAGAAGACTCCTGAACAGTACAATCTTATCTACCGCCACTCACACAGGGCTAAAGAAGGTACCTGATGGGACATGTATTCAAGTGAACATTTAGATGATGAACAAGTGGACGATGAAGATGAGAGGAGAGGGTGCAATATAAAAAAAAGAGGCCTCTAAAAATGAGGGATCGGAACAAAGAAGGGAGAGAAAAAAAAAATAACTTTACTGTAACTCTGAAAATCATAACCAACTTTCATTCAATAAAGTATCTCCACGGACGTTTACGTTTGCATTTGTTTAAGCATGATTGCATGTTAGTTCACCCGTAAATATCATAGTTTATCATCATTTAATTCACAATTAGCTCAGCTTTTTCACCCACTCTCTACAAATTCATTGTTAAGGGTTCATTGGGCTCATAATCCGAACCTATTGGGCTTGGGCTACAAAAACCGACCCCACAGTATTTTATCATAAAATCAAGATACAATTAATTTTTGGTGTAAGTGAGTTCAAATTCCAAATTTAATATACAACGATAAAATATTTTACTAACTGAGCTAATTGAAACTTATACAAAAATAGTTTACTAGAGATTATAATCAAGAACTATCAAATATGAGCAAGACTATCTGTGTAAACTTACAAAAGCAATATTATATAGTGGAGAAAATATGTGGACATAATTTTTGTGTTACAACTCTAATGTGACAGACTATAAGTAGTAGAAAACTCCGGCCCTTACCCTCCACACCCCACAAGTACTTATACTTGTGGAGTGACTATCACACCAAAAGTGTGTGGTGATATTTTTAACTTTTAAACATGCAGGAGGTTGGGTGAATATAATGGTCTAATTTAATATTACTTACTCTAAATCATTATAAATCATTACTTATATACATTAAAATTTTAAAATGATAAATAATGACGAATTTAATTATTTAATTATTATTCTAATAATAAGAACTTCATTATAAAGATTTCACCACATACTTCCAACTATTCTCATGTCAAGCATTAAACTTATAACATTCACTCCAAGATATTGTATTTTATCATAAAATCAAGATACAATTAATTTTTGGTGTAAGTGAGTTCAAATTCCAAATTTATTATACAACGATAAAATATTTTACTAACTGAGCTAATTGAAACTTATACAAAAATAGTTTACTAGAGATTATAATCAAGAACTATCAAATATGAGCAAGACTGCAACATCTGTGTAAACTTACAAAAACAATATTATATAGTGGAGAAAATATGTGGACATAATTTTTGTGTTACAACTCTAATGTGACAGACTATAAGTAGTAGAAAAAAAAAATGAGGTCCATGTGAATGTGTAGGCAATCACTTACAATCTACCAAATCTGAATAATGGGAAAAATTATAGAATAGATGTTGTGGTCCTAGCACTTAATCTATAATATTATCAATTTTGCACTAAACCCTTGAAAAGGAACATAACAAATGATCTAGTACTGAAACTTAAATTTTAGTGTCACCTGAATACGGAGTATTAAACAAAAAAAAAACATACGTTATCAACAAAAAACCCATTGATCACATAAATGACTTGAAAGCTCACATCAAATTTCAAACTACAACTATTAGTCACTGGATGACAAAACTTATTAAGATTGGGGAAATTACCTCATTAGTCTATAAAAGAAGATGGTACAGTGAAAAGTCATCGTGGTCCTGATAGAATTGAAGGCACTAATGGATTAGTATCGCTAGTGTATACTTCTTGGTTATCTATTCCATCACTCATGCTAGGTGAAGGTGGATTCGAGAAGAAATAACCTAAGTCATGCTCAACATTCACAACACCCTCCAAGACCTTAACCAAGATGGACATGGAAGGCCTCTTTGTAAAATCATTTTGCAAGCACCATGCTGCAACCCTCATCGTATTCACAACTTTTGCTCCATGTAATTGCATATCTTCACTGTACTTATCAACCAAATCCAACAATTGTTCCTCCTCAATTTTTTTCTTGAATAGATCAAGTAGATGCATTGCTTCCTCTGGTTGAGATCGATCAATATTTCTTCTTCCACATAATATCTCTAAGAGCACCACTCCAAAGCTATAAACGTCTACTTTTTCTGTAATTACTGAACTTAACCATTCTGGAGCCATATAGCCTGGAGTCCCCCTCATGATTGTCACAACTTGACTCTGGTCACGGTCGACTAGTTTAGATAACCCAAAATCAGAGACTTTTGCATTAAAATTCTCATCTAAAAGAATGTTTTGGGGTTTAATATCCAAGTGGACTATCTTCTGCCAGCATTCCTCATGTAAATAAGTTAGCCCCCTTGCTATGTCAAGAACAATCTTCATTCTACACTGCCAATCAAGCAAAATCCCAAGATTTTTGTCAAACACCCATCTATCTAGAGATCCATTAGACATGTACTCATAAACAAGAAGCCAATGTGATTTCTCGGCACAAAATCCAATCAATCTCACCAAATTGAAATGATGAATGTTGCCAATTGTCTCAACCTCAGCTAAAAATGATTTCTTGATTTGATTTAAACCATCTAGACGCTTCACAGCAATTTTAGTGCCATCAATTAGAATTCCTTCAAAAACCGTGCCAAATCCACCAGCACCAAGCTTCTTGTTGAAATTTTCTGTCATGGCTTGCAAATCATCATAAGAATATCTTGTGGGCATTCCTGGTAAATGATCAAAATAATACTCTTCACCTTCGTCAGCACTTCTCTTCTTCCAAAATAGGAAAACAAAGCTTCCAATCAAAAGAAACAGACCAAATGCGATGCTAGATCCCACAATTATTTCAAGCCCATGTTTTTGCCGTTGAACACTTTGCGCCTTATTCTTCTCCTTAACATCCTGCACCTTAATGCATATTTTAAAGCGAACAGAAGAATATCGGAGTACTTCTGGAGTGGCGGTTTTCATTGAAAAGATTTGGGATTCCAAATAGCAATCCCCGACTACTGATCTCAATTTATAATAATAAATAGCAGCCTTGCACCAACACTTGTTTCGGCATTCCTCTTTACACTTCTCTAAAGTTATATTTCGATGGTCTGGTTTTATATCATGTGGATCTTGTGCGCTAAAGCGGAAGTATGCGATGTTCTTCACCTCCAAAAAAGTATGACGATCAAAAGCTTCACCTTCACAGGACAAGTTAGTAACCGGGGTGCATCCTTGGTCAGGCTCCGTTTCATTGATTGCCTTAAAATAGCTTGTTCCATTTTTATTTTTGTCTGGAACACAAGTACACTGTTTACAGCTCTCGCCTTTGTTTTCACAAACACCATAGTTGCCGCAAGCTGTAGGGAAGTCACAGCTATAAAGTTGAGTTGCTAGAAGAATGTCATCCCTGGGTTCCGGAAAGAAAGTATAGACTCTCAAGTGTCCGTCATTCTCAAATCTTGCGTACCGCGCAAATGTTGCTGAACGACCAGGTAATTCTAATTCTTGCGAACCCATTTTTGAATCTAACAAAACTATGCTTCCATTTCGAAACTCAATACCTGAGATATTGGTATCAGAACCTGATATATTATAAGAATAATAGAGTTGAGGAGGATTAGAATTGATATAAGCAAAAATCCCTTCCCTTGTGAGATTGAGCGAAAACAATCCTCCTTTACTAGTGAGGCTCTTCCCTACCCCCAACTTTTGCTCACGAAACAGCGTGTCCGTTGGGTGATCATGAGACTGCCAAATTGTTTCATTATTGTTATTCAAGAGCTTGAGGTTGCATGTGTGAGTTAACTTTAGGCCAGCCACAGATTTGTTGGTGATGTTTGCGGACCACACTTCAGTTCCATCAGCATTTTGTAACACCAAACCTCGTTTGGACGTGAACTGCAAAGTCGCATAAGCGTTGACCGGATTATTTGGGTTTGCAGACCATACTACATGTGGACCCAAATATGTGGCAACCGACGTCCCGCTGTCGTCTTTGTAATAATAAAGAACGAAAGTGGCAAAGAGAAAACTGTTGCACGGTGGATTACAGAAGAAGCCACAACCACAACCATATTCAATATCGTACTCGGATACTGTTACATTTTCACTGACAAGTATGCTTCTCGCAATTGATCCATCATCGAACTTCACAGTATTATTGGGGGCAGAAAAACTGGTTTTCCATGAAGTAGAAGAATTTGGACTCAGAGAACCGCGAGGTAAGGCCGTCCCTATGGTGCGGAAAGGTGTTAAGAAAAGAGCAAGCAGGTAAAGAAGAAAACCACAGCAAGCCCAGCTGCCGCTTATACCCATACTGTCTGTAACACGTATACAGTGCTAGAAGAAAGAAAGGCAAAGAGGGCTAGGAAAACCTGATAGAACGAATGACAAGCATCAATAATGAGACACTTTTTTTTTTTATGAAAATTTGAATTGCTGCAGGAAAGTTGAAACGTCATCGTCGCTGTTACCTTCTTTCTTTTTTCTTTTCACTTTTTAAATTTACGCCGAGTCTGTTTTTTGGCCCCAGTAATTTTTTGTTTAATATAATACTCTTTCGTTGAATCTTCCTTGGTTGACTAGTTGACTTACAAAATCAACTTTTTAGTGTTTTTCCACACGCAAAAGCTTTTCCGCACCGTGTTTGACTTTGAAGGTTCTATCTCTGGCTTTGGTAGAAAGGAAATTCAATAAAACTAAATAACCAAACGAGTTTCAAGACAAAGTATATGTTACAAAACCATTAAAATCCAAAAGATAAAAATCTAACAAGTTTATAGGCAGACTATCATACAACAAAAATTGAAGGATTGATTGAGTTCCGATCTTGCCAAACTATCAGCACATCTGTTAATTTCTCAATAGCAATGCTTAACATGCACTTGGGAAAATTGAGAGATTAGTAGCTTACTTACTTACAATCATCTACAATGGAAGATACAACATTATTAAAATAACTTGAGAGTTAGCTCCCTTTTTTTTCTTTTTTTTTTTTTTTTGAGCAAAAGAATAACTAGAGTTAGCTAAAAGATCCACAATAGCTTTAGCATCTAACTCGATTTCTAGAGTTGTTAACTGAAGGTTTTGGCACAAAATAAGACCATCTTTTAATGCACATAACTTTGCTAAGAAGCTAGTGGTGATTCCAATTTTACTTGAGAATCCGCCAAGCCATCCACTCAACTCATCTTGCACAACACCTCCACATATTCCAGGGTTACCAAGACAAGAGCCATCATGATAGGCCAATAATGTATTGACCCCTTGGGATATATTAATTGATTAATTAGCCAAGTTTATTAATTAATCAAATTAACATGCAAAACGCGTGGTAGCACAAACAAATCACCAATTAACTAAAGTATGCAGCGGAAAATAAATTGACACGGTGATTTGTTTACGAATGAGGAAAACTTACATGGCAAAAACCCTACCGGGTGATTTTAAGGTCACTACTCCCAAGAATCTACTATTATCAAAACAAGCGGTTATAAGTAAATGAATCCTAGTACCTTATACCAACCTACAGTTGAACTCTTACCCTAATACCTAATTGAACTTGTTCTGTAGTGACAATCTCTCATTTTCAATGTAGGGCTCCCAGTATGTGACTAACTAATAGATGCTCGGATCGTAGTACGCGATTTAATCACCAACTTGAGACGGATGTTGGTTGTAAAGTTCTTCAGTTCATCATACGATGAAAATTAAGAAACTCCTTGGTCATAAAACCCTATGGTGTACAAACATAGCAGCTTCTTCAAGAGAAAGATAAACTAGGGTAAATTCTTTCTCTGGTCACAATTTGCACGAACAAGACTTTGCTCTACACTTGTGCAACTGTGCAATTTGTGACGGCCCTTAAAAAATTCTTATATATGTTTAGGGTTGTGAGAAAAGAAAACCCAAGCATACATTCACGGATTGGATGAAAATCAGCTCTAAAAAACTAAACTTCATAAATCTCGACAGATATCCTATCTGTCGAGTAGCTGTTGAGCCTCGGGCTGAAACAGCTCTCTTAAACCTCGATAGATACTAGTTGTCGAGATTTAATGAACAACACTTTTTCACTTGATTCTTGAATAAACTTGCATAGTTTTAATACTTGAATTTGAAACCTTATTTCTTGAAGTATTAAAAACGTCCTAGATCTACCCAATTATAAGTAAAGTGCGTCTTGTCAAAGGATTAGCCAATCACATAAAATATTAATATATGTTCCTAACATTGAATTATACATGTCCTAACATATCAGTGTTTAGCTTAGCCCATCCCATGCAAAGCTTTTCCACTAATACGACTCACAACCTGTCCAACTGCTGCTCTGTGGGAGTACTATGCACAATGGATAAATTCCATATCTCTTTGAAGGTGATCTTCCAGGAGGGATGGTTAGGAACCTTACTATATTCCACTTTGCTGTTTTTCCAAGCCAATCTTGGAGATTACAAGAGAAAAAATCACTATCAAAATGGTTAATTTCCAACTGGTTCCAATTTGTCTTCACAACATCACAGGCCCTTAATGCATGAATGATCATTTCCAGTTCTCTTCGGCAAAGGGCGCAGATTGTGTCATTGACGATACCTCTTGCTATTAAAAAACAATCCTTTAAGCTATGCTATCATGGAGATACATCCACACAAAAACTTGTATTCGAGGAACTATATTAATTTTCCAAATCCACTTACCCATAAAATTAAACATAGAAAATAACATGTTTGGGAAGTAGGATACTGTTTACAAAATGTGTTAATATTAGATAATGATGGGAGTGACGAATCCAGTGACATCATGACGAGGAAGTCTATCATTGACGAGGTTAGACGATACAGACGAGGGCAAGCACAGACGAGCCTGTCATATATACACGTCACTGACAAGGAAAACACTGCATTCATTACAGTGCAATTAAGTCTAGAATGGTTATAGAGCCAACTGTATGAGCCGTTACAACACATTCAAGTCACATTACACCAGACCAGACGTTACCGGAAGGAGCATTAAGACCTCCATTACTACTCCAACGGCTAGAAGCCATGAAGGTGTGCCTATAAAATCCTCTTATTGTCAAGAACAAGATACATACATAGATACACTAAGAGAGAGCTATTATCTATTGCATTCTCTATTTCTCTGAGATTTTCTTGCATACTAACTTTGGCATCGGAGGTGAGGTGGCAGGCACCACACCGGTGACCTTTTCAGGAGGCTGCAGGAGGGCTTCGTCCGACCACATCTACTGACGAGTTCACGCTCCATCAGTTTGGCGCCGTCTGTGGGGATGACATTTTTCGCATTCAGTCGCGAAAAGGTAGTTTCCAGTCAAATACTTATTTCAGATGGAGTCCAATCAAGATTCTGCAGCCTTGGCACAGCAAATTCAGGCCCTGGCAGCTACCGTCGAGGAATTGTCCAAGCAAAATGAGGAAATGAAGCAGAGGCTTCAGCAGGAAGAGAACCGGTCCAAGGGAAGTCAAGAGGACGAGGGGAATAGCCATAGAAGAATCGAACATCAAAAGCCTACAACTCCAACCGAGTAGAACTCGAATCTACTCCAGGAGATGAGGAAGGAGATGGACGAGCTTAGGAACGCCATCAAAGAAAAGACTGAACGAAGCGTGGACCGATTGGTCAGGGCAACAGATTCGCCATTCACTATGGCCGTCCTCGACTGTCCAGTACCGTCAAAGTTTCGGCTGCCTCAACTTGAACCGTTCGACGGGCTAAAGGATCCCCAGGATCATCTTAACACATTTAAGACGACCCTAGGACTCCAACAGCCCCCAGACGAGATTTTGTGTCGTTCCTTCCCAACCACTTTCAAGGGAGCCGCACGGGAATGGTTCACAAAGCTGCCCACATCGTCCATCGACACCTTCGAGCAGTTGAGCAATGCCTTCCTGCGTCACTTCATTGGGGGACAACGACCAAAGAGAACCGCGGACCATTTACTCACCATCAGGCAGGGAGAGAGGGAAACTTTGAGGTCATATGTGAAACGTTTCACCCGGGAGACACTGGAGGTGGACGAGGCCGATGACAAGGTGCAGCTAACGACCTTTAAGGCAGGGCTGAGATCCAGAGAGCTTGTCTCGTCACTTGCAAAAAATCCACCGAAAACAATGGCTGAAATGCTCCTCAAAGCACAGAAGTACATGAACGCAGAAGACGCACTGGCCGCCATCAGGGACATTGAGAGGACGGGACACAAGAATAGAAAGGAAGACGACCGTAGGGGGCAAAAGCGTGAACGACCAGATCGCCGAATCAATGACAGAAGCAGAAGGAAAGATGATAAGAGTCCTCGAACGGTAAAATTTACTCCCCTTGTTATGCCTGTTGATAAAATCCTGACACAGATTAAGGACGAGCATTACCTAAAGTGGCCGCGGCCGTTACACTCGTCTCCCAATGTTCGCGATAAGAACAAGTACTGCCGGTTCCACAAAGACCATGGCCATTACACCGAGGACTGTCGGGACCTCAAAGAGCAGGTAGAGGAGCTGATACGAAAAGGGAAGTTGCAGAAATTTGTAAAGAAAGGTGAATATAGTAGATCTCGGGACGGGAACAAAGGCCAGCCCGAAGCTTCATCAAGGGGGAATGACCGTCAGTCCCAGCCTCCTCAAAATGTGGTTGGGGAAATACAGACAATCACAGGTGGACCCGTCACCGGAGGTTCGTTCAGGTCCCTTCAAAAAGCATGCCAACGTCAGGTGAACAGCGTCCACACGACTCCCCCGTTGAAGCAGAGACGGGCTGAGCAAGACATGACTTTCAATGAAAACGACGCCAGGGGAGTAAAACAGCCCCACAACGACCCCCTGGTCATAATGCTTACCATAGAAGGGTTCAACACCAAAAGGATCCTCGTGGACAATGGTAGCTCTGCTGACATCATTTATTTCCCTGCATTTCAGCAGTTGAAGCTGGACCCCAAAAGGCTACGTTCTTTTGATTCCCCCCTCGTCAGTTTTAGTGGTGACAGGGTCTATCCCAAGGGCATAGTAATGTTGACAGTGACGGTGGGGACATACCCGAGGCAACTAACCTGTCAGCTGGACTTCTTAGTGGTGGATTGCCCCTCCTCCTACAACGTCATCATTGGAAGACCTGCCCTCAACAAATGGAAGGCGTCCACATCAACCTACTGTTTAAAGGTGAAGTTCCCTGTAGAAAACGGGGTTGGTGAAGTTAAGGGAGACCAAGTCTTAGCTCGAGAATGCTACTAGGCTGTGTTGGCCGCAAAGGAAAATCACACCTGGATTATTGAAGAGAAGGAGGAAGAAAAGGTGGAGGCCCTAGAAACAGTGCAACTAATTGAGGGAGAAACGACCAAAACAACCAGGATAGGGACGACCTTGAGCCCCGAAATGAGAACAAAGATCGTCCAGTTTCTTAAGCAAAACCTGGACGTCTTTGCTTGGAGCCATGACGACATGCCAGGTATATCCCCGGAAATCATCCAACACAGGTTGAATGTAGACCCAGAGAAGAAACCCGTCAAGCAGAGACGAAGAGTCTTCGCACCAGAAAGAGATCAGGCAGTTGCTGACGAAGTGAAGAAGCTCTTAACTGCAGGTTTCATCAGGGAAGTGTACTACCCTGATTGGCTGGCCAATACTGTTCTGGTAAAGAAAGCAAATGGAAAATGGAGGATGTGCGTAGATTTCACGGACCTGAATAGGGCCTGCCCGAAGGATAGTTTCCCCCTTCCAAGGATAGACCAGCTCGTAGACTCCACTGCCGGGCACAAGCTGTTGACGTTCATGGATGCTTTCTCAGGATATAACCAGATTAAAATGGCCAACGAGGATGAGGAGAAAACGGCCTTCGTCACCAGCCAAGGCCTCTATTGCTATAAGGTAATGCCTTTTGGACTAAAGAATGCAGGTGCTACTTATCAGAGGTTAGTGAACAGAATGTTCAACAGGCAGATAGGCAGGAATATGGAGGTTTACGTGGATGATATGCTCGTCAAGAGCAAGGAAGAGTTTGCTCATCTGGACGACCTCAGGGAGACATTTGCCACTCTCAAACAATACCAAATGAAGCTGAATCCAAGTAAGTGTGTGTTTGGTGTAGCCTCAGGGAAGTTCTTGGGATTCATGGTATCCCAGAGAGGAATAGAAGCAAATCCGGAGAAGGTTCAAGCCATAATCAACATGGCGTCACCCAAGACCGTCAAGGAGGTCCAAAAGCTCACAGGACGAATCGCCGCCCTCAACACATTCGTCTCTAGAGCAACGGATAAATGCCTCCCCTTTTTCAAGACCCTGAAGCAGGCCTTCGCCTGGACCGACGAATGTGAAGCGGCTTTCCAAGAGCTCAAACGCTACTTGAGCAATCCACCTCTCCTAAGCCCGTCAAAAGAAGGTGAGAACCTGTATCTATACCTAGCTGTCTCGTCTACAGCCGTCAGCGCAGCCCTAATCCGCGAAGAAAACAGAATCCAACTCCCCGTGTATTATATCAGCCAAGCCTTCCAGGGAGCCGAGTCCAGGTACCCAAAAATCGAAAAAATCACGTTCGCATTGATAATTGCCTCACGCAAGCTCAGGCAATATTTCCAGGCAAATCCAATCTGGGTAATGACGGACCAACCTATCAAGAAGTCCATGAGCAAGCCCGAGGCAGCAGGGAGAATGGTCCAATGGGCAATTGAACTCAGCCAGTTTGATATAGAGTACCATCCCAGGGCAGCCATTAAAGCACAGGCTCTGGCAGACTTTATCGCCGAGTTCACCCTGCCGGACGAACAAAACCTTGCCAGTAAGGACAAACCTTGGGTGATACAAACCGACGGTTCGTCGGCCCAAAAGCGGGGAGGAGTAGGGGTCGTCATAACCACCCCTGACGGAGAAGTATTGAGGTATGGAGTTCAGCTGGAATTCCCGGCGACCAACAACGAAGCCGAGTATGAAGGGATTCTGACGGGGTTGAGGCTAGGGAAAGTGTTTGGAGCTAAGACCCTGTTAGTCCAAAACGACTCAAAGCTAGTTATTGGGCAGATCAAGGGAGAATACGAAGCAAAGGAAGAAAGAATGCAGAAATACCTCAGGTTGACCAAGCACCTGACTCAAGAGTTTGAAGAGGTAGAGTTCGTCCAGATTCCTAGAGGCCAGAATAGGGCAGCAGACGAAGTATCAAAGATAGCCTCGTCAGAAGGAACGGAGTCAAATGCAGACTTGATGATGGAAGTACAGAAGAACCCTAGCATAGAAGAAGTCCCAACCTTCGCAGTCCAGAACATAAGTAGCTGGATGACGCCCATTGTATCTTACCTTCGGGATGGGCACCTCCCTCAAGACACAAATGAAGCCAGGAAAATCAAGAAGAGGTCTGCCAGATTCACAATTCTTAATGACACTTTGTACAAGAGGGGCTTCTCCATGCCCTACTTAAGGTGTATGAACGAAGAAGACGCTGGGTACATTCTAAGAGAGGTCCATGAAGGAATCTGCGGGGATCACGCTGGCCCTAAATCCTTGGTAAGCAAAATTATGCGAACAGGTTATTTCTGGCCTACAATGCAGGTTGACGCAATGGAGTTCGTCAAGAAGTGTGACAAGTGCCAACGATTCGGGAGTATTCAACGACTGCCAGCCGAAAGATTGACGACAATAACATCCCCTTGGCCATTCGCACAGTGGGGGATTGACATCGTCGGCCCATTACCCTTGGGCAAAGGCCAGGTAAAATTCTTACTCGTCGCTATAGATTATTTCACAAAGTGGGTTGAGGCAGAGCCATTGGCAACCATCACTGAAGCAAAGATCTGGAGCTTCGTATGGAGGAACATAATCTGCAGGTTCGGGATTCCAAGGACGATCATATCAAACAACGGGCGACAGTTCGACTGCCAAGGCTTCAAGGACTTCTGCTCTGGCCTGGGCATCAAGAACCAGTTCTCATCGCCAGGCCACCCTCAAGCTAATGGGCAGACAGAAGTGACAAACCGGACTCTACTCAAAATCATAAAGACAAAACTAGACGATGCGAAGGGTGCTTGGCCAGACGAACTACCCAACGTCTTGTGGGCCTACAGAACAACAGCAAGAACCCCGACGGGAGAGACCCCGTTCAGGCTTACTTACGGGACTGAAGCAGTGATCCCCGTCGAGGTCGGAGTAACCAGCACCAGGCGAGAGATGTTCAGCGAGGAAGACAATGACAATCGCCTGCGAGTTAACCTGGACTGCCTGGACGAAGTCAGAGATAAAGCCTGCAGCAGGATGGCGGATTACAGGAAAAAGATGACAGAGTATTACAATAAAAGGGTGAAACTCCGACGGCTCAACATCGGCGACCTCGTCCTGCGTGAAGTAACTCTGGCGACCAAAGATCCAACTCAAGGGAAACTTGGTCCCACATGGGAAGGACCGTATCGGGTTGTTCATTACTCCAGACAGGGAAGTTACCACCTTGAAACGCTGGACGGACAAAGACTCCCGAGGCCATGGAACATTGAACACTTAAAGAAGTACCATCAATGAACGTAACAATCAAATGTACTTGTTATCAAAATCAATAAAGAATTCATTCAGTCAATATTACTCTATGAACAGGTCTATGCAACCGAAGGTTACTGACGAAGGCAATATCCCTGGGAAGGGTGTAAGCCATTAAAAGCCAAAAGCGGCTAAGTAACAAGATTCCGCCTTGACGGATGTAAGTTACTGACGAAGGCAATATCCCTGGGAAGGGTGTAAGCCATTAAAAGCCAAAGTGGCTAAGTAACAAAATTCCGCCTTGACGGATGTAAGTTACTGACGAAGGCAATATCCCTGGGAAGGGTGTAAGCCATTAAAAGCCAAAAGTGGCTAAGTAACAAAATTCCGCCTTGACGGATGTAAGTTACTGCTGAAGGCAGTATCCCTGGGAAGGGTATAAGCCAGTAAAAGCCAAAAAAATGGCTAAGTAACAAAATTCCGCCTTGACGGATGTAAGTTACTGACGAGGGAAATATCCCTAACAAGGGAGCAAGCTGCAAAGAGCCAAAAAAAATGGCTAAGTAACAAAATTCCGCCTTGACGGATGTAAGTTACTGACGAGGGAAATATCCCTAACAAGGGTGTAAGCCACAAAGAGCCAAAAAATGGCTAAGTAACAAAGTTCCGTCTTGACGGATGTAAGTTACTGACGAAGATATATAAAAAAAAAAAAAAAGTAAGCACGACGAAGGAAATTACTTCAAAAACAAGTAAGTAATATTAAAAGCTTGAAATAGGTTGAATCATCATTGTCTTTTACAACTAGAGGCCCATAAACACTGGGCAGAAAATTTTCCTTGTTGCTCCCAAAATAGACGGAAAGTAAAATTGTTCAAAAATTAGGTTTACATAACTGCCCAAAGAATGAAGGGCAT
Organism: Quercus ilex subsp. ballota; assembly: GCA_032727855.1. NCBI lineage: Eukaryota > Viridiplantae > Streptophyta > Magnoliopsida > Fagales > Fagaceae > Quercus > Quercus ilex. Next base: position 78,084,895 of record CM064909.1, read on the forward strand.
CCCAAAAGAAGGAAAGAAAGGAAAAATTTTCTAAGTATCAGGCTCCTGTAGAGGCATCGTCGTCAGGAGCATTCTCATGGGCATCACCACCAGCAGGAACCTCTCCAGGAACTTCAGTTTGCATAGCAGAAGAAGGAGCAGCCTCGTCAGCGGCCATCTCTTGATCTACTTCTTCTAGGTCCAGAGTGTCCATGTTTACTCCAGAAGGATGCTTGGCGAGGTATCTCCTAAGGAGCTCAAAGCCTTTGAAATACCAGCTGAATAGGACGGTCTGGTACTCGTCCGTAGTCTGGAAAGCCTCTACAGACCTCGCAGCAATAGTTTTCAGACTTTCCTTAGCATTCAGAAGCTGTTCGTCCTTCTCCGAAGTCATCTGACGTTCAACCCTCAGGTCGTTGTTCAAAACTTTGACCTTCTCCTTTAAAGAGGTGGCCGCGTCCATAGAATCAATAAGATTCTTCTTCAGCTCCGAGTTCTCCTTCTCCAAAGCTTCCATCCTAGAGGTTAAGGATGCCACCCTTGCCTCTTGTGTAAGATGCTCAGAGGTAATGTGAATGCTTTCTCCCAGCACCTGGAAAGGAATGTGAAGATAAAAAAAAAAAAAAAATAAAAAAAAAATAAAAAAATCTTTTTAAGTACAGAGGACACCCTACCTGGACGAGTCTCTGAATATGACGAGAGGCGACGTCATTAAAAGATACACCAGAGAAGACCTTGAGATCATCCGGCGTCAACACTTGGTGTGCCCTGTCCACGGCCAATCTCTCGTCGTCCCATATTGTGGACGACCGTGAATCAGCTTTCTCCTTCCCTGATGTTCGCTGCTTCTTCGAGGCCGGAGTAGGGATCTCCTCTATCGAGGCAGCCGGAGAAGCCATCCTCGTCGGTTCAGTGACGGGAACTATGTCGGTGACAGGGATATTGGTGCTAGCAGGAGTGGTTATCCCCTTAACACGCACTGCTTTCTTCCCGATGCTGGATAAAGGCTCGTCCTTCTTTTCTCTCATCTTAGCGTACATGTCCTTCTTGAACTTAGTCGTCATTTCTGCAAGAAGGAAATGGTTAGGAAAAAGTCCACATCTGCATAAAGGAAGTAAAACTTGACGAGGTTAGTACTTACTTTTCTTGCCTTCAATACCAATGGAGCGTAGAACGTAAGCTGACGGGTCTGGCCCGAGATGGTAAAAAGCCAAAGTACGAGGGTCTACCAGGTCGTCCCAGCTCTCTATCGTCTGGGCGTATCCAAGGGCGGTTTCAACGCGCTCTTTATGCCTACTTTTGAGCTTAGGCCGTCTCTTAACTGCACACAGCAAGGGGCAAAGGGGTCAGCAACATAACATAGCAGAAAACATCAAAACTGAAAACGACGAATAGAAAGACTGACGCACCTAAAGCCGGGGTTCCCCACCGACGATGCAACCTTGGTATATCACCCCAATCCGCGCTGGATTGAGTCTCAAAATCGTCCCCCGACACAAAGAAAAACCTGGATTTCCAGTACCTGAAGGACGAAGGCAAACCCCTGACGATCCTAGTATTTCTCGCCCAGGGAACTAACTCGTAATATCCATACTCCTTGGACTCTTTCAAGCGGTATAAGTATGTGAGTTCGTCTATCCTAATCATATCTCCATTAGCAGCCAACCATATCTCCATACAGTTCACCACTATTCTCCACGAATTGGGCATAAGCTGCCCAGGTGCAATGCCAAAACGATCCAAAAGTTCCATCAGGAACGGATGGACGGGGAACCTAAGCCCGCAGGTAAAGGCTGACTCATAAAAACACACTTCACCCGGAAAGAAGTGACAAGCCCTATCTTCGTCACTAGGTAGACGAACGCGCACCCTTTCTGGAAATTGAAACCTGTCCTTAAACCTAGCCACATTATCAGCGTCCAAACCACACGCCTCCCCGAGGGCGTGAAAAGCCCTAACCACTCGAGGGGAGGAGACGACTGAACCTCCCTCCGCTGGTTCACCGTTTGACGATAATCCAGTCTCAAGGTCGCTAGACCTAACTTCGGACATCACTTCTCCCTCTCTCACTAGACCCTCGAACCAATCAACCGATTGACGAAGCAAAGGCAATAGATCAGCCAATGCAACGCCCAAACAGTTACCCTCAAAAACGAAATTTTCTAAGTGTGGGAAATTCCCCAAAGACCCTCCTAATCGCGCGAATAGGAAGGAAATGGAGGGGCAGTCTATCCTAACTTCAGAACTACGGACCATGGAAATGCAAAAATACAAGAAGAAAATGACACTTGCTAAGAACCCAAAAGGAAAAGAAATCGAGTATATATAAAAAAAAAAAAAAAAAAAGGAGAAGAAAAAGAAGAGTAAATCAGAAACCACAGCAAGGCAGAAGAAAAAGAAAAAAAAAAAAAAAAAAAAGGAAAACTCAAAAGGGAAAGAAAAACGTACCTCAAGCAACGGCGGAAAACACCCACGCACGGCGCACCGGTCTGAAGAAGAATTACAGAATGGAGCTCGCCAAGGAACACTCAACAAAAGTTCTTTTTCTTTGAGAAATGAAAAGGTGCAAAGTGGAGAAGTTTTAACCCAAAAACTAAGGCAACTGAAAAACGGCGGGAAACCCAAGGGTCACAAGAATGACCCCAACAATCCACACACAACACGTGGCAACCAAGCAGGAAACGCCATCACTGCGCAGTTAATACGGCACGGAAGCCCAACAGGCACTTTTGGCCCAGGAGACTTTTCATCTTCCACGGCCAACACGACATGTCATGACGACCATGGAATCCGGGGGCAACTGATGGGAGTGACGAATCCAGTGACATCATGACGAGGAAGTCTATCATTGACGAGGTTAGACGATACAGACGAGGGCAAGCACAGACGAGCCTGTCATATATACACGTCACTGACAAGGAAAACACTGCATTCATTACAGTGCAATTAAGTCTAGAATGGTTATAGAGCCAACTGTATGAGCCGTTACAACACATTCAAGTCACATTACACCAGACCAGACGTTACCGGAAGGAGCATTAAGACCTCCATTACTACTCCAACGGCTAGAAGCCATGAAGGTGTGCCTATAAAATCCTCTTATTGTCAAGAACAAGATACATACATAGATACACTAAGAGAGAGCTATTATCTATTGCATTCTCTATTTCTCTGAGATTTTCTTGCATACTAACTTTGGCATCGGAGGTGAGGTGGCAGGCACCACACCGGTGACCTTTTCAGGAGGCTGCAGGAGGGTTTCGTCCGACCACATCTACTGACGAGTTCACGCTCCATCAGATAAAGTTCACTTGTGGGTCCAGTCCTGCTGTACTAGCTATAATGCCCTTGCCCTTAACTCCTTATTGTGCTAATATTATTAGACCCGATGATTTGTGCCTCTATATATAATTAAGCCTGTCTCCGTAAAGTTGAATGTGTACTCTTTATATATATATATATATATATATATAAAGAGAAAAGAGAGGAGAGGAGCTAGGTCCCATCTCTAACTAACTTTTGAATAAGCTCAATTATGAAGAGAAGAAATGGCAATAAGCCAAATATATTCAATTGCTCAATTGTTCTTTTACAAATGAATTTGTTATAAGCTTGTTATGTAGTAGGGGCCCTATATTCAAAACATATTAAAAATTATATACAGCTACAAAAAAAAAAATCGTTAAAATGTTTATAATGATGTTATTATTTGCCTTCTACAAATTATCAAGATGGAAGCAAATCTTTTTAAGTGCTAGTAGTTAACTATTTATGACTATGTGATGCACGGCTTAACCACCAATAATTATATCTCACCTAAAAATTAATTTGATAAGCTATTAGTTTGGACAGTCCATATTCAAATTAATTTTATTTGTATAAGCTATTAGCGGCAATAATATTCTTGCCTTAATTAAATTAAAATGTTAAGTGATATTGGTTTCATAAAAAAAAAATAAAAAATAAAAAATAAAAAATCATAAAAAAATGTTAAGTGATATTGCAGGAGTCTTTAGTATACTCTTGTAGTTTGAATTTGATTATGATGGAATCAAGATTCATCTTCGTTAGCTTATCTAATTTTCAAGCTGTTTTATAACTTTAGTTTCTGTCTTCTCTGTAAATGGGGTAAGGCCGCAAGGCTACCAAGACCAATTGGCAACTGGACCTTAAAAAGCATATTTTTCTGTTGGTCGAAGTAATATCATCCTTAAGGTTTATGACTATGAACGTCGTTTCCCTCAAATTATATATACTAGTGTGTAATCTGTGCATATGCATAGGTACAATATTTAAATATAATCAAAATTATACGTTTCAAATTATACTTTTTTATATATATATAAAAGAGGTTCAAATTATACATGATATTGGCTTACACTTTTTTTAAAACCATACATTTCAAAATATGTAATGGTTTCTTATTTAAACTCTTTGGTTTTTGCATTCAATAATTTGCTTGCCACAAAAATTAAAAATTTAGATGGACACATGTAGTGAAAAAATTGACTCCAATTGAAATCTAATTTAGAATCTAATTGGATTTGGACTTTTCGATTCTTATACTCAATAATTCACTTGACACAAAATTAAAAATTAAATAGAACACGTGATGTAAAATTGAGAATTCAATTAAAATATAGCTAATTGGATTTTCTTTGAGCTTGGCTATATATATATATATATATATATATAGCTTGCGTGTTTTTGCTTTTTGTTTTTTGAGATGTCAATATATATATATATTCAAATTCTCTTTTACTTATTTATTTATTTTTTTTTTTGAGAATCCTCTTTTACTTATTAGATTTTGTATAGTTAAATTTTTTTTTTAATGAATACTTACGAAGATTTTCTAAAGCCACCACACAATGAGCTGGAGCTTGCATTCACTGTTGATCCAGATTGCTTTTTGGATCTAATCTGTTTGAAAATAAGCCTTAATGACTTAACCGATCATTCTATTGTTTTTGTTGCTGCTTCTACTATTGTTGTTATAAATTGGGCCAGCCCTCCAAAAGCCATTAATATCACTTTGCACGTCAGGGTGTCTACCGCTACATTCTCGACAAACACCCATTGGGCTCGATTAATTCTCTGTTTTCAATACATTTTGTGTACTACTATGCTCGGCATTTTCTCTCGCCTTGTAAAGAGAGGTGAGGCTGAGTCAAACTGGTTGTATATATGGGTGTACGATAACTAGTGGTCAGTATGGGCAAGGACCAGGTGGGTTATTTTCTTGGAGTGGGGCTTTCTCTTGTTGTATTCACCATGGTCCATGGCAAAATTATAGAGCCTAGGTATTTGGGTCCAGTCCTTTTATGGGGATAGCATGCACTACTAGGTCCACTAAAATGGCCCATATTAGTGTGGAGATCTCTGTTGAACTCACAAAGCTTGTAGGTCCATGGGCTAGCTTTGATGGAGACTTCTTTTCTAACATTTTAAAAAACTACTCTATATATTATATGGTAAAACTAAATGGGATACTCTATTTACATGAACTAACTCTTTTAATTTTTTCTCAAAAAAAAAAAAAAAAAAACTCTTTTAATATTTTTATTGTTTTAGAATTTTTTAGACTCATTTATTTTTAGGTTTTTCTTGATCTGTTTGAGAATAGGTTTGTTTTAGCATCTTTCATTTTCTCAATTCTCTAAACTCCATCGTTAAAGTTCCAAACTTTTGAGATAAATTCAACACTTAAAATAAAATTAAAAAATATATATCGGCTATTAAAGTCATCTTAATTTGTGCTTTTAGCATTTTTCTTTCAACTTTCATCCTACAATGAGTCAATGACGTGTTACTTCAATTTTCTCACCATCATGTAAAACTACAGAATTTTCTGACCACTCTTAAACTAGAACATTACGTGTCCTCATTTTTGGAAGTACGTGTTATACACGAGTCACCCTCAAATTTGTGGCCAAGAAAACAACAACTTATTTCTAAAAAACACAAACATAAAACAAAAACAAATTAAACCCATTTTTTCAGGAGTCCACCTTTGAGGGGAAGGTTCACTTCTATTTCAACTTTCATTCGCATATACTTCCCCAATTTGATCATTCCATTTGGTAACTGATCAACCCCAAGCAATTTCCCAATTTTGGAGCTGATGAGCTTTCCGTTTTTTGCAGAAAAATATTCAAAGGGAAGGTTGTGTACCTGGATTTAAAAGAATTTGGTGGAGAAATAAAATCGTTTGTAAGGGAGCCTTGTGATCAGTGTTTTAGAATCAAGTGATTTCCATCTATGTTCCATGTATTGGAGGCCATGATTTTCTTTTTGTCGACTTCTGTGCTAAATTTGGTGTAAATTGTTTGGTTGCTTGTTGATGCTGTTCGGGTGATTTTTCTTGTTGGAGGAACCACTTGGAGGACCAATTTAATTGTCTGGTGTTTTGTTCTGTATCAGGTTGTTTGATTGTTTTGTAGCCAGGATGTGATTGTTGACTGGTTGTAAGGTGCTGTTGATTGTACCAGGTCAGTGAAGCTGAGATTTTGATATGGTAATGCTGAATAAATTGGATACTTTCTCTGGATGCTTAATCATAAAAAACATTGGCTTTTTGTTGTGAAGTAAGGGCAAGAAGGGTTGGGTTGGATTGTTTGAGTATGTGTTATGCGGGAAAACTACAAAATCATCATACCAAGACTGCAAATTCCATACAAACTTACAAAAACAATATTATGCATTGATCCTTAGCAGGAAACACTACAATATAACAAACATTCTACTACTCACACTTTTTCAGGATCTGGAATATGTAAATTAAAGAAACATATGGTACTAATAAAGAAGCCATGCTATTGCCAATTAATGGACACATGAATGACTCGGGTTGTAAGCTCCTATCAAATTCTGAACTACTAATGTTAGACAGAACAAGAGAATTTATTAAAAGTATGGAAATTACCTTATTTTGTCAAGCAACAAAAGGCAGTTCAATGAGAAGTCACCGTGGTCCTGATAGAACTAAAGGCAATATTGGAGTAGCAACATTAACATGCACTTCCTGATTGCCAACTCTAGCTCCTGAGTTTGGTAAAGGTGGATTCAAAAAGCAATAATCTAAGTTAGATTCAACATCCACAACACCCTCCAAGACCTTAACCACCATGGACATGGAAGGCCTCTTTGTAAAATCATTTTGCAAACACCATGCTGCAACCCTTATCATATTCACAATTTCTGCTTCATGTAATTGCATATCTTCACTATACTTATCAACCAAATCCAACAATCGGTCCTCCTCAATCTTTTTCTTGAATAGATCAAGTAGATGCATTGCTTCTTCTGGTTGAGAGCGATCAAAATTTCTCATTTCACACAATATTTCCAAGAGGACTATTCCGAAGCTATACACATCAAATTTTTCTGTAATTACTGAACTCAACTATTCTGGAGCTATATAGCTAGGAGTTCCTCTCATGTTTGTCGCAACTTGGCTTTGGTCATGGTCAACTAGTTTAGACAACCCAAAATCAGAAATGATTGCACTAAAATTCTCATCCAAAAGAATGTTTTGGGGTTTTATGTCCAAGTGAACTATCTTTTGCCTACATTCCTTGTGTAAATAAGTTAGTCCCCTTGCTATGTCAAGGAAGATCTTCTTTCTATGTTGCCAATAAAGCAACATCTTAGGATTTTTGTGAAATAACCATTTATCTAAAAAACCATTAGACATGTATTCATAAACAAGAAGCCTATGAGATTTTTCAGCGCAAAATCCAACTAGTCTCACCAAATTTAAATGATGAATGCTACCAATTGTCTCAACTTCAGCTAAAAATGATTTTTTGATTTGACCATAACCATCAAGACGCTTAACTGCAACTTTAGTGTCATTAGTTAGAGTTTCTTCAAAAACTGTGCCAAATCCTCCCCCACCAAGCTCTTTGTTGAAATTTTCTGTGATGGCTTGTAAATCACCATAAGAATATCTTCTTGTCATTCCTGGTACATGATCTAAGTAATACTCTTCAACGTCAGCAGCATTTTCTTTCTTCCAAAATAGAAAAATAAGAATTCCAATAAAAAGAAATAGTACAAAGAAAGATGCGATGCTGGACCCCAAAATTATTTCAAACTGGTGTTTTTGTGGAGGAGGATCACTCTAAAGGCAGTTACAGAAGCTTAACAACCCTGCTTCCTACGTGCACACGTGTATGAGCACTTAAACATCTTAATACACATACACTAAAACGACACCGTTCTACTTAAGGGAAACGGCACCGTTTGTAACTGACTGAAACACGCGTGGATTGCTCTACTTAGACGACACCGTTTGTGGTGTTACCGTTGGAACAGTGTCATCTTCAACCTTTTCAAATCTGCAATTGCGGCTTTCATGGTGGACTGCAACTTCCGTAACGACTTGAGTCTTGAACACAGTTAGTCCCCAAATCACTCCGCATTGCTTTTTGTTACCGTTTACTGGTTGAATCACAAAATCAACTTCAGTACACACGTGATTCGCAAAAAAAAAAAAAAAAAACTTCAGTACACGCGCAGCGTTGACTGGTGGACCTTCAAAAGCCCAGTTTTCCCACACCGCGTTTGGTAGGAAATTCTTAGGTGTAGTCCCAGCCAATAGAGAGAAGACACATTACTAAAAAAGTATGACATCAGTTTACTTGCCACGTTATTCCAACTCACCCACAAATTTTAACATTGTTAACCCTTTCCGTTAACCCCGTACTCTGTTCAAATTTCATTATTTCATCTACGAATTGAATCGGCGGGTCGGCAAGAGATTTCACAATGTAAAAGCTTTCAAATACCATTATTTTTGGGAATTATCTCTCTCCCTTTCTCTCTCTCTCTGAGATGGATCTCCCTGTTCGTCATCATCAGTCATCACTATGTAGTATTTGCTGCGGTTTCTTTCCATCGCAACGTAGGCAACACTTCAGCTCTGTTTCTATTTCATCTGTCCCCGCTTCTACGGCTATCTCACTGCTTTTATTTTTTATTTTTCCTTTCTTAGCTCAATATTAACTGGGTTAAGTTCTTGTCGCCTTACTTTTGTTTTATATTAAATGTGTCAAGCTTTAATCATATTCCTTTAGTAGCACTTTGTTGGAATCTTGGTTCTGTAAAACATGAACATTGATTCCAAATTAAAAGACTAGTAAGTTGCTGCCCTGCCACCCACTTTTGCCCAAGAACCAGCGTGTCTGTTGGATAATCAAAAGACTGCCAAATTGTAGTATTATTTTCATCCAAGAGCATGAGGTTGCACGTGTCAGTTACGTGTAGGCCAGCCACAGATTTGTTGCTGATGTTTGTGGACCAAGCTATAGTTCCATCAGCATCTTGTAATACTAAATCTCTTTCTGAAGTGAGTTTCAAAGTCGCATTATATCTAACTGGATTGTTTGGATTAGCAGACCATACTTCATTTGAACCGTCTGTTAATATCGAATTGTTGCTGCTTAAAAAATAAATTCGGAAAAGGGCAAAGAGAGAGCTGTTGCACATTTGGTTACAGAAGAAACCACAACCACAAGCAGATCCATAGTCTGTAGAGGAGAAGTATCTACTGGCAAGTATGATTCCCGCATAGGGTTTGTTAAAATTGCCAGCAGGCTCTCTGTCAGTCCATAAAGTAGGAGAGTTTACAAAATCACCAGTAGGCTCTATGTTGGTCCATGAAATAGGAGAGTTTGCAGGCAGATAACCATAAGCTGGCGGGGCAGTCACTATGATGGTAAAAGGAGTTAGAAAAAAATTAAATAAATAAATAAAGAGGGTAGACATTAAAGTAAATATGGGTCGAGGAAAATAAAGCAAAAATAATTTTTTTTTTAAGTAAACAGTAATATTTCTTAGAATATACACGAAAATAGTAATATTAGTATTTTAAATCGGATTTATAATACATTATTCAATCAAAGTACAACTATAAAAGGATCTAACATTTGTAGTTGTAGACTATAGTTATAAACAGTGGACACTAGACATACACAACTAATGTGGGATAAACATCCCACTTTTTTTTTGAGTAAACAGTAATACTTATTAGAACACACATAAAAATAATAATATTAGTATTTTAAACTGTGTTTATAATACATTATTTAACCAGAGTACAATTACAAAAGGGTCCAACTTTTGTAGTTGTAGATTGAGATTATAAACAGCGAACACTAGATACACACAACCAATGAAAGTAAAAATAAAGTTGCTTTCATTGTTTTGGGTAAAAGGATTAGGAATATAAAGTTTCAATAAAGAATTAATCGATATAACCATTAAAATTCTTTTAATCACCAAAATCTTTTTAGAATTAATATTTATGTTAAATCAAAATGACACGGTATTTATTTATATGAATTGAGTTGACTGCGAGTTAAGCTAGTCAACCCGCAATTGACCCATTTATTAATTGTGTTATGTCAACATGTTTTGATATGAATCCATTTACACTACATGCTAATCTGCAAAAAAATTATATCATATTCACAGTTCAGTGCAAAACTTTACCATCCCTAGTTTTTCTTTTGAGAAGTTCTTCAAAATTCCACTTCGTTACCAAATCCTTATATTCTTTTTATTGTTATTTATTGTGAAGGTGCTACCTATTGAATTTGTGCAATATATCAAATTGTTAACTTTAGAATTCATTGAAAATCATTTAATTAATTCGTTATTCCGATGCATAGGTTGGAGGGGTCTAAATAAGATTTTTCAGCAACATCTGATAAAGAGACTTCACTAAAAATCCTTTTTGCAATTGGACATGTATGCATAATAATAATAATAATAATAATAATAATAATAATAATAATAATAGTATCAAATGTCCTTGTGCTCAAGAAAGCTCTAAAATAGAGTAGCATCCAAGAAATGGATGTAACTACAATACACCAAAGATTTTTTTGTCAAAAATTAACTTTCTCTAGGTAATCGGAACTTCAATATGCAAACTTGATCTGTGACCTCACAATTCCAACCATTCTCTGTGATTTAAACCAGGAGAGTCTGAACTTTGAACTAGATATGTATATAATTATGAACAGCAACATCTCGGATCTGCAACTTTGGTTCAAACAATGCATATTACACACTGATATTTAGGATCGAAACACACCAATACAACAAATAATCTACAACTCAAACTTAAATTTTAGAGTCACCGACAGAATAAACGCTTATACATCACTGCAACAATTTCAAATAAAAGTCAACAGAGAAGCCATGCTATTGCTAATAAATGAACACATGAATGACTCATGTTGAAAGCTCCCGTTAAATTTGAACAATTAATATTAGTTACTGGGTGAGAGAATTTAATAAAAGTATGGAAATTACCTCATTGGTGAAGCAACAGAGATGGTACAATTAAAGTCATCGTGGTCCTGATAGAATTGAAGGCAATAGAGGAGTAGCAACAACAACATGCACTTTTTGATCATCAACTCCAGCTCTCATGTTTGGTAAAGGTGGATTCAAGAAGAAATAATCTAGGTCAGATTCAATATTCATAGCATCCTCCAAGACTTTAACCACCATGGACATGGAAGGCCTCTTAGTGTAATCATTTTGCAAACACCATGCTACAAGCCTCGTCATTTTCACAACTTCAGCCCTGTGTAATTGCATATCTTCACTATACTTATCAACCAAATCCAACAATCGATCTTCCTCGATATTTTTCCTGAAAAGATCAAGTAAATGCATTGCTTTCTCTGGCTGAGAGCGATCCAAATTTCTCCTTCCACACAATATCTCCAAAAGCACTGCTCCAAAGCTATAGACATTAACTTTTTCTGTAATTATTGAACTGAACCATTCTGGAGCCATATAACCGGGAGTTTCTCTCATAGTTGTCACACCTTGGCTTTGGTCACAATCAACTAGTTTAGACAATCAAAAATCAGAGACTTTTGCATTAAAGTTCTCATCTAAGAGGATATTATGAGATTTAATATCCAAATGAACTATCTTTTGTCTGCAATCCTCATGTAAATAAGTTAGTCCCGTTGCTACGTCCATGACAATCTTCTTTCTATGTTGCCAATCAAGTAGCATCTTAGGATTTTTTTGGAATAGCCATTTATCTAAAGACCCATTAGACGTGTATTCATAAACAAGAAGCCTGTGAAATTTCTCAGCACAAAATTCAATCAATCTTACCAAGTTGAAATGATGAGTGTTGCCTATTGTCTCAACTTCAGCTGAAAATGATTTTATGATTTGACTAAAACCATCAAGACGCTTCACTGCAACCTTAGTGCCATCAATTAGAATCCCTTCAAAAACTGTGTCAAATCCTCCTCCACCGAGTTCTTTATTGAAATTATCTGTTATGACTTGCAAATCATCATAAGAATATCTCATGGGCATTCCTGGTACATGATCCAAATAATACTCCTCATCTTCAGCATTTTCTTTTTTCTGAAATAGAAAAATAAAGATTCCAATCAAAAGAAACAAAATAAAGAAGGATGTGAGGCTTGATCCCAATATTATTTCAAGCTGATGTTTTCGCTTTCTAGGAGGAACATTTTGGACCTTGATGTATACTTTAAAGTTCTGGTCTTTCATCAGTGGACGTCAGGGAAAAAATTTGGGATTGTAAATAGCGACTCCCCACACGGTTGCTTGAATTAAAAATAGCTGCTTTACATGAACAGTCTTTTAAGCAAGCCTGTTTGCAACTCTCTAAACTTATACTTCGATGGTCTATATTTACATCTGGGGAGTATTTTGTAAGGGGTAAGTATGTGATGTTCTCGAACTCTAAAAGAACCTGATTTTTGGAGGCTTCATAAGATAAGGGAGTAACCAGGGAGCATCCAAGCTCAGGCCGCTTCTCGTTGATTTTCTGAAAATAGCTTGTCCCATTTATGGGTGCAGGACAAGTACACTGGCTGTTTGTACAAACTCCATAATTGCCGCAAAACGTAGGGTAGCTACAGTCAACAATATATGGTGTGAGGACATCGGACACTTGCTTCCATTGTGCATCAAACGCTCTCAAGTGTCCGTCAGGCCCAAGTCTCATGTACAGAGACGAACGAAAGGATAATTGACCAATTGCGTAAGGTAATAGATCAGCTTCAAAGAAAGCTAACCTTTGATCCTTAAATTTAAAATAACTGATGTTGAAAAGGTTGTTAACTTCATAATAAAAATAGGGTTGAGGAGGATTAGAATTGATATAAGCAAACAAACCTTGACTGGTGAGAGAGAGGGAAAACAATCCCCTTTGACTAGTGAGTTGCTTCATTGGCACCAGCTTTTGCCCACGAACCAGCGTGTCTGTTGGGTGATCAAAAGACTGCCAAATTATTGCTTGATTGTGATCAAAGAGCATTAGGTTGCACGTGTTGGTGAAGTGTAGGCCAGCCACAGATTTGCCGCTAATGTTTGTGGACCACACTTCAGTTCCATTAGCATCTTGTAACACCAAACCTCTTTCTGAAGTGAACTTCAAAGTCGCATCAATGCTAACCGGATTCTTTGGGTAAGCAGACCAGAGTATTTCTGTACTAACATACTCATGAATATCGTAGCTGTTCCCGTAAAAATGACTGAAAATGGCAAAGAGAGAACTGTTGCACGTTCGATTATAGATGAAGCCACAACCACAACAAACATACTCAGTTTCCGTATAGTAGTAGTGTTGGGTTACACGTGTGAGTGAAGTCTCACATTGAATAAAGATGAGAAGAATGAGTGGCTAATATAACATAAATGAGCACATACCCATTGGGCTTAGACCTTTTAAGTTAAAGTGTGTGTCTATATATTATATTAAAGACTTAAAAAAGCTTCTCAAGGTGTTTATATTCTCTATCAAGTAGAATATCGTAGTATATATTATTCTCACAAATGATCCATCATCCAATTTCAAAGAATCAGGAGTGGAAAGACTGTTAGTCCATGAAGTAGAAGAGTTGGCAATCTGATAACTGTGAGGCCTTGGCAGCTGGGCCGTCACTAAGATGGGAATAGGTGTTAGAAAAAGAGCAAGGTAAAGAAGAAAACCACAGCAAACCCAGCAGCTTATACCCATTAATTAATTGTTTGTAACACACACAGCAGCGACAGAAGAAAGGCGGGGAGTGGACAAGCTAGAAAATTAAGGGGATGGAATGACAAGCATAAACAGCAAGAGATTAAGTTAACGATCAACTTCTGGTGGTGGACTGCAACTACCGTAACGACTTGAGTCTTGAACACAGTTTGTCCGCAAATCACTCCACATTGCTTTTTGTTCGCGCGCTCCTTTTGCTGGTTGACTCAAAATCAACTTCAGTCCACGTGTTGGAAAAATTATATCTTGTAGCCGGTAGAGAAGTCGAAGACACACCGCGCGCCTTTGGTAGGAAATTCTTAGGTGTAGTCCCAGCCAATAGAGAGAAGACACGTTACTAAAAAAAGATTGACATCAGTTTACTTGCCACGTTATTCCAACTCACCCACAAATTTTAACATCGTTAGCCCTTTCCGTTAACCCGTACTCTGTTCAAATTTCATAATTTCATCTACGAATTGAATCGGCGGGTCGGCATTCGGCAAGAGATTTCACAATGTAAAAGCTTTCAAATTTCATTATTTTTGGGAATTATCTCTCTCCCTTTCTCTCTCTCTTTGAGATGTATCTTTCTATTCATCATCATCAGTCATCGCTATTTAGTATTTGCTGCGGTTTCTTTCCATCGCAACGTTGGCTACACTTCCGCTCTGTTTCTATTTCATCAGTCCCCGCTTCTACGGCTATCTCACTGCTTTTAGTTTTTTATTTTTCCTTTCTTAGCTCAATATTAATTGGGTTAAGTTCTTGTTGCCTTACTTTTGTTTTATATTATATGGGTCAAGCTTTAATCATATTCCTTTAGTAGCACTTTGTTGGAATCTTAGGTTCAGTAAATCATGAACATTGATTCTAGATTTGATTTACAGTTGAACTTTATTGATTGTTAAATATGAGGAATAGTTTTTGTTTTAGTTTCTTATTAAAAAAAAGTTTTTGTTTTTATTGGATTTGATCTGATTGGATAGCTTTTGGGAGTGATTGGGATCAAAAGTGGTATATTATTATTTACTATTTAGGCAAATCATCAATCTCCCACATTTATTTATTGGTTGCATAGAAAGTGTTTTTTGAAATGCTTCACATAAATCTGTTGGTTCCATGCGCAGGACTTACATGTGAACTGTGGAGTGTATGGTTGATTTGAAAATAAACGAAATTTGATCAAAATAGATCTCAATAATCTACAGTAGGTTGTATTAGCAAAGATGGGAGCACATGGAACCCGCTTAAGAATTGATTTATTTCATTTTTTTAGTGAATCTTTAATAGTATGCTTGCTTGCTTGCAACTAGTGCTTATAGAACTCATAAACAAGAAGTTAGGCCTATGAAAATCAAGGCCGGCTCAACATAATTTGAGTCGTAAGGCAAAAAATTTATGTGGAGTCTTTTATATGTAAATATTAATTAAATAAAATTATTTAATACTAATTAAATTAAGACTAATTTGATGTATTAAATATAAAAATAGATGAATAATACTAACAAAACTAAGGTTAATGTTATATAGAAGATTGAATATTATAGTTGAAACATAAATTTTAAAATAGAACTTACTCTAACTTAGATATATGACTCTGCAAAGTTAAGTAAAGTTGTAATCTAAATTTTAATTTTATATCTTCTTTTTAAGAAGAAAAATAGATATTATTTGGTGTGTGACTTTGTAGGATATTAGTTTAAAAAAATTAATGTCTCAAACTATTAGGGGAGATTAGTCATCATTGATGATCTAACACATTTGCAAAATTTTTTTAAAAATATTTTAAGATTTCAATTGGGTTGAATTTCTATTGGTCTCTTATTTTGAAAGCCTTGTTAGAAATGAAAGAGAAAAATACTATAAAATGTTCACAATATGATGTAATTGATGAACTTTAACTTCATTAATGAGTGTTTGAAATACTTTTTTATGTGATTTGTGACATTTCAATTTGTAAGACTATAGTAAAATTTATGATATCCTTAAGATCACTCACAAAAATAAGTGCTCAATCATTTAAAAAATTTTATATTTTTATAAAGTTGTGGGCATTTCACAATGGGAGATAGGGCCTTTTTTTTCCTAGAATTTTTTTTGGGGCCTTAGGCCTAGGCCTAAGTTGCCTAGGCCTTGGGCTAGCCCTGATGAAAATCGTCCCTACCCCTACCTTTTCTGCACTTCGGCCATTGGTGACCCAAACTTGCGCTGCAATGGCATTGGCATTGTTGAGTGGTTGCAATTGCAGTTTATATGGATATTAATTAACTAGGCTTTTAATCTAAAGTCAGTCTGTATGAAACTGATAGTCAATACTTGTGATACTTTCTTGGCTTTTGCTTAGTTTAGGAATTCATAGATCATGAATTTTCTTTGAGCAATCTACCATATATAATATCAAATACATTCTGTGAGAGGACATACATCCTGTAAACTTCAACCTGACAATATCCAAGAACAAATAATAAAATATATACAACAACAAATAGTAAACTACAACTACTCAATTTGAAAAAACGGCCTAAAAAGGAATTTATTGGCTAAATTCTAATGCGGATAGACTACTAACAACTGTCTTGCTTGGATAACTAACACTCATGCTTATCCACCTTGCTAGTCATTAATTTGTCCATTCTGTTGATGCTGCAAGATATTCACACTATTCATGTTAAATTAATGTTGTATATTTTCATCATCATTCTTAGTTAGCCTAGAGTCCCTTGTGGAATGACAATGCTTGTTTGAATCATAACAGAAGTAAGCCACTTCGTCCAAAAACTCTAATATTTATTTATTACTAATAGCATGCCTATGTAATTAATGCACGGACTAATAAAAAAAAAATTTATGTAAAAGAAAAAAACTTATAAATATTATTGAAACTATATTATAATAACTATTTTAATATATATATATATATACACACTTTTTTATTTATGAATATATATATATACACACTTGATTTGGGACAGTACGTAGTATGTAATATATATATATATATATATATATATATATGCAAATTCTATTGTATAAAATATAAAATTATGATAGTTAATTAAAATAAATTTTCGATAAGATCTTTAAAATTATCTAGACAATCATGATTTATTTATTTTTATTTGAAAATTATAACAATTGATAAGATCATATTAAATTTTATTTTAAAATTTTGTCATAGAATTCTAATTGGAGTAGAATTTTAAATTTCATGAAGCTAAGATAATAGATTTTTGCCAAAATTAAACTGTCCTAAAAATTTAGGAAATAAATACAATTTATAAGTTGGATTAGAATCTTTAATTTCTTAAAATCTAGGTAAAAGAGTTTAGTTTCAATTAAATTATCCTAATAATTAAGAAGAAGATGCTTTGGTGGTATTGTTTGTTCTCCTTTATAAGGACTCTCAATTATATATTGAATTGTAACGATAATTAATAAAACTAGTCGCTAACCCGTGCGATGCACGGGAAAACTATTATTAACTTCTCTAATATATTTAAAAAAAAAAAAATCAATATCATGGTATAAATTATATACCAAACCAATAAAATCTATCACTTACAAAGTAATAAAATCTATCACATACAATGAGATATCATGATAACCAAGAGCTTGAGATCATATTTAGAAAATATATAACTAATATAAGTACACTCCAATACAATTAATTACACAAATATTGTTGATTCCATACTCATTCAATCAAGTATCTTTCATAAATTAGATTAATTGTTCTTGATGTCCAAGATGTATCTAAATTCTAACATTGTCAATAAACAAAGATGCTAGACCTCAATGGGATTGCAAAGGCAACATAATGCCAATTTACACAATTTCTGAAATCATTATTTCCACTATTGAGAGAGTGAGAGAGAGAGGGGTGGCTGTTGTATTGCATCTCTTAAGAAGAATCTACCCTATACATTTTTTGATATGTAATCGACAAATAACAAAATAGATGTACCACATTTAGAGTATGCACATTTGGGAGATTAAGAGTAAAGTAAAATGAGAAAATGAACCCACCTAAAATTTTTTGCTCTCCCTCTTGATGTTGACTTTTCCAACATCTTCCAAAATCAAATTTATGTACTCCTCAAAGACCTGTAAGGCATAAAAATTAACATTTGACCAAATTTACATGTATTCACTTAAAATTGTGAAAGATGCTAAAAATTAGGTTGATATCAACCTTTTAATCAAAATTCAACGTTTTAATGATTGCACATCAATTAGCAATTTTGCCATTGTTACTTGCAACATATATCTTTTTGAGTAAAAGCTAAGATGGCCATCAAATTTTACTCAAAAGCTAAGATTAGACAACCTCCATCCTGCATTACTCTAAGAAATCTGTAGAATTACCCTAAAATCAAAAAGAACATGCCACAACCATATGGATAGGAGGCAAAAAAAGAAGAAGTACATGTTCACAAAGATTTCAAGGTAAAAAATATACATTATGTAAACAGAACTTTTTCCACCACTTCTACACCTTCTAAAACACCAAAATAACCAAACCTCCTAAACTGAAGTCGTTTAATGCAATCTTTTTTAAATTAAGTCATTAAAATAACAGCAAATGACTAACAGCAAGATCCTTTTGAAAACCCATTGCAAATAGCTCAAGGCTTCTAAAATTTGAGACTTTCAATTTCTTCTAGATTAGATAACTCTAAGTTGGGCTGATTATGCTCTTTTGGTAGTATTGCCTAGCAGATCTACTATTCAAACATTACAATGGTTCCAAATCAACCCTTCAATATTCTATCATCAACGTGGAATTCAGCCAGTAGCTTCAAAAAGAAGATTTGCAAAGTAGGCCACTTACCATTATTCGGGTCTCTTTCAAAGACAGAAATCGGTCAAGAGCATTTATAAATATAACAATAGGGGAAGTGGCAACATAAATAAAATCTAAATGCATCTTATAGGGAGTAACAATTAGCATAGCTGCTCCTTTTGGAATTTGGATCAAAAATATCTTTGCAACTCTCCATACCATTTTAAATCACAATCATATCATTGAAAAAATTATAACACTATAAGAAGAAACTATACAATGTATAAAAAAATTGAAATGGAACAGAGCTGATATTGTACAGAATTACAACAGAAATTGCTATGATAAGCCTAAAGACTGAGCTAACCTACATTTTTTTATAAGTAAGTCACACATACTGAGCTAACCTACACTTTGCTCTTACAAGGAGATGATGTGTGATTTACTAGAGCTCATTGGTGCACTGAGAACTAACATACAAGCAGGTTTAGAACACAAAGAGCCTCCACAAACTTGATCAAGCTTGCTCTCTGGAATTCTTCACAGGTTTGATACCCAATAAATTAAATCAAAACCAACCAACCAAAATATAGAAAACTAAATCCTATGAAATGCAAAATTAAAAATATTTTTGTTAGCATTCATATATTTTGATGAAGATTAAGTCTTTCAAACATGGAAGACTCACAGCTTGTCTACAATTATATAGATAACAACAAATAGAACCTAAAATATATTTAAAACCTTATTCAAAAGCTTTGAATTAAAAAAAAAAAAAAAAAAAACAAAATTAGTAAACCAAAGTGCTAAACTAGACCCAAAAACCACAATTTCACTCCTACTAACAAATAAATAAAGAGAACAGGTTAGGGAGGAAATCCTAAATTAAATTAAAAACATCACTAACCATTCCTCAAAACGCCAAGAGACAAAGCCTAGGTAGAATTTGATCTTCTATGGTGTTCCCCTGGGAAAAACAAAAAAGAACAAAGAGGAAACATATTAGCAATTGAAATCTATAATTGCAGCAAACCCTAATTAGGAACCCCAAAATCCCAAAACTAATAAAAACCCCAAATCAATCCTTCAGCCTCAAAGTCATCTTGATTTCGTCCTAATTCAAGAATGTTTAGAAACTATGGAAACAAAAACCACAATTTAATTACAAGCAAATAGATTAGGACAATAGCAACAAAAAAGGAAGAAGATAAGGAAGATTGAGGATTCAAGGTGATCTTACCAAGGAGTTCTTGAGAAATTGAACCGGGAGATTTCGAGGCAACACTCACTTTTGGGTATCGAATCAAATAGAATGACTTTACACATATTGTGGCCTGGCTTGGGTATGCAAACTGTAACGGTGAGAGTCAGTGGTGGTCAATTCTTGAAGAGGTTTAGGGTTTTATCGGATTTGATTGAAAAACAAATTAGAGGATGCTGAAAGGGTAGAGAAGAGAGATGAGGGAGAGAAATAGAGAACAAAGAGGAATGGTGTTCAGAGTTGGGGTTTTGGGGAAGGAGAACAAAAATTTTGGGTATTGGGTTTGATATTGTCATGGAAAATAGAAATAGATTTTTTTTTTTTAGCTGATTTTTTTTTTTAAAATTATGATGATTTAAAAATAATAATGACGTGGATGGGAAAATAGAAATAGTTTTTTAATTTTTTTTTAAAATAATGATGACGTGAAAAATTGTGGGAGTTTCAAAAGTTTCGGTTTTGTATATATATATAGAAAAACTAATTTCATAATTAATGAGAACGTAGCTCCTTGTCGTCAAGAAAAAGAAAATTCACTACAATTGATTCTGTGAATGCTGACAAAGCCCAAAACTACAACGTCAATGAGGTATAAAACTATAAATGCATGCAAAGAAAGCGTATAATAAAAAATATAACTATTTGAAGTTAACACATCTTTCTCTTAAAAAAAAAAGTTAACACATCTTTCTTGTGTTCGAGTTTTTGCTCGATCCTTGCTATATGCTTGCTCAACCAAAATTGCAGCAAAACTAGTATTTTTGAAAAGTTCTACAAAATTGCCATTTTGTTACGAATATGTATGATTTTTATTGTTATTTATTGCTTTTGGATTTTGGTGATACTTGTTTTTATCAATTGATAATTTGATAGTTGTGGTGGCAATATTGGTGATAATTATTGTATTTGCTCAATTCAATATATCAATATATCAAATTGTTTTTTTTTTTTTATAAAAAAAACAAGAAAAGACTTTAGACGTAATTGAAAATCAATCAATTAAATCGTTATTCCACTACATAAATACATAAGATTTTTCATCAACATTGCATTAAAAGAATTTTCAAGTAAGGATTTTTGCAATTGGACATCTATGCATTTTACACGTCAAAATTAAGAGAGGGAACCGTGCCAAATGTCGTTGTGCTCAACAAAGCTCTAAGACAGAGTAGCATCCTAGAAATGGATGTAACTACACTGCACCATAAACATTGTTTGCCATAAATTAACTTGCCTGAAAAAAGTTTGTTAGCTGCTTCAGGATACTAGAATGAATATAAGGAGTTCCAAATAGTAGATTAGAAACCTCATGATCTGATCCTTTCTTCAGGTATACGAACTTCAATATGCAACCATTCTCATGTGATTTAAACCAGGAAAGTTTGAACTAGATTAAATACATATATAAAATTATGAACAACAATTTTTTTTTTTTTTTTTTTTTTTTTGGGTAGGACTAACAACAAAGATGTTAACTGAGATCACTTGGTTCAAAAACGAATCAATGGCATCCTGATTAAGGTACAAAACGATTTTACAAGGAACAACAGAATAAACTAAAAAGTCTATGTCCTCTTCTTGGTTACATCCAAAATTAGCTAACGCATCAGCACAGGGGTTGGCTTCATGTAAGACATGCCAGACTCTATTGTATTGTTCAAGCTCGTTCAGTAAACACCTGCAATCAGATAAAAGAGAGGATTAGAAGAAGAGTTGGAGTTGACTAAGTCCACAACAGATTTAGCATGCTTAGAAGCTAGATCAGCCAAGAACTCAGCAACCACTCTGGAAGAAGTCCCAATAGATCTAGAGAATCCACAAATCTTCACTGTACTAAACCTTTAACATTTGTTTAATTTTGAGCACAAATTCTATGAATACCCATTCTATTCCAAAAGGATTTAGCAAATATACAGCCTCTGAGAATGTAAACAATGGATTCATTACCAAAGTTGCAAACAGGAAAAGTAGTGGAACAATTAATGCCTCTCTTGGCAAAGGACCTCTCTGACTGGGACACTATCCAGCACACAACCACAGCAAAATCTCAGTTTTGCCACTACGGTTCAAACTTACATAAACAATGCTAAGTATATATAATAATATATTACACATTGTGTTAAGTTCTAAGTCTTTAGGAACTAAATGTATTAGAACTTCATTATGTATTATGTTGGCAAACCATGATCAAAACATAGAGTCTAGGTTTAGGTTTGCTCAAAGAGTGTTTATTTGTAAAGTTGGAATCGAATGATTGCAGAATTTATTGGACTAAATCTGCAAGGCTCGATCGATTGAAAATTAGACCTGATCGATCAAACCTCGTGCAAATTAATTTTTCTGTAGAAGTTCCAACTCAGCCCAAGTCCATGTGACGTGTAGGGTTTTATGTTTTACTCCAAGTGTAAAAGGAAAAACTCTAGCTACATTTTATAAGTCTTTGATGTGCTGTGTGTTGAATCTCTTGTGAGATCTAAAGGTGTTTACCTTCATACACACTTAGGGTTATCAAGATCAAGATTCATGTCAAGAACTTGGTGATCGTTTCAGTTACTGCATAAAGAACTTAAAGAAGATCTGAAACCTTTGAGTGGAGTCTCAAAGTCACAAGTGGGAGTACTTGTGGTTGCAGTGGATCAAAAAAAGAAATAGTCCATAAACTCAGAGTTGTCACGTGGTCATGGTAGTAAGCTTGCTACTCAAGGTAGCATTAGAATGTTAGTGGATTAAGTTCTATTGTACAAATTTCAATTCTTTCATAGTGGATCTATTTTGCCTTGAGGATAGCTAGGGTTAAATTCTCCCCAGGTTTTTTACCGGTTTGGTTTTCGTGGGTTATCAAATATTTGTGTTCTTTATTTTCTGCTGCTTTATTGTTTATGATTATTTGTGTTTAACCTATATCTGAATAATAAACCTAAGTATTCATTTGGTTAATTAATTAGGTTAAACAATCTAGTTTATAGGAGTCTAAAAACGTACACATAGGATCAAAACACAACATTACAATAAAGTCTACAACTCATCCTCTTTAAAAAAATGTCTACAACTCAAACTTAAATTTTAGTGTCAATGACAGAACAAACACTTATACATCACTGCAATAATGTCAAATAAATGTTACTAGAGAAGCCATGTTATTGCCAATAAATGACCACATGAAATAATGTGTTGAAAGCTTCCGTCAAAACTTGAACTACTAATATTAGTCATTATGTGAGACTTTATTAGAAGTATGGAAATTACCTCATTTGTCAAGCAGCAAAAGATTGTATAGTGAACAATCATCGTGGTTGATGGAAATATGAATATACGCAGTAGAAAATTAACGGATCTACTTCATTCTTGATAGGCCAAAAACGAATTGACCCCTAGTGATTAATTGATTGATTAATTAGCCAAGTTTAATTAAGTAATTAAATTAACATGCAAACGCGTGGTAGCACAAACAAATTACCAATTAAACTAAATGCAACGAAAAATAAATTTGACATAATGATTTGTTTACGAATGGGAAAAACCAACACAGCAAAAACCCCAACGGGTAATTTTAAGGTCACCACTCCCGTGAATCCACTATTATCACAACAAGTTGTTACAAGTAAAGAAATCCCAATACCTTATACCCACCTATAGTTGAATCTTACCCTAATACCCAATTGGACTTGTAGTGTAGCGGCAATCTCTCCTTTTGATGCATAGCTCCCAGTACGTGACTAACCAATTGCGCGAATCCCAGTACGTGACTTGATCACCAACTAGAGAAGGTTGTTGGCTGCAAAGTTCTTCAGTTCATCACAGCGATGAAGATTCAAAGGATGCTTGGTCACAAAACCCTACGGTGTATAAATACAGCAACTTCTTCACAAGAATGATGAACTAGGGCAAAACTGTGTTTTTAGTCACAATTTGCTTGAACAAAACTTTGCTCAATACTTGTGCAACTTGTGTCTACTTTGACGGCTCTTAAAATAATCATTTTATATGTCTAGGGTTGTGACAAAAAAAAGTCCAAACACATAATTACGGATTACAATTAAAACAGAACTGAAAATCTGTTTTTCATAAACCTCAACAGATACCGTATCTGTCGAGCTGCTGTCAAGCCACGAGCTAGACTAGCTCTTCAAGGCTCGATAGATGGCTAGCTGTCGGGCTTTAATGATAGCCGCTTTCTCAGCTTGAATCTCAGACAGACTTGCATGGCTTCAACACTTGATCTTGAAATAAGGTTTCTTGAAGTATTAAACACATCCTAGATATACTCAGATACAATTAAAATGCATTTTGTCAAATGATTAGCCAATTACATAAAATAGTGACATATGTTCCTAACAAATGAATCACATATGTCCTAACAATTCTCAATTGATAACATGTGTTATTTAAGTTTCAGAATATAAGAACAAGAGTGTGTACCTTGAAGTGGTGAAATTCAAAAACCAAAGATTAGAAGCACTTAGAAACACTTTTTATCTTCACTTCAATTCCACTTGATGCTCAAGAAGTGTGGTCTCTCAATCAGTTATATGTATATGTTCTTGAGAGAAAAAAATAGTGTCCAATACTCACATACAGACAATTTCATGTACTTACTAAAAATTCTGTATGTTTCTCTCCTTATAACTGATTATCTAATTGGGCTAGCTTTTGGGCCTTTCCAATTGGGCTTAAGTATGTGGCTTGGAGTGGGACCAAAACGGAACAAATAAGATACTAGCTTCAATGGGTTTTGGGCTTTTCTGTCAACTCTTGATAAGTCTAAAGTTACCATTAATTATATTTAATACCACTATATAAATATAATGACACTCTAGACCTTATTAATAAATTATATCCCAAGATTTTAATGTACATGCAAACCCATCATAAAATATTCGTAGTAATACAAAGTTATGAATGTAAACTGTCACTTTGTAAATTACTACATCTTAACCCTTGAGTACCCGGTTTAATCCTTTAAGTTATTCATCATATATTTATGAAATCCAATTTCATAAATATTTACTTTAGTAACTATTTACTAAAGTAGTTAGGCCTAACATTCTGAATAACAAACCCATCTTGAGAATATATGTTCTATCAACACTAAATGTGGCTGCCCAACATACTGAGATTTTAACCATTACTTTAGATCTCACTTCCGATATATCAAAGTAACCTACACTTTATGATCATGTCCATTATTCTCTCAGGATTAAGAGTTCATGTAAATATAAGTCGTGAGATTTATTATTCATTTGATTGTCTTTAGAAGAATAATAAATCTCACAGAGCTCCAGTTCAATATGTCTTAACTCTTAAAACGTATCAACACATCAACTAGAAGTCTTCACTTCCATGATCAAGACAAATCATCTTAGTTGATATGTTATAGTCTTTGTAAATGAAACGCTCGATTTTATCACCGACTACGAACTAAAATTCTGAGTTTACAAAGAACCTGTGATTTATATCTTCTGTGACTTTTCACATAAATCACATACTATTCATCTCATGGACTACAAGATAATGTCCAAATATTAATGTTACCATTATTTTAGATAATAATAAAACAACTTTATCAATCACAATATTAAGTCATACATAATGTCATACTTAATATCATACATAGCATCATAAAATAGAATTTAAGGGCACTAATCCTAACAATCTTTCACTGGCCCTAAAGACTATTGTGCACTAATCTAACTCCTATTCCTTCCAAATGTGACTCGAAAGTCTTTTGAAGCAAGGCTTTGGTAAAGGGATTTACTAGATTATTTGCACTTTCAATCTTTGCTACCATTACATCTCCACGAGTAACAATGTCTCAAATGATGTGGTACTTTTTCTCAATGTGCTTTCCTTTCTTATGATTTCTTGGATCTTTGGATTGTGCAACTGTTCCATTATTGTCGCAAAACAATGTAATTGAAACTTGCTCCATTCTAATAACACCAAGATCAGAAAGGAATTTCTTGAGTCATACAGCTTCCTTTGCCGCTTCACAAGCAGCAACATATTTAGCTTTCATAGTGGAGTCCGCAATACAAGATTGCTTAGCACTCCTCCAACTTATGGCTCCACCTCCCAAGGTGAAAATACATCCTGCAGTGGATTTTCTAAAATCTAGATTAGATTGAAAATCTAAATCTATATAGCTAATGGGAATAAAATCCCTACTATGGTAAACAAGCATATAATCTCTCCTTCTCCGTAGATACTTGAGAATATGCTTTACAGCTTGCCAATGTTTTGGTCCTGGATTTGATTGATATCGGTTGATTGTCCCATCATATTTTCTTCCTCTTGAGTCTTAGGCCTTTGGTCACCAAACAGAGGAACTCCATGTTTGAAAGGAAGTAATCCCTTCTTGGAGTTTTGTATGCTAAACCGTTCTAGAACCTTATCTATATATCCAGTTTGTGATAAGCCTAACATCTTATTCTTGCGATCTTGCCAAAACTTGATCCCTAAAATAAAGTTAGTCTCACCCAAGTCCTTCATATCAAATTGGCTTGACAACTAAACATTTACCAATGACATTACCCCTACATCATTTCCAATGAGTAGAATATCATCAACATAAATCACTAAGAATATTACTATTTTATCCATATGTCTTTTGTACACATATGATTCATTAAGATTTTGTTCAAAACCAAATGAATTGATTGTTTGATCAAATCTGATGTTCCATGACCTAGATGCTTGCTTAAGTCCATAAATGGACCTTTTCAACTTGCATACCATATGCTCTTAGTTCTTTGCTATGAAACCTTCTTGTTGCATTATATAGATTTCTTTTTCAAAATTGCCATTTAGAAAAGCAGTTTTGACATCCATTTGCCAAATCTCATAATCATAATGAGCAGCAATGGATAAGAGAATTCTGATAGATTTAAGCATTGCTACTGGTGAAAAGGTTTCTTCATAATCAATACATTCTTTTTATGTATATCCTTTCGCCACTAGCCTTGTTTTAAAGGTTTCAAGCTTTCCATCTATCCCTCTCTTCCTCTTATACACCCATTTGCAACCAATAGGTTTAATGCTATTAAGCGTCTTTATAAGATCCCAAACTTGATTGGAATACATAGAATCTAATTCAGATTTTATAACTTTGACCCAATGATGTGCATCTATATCACTCATTGCATCTTCATAAGTGTAGGGATCTAATTCAGCCTTCTCTGAGATAGCTTCATAAGTTTCTCCTAAACCTATGAATCTTATAGGAGGCTGAACAATTCTCCCACTACAACGAGGCACCTGTGTACTAGACATCTCATGAGTAGTATGTATCTAATACAACTACATCATCTCTAGTTTCATTCGTTAGTTGTTCATTTACAGGTTCATCATTTCAGCCAAAACAACTCTACTTCTAGGAGTATAATCATTCATATAGTCATTTTCTAAGAATTTGGCATTTGTGACTATAGAATAAACCTCCAACAGTTCATTTTGGAAACCCTACAAAGAAAACCACTTCTATTTTAGACTGTAACTTGTCAGACTTTCCTTTTAACACATGTGCTGGACAACCCCAAATATGGAGATGTCTCATACTAGGATTACGCCCATTCCACAACTCTACAGGTGTTTTAGGAACAGACTTCGAAGGTACTAAATTTGGAAGATACATTGCAGTATTTAAGGCATATCCCCAAAAGGAAATTGGTAGAGTTGAATAACTTAACATGGACCTAACCATATCTAAAAGAGTCCTATTCCTTCTTTCTGCTACACTATTTTGTTGTGGAATTCCAGGTGCAGTCAATTGGGATACAATCTCATTTTCAGTTACGTAATCCTTAAAGTTCCCAAGAAGGTATTCACCACCACGATCAGATCGAATGGCTTTTATGCGTTTACCCAATTGATTCTCAACTTCAACCCTAAACTCTTTGAACTTTTCAAAGGTTTCAGACTTCCGTTTCATTAGATATACATAACCAAGTCTAGAGTAATCATCAATAAAAGTAATGAAATACTCATAGCCACCTCTTGCTTGGATTGACATAGGACCATATACATTTGAATGTATTAGTTTTAGCAAATCTTGGGCTCTTCTACCTTTTGCATTAAAAGGTTGTTTGATCATTTTCCCTTTCAAACAAGATTCACAAACTGGAAATTTATCAAAATCTAATGGCTCTAAGAGTCCATCTTTGATCAGTCTTTGAATCCTATTTGGATTAATATGACCCAAACGTAAATGCCAAAGATATGCATCACTAGTAGAAGAAAACTTTCTCTTTAATGATTTCACATGAAAGTTATTATCTAATTCAGAATTATATAATTCATACTTATCAGGAGTTAAAATATAAAGATCATCAACAATATTGTCAGAACAGATAAACCCTTTACCCTTCTTTATTATAACATTGTCTTTAAGGATAACACAATATCCATATTTGCCTAAGTAAGTCGCAGAAATTAAATTCCTACGAACATTAGGTACATATAGACAGTCTTCCAATATTAAAACCCTAGACTCAAAGCATAAATTAAACACTCTAATAGCTACAACCAAAATCCTGCTCCCATCAGCCAAAGTAAGAAACAATTCTCCTTCATTAAGCTTTCTGGTCTCCTGGAACCCCTACAAAGAATTGCAGATATAATTAGTACAACCTGAATCCATACATTAGGAATTCGTGAGATTTTGTACTAAACATATTTCAAGGAGGAATGAACTTTTCATACCCTTATTATTGGCAGCCTTGAATTTTGGACAATTCCCCTTCCAATGTCCTTTCTCACCACAATAGAAACACTTTCTTTTGATCTTCTTTCCTTTGTCGGCAACCTCTAAGGCAATTTGTTTACCACCTTATTTGGTGAAGTCCTTCTTCTTCTTCTTCTTACCCTTGACTTTCAATTTAGGTTGAGAAGTAGAAGCTTCAGCCATATTAGCATTAACACTAGAAGTACCAAGAATGACTTCCGCCGCTACCAATTCATTTATTAATTCAGACAAAGAATAAATCTTTTTGTTCATATTATAATTGAGTCTGAATTCCTTGAATGATTCCAGTAGTGACTGGAGTATCATACCCACTTGGGATTCTCTATCAATATAGACACCTAAAACCTCCAATGTATTCAGATTAGAGATCATTGTAAGAAAATGCTCTCTAACTGAACTGCCTTCAGCCATTTTGGTATTATAAATTTACCTCATGGTTTCTTGCCTTGCAGAACGACCCTGCTCACCAAACATCTCCTTCAGACTTAGCATAATGTCCGAAACTAGTTCTACATCCTACATTTGATGCGGAAGAACATTCGAGATAGATGCTAGGATGTAGCACTTGGCCATTTCATTAGATTTTTGTCAACGATCATATCGCTGTTTTTCCTTAGGAGGAGCATCTAATGAAGGAAAGCTAGGATATGGTTGAGTAAGCACATATTTGTGCTCTTCAGCTGTAAGAACAATGCCCAAATTTCTTTTCCAGTCAACATAGTTGGATCCAGTCAGTTTGTTTTGATTAAAAATAGTAACAAGTGGGCTAAATGATGCCATGTTTAAATCTAAAAATAATAAACATGAATATAATAAGTAAATTGGACATTATCAATTTAGCATATAAACATATAGTATGGAACCTTAATAAAATTATAATATAATATATGCAACGACAATCCAATCCCATATTCAATATCCCTCAGCATAGAGTGAATATAAAATACTATGATTGATTGAGAATTATTCTCATTACTAGTGTTATCATGATAACTCTTATCAAACACTAATAATATGCTGTTATACGTATAGCCTATAAATAATAATAGTAAGAACTCAGCATAGAGGATACCATAATATTTAGTCTAGTGTATACCATTGTCTAAAATCATGTGTAACCACATTTCATTCCCTTAATAGGCTTATTTTGTAGTACCATGATATAAAACACCTTCTGCATGGAATGTAAAGCTCAAAGCTAAGACAAGATATTTGATCAAATCACTATAAACCAAGAAATTCAATCCTGTAGTACCATGAAATAAATACTCTCCGCATGGAATGCTAAGCTCGAAGCAAAGACAAAGTACATATTTCACACTACTATGAACTGACAATGGAGACCGTGAGATCCAACCCTTGTATCTCTCTCCTACTAGATGTTTTAAATTAAAGGTTTTTATTTTATAAACATATGTAAACTGATCACATACAACCTTGCACTTTATACATTTGAAAACACTTAGAAAAAATTCAAAATTCCCTTCAGTGGCATTTTTGCAAGAATCTCGCGACTAAGCTCTTCCCACGAAAATGAGTTAAGGAAAAATAGTGAAAACACAAAATTTAGACAGAAACTTTCATGACGGTTTCACTAGTAAAGCTTACCTATGAAAAATTTTGTGAAAACACGAATCAAACAGAAACTCTTGCGATTGTTTCACTAGTAAAGCTTACCTGCGAAAAGTTTTGTGCTTCAAAGGCATTTTTTGCGAGTAATTTTGCAAGATAGTTACTCACGAAAAACCCATGTTTTCAGTTTTTGAAGGGAAAATCTGAACAGTTTTCAACAGTTTTCATGAACAAACAACCACCATATGAACATGATAGACAGAATTTGATATCAAAATTGAATTCCAATGATGCTATAGCCTTAAAGTTCAATTTAACATACTTAAATTCAATTTAAACAACATCATAACATCAATATCAGTTTTCTTCAAACCATAGTTTCAATAACCATGTAGAAAATTAAATACATATATAATCTTCTAACATCATGAAACTATTATCTCTAATTCCAAAACTCACAAAACATGTTATACAGATTGGAAATTGAAGACCGCTCTGATACCATTTGATGGAAATATGAATGTACACAACGGAAAATTAACAGATCTACTTCATTCTTAATTGATAACATGTGCAATGTAAGTTTCAGAATATAAGAACAAGATAATGTACTTTGAAGTAGTGAAATTCAAAAACCAAAGATTAGAAGCACTTAAGAACACTTTTAATCTTTACTCCAATTCTGCTTGATGCCCAAGAAGTGTGGTCTCTTAATCAGTTATATGTATATGTTCTTGAGAGAAAAAAATAGTGTCTAACACTCACATACATACAGTTTCATGTACTTACCAAAATTTTTGTATATTTCTCTCCTTATAACTGATTATCTAATTGGGCTAGCCCTTGGGTCTTTCCAATTGGGCTTAAGTATGTGGTTTGGAGTAGGACCAAAAGGGAACAAATAAGACACTAGCTCCAATGGGCCTTGAGTTTTTTTGTCAACTTTTGACAAGTTCAAAGTTACCATTAATTATATTTAATATCATTATATAAATATAATTGCACTCTAGGCCTTATTAATAAATTATATTCCAAGATTTTATTGTACATGCAACCCCTTTATAAAATATTCGTAATAATACAAAGTTATGAATGTAGACTGTCACTTTGTAAATTACTACATCTTAATCCTTGAGTACCTGGTTTAGGCCTAACATTCTAAATAATAAACCCATTAAATTTTCTCAACAGAATATTTTGTATCTCCATTAAGAGACTATGAATTCCATCTTGAGAATATATGTTTCATCAATACTAAATGTGGTTGCCCAACATACTAAGGTTTTGACTATTACTTTAGATCTCATTTCTGATATATCAAAGCAACTGACACTTTATGATCATGTCCATTATTCTCTCAAGATTAAGAGTTCACGAAAATATAAGTCGTGAGATTTATTATTTATTTGACAGTCTTTAGGAGAATAATAAATCTCACAGCAGTCTAGTTCAATATGTCTTAACTCTTAAAACATATCAACACATCAACTAGAAATCTCCACTTTTATGATCAATACAAATCATCTTAGTTGATATGTTATAGTCTTCGCAGATGAAACGCCCAATTTCATCACCGACTAGGAGCTAAAATTCTGAATTTACTAAGAACCTGTGATTTATATCTTCTGTGACTTTTCACATAAATTACATACTATGCATCTCATAGACTACAAGATAATGTCTAAACATTCATGTTACCATTATTTTACATAATAATAAAACAACTTTATCAATCACAATATTAAGTCATACATAATGTCGTACATAGTGTCATACTTAATATTATATATAGCATCATACAATAGGATTTAAGGGCACTAATCCTAACAGTGGTCTTGATAGAATTGAAGGCAATAATGGAGTAGTAGCAACAATGTGCACTTCCTGGTTATCAACTCCAGCTTTAGTGTTTAGTAAATGTGGATTTGAGAGGAAATAATCTAGGTCTGATTCAACATTTAGAACACCCTCGAAGACCTTCACCACCATGGACATAGAAGGCCTCTTTGTGAAATCATTTTGCAAACACCATACTACAACGCTCATCATATTCACCACTTCTTCTCCATGCAATTGCAAATCTTCATTGTACTTATCAACAAGATCCAATAATTGGCCGTCCTCAAATTTGTTTTTTGAAAATATCAAGTAGATGATTTGCTTCCTCTAGTTGAGAGTGATCAACATTTTTCCTTCCACACAATATTTCTAAGAGTACTATGTTGAAGCTATAGACATCTACTTTTTTTGTAATCACTGAATTCAACTATTCTGGAGCCATATAACTAAGAGTACCCTTATAGTTGTCACAACTTGGCTCTGTTCACAATCAACTAGTTTAGACAACCCAAAATCAGAGACTTTTGCATTGAAATTCTCATCTAAAAGGATGTTTTGAGGTTTTACATCCAAATGAAAAATTTTATGTCTGCACTCCTCATGTATATTAGTTAATCCTCTTGTTATGTCATTCAAGATTTTTTTTCTATGTTGCCAATCAAGCAACATCTCAGGATTTTTTTGGAATACCCATCCATCTAAAGACCCATTAGACATGTATTCATGAACAAAAGTCTATGTGATTTCTCAGCACAAAATCCAGTTAGTCTTACCAAGTTGAAATGATGAATGCTACCAATTGTTTTGACCTCTGCTAAGAACAATTTCTTGATTTGACTTAGACTATCAAGACGCTTCACTGCAACTTTAACGCCATCAATTAGAGTCCTTTCAAAAACTGTGCCAAATCCTCTTCTACCAAGCTCCTTACTGAAATTTCTATTACTGCTTGCAAATCATGATAAGAATATCTTGTGAGCATTCCTGATACACGATCTAAATAATACTATTCTGCTTCACTGAAACTTTTCTTCTTCCAAAATAGAAAAACAAATAATCCAATTAAAAGAAACAGTACAAATGTGAAGCTGGAACCTAATATTATTTCAAGCCAGTGTTTTTTCTGCGGAGGAGTAACTTTTTGCAACTTGATGTATTCTTTAAGGTAAGTTTTTTGTCTTGCATCAGTGGACATTAGTGAAAAAATTTGGGATTGTAAATAGCAATTCCCCACACGATTGCTCGAATT
This sequence comes from Quercus ilex subsp. ballota, assembly GCA_032727855.1. Lineage (NCBI taxonomy): Eukaryota > Viridiplantae > Streptophyta > Magnoliopsida > Fagales > Fagaceae > Quercus > Quercus ilex. Next base: position 78,118,356 of record CM064909.1, read on the forward strand.
AAAAATGGCAGCTTTGCAGGAACAATCTTTCAAGCAAGCCTGTTTGCAACTCTCTAAATTTAGATGTTGGTGGTCTGGTTTTATTTCTGGGGGATATCCATGGGAAAGTATGTGGTGTTCTCTAGCTCAGAAAGAACATGATATTTGGAATCTTCACAAGACAAGGGAGTAACTAGGGAGTACCCATTGTTAGGCAACTTGTTATTGGTTTGCCGAAAATAGTTTGTTCCATTTATGGGTGGGGGACAACTACACTGGTCATTTGTACAAATACCATATTTGTCGCAAGCCATTGGAAAATCGTAGACATCAATGAATTCTCTCAGCAAATCAGGCTCTTCATTCTAGTCACTATAATACACTCTCAAGTGTCCATCAAGCTCAAATCTCATGTACAACAGGAAGATGCCCAAAGGAACATAAAAGTTAATATTCAAAGTATACAAACCCTCTATCCTTGAGATGAGAGTCATTCCTCTATTCGTAAGTATCCTATAACTGAAATTGACATGATCTTCACCTTTCCAAAAAGGATCATTAGAATAATAGCATTGGGGAGGATTGGAATTGATATAAGAAAACAAACCTTCGCTGTTGAAAGATAGCGAATACAATCCATCTTGACTAATGAGTTGCTGCCCTACCATTAACTTTTGTCCAAGAACCAGAGTATCAATTGGATGATCAAAAGATTGCTAGATTATTGTTGCATTGTTGTCATCCAAGAGCATGAGGTTGCATGTTTTGGTTAATTAAAGGCTACCTATAGATTTGCTGCTGATGTTCGTGATGTAGGACAAAATTTACTATTTAATTATTGTAATTTATTATTTTTGGTATTTTTATGTAGAAAACGTTATTTTAGGTTTAGGTGATTTGTTTCCTTTTTTTAGGTGCACTTAATGCTTTTTAGGTCAAATTTGATTCCTGTTATAGTTAAGTATCAATTAGGAGTATTTTATATTATATTTTCTTGTCTGTCAAGTTTTAAGGAGCCTTTAAGTAGGCCCTAAGTCTGTAAACGTTTTTCATAGACTATTATAAATAAAAACAGATGTTTTGTCAAATTTTCTTCTGGTGAATTCCAGTTTTATCTCTTTGTGGATTCAAGGAAACCCCTCGTGGATTCGAGGTTTACTACCAAAAACTAAAAGTTTAGTTTCTATTCCATCAGGAGAGCATCGTGTGTGCTTTTCTTCAGGTTTCTGCGACATCAGTCGGTATCAGAGCCTTGATTTACCCTTGTTTGATTGCTAATCAGCGAGACGACAACCACCACCACCACAATGACGAATAACTTATCAAGTATTACGTGACGTACAACAAGTACTCACAAATATCTATGTTAGGATGGCGCCGTTGAAGAAAGGAAACAATAGGGATAACTTCAGCGGAGACATAACTCATGAGCAACCTATTGGTAAGTAAATTTCATATAGACCTTATAAGAGAATTACAAGTTTTAGTGGATATTTTTTAAAAGAAGATTTTCTTGATTGGTTACTTGATCTAGAGGATTTATTTGACTATGAGAATATTTGTTATGAGAGAAGAGTTGGACTTGCTTTGTATAAACTTAGTAAGTATGCCTTATTTTGGTGGGAACGAGTACAATTTGATAGAATCTGACAAGGTAAAGACAAAATTCGATCATGGCCAAGGATGAAAAAAGATGCTTGCTATCAAATTTTATCCTTTGGATTGTGAAGAAATCTTGTCGTATACAATACAAGACTATTATTGGCCAAGAAGTTCATACTTGAATTATTTTGAAGAGCCAAATATTCCACCGTTAAAGGAAGAATTACATGTTGAAGAAAATATTGATCTTGAAGAATATGGAGAAGTCAAAGAAGAAAATATAGAGATTTCTGAGGAAACTAATGATGGTCTTGTTATAGAAGAAGAACCTAAAATCAAGATTGTGGGGGAGATTAATGAAGACCCTATTATAGAGAAAGATTTTGAGGTTGAGATAGTAGAGACTATTAAAGAAGAAATTATAGAGAAAATTGTCAACGATCTCAATGAAATCAAGTTAGATGATTGCAATATTCAAACTCCTATTATTTTTTTGGGAGATACCGAAACAAAGTTTATTGATTTTATTGGGGTAGAAGGATTTGATTTGATCATTGACTCTTATTTGGTGAATATTGTCAATTACATGAAGATCAAGGGAGAAGAAGTTCAAGTTTCCCAATTAATGACTTTCAAGTTTGGCAAGAAGACAAAGAAGATGAAGTATTCAAAGTATTTGTTCTCTTGACATAGGAGATTTCAGATTTTAAAGATAAACTTGAGGATGAGTTTGTTTCAAGTGAAGGGGTCTGATGTAGGACAAAATTTACTATTTAATTATTGTAATTTACTATTTTTGGTACTTTTATGTAAAAAACGTTATTTTAGGTTTAGGTGATTTGTTTCCTTGTTTTTAGGTGCATTTAATGCTTTTTAGGTCAAATTTGATTATTGTTATGGTTAGGTATCAATTAGGAGTATTTTAGATTATATTTTCTTGTCTGTCAAGTTTTAAGGAGCTCTTAAGTAAGCCCTCAGTTTATAAACGTTTTTCATAGACTATTATCAATAAAAACGGACATTTTGTCAAATTTTTTTATGGTGGATTCCAGTTTTATCCTCTTGTGGATTCAGGGAAACCTCTTGTGGATTCAAGGTTTACTACTAGGAATTAATAGTTTAGTTTCTGTTTCATCAAGAGAGCGTCGTGTGTGCTTTTTTTCAGGCTTCCACGATATTAGTTTGTTGTCCACACTGTACTTCCATTAGCATCTTTCAGCGCCAAACCTCTTTCTGAAGTGAGCTTCAAACTCGCATTAATGCTTACTGGATTCTCAGGATTTGCAATCCATACTAGCCTTGGAGCTTCAGATTTTGAAATATTTCCATCTACGTAATAAAGACTGAAAATGGAAAAGAGATAGCCGTCGCACGTTGGATTACAGAAGAAGCCATAATGACAAGCGTAATAACCTTCTAGATCACTGGCAAGTATGATTCTCACAAATGACCCATCATCAAATTTCACAGAATGGGGGGTAGAAATACTATTGGTCACTGAAGGAGAAGAGCCTGCGATCCAATAATAGCCAGGTAGGGCTGTGACTAAGATGGGAAAAGGCTTTAGAAAAAGAGCAAGGTAAAGAAGAACAATACAGCAAGCCCAACTTATATCCATTGTCTCTGTGCTAAGAAGAAGAAAGGAAAAGTGGACACTCGACAAGGATTAAAAGTGATGCAATTGGACGAGAATCATGTAATAATTTAGTTTATCCATGTGTCTGCATTGAGTGAACAGTAATATGTACTATAACAACATATATTGTTTGTTGTGTGTTTTTGGTGCTTTGTTTGCTACAGTCTAATACAAAATGATGGAGGCAGAAAAGCTGAAGACTTAGACCCGTGTGCGTAGGGGCTAGAGTGTTTTGATGGGGGTAATTTTGTTTGGGCCAGGGAGGTTTTGACAAAGGAGAGGTCCGAGAGGATAAAGATTAAAGACCTAAGTCTTTTATCGGGGATAATGCAAAACTGACTCTCTAAGTTTCTTTAAATTTCATTTCAGTCATCTAACTTTGGTTTTGTTTATTTAAGTCTTTTAACTTTCAAGTTTATTCAATTAAGGTTTTTTCATCAACTTTTGTTATATGTTGTGGTTAATTTTTTAATTTTATAAATTTTTCTTCAAATTTTTTAAATTAAAAAAATTCAATTAATAATTGAAAAATATTTTCTAGATTTAAAAAAAAAAAAATTTAACAAAAGTTAACGGAAAGGCCTTAATTGAATAAATTTGAAACTTAGATGACTGAAATGAACGAAAACAAAGTTAGAGGACTGAAATGAAATCAGGAAAAAGTTAAAGGGTCAGTTTTGCATTTTAGCCCCTCCCCTTCTTTTTTTTTGGCTATATATTTCTATTAAAAACACTGGCTTGAGGTAAAAGTGGAAGTGGGTGACTAATTAGGAGGGATCGGATAAAGATGATATTGTTTTAATTTCTTTATTAGGGACATGCTTTGGGCTTAACTATATGTGGTGAGATAATTTGGTTAAATAATCTCCCTTCCATAGCCACATTTCAAAGTTCAAACCTCTTGCCTTTCATGGATACACTGCCGCCCATAAACAAAACAGAGATTATAACATAACTTTGTACTTGTTGCTACATTGATTACATTTTTTTTTTTTTTTTTTACTTCTAAGACCTGAAGTTAACACAAGCCCCCTTGTGAGCATAGTATTTCCCTTTCCCTTATTGTTACTTGGTTTCCATAAGAAATTAAGATGGATATGATTTTACCTTTGGGACATTTTTTGGGCTGGAACAAACTATATAGGAGATTGCCTAAACCCCAACAGTTCAAAGAGATGATCCTCATAGCATCTCCATTGGAGGCTCATTAGGGCCAGCCCTCCAAGAGCCCCATAATATCAGTTTGCAAACCAGGCATGTCTACCACTAGGTCCACTACATTCTCGGCAAACACCCATTGGACTTAATTAATTATTCTTTTACAAATCTTGGATTATAAAGAGGGTTGAGGTTAACGAGTCAAACTGAATAAATGGATCGAAGGGGATAACTAGCGGTGGGTATGGGAAAAGATTAGGTGGTTTATTTTCATTCAGTGGGCTTTCTCTTGTTGGGCTCACTATGGAAAAATCATACAGCCAGGTTCAATAAAGTGGCCCAGACTAGAGTGCGGAGATCTCTGTTGAACTCAGCAAAGCTTGTAGGTCCACGGGCTAGGTGGAGACTTCTTTTCTAATATTTAAAAAAATTACTGTTCTTTTCTAAAAGTAGGATTTGAAATTTTTGGATAAATCATTGAAATATGTATGTATATATTATGTGGTACTGAATCTAAATGGTGTATTTTATTTATATGAAATACTTAGGCAAAACTACACTATTAGTCCCTGAAATTTACCCTGTGAGCGCAATTGATTCCTCAAGTTTCAAGTGAGCATTATTGGTCATTAAAGTTTAAAAAATGAGTGGAACTAGTCCTTCGACTAACTTCTGTTAAAAATATTGCTTATGTGGCTAACGGAAAAGTGACGTGGCATTTATAATTTTACTGCAGGCACTTATAAACTATGCCATATCATCTATTTAATTATAAAGTTACCATGTCATCTTTAATTGGATTTTATTTATTCTTATGCCAAAAAAAAAAAAAAAGATAGGGTTGGTTTCGGCCCCTCAATCTCTCCTTCCCTATTTTCCCTTTCTTCGCTTCACTGTTTTCTAGTTTTCTAATCAAGTGGCCGGACCACCTCAAAGCCAACAATAATTTACTGGAAACTCTCTTAACAAAAATCCAGATATGAGTTGAAAAGAACCGCCTTTGAGGATACAAAGTCTTTTACGTAACTCTCTTTCTAATCTAAATTGATTGGCCACAAATCCTCTATTGTTAACGAGATTAGTCTAGTGTCAGGAGCAAGAAACCAACAAATATTTTGAGAGCAACAAAAGTGATAGGCAACAAAGATTCCCACAATGACTACCATTGGTTCATGGCAGAGAAAGAAAAAGGACCAATTTTTTTTAAGGAAAATAAAACTTGAATATAATACTTCAAACATTTGAACATTTATAATGAAACAAATTTAAACATTTTTTCATGCTATTTATGGATCCTTTGGAAACAAATCTGAACAAAGAAACATAAAGATCTTTAGGAGATAAGCAGTCGATGGACATTCATGGAGAATGGTGAAGGATAGAGCTTGTGTTGGCTGTTGCGGTGGCAACGAAGGTCATTTGGAGGAGTCGCTACGGCAGAGGAAGAGCGGTGATGATAGTGATGGCAACTGCAGCCACAATGGTTGGGAGAATGGCAAGAAAGGAAGATGAAGTGCTTAGGTCACAGGAAGATACTGGAGAGTCCAATATTTTTTTTCACAAAATAAAAAAAGGTAATGACTCATATGCCACTTATCAGTTTGTAAAAGCACTTGTAATAAACTGTAAAAGATGTACCAGTTGTAAATAATTTTGTAATTTTTTATTGAAAATGCCACATCATTAAAAAAATGACAACTCAATATTCCATTAACCACATAAGCAATACTTCTAACTGAAGTTAACCAAAAGACTAGTACCACACATTTTTAAAACTTGAGGGACTAATAGCGCTCGCTTGAAACTTGAGGGACTAATTGCGCTCACAAGGTAAACTTTAGAGACCAATAGTATAGTTTTGCCAACTACTTATATTTGAAACTCTTTTTAATTTTTTAATGTTTTAGAATGTTTGAGACTCATTTATTTTTAATTTTTCTAACCTGTTTCAAATAGGATTGTTTAGCTTTGTTTGTTTTTATTTTTTATTAACCCAAATAAAAACCCTGTGATTTGATGGTAGTATCACTTCCTCAAGAATTTTTATTTTTTGAGGGTTTTTTTTTTTTAAAATCTTTTTTTACCCTTTTATTCTTAGCTTTGATTTTTAAATCATGTTATTCATTTATTTACTAATTTTCCAGCCATGCACCCCAACACCCTCATATTTATCTTAAGTGATAAAATATTCAAACCACTACAGAAGTTAAAATAAAAATCAAGATAGACTAGGTTAAGCACAAAGTACCACTTTATCAAGGTTTTTTTTTTTTTTTTTTTTTTTTTTTTTCCTCCTCCTCTTTGGTTGGACTGGAAATAGGATGAGGAAATCATTAAAAAAAATTTCCTTTAAAAAAACGCAGGAAAATTTTCATTGAATTTGTGTTTGGAGCTTGATAAATATTTGACAAAAACCTCTCTCTCATATTTTTCTTTTTCTGGATAGTATTAATTTTGTATAGTCTTTGTTTGGTTGCTCAAAAAATGAGGCAAGAGATAGGAAATTTCAGGTTTTGTGTCTAAACCTTTGATTTCGTGTGCTTTTTAAATTATATTTACTTACGTGTACTTTTTAAATGATATGACACAATTTACATTGACTAATATATTGTCATAACAATAGATAAATTCAACAATTTTTCTTCTCATGAGGAAAGGAAGCGGGCTTGGATAAGCTGGGAGAAGCTTTGTGTCTCTAAAAGTGAGGGGGGCTTGCGTTTTCGCCACCTGGGAGCTTTCAACCTGGCTCTCCTAGCAAAGCAAGGTTGGAGACTCCAGACAGACTGTGATTCTCTTTTCCACAAGGTCTTCAAGGCAAAGTACTTCCCAAAGTGTGACTTTATCCAGATCACAATGGGGCATAGGCCCTCTTTTGCATGGAGAAGTATCATGTCCAACCAAGAGTCAAACCCGGCTTGTGATGGTAGGTAGGAAATGGTAGGAGAATTTGAATCTGGGAAGACAAATGGATCCCTACCCCATCCCTTTTCAGGATTATTTCCCCATCAAAACACCTCCCCAGGGAAGCACTAGTTAGTTCCCTAATCAATAATAGATCAACTATGTGGAAATCAGAGGTGATAAAGCATGTCTTCCTACAACATGAAGCAGAAGCCATTTTGAGCATACCCTTAAGCCATGATTCCCTGAGGACAAGCTGGTTTGGGTTGGTACGCAAAATGGGATGTTTACAGTTCGGAGAGCTTACAAGCTGGCTATGGAATCATTACTAGGCCCCTACAATGGTGGTAGCTCTAATAAAGGCTTAAAGCCACTTTGGAAAAGAATTTGGAGCATGAATGTCCCTAGTAAAATCAAATTCTTTGCCTGGAGAATATCTGAAAGAACCCCCCCCTCCCCAACCAAGGCCACCCTTTGCCACAGACACCTTATAACTGACCCGGTCTATGAGGCCTGCGGCCTAGCTGCAGAAAGAACTAGTCATCTCCTTGTGGATTGCAACAGGGCTAAGGAAATATGGAATGTGGTAAGTTTAAATCTTGAAGGCCTGGGAAATGGTTGTGATGACTTCACTGACATACTATGGAAGTTCATAGAAAATGAGACTAGCTCTCCTATGAACCTAGAACTCTTCATCACCATCTGCTTGGGGATCTGGCTGATAGGAATGAAGTTAGAAATGGGGAACCTGTAAAATTAGATAGAGAGATTGTCAGGAGAGCCCTATATGAAAGTTCAATATGTGTATAAAATACCCTTGAACGTTTAGACCCCCAATTACAAAGTTACCAATTCAAGCTTTATATCAAACGATTAATGTGCGGAACATGATAACAAACTCATAACAGAATTGATAAACAATCTAAGCCAAATATAAACACATCCACAGCAGTAAATATAAGGTAAAGATAAAGGGAAGAAAGATGCAAACACACGGACAACACACGATGTGTTATCGAAGAGGAAACCGAAGTCCTTGGCGTAAAACCTCTCCGCCACCCTCCAAGCAGTGATAAAATCCACTAAAGAATATAGTTGGGATACATGAACAGTAGAAGACCCTCCAAGCCTAATCTTCCCAGGTACCTAAGCCCTCCAAGCTTCTTGCTCTAACGAGGTTACGCCAAACCTATTTCTTCTTTAACTTCCTAGATTCCGCTACTTGACCATAGCATCAACTAATGTATATTGGTTCCTTCCAAACTGCTTCCGCTAACACCAAATAAACCTTCTCACAGACGTGGGTGTGGTGAGATAAGGATTTGGTAAAAGACCTCTCAAGGGTATGACAATGGAGAGGAAGAGAGTAGAGGAATTTGTAGAGTTTCTTAGATGAAGATTGGGGATGAGGCAATCTTGCTTTTCTTTAGGGGTTTCTCTTACAAAATTCTCTTTGGAAGCTCTCTCAAATTAGTGGGTATAAGGGTCTATATATAGTGAGGTGAGATGAGAATACGAAGAGACAGATTTTTGCTAAACATGGTAAATTGGCAGCTTGTTCTCGTGGCTTGTCCAAGTCGCGAAATCAAGTCGCGACGTAACGGTCTGGCCAGCCTGAGACTTTTGTCCTGTAGTGTGACAGCTAGTGCGACCCTTCAGCTTCCCTGCGTGCATCTCACGTGCCTGAAGTTGGCGACTTGCAGCCGCGAGCCACCCGCGAGTCCTAGCCGCGAAGCTCTACTTCTTTGCACATACTTGAGCTTTTCTTCACATTTTCTCACATACTACCCTTACAATAATCCCACCTAAATACAGGGTTACTAAGTGTCTCAATTACTAGCAAATTGGCATGGAATAAAGCCAACAAGATGGTTGATAAATTTCAACCTTACAATCTCCTCCTTTGGCTATTCCGTGACAAAACCCTAAAACAAACTCTAAACTTAATGCGTGAGTTGGGAACAGTTAAAAAACTCACTCACACCTAACTCTAGAATCTGCGAAGCTTTAGAACTATAAGAACAAGTAACTCCTGAAACATAACAACACAATAAGTTCATTGTATACAGAAACTTGTAATGCATATGGAGCAAGCACAATGTGATCATGCACAATGGTATAAAGCAATAAACTATGGCAAGACCAAAACAGGTAATCACTATAGCCAAGTGATCACAATGCTCATTCACACTTGGAATGAACATCCGAACATTCAAGATAATAAACACAAGGTAAATCGCTTGAATGACCAACACTCAACCAATGCACAGTACATGAAGTGTGTGCATCTAGGAAAAATCCTACAAGGGCACAAGAGTGACAGTACTTAGAGGAAAATGCAAGACATTTAGTTGGACGTACTGATTTAACAAAGCACAAAGGCTGCATAAAGCATGGTACAAACCACAAAGGCCTATAAACGTGCATAATCAAACCCTTAAAGCTTACATAAGCAACATGGGTATAAAACAAAAACATAAACCTTAAAAACCTACAAAGGTAGCAGGTAAAAACAGTAAATAGTACTTTCCTTATCATATCACTCCCCCTATCATGAATCATAGGAGCTGTGATGAACTTGGAACATATATACTTGTAACCTGAAACACTTGCACAAAACACATTAGACCCTCAAGGTAAAGCAAGTAATAAACGGACAAGTATAATGTAACAATTAAATTGCGATCAAGTAAACATGATGTGAAACATGTGAGCAACTTGATCAAACACCAAATACTAAGACAAAATATTTTTTATTAGCTCAATGTCTTTTCCCCCTTGGTACATGCATCTCCCCTATTGAATATCTCTCCCCCTACAAGTGTGCACGAGAAATATAATTTCTCCCCCTAAGAATGTGCACAAGGGTCATATAGAAATGAAAAAAACTCTCCGTTATACTCCCTAGAGTATACTCTCTCCCTTTTTGTTAGGAATAGACAAAGGGTCAAGAAGAAACGAGAGCAAGAGATGAAGGCATGAACAATGACAATGATGCATGGGGGGTGCAATGATGCATGAGAAAATGAAGCTCAAACCTAAAATAAAACAAAATGCTACAGAGCATAAGGTAAACATGACATGCTAGGATGAAGAAACAATGTATGAACCAATGCATGACAAGGGTAGCAAGGTGTGTGCAAGAGGTGGCAAAGTGCAATGTATGACCAATGCATGGAAAATGCACATGTGGGGCAAGGTGTGTTAAATACACAACTAATGAACCAAACATGTTCCTAATGAAGAAACATGAGAAACCCCAAAGTTTGATACTCATCGGAGTCCAAACAAGCGAGAAAATGCCTTAGAGACATTTTATCAAACACCTAGCATGCACACTATGAATAATAATGTGAAACAATGCATGAACATCATGAAATCCACCTTTAATACATGCTCTTTTTGCCACAAAAGGCCAACATCCAAAGCAAATCAACAAAAGAAATCAATCCCATGCAAAAATTTGACAAAAATTAAATTTTCCCAACCCTTATGATGAAAATCCCAACCAAGAGCACAAAACTCACTAAAACATAATCCAAGGATCCAAATCAATGAAAAGAGTTTAAAATTACCTTAGAGATGTTAAAGGAATGAAAAACCATTCAAATTGGTTAGGTTTTGATGTAAAAATATTGAAAGAGGGGTTTAAAAGATGATGGGAGAGGTTAAAAACAAGTTTTAGACAAAAAGCCCTTTAAAAAGCTATTTCTGGGCATTTCGCGACTGGGCGAGTCGCGAGTGAGTCGCCAAAGCTTCTGGATGAACTCGCGACTGGGCAAGTCGCCAAAACGAGTCGCCAAAACTCGCGACTGTAACTCGCGACTGGTCAAGTCGCCAAAACTCGCGACTGTAACGCGCGACTGGTCAAGTCGCCAAAAATTCTGACACTTGTTTTTCAACACAAAACATGTTTAAACATTGTAAAACAATGTAAGCACTAAACAAGAACACAAATAGCGATAAAAATCACTTCCAAAAACATATAAAATGATCACAAATATTTTTGGATTGATCCATATAAAGTTGAGCACACACACATCACATTTAAACAAGTACAATCGAACAAATGAATAAGGCATTCATTGAACATTAGGCATGTGTGTTGTGTGTGTGTATCAAGTATGAAATAGTCCTTAATCTAGAATGAAACTTCAATGATCAATTCAATCAAGTCATACACAACTAGTACTAAGTCAAGTGGTTTATCTCAATTATAGAAATGAACATATATGACCTCACACAAGAAAATGATTATATATCTTTGAAGCTTTTCATTTGGCTTCTTTACAATTCATATCATTTGATCTTTTTGAATAAATACATCTCATTTTAGAGATCGATGCCTGAAATTTTTGATATTTCAATTTGATGAACAAGTCTTTGGCTTTTTGAGACATCATACATTTTATTTTGGTCGCTTTTCCTTTTTCTTAGTCAAATACTAGTATGTGTGACAGGCTTTTGCAGCTTAATATCTCTTTTCATTTGGAGATTTACATTTGGTGAGCTCTTTAAGTAAAAACAACAAAATAAAGAGTGGGAAGATATATAGGTACAAGTTTATGCATGTCTCAAAATTAATAAGACTATTGACTAATCATTCATGACAAGTTTGAAGATCGATTTACAACAATCACACAAAAATGTCAAGATTTTTTCCCACAAAGATATAAGTGCATTAAAAACAAGCTAAACTCGTAAATGCATAAAGCCATTTGTACGAAAGTACAAGGCAAAACTCACATGTGATATGTGCTCAAACATATACGATCAAACTTTTTGAATTTTTTACTTTTTATGTGGTTTGGATTTTTACTCACACAAAACAAAGACATAAAAGTAAGATCAAAAACAAAAACAAACCAATGCAGAAAAAATGCATGATGCACAAATGCATGACAATGAAGCATCTAATGCATAAAGGGTCCTACAAAGATCGAAAGAGTTAGATCAAGGACAAAAAGAGCAAAAGCTCAACCATAGGAACCCTTCCTCATACAAACAGAACGATTTTTTGGAATGAGTGTCTCAAGAGAAGTGAGACGAGGGTTGGAAGAATGAGAACCAGAGATGCACATAGTTAAGGAGTTAAGAGCATTAAACATTTTCTTTAACAACATGCTATTTTCACTCAAAACCGGTTGACCCTTTTTAGCATAACTTTCAAGAAGCTTAAGTTTCTCTTTTCTTTTGAGAGCATGAAACTTAGAGCAATGAGGTCTTAGATGACCAAAAGCACCACAATGGTGACACATAATGTGTTTAGGTCCACTAGGCTTTTTGGGAAGGGATCTAGTAACATGGTTTTGTTCTCTCTTCAACTTATAACATTGATGTCTTATATGACTAATCACACCACAATGGTGGCAAGTTGGAACAAATTTAGATCCATCCAAAACCTTAGGTTGAGACCTAAATAGAGGCTTTGACTTAGGAGCCTTTCTCTCCACCTTTTGATTTCTTTTGTGTGGAGGAATGTACACCAATTTGTCCTTTGGGTTAGAACACACAATAGGCATAATATCGGGTACCACAACATGATTGCAGCAAATATTAGCATCCTCTTTATCAATAGGTTCAGCAATCAAACACTTGGCATGCATCTTAAGAGATTCATTTTCACATTTAAGATCATCTACAAGTTTGTTAGACAAGACAAGTTTAGCATCCAAGTCCATATTCAAACATTCAAACTCTTTTAGCTTTTCAAGAGAATTTTCAGCAAGATTTTTATAATTCTCAACCAATTTATTGGATTCATTGAGCTTAGCAATCAAATAATCCTTTTCACAAAGTAACTTGCTCAAATTCTTTTGAAACTTCTTAGCAATTTTCTTCAAGAGTTTGATGTTAGGAATATCAACAACATCCAAAGATTCATGTAACATAGCATCATAATCATGAGGATTATCACTCATAGAGGCATTTTCACAAACACGTAGCATGTTACAATTATCACCAACCAAATCATACAAAGAGGCATACAAAGCACAATCCATGGCAAATAAACACAAGGGGTCAAGTATCACACTTAGGTATTTAAACCATAACAAGTGTACCGCTCTGATACCAATTGAAAGTTCAATATGTGTATAAAACACCCTTGAACGTTTAGACCCCCAATTACAAAGTTACCAATTCAAGCTTTATATCAAACAATTAATGTGCGGAACATGATAACAAACTCATAACAGAATTGATAAACAATCTAAGCCAAATATAAACACATCTACAGCAGTAAATATAAGGCAAAGATAAAGGGAAGAAAGATGTAAACACACGGACAACACACGATGTGTTATCGAAGAGGAAACTGAAGTCCTCGGCGTAAAACCTCTTCACCGCCCTCCAAGCGGTGATAAAATCCACTAAAGAATATAGTTGCGATACATGAACAGCAGAAGACCCTCCAAGCCTAATCTACCCAGTACCTAAGCCCTCCAAGCTTCTTGCTCCAACGAGGTTACGCCGAACCTATTTCTTCTTTAGCTTCCCGAATTCCGCTACTTGACCATAGCATCAACCAATGTATATTGGTTCCTTCCAAACTGCTTCCCTTAACACCAAATAAACATTCTCACAGACGTGGGTGTGGTGAGATAAGGATTTAGTAAAAGACCTCTCAAGGGTATGACAATGGAGAGGAAGAAAGTAAAGGAATTTGTAGAGTTTTTTAGATGAAGATTGGAGATGAGGCAATCTTGTTTTTCTCTAGAGTTTTCTCTCACAAAATTCTCTCTAGAAGCTCTCTCAAATTACTGGGTATAAGGGTCTATATATAGTGAGGTGAGATGAGAATACGAAGAGACAGATTTTTGCCAAACAGGGTAAATTGGCGACTTGGTCTCGCGGCTTGTCCAAATCGCGAAATCAAGTCGCGACGTAACGGTCTAGCCAGCCTGGGATTTTTGTCCTATAGTGCGATAGCTGGCGCGACTCTTCAGCTTCCCTGCGTGCATCTCACGTGCCTGAAGTTGGCGACTTGCAGCCGCGAGCCACCCGCGAGTCCTAGCCATGAAGCTCTGCTTCTTTGCACATACTTGAGCTTTTCTTCACATCTTCTCACACACTACCCTTACAATAATCCCACCTAAATACAAGGTTATTAAGTGCCTAAATTACAAGTAAATTGGTACGGAATATAGCCAACAAGATGGTTGATAAATTTCAACCTTACACTATACCTTGTGGACAAGTTCTTTGCAATAAACCTCCTAGCTCAGAACTAAACTAGCATTAAGGAGTTTAAGTGGTCAGCACGGCCGAGGAATAAACTCAAGAGTAATGTGGACGGAGCTATCTTCAAAAATGCAGGGAAGCTGGAGTTGGCGTGATCATTAGAGACTCGCAGGGATACATTGTGGCGGCACAAAGCAAAAAGATCCCTTTTCCCCTTGGGGCCATGGAAGTAAAATCTCTAGCAGTGGAATCTGACATCCCGTTCGCATCAGACTTGGGAATGGCAGAAGTAATTTTAGACAGTGACTCCTAGAATGTCATCAAAGCAATCTGAGGGGAATCTCTCCCTACCTCCTCAATCTTTGAGGTTATTTACAGAATCCAACATAGAGTACCAGGCTTTAGGAGCTTTGAAACATCCCATGTTAAAAGAAAAGGCAACGTTTTGTCTCATTTGCTAGCACAACATGCCAAATCCTTAAACGATTCGATGTACTGGCCTGAGGATGTACCTCTCTTTGTTGAGAATTCTACTTCCTTTAATGCAATTTCTCTTTCTGCTTAATGAAAGTTTGCTTTGGATATAAAATAATTTTAGAAAAAAAAAAAAAAAAACACGATTTTTCTTCTCCATTAGGGTGAGTTTTTCTTCTCATTTAGGGTGAGTGCTTCCTCTCATGCAGGGTGAGTTCTAGTGTCCTTGTTAATTCTTAGCTTTTGATTTCCTTTCTTTTCTTATGCAATCCAACACTCGGTAGTCTTGCTCCGAATTATTTTCTTTTTAATTAACCCTACAGACTCGGAGTTCACAGAAAAGTTACAGAGCATCACATTGACTAAGGAAGAAGGCGAAGTCATGAAGAATGCACATAGGGAGAAAATTCTTGAAGAATGCTCGCTTAGTCTCCTTGGGCATTTCCTTACAACAAGGCCATATAATCAGAGAGCTGCCAAAGAGCTTCTTCGGTCTGTGTGGAAGTTTGGTACAGACTTGAGAATTGTGGACGTTGGGGATGGTTTGTTCCAATTTAAGTTTACCTTGGAAAGCCAATTGAAATGGGTACTGAACAATAGCCCTTGGAGCTTCAATAATTATCCACTTTTTGAACAAGGCAGTGGGATAGGGGAAAAATCTATACACTTTTTGAACACCAACTTGGCTGGAAATATTAGCTATTCCCTTGAACAATTTTGGGTCTAATGACTCTCTCATGTGGCAAGAAAATAAGCAGAAAACTTTCTTTGTTAAGTCAGCGTATCAAGTTGCTATTCGACTACAGCAAGCATCAACTGGGGAACACTCTCTAGCAAGATTGGACAGATCTATGTGGAAGAAAATATGGTCACTCAATGTACCTCCAAAGGTTAGGAATTTTGTTTGGTAGGCATGCTCGAATATTTTACCAACAAGAACAAATCTCTAGTGAAGGAAAGTGAATATTGAGGCGAGGAGTGAGCTATGTGGTCACCATTCTAAGACAGCAGGCCATATATTGTGGGAATATCCTTCGCTAGGAACATTTGGGCAATGGTTTGTGGCAAAATTCAAAAGTGTTCCTGTAACATCCCGGTTGTTAAGTGTAAATTGGAGGAAGCTAGAGGGGCAAATTGGTAAATTTACTCATAAGATATTTTTGGGACAAAATTAGTAATTAAGCTTTTCAACTTAAGTTAGCCCCCTTTTCTTCCTCATTTTCACGTTGATATGTTTCTCTCCATCTTGACCGGCTGCCCCTTCTCTCCGTCTCTCTATCCTTCTATCTCACCCACCCACTGAAACACACAAACACACTCTAGCTCCTCTACTTCTCTCACTCCCTCACTGGTAAACCAGCCACCCACCACCATTTTTGGCAGATTTCACTGGAGAACCCCATTAGAAACCCCATACACTCCATTCTCTCAAAGCTTTTAAAGGTAAAACTCTTAATTCTTTGGTAGCTTTTCAAGTTTTTCTAAGATTTCTTTCTAATCTAAGCTACATAAGTGGTATACATGTGATTGAGTACATGGGTTTTTGGTTTGGTGGATTTATTTGTTAAATGGTTAAGGGTTTTTACAAATGATGATCATTTGGGGTTTCTTCATAGTTAAAAAAATTTGGGTTTCCTTGAGCAAATCATGTGGGTGGATTTTATGGAAGTGTGTTCTTTGCATTTTAAATGACTTTGGCATATGTGGGTGTAAGTGGAGTGATAACTACGAATTTATGCAAGTTAAGTGTGAGCATGTGTTTTTGCATACCAAGTGTTTGATAAGTTGTTTATATGATATTTTGGGTTTGATTCCTTGTTTTTAATATGCTTTAAATCTGATAGTTTTAATGTGAGTAAATTCTCATATAATTTGGGCTAGTCTTGCAACTATAACAATTTTCTAAAGCTGTCATGACAGATTTGAGTCAGCTGCAATGCATGATTTTTAATAAATTACAGAAAAATCGTTTTGGGCTGAATTTTCTGTGGTACATTGTATACATATAGGGGAATGTTCACTTAAAGTTTTGAATTAATCGGATAACTTTTCATTGGCCAAACAATTTTTACAAAATGGCTGCCCTGCTATGTACTGAATCTGAAGGTAAGACTAAAACGTTGAGACGTTGTGGAATTAATCCCAAATCTCGGTTGATCTTATCTTGGCTTAAATATATTATTTAGTATTCAAAGAGATTCATGAGGATGTTACATTATCTTATGATGCACATTATTGCGGTAATGAATTTAAAATGTTTTGGTTGTGTCAACACTATGAATTTCTTGGATGTTTGTTTGGTTCCCGTTTGGGTAGGAATACTTGTCTTGGGATGGTCAAGCTAGGCTTTAGGGCTTTAGGTTTGATTTTTGACAGAATCTTCTCGGATTTATGGAGACAAATTTGATAGTGTAATTTTGTTCTAGACCTTGTTATTAATAGACTTGATACTTGTGTTTTTAGGTTCTAAAATACTTGGTGATGTACCTAGTGACTAGATTAGTTGATTTTGTGGTGCCCGATTGAGGTAAAATTGGTTGGCCTTCTGAGGTAAGTAGCTTTTTAATGAGATTTTTTGAAAAATAACCATGTTGCATGAATGTCGTTTTTGGGTTAGATACGCTTTTGGAAACTACTTATGGAAAATATATTTTTCCTAAAAACTATCGTGTCGTAACCTTAATATACATATATGATTATATATGAAAATGCATCATATTTGGTATGGCAGTTAGGGAAATACATGAATCGTTGATATGGGAAAATGAGCATTTTTTATTTAATCTTTTATAAGAAAATCATTGATTTTATGGTATATTGAAAAAAATTTAAAGATGCTTATCTTGTCTTGTATTATTTGGAAAATTGATAGAAAATCTCTTGACAAGAATGAAGTTGAAAACCTTACAAACTTTGTATAAGTTAGATTATTTAAGGTTTTCTGAAACTACCTGGATATGAACTATGTGTTTTAAAGTAATGTAACCTGTGAGTTTATGTGGTTTTAACACCATGCCATGTGTGATTTTCTAGTGATCATCTGATTTAGTTTTCGTAGTCTTTGTGATAACAGAATCAAATCAAAGTCAGTGCCCTTTCACTTTGGATGACGCGTTCTTCCCTGCCTCCCATGGAGGGAAGAGGTACCTTGATTGTATAGGGGTGAGGCTGCTGCCCATGGGGTCAAGAGACCACATGCAAGAGAGGTCCTATTTGACACGCTCTCTCTGTTGCCCAGGGGGGGAGAGAAAAACCTTGAGGGTATGGGTGAGGTTGCTGTCCATGGGGCCAAGATTCTGCATACCAAAGATGACAATATCATGCCAGTTGTGAATGGGTGAATCCCCTGGCCGGTCTATGTGGTAGTGTGATATATTTGTGATAATTTACCTTATGTTAGATATTATGGATTTGGAAATTATATTGTTGGTGCTCACAGATTATAGTATGTAGTTTCAAGGTATCTATTTTGAGAAACTTTGTGTTTCATTATTTAATTATTCTTGTCATATTATTTTTATAGAAGATGAAACTTGCATTTCCCCCACCCCCATTAATTATGCTACTTACTGGGCTTTAGCTCATCCCACTTTCCAACAGTTTTTCAAATAAATTTGCTATACCTCAAACATGGAGCTTGTTTTATTGGTGGTGATTGGAGCATTATGCTAAGTGAGAGATTTATGCTATGATTGGTTGGTGACTCAATCTTGCAAAGTTTAACAAGATTATAATTAATTCTATTGGAAGTTGGATACTTGAGGTTTGTTAGCCTTAGGTTTTGTAGGCCTAACTTCAATGTTGAGGTTGTGTATTCTAAAAGGGATTGTGGTTTTGTGTTATCCATTTGGAGCTTTGAAATATATTCATGCATTATTTGGAGGCACATGACTTGAGTTATTGTAATTGTGTTACAGAGCTCTGACTTGTAATATAAAGATTTTAGTATGGTTATTTATTCTTATCCTATGGAAAAGAAAGGAAAATAAAGATCTCCTATAGTTTGATTTGCCAAAAAGGAAACCAACAGGTACCCTTGGGATGTTCACTCACGCTTTGGACCCTTTTGGGTTTGGGGTATGACAGTTCCAATACCGGTCAGGATATTTTCTTACTATTTCGAATGCTAATGTCAAAGCTAGAGATTGAAGACCTGGAGGTATGGGCGACACTCTCTTGGGCCATTTGGAATGCAAGAAATAAATTTTATTTTAAAAGAGTGCAACTTCAGCCAAAGTTTATCTTAGACAATGCTTTGAATCTATTGACTGAGTACCAGTGCTTAACTAAAGCTCAACGTCGGGGTTGATTGTTGTTTAGTCCCATAGTTTTCCTTTGTCTAGGCTTACTTTATTTTGTTTTGGCAAGGCTTAGAAGTGTCTTGTTTCTTTATCTGGTCTACAGGATAGCCAGACCTCTTGTATATGTATTCTTTATTTTTTAATATAATTTCTATCTGTTTCTCAAAAAAAAAAAAAAAAAAAAAAAAAAAATATTTGGGCGAGAAAGGAATTAAATTTTTTTTCTTCTTAATAGTGTAATATGACTATTTATAAAATTTTGCGTTTTTCTTATATAGTGACATTAATTTGGTGGAAAATAATAGATTCCTTCTCTAGCTTATGCAAGATTTGTGAGGAGGATGATATAAAAACTTGGAGGAATTCTATGTATGATGATAAAGGATAAAAGTTTGAGTACATCAACTAGATGTAACTCATGTAAAAAATCATAATCAAATTCGACCAAAAAAAAAAAAAATACTAAACAAGAACATGGGGCTATAAATAATTTTTGTGAAACTATTATTATTATTGTGGGAGGAACGAATCTACCCCAAGAAGGAATTGTCCGCTTTGAGTTCAGGTATGACCCTTACGGATTTACTCAATCCCACATCGGGGAGAGACACCTTCCACCCTTACCTTATAGGCATTGAGCCTAAGGTGTACCAATAACCTATTATGGCGCTTAAAACGTGCCACAGCAGGTAATAGGGCTCTTAAATTTTATTTTATTTTTTTAAAATTAGGGTTAAAATTTTAAACCCAAATCAGATCTCTTTCTAAGCCGTTCAATCATATTACTCTCCCTAACCCATCTCTCTCTCTCTCTCTAGCTAGCTCACACATCCATCTTCAATGTGCCGTTACCTACCGCCTCAATGTGCCGCCACCTAGCTAACCAGCCTCTAGTTGTGGAGCTAATTGGCCTTCAGCCACTGTCTGCCGCCTCTATAATTTCTTCTCTCACTCTCTCACTAGCCAATCCTCCTTACCGTGCCATCGCCAATCCTCTTCCATGTGCCACCAACGAAGCCTGTCCTCCAGCCCCCACCTCACTCTTCAAGATATTTCTCTCTTTTCTCTAGTTATGTTTGTTTGTTTGTTTTTTTATTTTTTATTTTTTATTTTTATAATTTCAATTTCATATTTTTTAAAAACAAAGCTAATGTGTTATTTTGCTCTGGTTATGCTTAAAGTTTGAATTTTGGATTGGGTTTTGCTATTGTTACTCTTAAATTTTGGCTTGGTTATTTTTGCTATTGTGCAAATGTGTTGTTTTGTTTTGCTATGGTTATGCTTAAAGTCATTTTGCCATTTGACTAACCATGGCTAAGGTGAAAAGTCTTTATGTTGATGCAATTTTTTCGGGAGTCTTTCAATGTAACCTATCCGTAATAAAAAGTGTGTTCTACTGATAACATTAGTTAGTGTGAAAGTGCTGACTGCCGAATTAGCTTACTATGTTTTAAAAGGAATTTATGGTTTATTTGGCAGTTTGAATGTCATAATGTCTTGGGTTTATTTTGGATCTTTTATGCAAAGAATTCTTGGTTAGTCAATCCTTAAAGTAATTGTGGTAGGATACTATACAATCTGTTGTCTTGATGAGTGGAATATTTATTGCTACAAGACATGGATTTTTGTTAGAGTTGTGGCTCTTCTTCTTTACATTTTATCTTCACTTTGTTTTGCAGGGTGCTTGTGCAAAAGGATGCATGTTCTTTGTGGGAGTTTTGTATAATGGCATATTTTAGGCAGTGCTTTCCTAGTAACTTGAATATTACCACAATTAAAGAACTTGTGCATGCACGAGCTTCTCATCTTTCTTATGAAGTTCCAGTATCAAGCATCTTCATTGTTAGGTTAGTTCAAGATGTAGATTGCATTGATGCAGTGTTGTTTTTAAAATTTATTTTTCAGCACATACCACTTTGATTGTAATATTACCTTCCTATTCAGTGTAGGAGCATCTAGGATATATTAAGGCGGAATTCAGAGAAAAATAGTTCATGTCATTAGAATTTGCTAAAATATTGCTATTAACTCTTTTTATTTATTTATTATTATTATTTTTATCCATGCCACAGGAATGTATACATTTATTTGTTAAATTAATTCAAGTTCTTAAAAATGTTTCAAATTTTCAATGCTAGGTCCCAAGTTCCTAGGTATTCTACAGTTTGAATGCAAGTCTCGTTGGCTTGGCAGTTAGCTCTAAAGGCTCTGAAAATTTACCTTTGAGTGTTGGCCTTGGTGGGTCACTTTTACTTTATTGTGTCAACTTGCTAAATTGATCATTATTTACTGTCTCTTAGCTGTGGCCATGGTTTGTAATCAGTCATGATTTTATCCATTGTAATGCAAGTTTGTTTGGGGAGATGGAGGGTAAAGTTTTATTATATAAAATAAGCTAGAATCATTTCTCGTAATAGATGGTTGCAGAATTGTGGTCAAGTTGTTGTACTGAAGTATATACTATAGATTGTTACTTGCCCAATGATTGCATGTTCTTATTATAAATTAATTACATAAAATCATAAGAGATATTTCTAATTTTTACTTACAAAAATGTCAATGGAAATTTTAATGTTTTAATACAACAGATTGTGTATTTACTATCCTAGCATGCCAGAAACCCCCATGAGCTTACTTCTCTCTCTCAATTTCATATATGATATTGCAAATGGGAGACTACTCTTTGGAAGATAAACTCAAGGTGTTTTTTATCCTTCATTGTCATCATCTTATTGTTCTTGGTTGCATATCATCTAACAATAACACTTTTTGTAGAACTATATCCCATCATCAATTTCCTGCAAAGCATTCCATGCCTTTTCATCCTTAGAGTCACACTGGAAAAATTAATTGCAATATAAATGATATTTTGATTGGAAAAAGGTTTTTACTTTTGAGCTTTAATAAGTTTTAAGGGAGTAATAAATGTTTCAGTGCTTTTAAAAGATGGTAATTTGTAGCTAAAAAATGTTTCAGTATTTATTTAAGATAGCAATTTGTACTTCCATTTCATTTCCTCTTGGAATTGTTTCCATGAATTATTTTATATCTATTGTCATATTATGCTTCCATTTCCATATTCAATGTAATCCCTAATTTGATGACTCTGACAATCCCACAAACTTAATTCCATTTTGAACTGAGATAGTGGGAGGCATTAACACTTATAAAGCTTTGCTATATGTAATCACACCTGTCCCTCAAAGCACTCTATGGAAAAAGTCGATCTCTTTTTGCAAGGATTTATCCAAATTCCTACTAGCTTATTGCAGGAACATACCACCCTTCTCTGTGATATCTTGTCCTAGAAAAGAAAACACGTTTTTTTTTTCCTGCTAATCATTTACGTGCTTAACTTTCTGTACCATATCTTGCTTATTTTCTATCTGCATGCATTTGTTTGTGTGAAAGATTTGGGTAATTTTTAATTTTATTTTGCCTAGTTCCTGCTGTAAAATGGTCTTGTAGGTAAAATTCTGAAAATATTGTATAGCAATGGATAAAAGTTGGATAGACAAGAGGAGGAATTCAATGGAATATGTTCAAGGTGTAGTCAACTTCGTGGAGTTTGCATCTCTAACTGCACGCAATGGGAAGATCTCATGTCCTTGTAACCAATGTGTGAAGGAATTCAATTAGATGCAATGCATAAAGAGCAACTGGAGAAAGGGCGAAGTGAGAGGAAGCAAGAAATGCAACAAATGATGTTGCAAATGAGAGCAATGTTGGCCAAATTTAGCACACATATGCATTCTTCACGTCTTTCTCAAGTACCAAAAAAATTTAATTTAATAAAACTCAACTTATTGCAATGCGTTGGATGGAAATTAGTTGTATTGTATTCTTTTTTGGCTATTTTGTATGAACATTGTTATGTGATATTAATATGATGCCCTGAATATATTTAGGATGACTATGATGATGGTTTTGATGATTGATGAAAACTCTCCGATTGCAAGAAGTATACATCAATGTATAAAGTAGGATAGTTAACTTAGTTCTTATATTTTTGGGATTTAGTAGTGCTATTACTTAGTTATTGCTGAATGAATATTGTAGGATACCTAATGTGTTAATTTGAATGTATACTGCATTATTTTGATAGGTTGGTTTGTCCATTGATTTATAATGTATAAACAGGTTGATAAACAAGGATGATCAAACTACCTACACAGTTCTATAGAAAAAAATAGGAATTTTTGATTTACCTAGAAAGAAAAAAAAGGGAATCTATAGCCTTGTTTTTGAAACGTGGCTAAAATAACTCCCACAGTCACGTTTGTTAAACACGACTAACATAACCCTTATAGCTGCGTTTTTACAAACGCAGCTATAGACCTGCTGGTCTATTGTCATGATGTATAAGTCGCACTTAAAAATGTGGCTATAGACCAAATGGACCTATAGCCACGTTTTTAGGAGCTATAGCCGTGTTTTTAAAACTTGATTGTAGACCAGTTTTTTGTAGTGATAGTTTCAATTTATTTTTATATAATTTTAATTAAACCGTGCATCGCATGGGCATAATACTAGTATACTAGAAAATCTACAATCCAGTTGCAACCACATTTAGTTAAGGCTTTGGCATAGCGATATGAGCTTCAATATGTTTCAAGCTAAACTGATCAAGCTCGTTTATCTACACCTTGCAATCACAATATAATAATAATAAGAAGAAGAAGAAGAAGAAGAAGAAGGATAACAATAATAAATCAGAAGTGTTTTGTTATCAAATGAGTTTGAATCCCCTAAAAAAAAAAAGAGTTAGAATCACAAGCTTAATAACACCCTTTATGTCTAGGTCTATAACTCAACAATATCCAGCTAAATTTTCAAAAAATAATAAACACTCACAATATATATGTAAACCGCCTTATAACACCATGCAAGCCACTCACTTACTCCAACTTAACAATCCGCTCCAACTTAACAATCCACCCTAACACAATTATCAACATCACAATATAGAATGTTTAAGAATGCTTACAATTATTGAAGTTCAAAATATAATCAACAAACATGACTCAGCAATATCCATCCAAATTTTCAAAAAATAACAAATACTCCCAATATGAATGTAAACTGCCTTATAACACCATGCAAGCCACTCGCTTGCTCCAACTCAACAATTCATCCTAACACAATTATCAACATCACAATATAAAATTTAAGAATGCTTACAAGTATTGAAAAAAAAATCAATAAATATAACTCAACAATATCCATCCAAAAATTCAAAAGAAGAGAATATTTATAAGGTGTTTATTAATACACTTACTATATTCTATATCATTGTTACTAGCAATAACATATACTAGTCTATATTCTCCTTTAATACTCAAATAAATATTCAAACCTGTCTCTTTCAAAAAAATGATAACAAACCATAACTTTATAATCTTCACTAGCTACTAGGTTCACAAAATAAATAAATAAATAACAAACAAAAAATTCGTCACCTAACCAAGATCTCTTAGAATTAAAGAATTCCCAACAACAAACTACTCATCGCCATCATCCAAACCTGACAAAATCGACAATAGAGTACATTTACTAAATTGAACAAATGACTCTAAAATCACACAAAAAACTATAAAAATTCACTAAATATAATAAAATCATATTTACACTTGGAAGAAAAGCCACAAAACCCATATAATTTCACCAAATTCAAACCCAAATTTCTCAAAAATTAAAATTTACAGTGACATTCTGGAATCTATTACTCTAATACTGGATAACCAAATTTGAGTGTACAATAGAAGTAGTAAAGTGGGCTAGCTTACCATGATGAGCCTTGGAGTAAATATTGTACCTTGCATAACACTTAGCCAAGAACAAATCACCCAAGCTCAAATCCCTAACACACTGTGCCAAAGCAAAGAGGAAAGGGTAAAGGGGAGAGGAGGTAGGGAGATTGTGAGGAAGAAGAAAATAAAGGCTGGGGGTAGAGATCGAGGCAGGGAGGGAGTGAGGCGGCGGTGCTGCTACCGCTGGGCAGGCATGGGCTCGGCGTTGGTGTCAGTGCTAAGTTGGCCTTGACTTGGCGGTGGCAAGTGGCCGGTCTAGGCTGGCCGACGACGCTATGTGAGATAGGGAGGAGCGCGCATGTGTGTGTGTGTGTGTGAGAGAGAGAGAGAGAGAGAGAGGGTTTTGTGTGAGGAAACATGGGAAATGAAAATTTTTATGTGGGTGAAAGTTTTAAGTGGTGGGAGAAGTGAAATTTTGTGTGCGTTTAGTTCCAAATTAAAAAAGTTAGCTTATTTTACTATTCAGATTATTTTTGTTACTATTCATGGCTCCACTACACTTTTTAGTACTATTCACAAGCCTCATTCTACTATTTCAGCTAACTTTTACTTTTATCTACAATGCTTTCGGTAAAAAAAAATTTTAATTTCTGCAAAATAAGTGAATTGCAAACAGACATTTTATGTGGGAAAAGCAAAAAAAATTTGCTGAAATTTAAGCTCTATTGCAACAGTTTTGCAAGTACCACTAAAGGTTAATTTTAATGGTTGGGCTATTGCGAAGTTTCTGAAACGTGGCTATACAGTTTAAAAAAACTTTGCATTTTAAAAAAATTTTATTGTAGCAGTTTTAAAAAACGTCGCTATAGTTGATAAAAGTGCAGCTAAACGTAATATATTTTGCAATGCTTTTAGAAAATGCTGCTATTGTTTGGGATATAGTGACGGTTTAAAAAAAAGTTGCTATATGTCCATTTTTTAGCGACGTTTTATAAAATTGCTGCAATAGAGCTCCTATAGCAGCGTATTTGGAAATGTTGTCAAAAAAAAAATGACGCCTAAACTCAAATTTCTTGCAGTGCTTAGAGGCCCCAACACTCTGCAACCAGTGCAACCGTAGTTAGATTCTCAAATCTCAACTAACTCATTTTTCCAGTGCATCTCTAATAATACCAATTCCAGCTGATTTTCTTGGATTACCAGTTTATCACAAGAATCACCATTTGTATTAAGTTTAACCCAACTGGCTTCAGTGAGTTTTACCCGCGCGCCGGATGGTAATAATCCAATTTTGAAACACAGCGTGATTCATGTCATGTGCAACCAAAAATTCTGTATGGCAAAAGGGAAAACAACTTTAAAGATGCCTCTGGAAACTCAAGTGCCAGATGGTAATAATCAAATTCTGAAACACAACGTGATTCATGTCATGTGCAACCATAAATTCTGTATGGCAAAAGGGAAAACAACTTTAAAGATGCCTCTGGAAACTCAAGTGATAATCTATAATTAGTTGCTTTTGTTAACATTGCATTATGTCTCGTCAACTTTTTTTTTCCCACTATTTTGTTTTTGTTTTTGTTTTCTTTCTTTTTTCATTTGTCCTTTCCTCTTTTATCTGCTTCTACTTTTAGCAAAGTGCCGCACATCATCATAGATAAACTTTTTTAGATTTCAACAAAAAGTATACTAATTGAAGAAAGACA
The DNA here is from genome assembly GCA_032727855.1 of Quercus ilex subsp. ballota. Lineage (NCBI taxonomy): Eukaryota > Viridiplantae > Streptophyta > Magnoliopsida > Fagales > Fagaceae > Quercus > Quercus ilex. Next base: position 78,145,045 of record CM064909.1, read on the forward strand.
CGAAGACCGTGAACGAAAATTTGACATCAAGATAATATATTGTATGCTAGAAAGAAAAATGAAGCACTGCAGTTGGGACCAAGAACTTATTTGAAAGCAACTAAGATATGTTTGCAGTTCTATTGATATGATAAAAAGAAATGCTTTAGCTGTCATAATCTCTGGTTAGAGAGAGATAATAGGATCTTCTCATCTTCATAAATAGTTATTCAACTAAGCAATCCTATCAGCACAGACAATTGTATCATTTGTCAAATGTACTATTTAAGATAAGGGAGGGAATAAATCTTTTTCAATAAAAGGGCTCTTAGTTAATGGCAGAGCCTAAATTTCGGTTTAGGAGTGTAAGATTAAAAGATAAGATTGAAAACAAAATTATTCAAAAAATAATTGTATGGCATTAATAATAATAAATAAACAATTATGTAATAAAGAAACAAAAATAATTAATTTATAACTAATAACAATCAATTTAAGAAACTAATCTAAGTACATAAAATTTAAACAAGCAATTGGATTACTCAAAATAAATTGAGAACATAAATTAATGTAAAAGTATTAAAAGTGTAACAATATACTAGGAATTAAAGCTAATAACAATCAATTCAAAAAATTCAAAATACATAAAGCTTAAACATGTAATTAGATATCACTCAATATAAATAGAGAATTAATATAAATGAATGTAAAAGTATAAAAATATATCAAGAAAGTTGAATATGCCTCACTACCTTGACTGCTTTTAAAAAATTGTATAGTGATAGGCCAAAAACATATTGACCCATTGTGATGAGTTAATTGATTAATTAGTCAAGTTTATTAATTAATCAAATTAACATGCAAAACACGTGATAACACAGACAAATCACCAAATAACTAAGTATGCAGCAAAAAATAAATTGACATGGTGATTTGTTTACAAATGAGGAAAACCTACTTGGCAAAAACCTCATCGGGTGATTTTAAAGTCACCACTCCCGAGAATCCACTATTATCACAATAAGTGGTTACAAGTAAAGGAATCTCAGTACCTTATATCAACCTACAGTTGAATCCTTACCCTAATACCCAATTGGACTTGTTCTGTAGTGACAATCTCTCATTTCAATGCACGGCTCCCAGTACATGACTAACTAATTGCGCGGATTCCAGTACGCGACTTCAATCACCAACTAGAGAAGGATGTTAGCTGCAAAGTTCTTCAGTTCACCACACGATGAAGATCAAGAAGTTGCTTGGTCATAAAACTCTACGGTGTACAAACACAACGGCTTCTTCTCAAGAAAGACGAATTAGGGCAAAACTAGGTCTCCAGTCACAATTTGCTTGAACAAAACTTTGCTCAACACTTGTGCAACTTGTGCCTCTGTTTACGGTCTTTAAAATAATCCTTATATATATTTAGGGTTGTGAAAAAAGAATGCCAAAACACATAATCACGAATTGGATGAAAAACAAACTTGAAAATCTGAGTTTCATAAATCTCGACAAATACCTAGCTGTCGAGCCACAGGATTCAGACAACTCTAAGTCTCGATAGATTGCTAGTTGTCGAGGTTTAATGAACAACATTTTCTAACTTGATTCTTGGACAGACTTGCATGATTTTAACACTTGAACTTGAAACAAGGTTTCTTGAAGTATCAAACACATCCTAGATCTACCCAATTACAAGTAAAGTGCGTTTTGTCAAAGGATTAGCCAATTATATAAAATAATAACATATGTTCCTAACATGTGAAACACATATGTCCTAACATATAGAATTAAATTTATTTCCCTATTTACAGTAAAAATTCATGGTTTGAAACTATGAAAGAATCAAAATATTATAGGAAAAATATTTTAGTGAAATTATAATACATAAATCATTTTTTATTTATTTTAAGTCTAAAATATGGACCTGCTAGCTGCTTTTTTGAGTTGAAGTGTCATGACAATTTTTAAACAGTTTGGTAGATGAGTTTGTCTTGAACTTAAAAGGTTTGGCTATACGAGAAACAAAACCAAACATGTAGATGAGTTTATCTTTTTGTAAGAAGCTTAGCAGGACCTCTCTAGAAACAAAACCAAACATATTGTCTTTGATCCTTTTTACTTGTAGAATAACATTAGGGATACTGTAAAGTTTAATTTTATAGAGCTTGCAAACTGATTGTCACTAATTATCAAAAAACAATTTAAAATTTATTTATTAAGTTGTTGAAGGCTTGAAGCCAACCAATCACATTATTTGCTTCAGTTTATAAATTTTATTACATAAAATTTACTACACCTTTAGCTTTTTCTTTAATCATAATAGAGACTGTCTTGATTATCGGAAAAAATTAAATAGAGGTTGGTCTTTGCCCAAAAAAAAAAGAAAATTAAAAAAAAAACGAAAAATAAAAGAGTAATGGATGAGGGATTAAGATGACTTTTGATAGCTACCGACTCTAGTGGCTACAAGCCTAAAAGTTTCAAAATTATTGTTGATTATAGAGAATGCTTTTGCCCTCAATGATTGATAGTCAGAGTGTAATGAAAAAGGAAAAGTAGTTTTAACTCCGGCCACCAGCACTTATCTAAGTTTTGGGCTTGATTAATATTTGATAGCAACCAAAATGGTGTAAACTCTATAAATAGGACATGAATCTCTTTTATTTGCTGATACTTACCAAAAAAAAAAAGGTGAAAAGATGGCACTGAAGATCTATGTAAGATATGGTATTTGACTATTTGGTGGGATACAAATCTACTGTTTTACATTTTGTTTATTACTTTATGCTCCACCTGATATGTTATGTGTCTGAATTTTTTCTATTTTAAATTTTTGTTATTTTATAAAGAAAGTAAAAAAAAATAATATATGACAAATTGTGATTGGTAGAACATAAAATGAAATACAAGAAGTTAAAATAGACATTGCATAATCTTTTCAAAGATAATTTTTGTAATTGGAAAAATATGCATTATACATGTCAAAATGTTAAAAAAAACTGTACAAAATTTACTCCTGCCCAAAAAAGCTATGATACCGAGTAGCATTCAAGAAGCAGATGTACAATAGACCTAAGATCCCAAAAATTGATTTGCCAGGAGAAAGTTATCTTGTCTGCCAACTGCTTCTGAAGACAAAAACCTCCTGATTTTTATCCCAATAAAATTTAGGATCACCGTTAAAACATCATTATAAATTATTATCACTTATTCAGAAGTATAGTTTAAACGGATAGGAAAATGATAATTTTAACCGTTTAAATATAATATTTTAATATCTTCAATATACAGACTTGACCATTACTTAGTTCCAACCATTCTCATATGATAGGTTTAAACCAAAAGAGTTTAGAACTGTAAAATATGCGTAAGACTGCAACTTATGCATATATTTTGTGCTGAATTCTTATGAAGAAACACAAAACAACAAATAGTCAACCGCTCAAACTTAAATTGAGTGTCACCTACCGAATAAACACTTCTATAGGATAACGACGTATATGTTTAAAGAAATATATAAAACTAATAGAGAAGCCATGATATTGCCAATAAATGACAACATGAATGACTCCAGTTGAAACATCCCATCAAATTTCAAACTACTAATTAATAATAGTCATTGTAAGAGAAATTTTATTAAAACAAATAAAATTACCTCAGTAGTCAAGCAATGAAGATAATATAGTAAAAAGTCATCGTGATCCTGAGAGAATTAAAGGCAATAGTTGAGTAGCATCACTATCACCTACATGCAGTCCTTGGTTATCAATTCCAGCACTCGTGCTTGGTAAAAGTGGATACGGGAAGAAATAACCTAGGTCATATTCAACATTTGTAACACCCTCCAAAACCTTAGCCATGGTGGACAAAGAAGGTCTTTTTGTAAAATTATTTTGCAAACACCATGCTGCAACTCTCATTATATTCACAATGGGTTACGTACAGTCCCATTGTGTTTGATGTAGTGCATTTGGAATGAGGGAAGTGGTACGGTTGACTGTCTACTAACTTAAAATTGTATATTTTAGATCTTTTTCCCAGCTCTTAGCAGGCAACATTTGATTCTCCTACATATTTTCAGAATTTCCTCTGTGTTTGATATAGATACTTGGTGACATGTGAAGCCACTTATTTTCTTTTTCTTTTCCAAACAAAAACATGTGTGATGGTTTGAACATCAGCAAACCCAAGTTCTATAATGCAGAGTTTTAGTTCAAAAATTTTATCAACATGTATTTAATTATCTAAAACGTTTTTAGAATTTTCTTTGTTTTTCAATTTTAATTCTTATCCTTCCCATAAGTAGTAGTTCAAGTTTGCTAAGTCTATGAGAAAAGCTTAGCAGAGCTTCAAATGAAATTAGGGAAAGTTTTGCGAAGCTTATATTGGGGGAAGACACGACTAGAGCTGGCAAATATGTATGTATTATATAGTTACTATTTCAAATTCCATAATGATCCTCTATGGTAATCCTTTAATAAGATATTTAAAAGCCTAATGGAGAGCGAGTAACTATGCTTTAATATTTCAATCCATTTTCATATATTTGTCTTCTTTCACAGCAATTGTATACAGGAAAAATTTGAGGCAACAATCTCTTGATCCTGAGAAGAAGGCTTTATGGAAAATATAACAAACTTTGCAAGATTCAGATGAATTGAAAAATTGTTGAGGTAAAACGTTTTAGATGCAGCTTTGATGCTTCATTGAAGTTTAAGTTGTTTTTCCACTATTTCTAAGTAAGTTATGATGTCTTAGGTGATGACGATTACGCCAAGTTCAGATTTTTATGTATATCTTCTTGCACCACAGAAACTTGACATGATGCTCAAAGTAAGTAAATTTTTATTTGCTTATAGTCGCATTCTTTTTTTAAAGATACACTATTTTCTCTTAGGTGTGGTAGCTCATAAAAGCGTAAATATTCTTTGACAGGAAATATTGGATGGTTTTGTAGATATTACATTGTTATATGCAAAATAGAGGAGCATTATGAAGAATTCCCTTTGTTTAATCTCATTTCAACTCAATGAAAGTAAAAAAAATGGCGGTTGCTCATTTCATATATACCTGCAAGTGGCCTCTTAGAGAACAGAAGTACAAACACGAAGTGATTTGAAGAGACTAATGTTAAAAAACTGGATACTATATGTTTAAATTTACTACATTATTTAGGTTTGAATGCCTGCAATGAAAGTATGAGAATTAAGTTTATGTTGAATGTAAATTTCATTAATACATAAAATGATCCCGTGCAATAACGCTAGTATTCCTAATAGAGAAGCCATGGTATTGCCAATAAATGACAACATGAATGACTCCAATTGAAACCTCCCATCAAATTTCAAACTGCTAATTAATAATAGTCATTGGGATGGAAATTTTATTAAAACAAAGAAAATTACCTCAATAGTCAAGCAATGAAGATGGTACAGTGTAAAGTCACCGTGGTCCTGAGAGAATTGAAGGCAACAGTTGAGTAGTATCACTATCACCTACATGCAATCGCTGGTTATCAACTCCAGCACTCGTGCTTGGTAAAAGTGGATTTGAGAAGAAATAACCTAGGTCATATTCAACATTTGCAACACCTTCCAAAACCTTAACCACGGTGGACATAGAAGGCCTTTTTGTGAAATCAATTTGCAAACACCATGCTGCAACTCTCATTATATTCACAACTTCTACTCCATGTAATTGCATATCTTCATTGTACTTATCAACCAAATCCAACAATTGATCCTCCTCAATTTTTTTCTTGAATAGATGAAGTAGATGCATTGACTCCTCTGGTAGAGATCGATCAAGATTTCTTCTTCCACATAATATCTCTAAGAGAACTACTCCAAAGCTATACACATCTACTTTTTCTGTAATTACTGAGCTCAACCATTCTGGAGCCATATAGCCAGGAGTTCCTCTCATGACTGTCACAACTTGACTCTGATCACGGTCAACTAGTTTAGATAACCCAAAATCCGAGACTTTTGCATTGAAATTCTCATCTAAAAGAATGTTTTGGGGTTTTATGTCTAAGTGAACAATCTTCTGCCTGCAATCTTCATGTAAATAAGTTAAACCCCTTGCTATGTCAAGGATGATCTTCTTTCTATGTTGCCAATCAAGCATAATCTTAGGATTTTTGTCAAAAACCCATTTGTCTAAAGACCCATTAGACATGTATTCATAAACAAGGAGCCTATGAGATTTTTCAGCACAAAATCCAACCAATCTCACCAAATTGAAATGATGAATGCTCCCAATTGTCTCAACCTCAGCTAAAAATGATCTCTTCTTGATTTGATTTAATCCATCTAGACGCTTCACAGCAACTTCAGTGCCATCAATTAGAGTCCCTTCAAAAACCGTGCCAAATCCACCAGCACCAAGCTCCTTTTTGAAATTTGCTGTAATGTATTGCAAATCATCGTAAGAATATCTTGTGACCATTCCTGGTATATGATCCAAATAATACTCATCACCTTCATCAGCACTTCTCTTCTTCCAAATTAGGAAAACAAAGCTTCCAATCAAAAGAAACAGACCAAATGTGATGCTAGATCCCACAATTATTCTAAGCCCATGTTTTTGCCGTTGAACACCTTGCTCCTTAACATCCTGCACCTTAATGCATATTTTAAAGCGAACAGAAGAATATCGGAGTACTTCTGGAGTGGCGTTTTTCATTGAAAAGATTTGGGATTCCAAGTAGCAATTCCCGTCTCGTGATGTCAATTTATAATAATAAATAGCAGCCTTGCACCAACAATTGTTTTGGCATTCCTCTTTACATTTCTCTAAATTTATATTTCGATGGTCTGGTTTTATATCATCTGGGTCTTGTGCTTCAAAGCGAAAGTACCTGATGTTGTCGACCTCCAAAAAAGTTTGGCGTTTCAAAGCTTCAGCATCACAGGACAAGTTAGTAACCGGGATGCATCCTTGGTCAGGCTTCTTTTCATTGATTGGCTTAAAATAGCTTGTTCCATTGTTATTTTTTTCTAGAGGACAAAAACACTGGTTATTACAGCTGTCGACTTTGTTTTCACAAACACCATAGTTGCCGCAAGCTTTAGGGAAGTCACAGCTATAAAGTCGTGTTGCCAGAAGAATGTCATCCCTGGGTTTCGGACTGAAAGTATAGACTCTCAAGTGTCCGTCATTCTCAAATCTTGCGTACCGCGCAAATGTTGCTGAACGACCAGGTAATTCTAATTGTAGCGAACCCATTTTTGAATCTAACAAAGCTATGCTTCCATTTCGAAACTCAATACCTGAGATATTGGTATAAAAACCTGATATATTATAAGAATAATAGAGTTGAGGAGGACTAGAATTGATATAAGCAAAAATCCCTTCACTTGTGAGATTGAGCGAAAACAATCCTCCTTTACTAGTGAGGCTCTTCCCTACGCACAACTTTTGGTCACGAAACAGCGTGTCCGTTGGGTTTTCATGAGACTGCCAAATTGTTTTATTATTTTTATCCAAGAGCTTGAGGTTGCATGTGGGAGTTAAGTTTAGGCTAGCCACAAATTTGTTGGTGATGTTTGCGGACCACACTTCAGTTTCATCAGCATTTCGTAACACCAAGCCTCTTTTGGACGTGAACTGCAAAGTCGCATTAGCACTGACCGGATTATTTGGGTTAGCAGACCATACTACATGTGGACCCCAATATGTGTCAATCGACGTCCCGCTGTCGTATTTGTAATGATAAAGAACGAAAGTGGCAAAGAGAAAACTGTTGCACGGTGTATTACAGAAGAAGCCACAACCACAAGCATATTCAATATCGGAGGACTCGGATAATCTTACATTTTCACTGACAAGTATGCTTCTCGCAATTGATCCATCATCGAACTTCACAGTATTATTGGGAGCAGAAAAACTGGTGTTCCATGAAGTAGAAGAACTTGGACTCAGAAAACCGCGAGGTAATGCCGTCCCTATGGTGCGAACAGGTGTTAAGAAAAGAGCAAGCAGGTAAAGAAGAAAACCACAGCAAGCCCAGCTGCTGCTCATACCCATACTGTCTGTAACACGTATACAGTGCTAGAAGAACGAAAGGCAAAGAGGGCAAGGAAAACCTGATAGAATGACAAGCATAAGTAATGAGACACTTTTATTTAGTTATTTATTTTTAAATGTAATTCTGGGACGGTCCAAGATTTTAAGTTAGGGGGTAGGAGTCTATGTAAAAAAAAAAAAAAAAAAAAAAAAAAAAAAAAAAAACTGATTCATATAGTATTAATTAATTTTAAATATATAAAATTATTTTTTCTTAAAACATTAAAACACAATTATCTACTAACAAACATTAAAACATTAATATATCTAATCTGAAAAAACCCTCTTGCTTTGCTTCACATTGGCTGGTGAAAAAAAGAGCTCAAACTCAAGGGACTCAAAGCTCAAAAGACAGTCACATATACACAAAACACAAAAGACTCAAAATACACTGAAACTCACACACACAACAATGGAGGGCACTTGGCCTAAGAGCTTACCTTCTAGCACTTCTAGCAAGAAAAAGGCAATAGAAGAGTTTGTTCAAGGCCGTGATATTTCAAATCAGCTACGTTCTTTGCTTAATAAGTCAGCTGGAGACAACAACAACAACAACAAGAAGGCAGCCCCGGCTGAAGATCTTGTTCTGAAAATCTTGAAGTCCTTTACTAATATGTGGTGGAGTGAGTGGGGCTTTGTTTGGAGGAAAGTAAAAGAAAAGGAAAATAGGAAGATGAGGAAGAAGTGAACGAGTGGATGAGAAAAAAAGTGAAAGTAAAAAGTTTAAAAGAGTTTTTGGGTTTGGGTAAAGCAACGGGAAAGAAAATATAAAGAGTTGAAACACATATTATTTCGCAATTTTTTTTTTTCAACAGTAATTTTAATAAAATTTTATTTTATAAAGATTAATTTTAAATTAGTATTGTAAAAATATTGTGATATTTTATTAGAGAAAAATGCTCATACACCTCCTAAATTTTTTACTACTGATCAAAAGACTCCTCAACTTTTATATTGGCTAATATACTCCTTAAACTATCTACAACTATCAAATCAATACTCCTGTTAGCTTAGTGTTGAAAAACTAACAAAATAAAATCATGTGATATACACGTGAGATTAAAAAGTAGCATCTCAATGTTTTTAACGTGACACTGATGGAAAGAACCAGAGCCACCGGAGAGAGGAGAGAGACGTGGAACCAGAGCCACCGTGACAGGTAGCTCCATCATATAGCTGCCAATGTCTCGTCGGCGGCTTGTGCTTCCACCGTCATTTGACAGCCACACCTAGTAAGTTTGTTTTTTCTGTTTCTTTTTTTTTTTCTTTCTTTCTTTCTTTTTTTTTTTTTTTTTTGCTGGTATTGGTATTTAAATCTACAAAGAACCCTTTTTTTTTTTTTTTTTTTTTTTTTTCCATGAGTGAATTTCTAGGAATTTCTTGGTTTGGTTTAATTTTTTGGGGTTGGGTTTCTGTGAGCTCTAGTCTAGTGAATGTGTATTGCATTATTAATTTTGAGTATGCTACCACTACAAAAAACGCGGCTTTAAGCCGCGTTTTATAGGCGCGTTTTGGTAAAACGCGGCTACAGACTGGACTTTGAGCCGCGTTTACTAAACCCGGCTACAGCCCTCCCTTGAGCTGCGTTTTTTCAGGGTAAAACGCGGCTACATTCCAGTGTTGGTTTTTTTTTTTTTTTTTTTTTTTTTTCTTTTTCAAATATGTCTGGAGCTGCGTTTCTGAAACGCAGCTCAGTCTATGGTTAGAGCTGCGTTTAACTAGTAAACGCGGCTTCAACATTAAGTAAAAAAAAAAAAAAAAAAAAAAAAAAAAAAAAAAAAAAAAAAAAAAAAAAAACACAATTCCACAGAAGAAAAAAACACCATAACCTCTCGATCGATCTCAAACAAACCCTCTTAGACTACTCGATCCCCCTTCCTCCGATTCCCCTCCGATTCCCCTTCCTCTGAACTCGATCCCCCTTCCTCCGATTCCCCTGCCCTTCTCATCGATCGGTAACACACACACACACTCTCTCTCTCCAACTCGCAATCTCACTGAAGACACTGTCGCAAGGCTGCGTAAGAGTAAGTTTTTAAAATTTTTTGATTTGCTTTGTGTTTTAGGGCCCCATTTTTCATTTAGGCTTTGGATTTTAGGTTTACGGTTTCGATTTTCGATCTACGGTTTGGATTTTGGGTTTAAATGTTCAATTTTCCCAATTAATTTCATTCTAGATTTGGATTCAAAAATTAGGGCTAAGGAAATCTCTCTAATTTTGTTGCAGGCTTGTTGGAGGAGCCGGTGATATCAAGCTTACTAAAGATGGCAACACTCTTTTGAAAGAAATGGTGACTTCTCTCTCTCTCTCTCTATCTCTCTCTCGCTCTGTCTCGTAAACCCTGGATCTTTAACAGTTTTTTTGTACAATAGAGAGGACCTTGTGTTACTCGCATTGCAATGCAACATTTTTTTTTCTTTTTCTTTTAATATTTTAGTATTAATTAAGGTCTATGAAATTCAACTGTTTAGGGTTCCTAAAAAAAAATGAAAATTATATTTAGTGTTAAGTATTATCCTTTTACATTTTTTAACAGTGATGGTTGTGATCCAGATATAGAGAAGGAGGAGAAAATAGACCCCTGCCACTGGTAAGATTTTCTTTTTTTCATTTAATGTGGTTTGATTGATTTTTATTTACGTATTCGGGTAACATTAGGTTTTGATTTGATTTTTTGAAATTTGGGGTTATATATGATTTTGGTTTGGAGTAACAAAGGAAATTCTGATTTGTACCCTGCTGATTTTGTCGGTGAAATTGAACAAGCTGGGTCTGGATCAGCTTTCTGGGTTTGATACCAGAAAAGGGTGCCGTTGGTTGCATTGGCCAATTACATTGGTCGTACTCAAACCTAATATAGGTATGTATCAATATTCTCATCTTTTGGAACTTATCTGTACAAAATCATAAATTTTATTTCTATGAACTAGTAGTTAAAAAATTTGTGGGATTTCATCAGTGTTTGCTTGTTCGTATTTTTTTTTTCCTGAGAAGACAGTGAAGTAGTTGATTGTATAGCTAAGTGACCAATGATATATCTTATATGTCGTGCATGAAGCCTCCAAGTCATACATGCATCACTTGTCTAACATATTTTGACTTTAATTCCTTCTAATTTTCACCCATCACCCTTTTGTGTGGATTTATATTTTAGGCACTGATCAAATTAGTAAACTATACTTTTCATGATTGCTATCCATGTTGCTGAGTTGACTCAGAACAGCCTTTAGTTCCTTGTTGTCACAAGAGAAGGGGTCTAAATACGTTCCAATATTGTTTGGTAGTCCCTTCAAAGTGGTTTCAGTGTTAATCTTGGTGGTGGGTAGGTTTGGTTCCATGTTGGTCATGTGTGTGAAAAATGGGCTGGTTTGGTTGGGGTTTTGGTTTTGGTTGAAAATGGAGAACCAGGGCACTTGATCATATATATGTGGAAGGGCTTTAGGTTGAACTAATGATGTAAGAGTCCATTAATGCTGGGAGAGTTGAAGAGCCCGTGTCATCATAGCAATTTCCCATGCTAGGTTTGGCAGCAACTTCTCTATTTTTGTAGAACACACAACACCCAATCCTCCTATGCATACCAATAAAGAAAAATGAGTTACATTAGTATGCTGCTGCTTTTAGACTCATGAAAGAAGAGACCAAAATTTAGGAACATAGTTTCAATTTTTTTTTTAAGAACATATCAATTCAATTTTGTGATTCATTGGTGGATCCAAATACATAGTTGAATTTAATTAAAAAACTTAAAAGATTAAGATACAAGATGTACTTAGATTTTGTCCCAACCCAAAGAAAACATAAAATTGGCCCAATTAAATGAAGATTGAAACAAAAGTGGATGGTGTTGCATGTTATAATTAATAGGTTACCAGGATACATTGTCTCATATGGATTGAATGAAGCAGAACAATGAGGAAGAATTGTGGATGTATGTACAACAAGTAGTTTGTTGGCCTATATCCCCCACTTGATTTGTAAAGTCAATTTTATATATTCTTGGTCTTCGATTTCATTACCGTCAGCTAACTTGTTAATTATATTTATCTCCATTAGCCATTGATTGAAAATCAAAGTTATATGCACTAGACCAACAACAATAAACTAGTACATAGACTTACATCATATGCTTAAATATAATAATAAGAAGGATCTTCTTAGGTCAGCTACCCATTATGATTTAAATATTTACATACTAATTAATCGGTGCAAATAAGACAAATAAGGTTTCGTTATAGATAAATTTTTTTTCTAATAAAGTCAAGGATTTCAATATTTCATACCAGGAAAAAACTGTTTGTAACCTACAACTTACCCCGTGACTCCTGCAAAACTAGGAAAAACTTATGACACTTACAGTAAACAAAATATGTAAAATTAAACACAAATACATGCATAAGTCTAAAATTAAACTACTCAAGCTAGGGGAAGGATATCTCAAGAATTGCAATAATTTCCAACCAACTTTACTTTATTCTCCCTCGATCCAAATAAACCATTAAGATTTACCTCTTGTAATCTTAAGGGGAAGGATATTTCAAGAAATGAATATATACATTGTTTCTTTCATAGTGTACGTGTGAACTCCGTAGTTGTGTGCGGGACTGTGAATCATGTACCTAGACACTATCAGAGGGTACGTGGAACCTTCTTCTTTGAAATGTTACTAAACACAATGATCTAAAAAGGATTAATGTGGAAAAATTTATTATTAGCAAAAAAGAAAAAGTAAAATTTTTAATTCTTGACTTTAATGGGGGGGTTGAAATGAACATGCAAGTGTCAAGCTGTCAAGTGAAGTTTCCTTCCCGTTGTCTAAGATTAATATAATATTGAAAACAGATAAGGGGTTGAATCTAGACATAAGAGGAGAAAGTTATTGCTAAGGTCGTGGTCCTCAATTGCATTTCCTTGCACTCTCCCGCATCAATTTTCTCCTAATCAAAATGTTGATGACTTGATGGACAATCATGGGTGTGCCTCAGCCTCAATAGGAGTTCCTAGTAACTCCTTCATTTGTCATCATATGGTCATCCATACTCTACCCTAATTTAATTGACCTTTGCCTCCAGCCCAGCCCCCTTTTGACTGGAACCAAGGCTTTCATTTCAATTGTGTGGCAAATTAAACCTCAAAACTAATCAACCTTATCATCAAGGAAAAACATCTTATTTTGGCAACAGGGCGTCAACCCATGATAAATACACAACGGTCTACTTGTCACATGAGGACTTCTTTTTTGTTTTAGTTGAATAAACAATTTTTTATTGGAACAGGAATAGGAACAAAAACAATTTTTTGTTTTTTTGTTTTTGGTTTTAGAATCAGCAACAGTCAGTTAGAGAAAAATAATCTTCTTCAAAACTATTCTCGCTCCAAAATATCAAAGAAGACAGATGGGAAATGGTATGTAACATCTTCATGATTTTTTTTTTAAATAATGCTTGTAATTGGAGCAATATGTTCCAACATTTTTTTATTATGCATGGATAATAACAATAGCTAATATCAGTAGTTGTTAAAGGAAAATATTAAAGCTACTTCAAATTTTATTATAAAAAACTTACAAATTATCATGATAATGAATATAATTAGTATCCTTTTTAGTAACTAATAATACATATATAAATTAACTTTATGTGATTGGTAATACATGCAAAATTTATGTGTATGTATATGTGTGTGTGTATATATATATATATAGACACATATTATGTTACTAAAATTGTTGCCGACTCTAGCTTTTTACAAGAGTTAGCTGAAGAAATGGGAACAGCTTTCTTTTTATTACTTTTTCTTAGTAGGAAGTACTTTATTTCTTTTGTCAGATTTGTAACCACCTAATCCAATCCATAGGATTTGGTGCACCCAAATATGTACATGCCACTTCTTTCTAGGACTCAACTCCTGGCCACCCTATGCGAGGGCATTAGATATGTCATTTGCCAAGAGGGAATTGATTACTAGCTAGAACTAATATTTGTTAAGATACTGCACTAGTTTTGGATCACACTCTTCACGCTCACCAATTATCATTAATTGCTTTAGGGAATGAAATTGTTTTAAGCAATATTAATTGTCTTTATTGCTAGCTAGCCTAAAGACATACTCAAAAGAATCTTCCTGGCTTTGCAAATTGCCTTTAACAGGGTAAATCCTATAGATTCATGTTATAATACTATGAATTAATTTTAATGACTGGACTGGGATATGAAGTATGAGCTTACCTTTTCAACACATCCTGTCAATTATAGCTTTTCGCTCGTGCACTGAATGGGCCATAACCATTGGTGAAGCCTAGACAAAATGTGTGAGAAAAAACATGGAAAAGAAAGAAAGAGAATGAGAGAGAGCTGGAAAGTGTGTAGCTATGTGGTTTTATCATTACTGTCTTATTGTCACTTTTTTTTGCCCCCTGAATATTATGCTATTATCACTTACTATATCATGGGCCCTGTTGTCCCTCAGTATTTGATGTATGAGTCATTTTCAAGCCTGACAAACAAACAAAAAAAAAAGAATAGAAAAGAAAAAGATTTAAGTTAAAAATGTTTAACTTGGCAAATGAACTGCTATTAAGATGTTATCTTCAAAGCTATATACATAAACGGTCATGGTTATCTTCTTCTTCTCCTCCTTTGTAATCTTTTACTGCTTTATTGGGTTGTTAGAATCTGAGGAATGAAAAAGATGGTGAAGTAATCTTATGATTTTGATGTTTAATATATTAAAGGTGTTACTTTATCTAAGCCAAATCAAATAGAGATTTCTGCTTCTCGGTCCCAAATGATTACAAAATGATTTTGAATTTTAAATTCTATTTTCTTCTTCTAACTTTTAAGTTTCAACTTCTCAGTAATTAGAGGGAGACTAGAGCTTTCCATCCAATCCCTGTGGCTTCCCAGTATTGTCCCACGGTAGTAGCTCTGTTTGTTCTCAACCCAGTTGCATATTTTCTATCACGCTGAGTGTAGAAGTACCAGTCTTTTTCTCCCACACAAGCCGTTTCTACCAAATCCATAAAAATATATACGGTGACATTATTAATAGACTTGTCATGATACAATCAAGTTTCTTTATGACCAAAAGCAACAAGATTATAATCAGTCACTTCCAACAAGAACAGCAAAATCAGTAGATTTCTTTTTCTTTTTCTTTTTTAAACTTTTTAGTAAACTGTGGCTTCCATGTCTCCACCATTAACCTTAGTGCTGAAAATTATATATTAATTTCCTTTCAATTCCTAATTTTATATCTCCAGCCCCTTTGAGATAACTTAAATTTATAGGTTTATTAATTTACTTAAATGAAAGACTTTGATGTTGTTATTGTTGTATTTGCCTAAAACATTAAGTTAGGTAAAAGGGGAATATTCTACCTTTTAAAAAAAAAAAAAACTTTTGACTGTTGTACATAAGTTTGATTTTCATATCCCTTAAAAAAGTTGAATTCGAAGGCATGTAACACTACAAAATTATTATTATTATTATCATTCTTTGAAGTTATATTAATTAAGAGTTTATTAAATTGGCATGGACCAAAAATTCAAATTAATCTGGACATGTTGCTGGCAACTGTTCCAGCAATTTATATCGGTTTTTTTTTTTTTTATTCTTTTTCTTTTCTCAAATTGATGAACTACAGCTGAGTTGGGTTCTGCATTTTTTATTGAATATTGGGTTTTGTTTGTGCTATTAATATTCTCAAAAGTAAATGCATCTTAAGTTTGTTTGATCGATCCATTTTGGCATTTTGAGATTTTTAGTTTTTATGAAATTGAAATTTTATACCCAATTGTATAATAAATTGATAATTATTTATTAAAAATATTATTAAATAATTGAAATAAAACTTTATTTTTTCATTTTTTATATTAGGCATAAGAAAGTGGCCATAATCTAATTACCCACCCCAACCTATGGACTTTGTATCAGGATGGTTTTTAGACTTTTTATGAGTTATACCATTTTACATTAACTAGTGAAAAAGCTATAACACACTAATATATAGCTCATTGAATAGTACTAAATTTTTAGTGGTTTTTTTTTTTTTTGTTGAATATATTTTATAGTGGGAATTGAATGGTCAAATAGTTATTATTAACATGAAATTTAGAAAACCAACACTAAAGTGCAGTGGTAGCAATCACATTCCACTTTACGACAAAATTGTATGGCACCTTGGTCGAATTTGTCAGGAAATTGGCTTCGCGAATGCCATTCATATTCAAGCCATTATAAAGTGGGCCACGTCTTTCACAGGGCCCCTCCACGTATGAGTATTGGATGTGTGTGAATGTTTCGTCCTTTTCAACCCTTCACAAGTGGCTCTATGTCCCTTTCTTTGCTTTTTATTTCTTTTTATTTTCCAAAAAAAAAAACCCCATAATTTCTAAAGTTTTTATTCTTCATAAAATGGAAATAACTTAACTTATGATTTTTATATTTTTTATAAAAGTAGTATACATTAAAATTCATGTGCTATTGACTTTAGTTAGATTATATGATATTTACTTATTTGATTGAAGTTTTTTTTTTTTTTTTTAATTTCTAATAATTAATTCTACTATAATCTAATTTAAGTGTACATATAAAATACTTTTGTTGAAATTTAAAACCTAACTCTATACAGCACTATATGATAAGATCTTATCATACAGTGCTGTATAAATACGTATCGATACTACTATTTAAGGGGTTGTACCTGTTTAGACCGGTTATTTTTTTGTTCCAAAATACCCCTATAGCCTATGTTTAAGTAGAGACAAAAGTATAGTGAAGTACAAAGACATGTCTAACTTGCACTAAAACATTGCCTACAAAATAGGACCACTTTCTGGTGGTTTTCAAATTGCTTTATTCATTTATAAAAAAATTAAATTAAATTAAAACAAACACGTGTATTTTTTTTTTTGAATATATCTGCCATGATAATTGATAAAAAAAAAAAAAAAATCAATTACCTTCATTAAAAAAAAGAGAGTCTATTATTCAAACTTCCTCTATTTCCCATGTTTCATGTTTTCACGTTCTTTTTTAGTTGTTTTTCTTTTTTTTAAACTTTCATTACCATCTCCATTCTAATTGCATCGTTTAATTGTTACTGATGTTGACTTCAAGAGTCTGAGCTGTGATTTTGTAACCCTTATGATCATCATTTCCTCCGCCAATGTGCGAAATCTCTTATACTTTCAAGAGTGCTGGCAAGTTTGAACTCATTCCTATTTCCCATGATATTTACTTTTGTTCCTTCTACTTTTATGAAATATTTTGTTCGGCATGCGCACTTTATATGTTGGTCACCGTTGGTATTATTATTATATTATGCTCCATACAAATCACATTTTAGTTTGGTTCCCTCAGTGTATTGTGCATATATATATTGGAAGGGTAGGTGGGTTGAATACAGGAACTGGGGGATGGGTAGGTGTTAATCAGACTAGGAACTGGTTCAACCAATTTTGTGTATGTTTGGTATAACTACTTTCATTTAGTTCAACAAAAGTACGACTGCACTTAAAAAAATCAGGTTTTATAATTAAACTCTATAAGTACAAATGAGGTATTAAAAAGTTGTGAATGTCCAAAAAAATAGTTGTGTTAATGAATTTCATTTAATTAGTGAGTAACCGTTACATATAACTGAATCCAACTTGTTTTATTCATTCTATTTAATGAATTAAAACATCCCTATCATTGCAAAGAAGAGGGATCCACAACAAGCCATTATAAGAGTAAATTTCTATTTATTCAATTTTATATCGTCGCATTTTTGGAAATTCTCAACCAAATAAACAAGTTCTCTATCCTTTCATATTTTCATCCCTAAAACCAACTTGAACCATGTATATAAACTATTCCCATGTGCTGCTCATTTGGTGTGCAAAAGACAACGAGTCTAATATAAATAAACCATCAAAAACCCCAAGAAGAAGTAAACCTGTGTATATTAAAAAAAAAAAAAAAAAGAAGAAGTAAAACTAATCTATATATCCATGGCTTAAAAAAGTGTAACTGCTACAGAAGATGTAAGTTGAATCCATATATATGTGTAACTATAATTGTTTTTTATTTTAACCACATCAAAAGTAAATGAAAGGAAAAGATTTTGAAGACCAGAAGGCGTATGTGTGTTGGTCTTGGTGAACCTGCCAAACCTTTCATTCATATATAGGACCAGGTAGTAGACATTGTTCAATAAATTACTAACATAAAAGTAAAAACTGTCTTTGTATCATCGTCATCTTCTTCTTCTTCACATTGTTATTCTCTTTTACTATTTTTCCTGGAAAAAGGTTCAGTACTTGGAAATGTATATATCTAACACGTACTAAACATATTGCAATTATATACATAGTCGTATGAATAGAATAAAAATTGCCATTACTCAAGGAAGGTAGCTAGTCAGGAAAGTAAAGGTAGGTAGCTACTTTCATTTGACTTCAAGTAAAGGTAGCTGTGTAGATATTTGCATATAGTCTAAGGATTATATAACTTGCAGCTAACTTAACTGTCTAGTCACTTTTCAAGTACCTGTAACTGTCTAGTCTTGGATAATATTTAAACGTCCACATACAGGACAAGATTGTGTAATCAATAATTAATACTTAAAATCATATTTATGCATGTCATCGAATCATGCATGCATGTGTAAGCACTTAATGCATGCTGGACATGGGTAACAAACAATAGAAGTGTGTTACGTATTATTTTTTTAAAATTAGATGAAGTTCGCTTTTATGTTTGGCTCAAGTTGTATACATATATATATATATATATATATATATACCTTGGCTTCTTGGATATGCTGGCCTTAATTTAAACATTTATTCTTCCTGATCAAGCTATTTTATATTTGTCCAGGTTTATTAAAGTAGAAACGTTGATTCAAGGAATTGTTCATAAACAACAAGGACACTTACTGGGTTCCTGATTTTGTGAAGGTATAGTCTCCCTGCAACAATAACAACAGATTCTTAAAGAAAGCTGGCACCGTTTTAAGTCTACATATGCATTGTTTAGTTTTAGATATACTTTATGACTGCACAAGTTTTCCCATACAATTCCTATATGCTAGCTATCATACAAATGTGGAGAAACTGAACCTGGCCCAATCTGTTTGGCTTCTAAGACTGTAATAGTTTGGCTTGGTTGCAATTTCTGTACAACCCGACTAGTTGGATTTGTGTACAGGTTCATCTTTTTGTAATCAACTAATAACCAACTTGAAGACAAACCTTCACCACAGATAGTTTGCTCACATGATAGTTTCTTAATTGACTAATTACTGATTGTTTTAAATATATTTTTCATGTAACAAAGATTATGTGCATGGTTATACAATGAAACTGCATATACCTTGTAGTTTGAGTTCTTAAATCAAACAATTCATCAGGGTGCACAAACTTATACATAACCCAATGACATCAAAAAAACATTTCAGTTCAAAAGACTATGCAGCTTGGGTTGACGTATGTAATATTTAAATTGGAATACTAAAACACAATTAAGGG
Organism: Quercus ilex subsp. ballota; assembly: GCA_032727855.1. Classification (NCBI taxonomy): domain Eukaryota; kingdom Viridiplantae; phylum Streptophyta; class Magnoliopsida; order Fagales; family Fagaceae; genus Quercus; species Quercus ilex. The sequence goes on from CM064909.1 coordinate 78,164,607, forward strand.
GTAGTTTGGTACACCTATTGTGTATTGAATGTGCTATCTGTATTTTTATTTATTTATTCTCAATATATTTTTTTAACTTACAAAAAAGATCAGTGATGATTAATTCTTTCTATGAAGTAAAAGGATTTTGTATCCATTAATTAACATGTTCTTACATATCTTTCACAGGTGATGTTGTTCTCAAAGATTTGTATTTGTTGGTAGAGGCACGAAGTTCACTAAAACTTCCGGTCACTGTGCAAGAAAGTCCAGACGCCTCTCAAAAGCTATTCACATTCATTTCCTATCATTTCGTCTTGGTACCCGCCCAATTCCCATGCCTCACCTTAGTTGTGTTTACTATCTTTCTTAATTTGATGCATACTTGCATCTTTGTAAGTCTTTTTTTTATTTATTGTTTTTTCCTTTTAATTATATACATCCAGATTTGTATCATACCCAACGATACAGTTGGTATATACGCATGTTGGGCATCTGAAAACTATGTAGCCATATCATACAAATTCTGAAAAGAGATTTGTAAGACAAACACAGTTGGGACATACCCAACGTGAAGTACTGTATTGGAAAGGGAAGTGGTACTATATTTGAATGAGTGAATATCTCGCTCTTGAAATTGCATGACGAGATGCTTCAGAGTGTGTGTGTTTGAACATCTGCATATATGCAACCTGAACTGCCTCTGAACTAAATTAGTTGGGAAGTACGTAAATATAGATATTATCACTTCATACATCTTCTCTTTTGACTAACATATTTCATAAATGAAATTAATTTCATAAATTAAATTAATTTGAACCCTTCATACAACTTTCTCCTTGACTAACATTTTTCATAAATTAAATCAACTTTAAAGTTCATAACAAAAGGTGACAATCGACTCTCAACAAGTAACACCTAATTATTACATGCATGCATTAGGTTCTTTCCCGCTGATAGAATCAACAAATTATGAGGCTATTTTTCAAATATAGTAAGACTAACTCTTGGAACTTGAACGAAGGGGTCAAAGCCCCAAATTTATTTCAGATACTAACTAACTTGTTATTTTTCTTGTAAATAGAATTTAAAAGCCAAAGCAGAGGCTTTCATTCCATTTGTTGCGGGTAGTAGAGCTTGTCCTGCACGTGATCTGGCCCTCTGTGTGATAACTATTTTCGTACATCATTTTCTCCTTAACTACAAGTGAGTTCCCTCAAACCTTTTACTATGTGGGTAACCGTTTTACTTATTTTGGAAATTAAATATCACCATACATTGTATTTATTATATGTGCTATATTACAAAACTTGTATAGAAAATCAATTGAGTAAGCAAGATAACCCTTTTTCTATTCTATTCTGTCATTAACCAAAAATGACTTCCCTAAAAATGAGTTCCAATGTATTTATTAATTAATCGTTCTTGTTGAGGTCAGTGGTGCCATAAGTAGTGATGTTGCAGATATATATTACAAACTAAAATAAAAATATTCATACTTGGTGTGTAATATAATATTTAGCTTTCTTATACATCTTACATGTGTACATGTGGTCCAATCTTCTAAAATTTGAAGCACTTCTTGTGTATTTTTGCTTCGTAATGGGGGTAATATATGATTACAAAAAAAGTATTTCCTAATCTAGCTATAGTTACCCTATAGCCGCGTTTGTTATAAATGCAGCTACAACCCACCACATATACCTGTGTTTTTAAAAACGTAGCTATAGGTCCCCTCTTTAATAAGTTTCATATGATCATACCTGCATTTATTTTGACTGTCTTATTTGTTTAAAAATATTACTACAGTTACAATAAGTGGGGCTTTAAAAAACGTACCATATGCATTGTTTACGTTGGGAGTCATTTTACATTATAATCTTAAACAAAATTGTTTAAATAACTATCTTAGCATATAAGGTTCATCGTTAGGCGTCTACTATTTTCTAGCTAGAAAATTAATTTACAAACGAATCATCCTCAGTCTTTCTTAACCACGTGAAAATCATCTTCATAATACTATGTTTATTGCAAACCCATAATCGAAAATCACATTCTATATTTCTATATAACAATTTGACAATTAACTAAATGCAGAGGCAAATATTGTTGCTGAAATATATAGGCTTGTCTGACAAAAATTTGAGAACACTTCATAGCTAAGTGCTAATATAGTGATATCTCTTAATTTATTAATTTTGGAAGATTAAAAAAACATCTTCATTCTGTTCTATAATTTAATAGGCATAACAAAAAAGATTATGATACATTAGTCTTAATGAATATAGTGATTACATTTACTTTATTGCTACATGTATGTTGTGACTTGTGAGGAATGCACAACCTTCTTAATAACCTGCTTGTAATTTATGAATATGAAAACACTTCATAGTTCCTATATGTGTCCATAAGTGTTTTCTTCGTCTTTCCATAATAACAGTAATATCATATATAGCTAATCTATCAAACTATGAAGCCAAGTGAAAGTAGTATTATAATAGTTCGTATATCTATCTAAATGTCATATTTACAGATGCAAGTGAAAGTAGTATTATAATAATTGACAACTTTGGGTTGAATCACCAGTATTTAAGCCATAGGGGTAATTCGACACATTTTGAGGAACATACAAACAGCATTGTTTGATTTAGATTATATTATCACATGTAGGAGACAACTTATTTTGGAAGTACTTATCTTGGTATTCTGGAGGTTGTAATTATTACAATTACATTCATATGTGACTTGTTAATATCTGATTCCAACAATTATGCTTAAAATATTCCAAAACATATCACATTAAGTTCTGCTTTGTTCATGATGATTATTTAGAAAATTGAAAGCATAGGTTACTCTTCAGGTAGTGTTATATATATGTTCTATGAAAATGTAAGCATAGTTGGGTATGTTTCTTCGTAATAAATCATCTGTAGGTCTTAAATCACCTATGCATCTAATTTGACAGTTTACTGCCTATGCATTACCAAATGTTGTTGTAGGTAAAATATTGTTTATCTTGTATAGCAATGGATAAAAGTTGGATGAAGAAGCGGAGGGGTTCCATGGAATATATTGAAGGTGTTGTTCAATTTGTGGAATTTGCATCAAAACATGCAAGGGATGGGAAAATATTTTGTCCTTGTACCAAATGTGTGAATTTGAGTTTGGTACCGCCAGGGGTGGCACGTGAACATCTGTTTCGTAAGGGGATTCTTCAAAGTTACACACATTGGAAATGGCATGGGGAATCGGCGGTTGTGCCAACGACCACCGAATGTGGGAGTAGTAGTCATGTGCAACACCCCCTTCAACAATACGGTGACTTTCGTGGGATGTTACATGATTTGTGCCCCACGCATGAAATGCCACCCGAACCAATGGATGAAGGTGAAACTGAGCAACAACCGGCTCAAGGTCCAAATGATGGTGCAGAAAAGTTTTACAAAATGATAGATGATGTGGACAAACCATTATATGCTGGGTGTACAAAATTTAGCATATTCTCAGCCATCGTTGTGTTGTTCCAATTGACGACTCTTTGTGGTTGGACAAATAAGTCATTTACCATGTTGCTTCAAGTCTTGATGGATATGCTCCCTTCAGACGCTAAGTTACCAAAGGACCATTATGAGGCTAAGAAGATAGTCCGAGATTTGGGATTGGGTTATGAGAAGATCCATGCTTGTCCAAATGATTGTATGCTATTTTGGAAGGAGAATGTCAACCTCGATGCGTGTCCTTGTTGCAAAGAAAGTAGGTGGAAAACGAATGAGGCATCCGTTACAGGTAATAATGCCTCATCCAGTAAGGGAAAGAAGAAAGCTGCGAAGATTCTACGATGGTTCCCCTTAAAGCCAAGATTGCAGCGACTGTTTTTGTCACCCGACCTGGCTAGTTCTATGAAATGGCATGTTAATGCTCGTACAGATGACGGGGTAATGCGGCACCCTGCTGATTCGGATGCATGGAAAATGTTTGACACTACGCATTTACAGTTCTCGTCTGAGCCTCGTAATGTCAGACTTGGATTAGCTGCGAATGGGTTCAACCCCTTCGGAATGCTAAGTACTACTCACAGCACTTGGCCTGTCATGCTAGTCCCGTACAATCTCCCACCATGGCTGTGCATGAAACGGTCATCTTTGATTCTATCCCTAGTTATTCCTGGTCCTAAATCGCCAGGGATTGCGATAGATGTGTACTTGCAACCCTTAGTAGAAGAACTGAGGGAATTATGGGATGTTGGAGTAGAAGCGTATGATGCATCTTCAAAAAATGTATTCCAATTGCGTGCAGCATTGATGTGGACCGTACATGATTTTCCTACATACGCAGATGTGTCGGGTTGGAGTACGAAGGGTAAATTTGCATGTCCTTGTTGTGCCTCGGAGACCGACTCTCGATATTTAAAAAATGGCCACAAATTCTGTTACATGGGACATAGGCGATGGTTGGGTAGTGACCATGAATTTCGGGAAGAGGATACATTATTTGATGGAACTACTGATATGCGAGTGCCTCCTGTGCCACCTGTTGCGTCAAGCATAATTATGGACACTGAAAATTTAGTTGGACGTTGTCTGGGAAAGAAATGTCAAGAAAAATACAAAAAAAGAAAGAGAGGCGAGGCAAACCAGTGTGTTTGGAAGAAAAGAAGTATTTTTTCACATTGCCTTATTGGAAGGATCACAAGTTGCGACACAATCTTGATGTGATGCATATAGAGAAGAATGTGATGGACAATATACTTGGCACGGTGCTGAACTTGAAGGACTCGACAAAGGACAATTACAAGGCACGCCTTGACTTGGCGGACATGAGAATAAGGAGTGAACTCCACTTACGGCGAAAAGGTGATGATAAGTATATGATACCGCCCGCGTGTTTTCATATGACTACATTGGAGAAAGATGGGTTCTTGCAAGTTTTGCGGGACGTAAGAGTGCCTGATGGATATGTTTCCAACATCTCACGCCGTGTCAACCTGAAAGAACGCAAGATTTCTGGTTTAAAGAGTCACGATAATCACATCCTGATGCAACAACTCCTTCCAATTGCTTTACGAGGATCTTTGCCATCGCACGTTACTAGGCCATTGATAAAGTTAGCTTGTTTCTTTAGGAAAATTTGTTCGAAAACCCTTACGGTTTCAGATATTGAGAGTGCTGAGGTAGACATTGCAGTCACGTTGTGTGAATTGGAAAAGATATTTGTACCATCTTTCTTCACTGTAATGGTACATTTGGTCATGCACTTAGCTACTGAAGCCAAGATTGGTGGTCCAGTTCAGTACCGTTGGATGTACCCCATTGAAAGGTAAGTCGTACGTAATACATGCTTGTTCGAGGCATCATGTGTGCTTTGTAATAGCTATTCTCAATTACTAACCTTCTCATGCGCATGATAGGTACCTCTCACGCCTTAAGTCTTACGTAAGGAATAGGGCTGCTCCAGAAGGCTGTATTGCCGAAGGATACATAGTGGAGGAATGCTTAACATTTTGTTCACGGTATATGGAAGGAGTTGAAACTGTATTCTCAAGACCCACGAAGGCGATAGAGGAGTCAACAGGGGTGGTTTCTAGTGTGGCATTAGACAATAGGGAGTTGACCCAAGCTCATCGCTATGTCCTATTCAATTCCGAGAACATTCAGCAGTTTCGTGAGTAAGTACATCAAACATCAATATAATTGCACGACAATCCAATGTTCGCTACGTGTATTACCACTAACACAATTGACATCTCATGCAGGATGCACAAAAGTTTGATGGAGGACGAACTTCGTAGTGGCCATAGGCATATATCCAATGATACTATTTATAAGCACCACATGGAGAAGTTTTGTAGCTGGTTTAGATGTCACGTACGTATCACATCTTCAACTTCTTAACCTTGCAACTTTCCCGATAGTCCGAGAATGACTGTACTAATTAGAATTAGTTTGTTTCGTTATATTAGGTGATGTCAATGACTGATGCTGATAAGGAAAGTACTGGACTTACTGATACACTTATCACGCTTTCCAAAGGGTCATATACTTCAGTAAATCGGCTGAAACATTATGTCATTAATGGGTTAAAATTTAGGAGTTCAAATGTTGAGGGAAATAGAAAAACGCAGAATAGTGGAGTTAGTGTCGCCACTGAAGGTGGCAATACGTACTATGGTGTGTTGACAGATATTATTGAGTTGAATTATTCTGGCATTATTAGACATGTGTTATTCAAGTGTAAATGGGTTGATGCTGAAAATAGGAGGGGATATAAGACTGATGAGTTTGGGTTTCCTATGGTGAATTTTACTCATTCCGTACATGGTGGGGAGGAAATTGTGCATGAACCATATGTCTTGGCATCTCAAGCTACACAAGTTTTTTATGTTGAAGATAAAAGGCATAAAGATTGGTATGTCGTCGTTAAAACGAAAGCCAGAGATGTGTTTGATGTGGGTATTGGGCCCCATTGTGATGAGGATGACACAGATGAGTTTCTTGAGAACATTTCGTACTCGCTCAGTAGTACTGATGTTGGTAGGGGTGACCTTTGTTGGAGTCGAGATGATGTGGAGGGAATGACAATTGATGTCTCTATCATTGGCCCAAGAGATCTTCATGAAATGGACAACTTCGATGAGTGTGACTTCATTGATGATGAGTCCAACGATGAAGATGACAACGAAGTCGAGTACAGTGATGATGAGTAGTGTAATAGGATACTGCTATTGTATGTGTAATTATGTTATAGTTATTATTGAACTTATAAGTTCTCATTTGTAAAGGGATATTGTGTGCAAAGCTTGACAATTTTGCATATATATGTGGAAACTGTTATTTTGACAAAACTGGTAAGAAATAAAAGTTTGCACGTATATAATTATCAGGTGAAACTATTACTTCTTCATGTTGTTGCATATAAATGTTACAATTGTTATTTTTTCGTGTTATTAAGAAATATTAGTTTTAACTTATATAATTATCTTTAAAATTGTTAATCTATCATGTCATTACTTGTTGACCTATTTTGAAACTGTGTTGTAACAGGGGTTGGACACAAGAATGGGGAGGAAACGTCAGTTGCGCCTTGTTTACATTGGGGAAGGATCGTCGCATGCACGACAACGGGTGGAGGCAGCTGATCAGGAAGCCCACATTTCTGAGGACGCAAGACCGGTGGCAACACCAGTGGGAACTAACGATGAGACGCAGCCTCCAGGTATTGGTCATGTCTTTGAATGTAAGGTTTGATGTTTATTATTGGATGGTTGGATCAGTTCTCTTACATGGTTTTCCCATATTAAGAGCTGCTTACAATGAAAAGTAAGGCCTTGTTTGGTGAGCAAGTTCTAACACACATTTTCACATTTTAAACAACCTTACACACTTTTTCACCCACACATATATCAAAAACACCCAAACAACATTACTCAAACTCCTCTACCAAACGGGCCCTAAAATTCTAGAGCCTTTATGAATATGTCTCATTGTAGTCAAATGAATGTTTTAAAGCAGGTTTCGACTCATTGTACTAAAGAAATCATTTTTTTAAAGCAGGTTACATTGTGTGATTTTATTCCTCTTTTCTTTTTCTACCTCCCATTCTTCTTGCTTTACTTCATTATTCTCGGGTTACTATTCATAAGCCCAGAACAGCCCCAAAAACATTTTCTTTCTTCTAATTTTACCCTATAATAAAACAAAAATCCCATAGTTTCCCATAGCTTTTACCACCAAATAAACCATTAAATAAACTATAAGAAACTTAATTTTGCTGCTGCCAGAAAGATTCATACAATCTCTTATTTTTGACAAACATCCCCTTTCGCACAAACTTTATCCCATATTTTTCAAACCATAATCATCCCCATACCTAAATCCCTTTGTCTACAATCCCAAAACAGAAACCTACAGTGTTTTCAAACCCTAAGCCCCGTGTATAAGCAATTGTAGGCAGCTTTTGTCTGTCCAAGCTCACCTATCTCTACATAGGGTAAGTAATTCTCAAAAGAATTCCTATATGTAGTCACCAAGGTTATGCTAAATCTCCTATTTCCTGTAAAGCAAGGCATATAATGTAACAAGAGACACATGCACACCCTCATACACAACCAATGATCACCATGCACCAATCCTTTTTTTTTTCTAGAGAAAACTAACAAGCACAATCCTTAACTTGTTTAACAGCAAACATGTCAAAATCTAAAGGCCTGGAGACAAGGTAAAATCTATGTATGAGAAATGGGATTTTTAACCAGATTTAGAATAGATCCATCATCCATCCTTCACAGTTATGGACTTACATCATTTCTAAAGTTTGAACATCACAAAGTATTTTTCTTTTAGCAGTAATTGAACATCACAAAGTCATGCAGTTTCATAATTACTCTAAAATAAACTCCCATTCCAAATCTAAATTTATTGTCTTTGCCATCAACTTCATAAGTCCAATTAACTTTACAAAACACTATTATTTAAATGGAACCAAAATCTCAAAATCTCTAACTTTGTTAAGTTTGATAAGGTATTACCAATTAACCCTGATCTTTGACTAACAAAACGCATTGTTGAAAGTCCAACCAATATCATAGGACCATGGACTATTATGGAATGGTACAGATCAAGCACTAAAAGCACACCTTACCATGGAGCACACAACAATAACAAAAATTCCTTTAGGGCTATCTACATTCAGATGTGAAATGAATAAAAAGAAAACTAGCAGTCATCAGAAAGTTATGAGTAGCCAACATCAAATTTTAGGAGTAAAAAAGAAAGACCGCTAGTTTCGTTGAAGTCAGGAAGTTGGAGTAACATCTAATAAGCGGGTCAAGCAAATGTATATGAAAATGATCAATTCTTTTATACATATCAAGTGTATGTTCTAATCAATATCATTTAAACACAGCTAGCTGACTGTGATTGAATTTGGTCAAATTATAAATATGTGAATATTATGCAATTTATGATTCAACATCATTCATGAGGAAGAGATATATCTCCTCATATAGATAAGCATATTATTCTCTTAAGCCTTGAAAATTATATTTCTTACCCTAAAGTGAAATAAATAGTACTTATGATTCAATACCATTCAAATTCATAGAACATAGCTCTCAAACTGTTATTTTACACAAAGCAACCTTAAAAACAAACATACCTACAAGCATGTAAGAAGACCAAAAAAAATGTAAACTTTCCTATAATCCATGCAACTACTAATTTCAGATATCAAACAATTGAGACAACAACACTTTAAACAAACTGGACCTCAAAGAAATCCATTTCAATTATGAGTTGCTGGTTTACAAAAACAAATAATATAATTAAAATATGTAAGTATATTAAGTAAATGCTGTTGACTTCGGTCCGTTTGGTCCATTCATTTCCCTTGGGTCAAATTTGGTCGATTTTGGTCTATTTGGTCTGCTCAGTCCATTTATTTCTGCTCAGTCCATTTCGGTCCACTATGGTCCATTCGGACCAATTTCATCCTCTTTGGTCCACTCCGTCCACTTTGGTCCATGTCAGTGCACTAAAGAATGATCAAAGATAAGTTCGGGTGGAAATTATATATTCTAAATCCAAATTTATTAAGGAAAAATGAAGGCAACCCAAACGAAGCATGGTTGGTCATCTTTTCAAAAGCTAGGTAAGTGCATGCTTCTTTAAAGATGCAAAATTAACCTAAATCACAATTTGCGTAAAATATTGCATCATAGAAGAGTTATAATAATTTCATTTTCGTTTTAAAGAAAATAAGTGCCAAGACATAGTTTTGGTTAAGGGATCTTCCAAATTTGTAGGCCAAATTACAACCTTTCTATGTGTAACGAAATGTGTGAATTGCCAATATAATGGGTGAACAAGTTGACTGGTCGATTACTCAAAAGACTAGGCATCTAGGTTCATTAGTCATAGTACGAAGAAGTCCCATACATTTATGTTGTTCCTAAATGATTGAAAGTTACACTTGCAATACTTGTGGGTTACATGAATGCATGGGAGAAAGGCCTAAATTTACTCATGTTTTCTTTAAATGAAATCGTGAACTTTTTATTATTTACGTTTTTCGGGCCAAATTTTTGCATGGTTTAATAGTTTTCAGTAGATGTGAGCTTCGTTAAATAAGTCCTAACATTGGTGGTTTTGTAGATACAGATGATTATGTTCAAACCTCAACACCGGTACAAAATCAAGACCCAGTACAAAATCCAGACCCGGTACAAAATCCACCACCAGGAAATAGGCCTGGAAGACGTGGGAAAACACGGTTGGCTAACATATGGGCAATGACTGGTGAGTACAAAATCAAGTTGCCGTTAAATGCTGAAGGCCAACCGATTGACGACGACGAGTCTTTGTTTGTTCGGTTTTTGGGCTCCTTTTGCGAGAATGGCATGTTATGCCCGCTTACGCCTGCTGATTGGCCACAGGTCCCTAAAAAAGTTAAAGAGGAATGTTGGGTGGAAATTGAGGTAGTATGAAAATAAAATAGTAGTTATTTTGCTTTACAGCTGCTGTACTAATTACCTGTGTATATTCAGCCATTGTTGTAATTGTAATATAATATTTTGCTATCTCCACTTTGGCATTTCAGAAACAGTATATAATTGATCACGATATTGTCCCAAAACCCAATCAAATGAGATGGGCAATGCATCAACTTGGGGAACTGAGGAGAAATCGCAGAACTAAGTTAAAGAAAGATCATAAAAAAGAAGGGCTGACACGGCAACAGGTATTGGCTAGCAAACCGCCTGAGATTATCAGAGAGCAATGGGTTGAGATGGTTAATTATTGGTTCGATGACAAAACTGATGTCCTGCTACTTTCTTCGTCAATCTCATCTTCATGATAATTTAGTGAATAGATGTTTTTTTGTTTTATTTTTGACGGTAATGTGGTTGCAGACAAAAAGTATTAAAAACAAGGCAAGTCGAGGTAAGCAGGAAGACATAGCACGGAATGGGGCCAAAAGTCTTGCTCAAATTTCTGATCAAATGGTAAGAAATAAAACCCTTATTCATGAATGCCTGCATGATGTTTTTGATATTTTGTTTTCCTATTTACCGAGTTAACCTCATTTCATATGTTATAGGAATAAGGATAAGTTAGTTATATTATAGGTCTTTTTTGTAAGTAAAAGATGCAATAAATGACACTATGCATCCTTTTAATATATAGAGATGACTTTGTGAATCCTCTTAATATGTACACATTAAGCAGCCACTTAAGGAGAGAAAGTCCAGCAAAGTTTGCTTGTGCACTAGTTCCACCTAGAATTTAAATTTTGATGGCCACTAGATTGTGTGATAACGATTATGCTTATGGGGTACTTTTTATGGTGTTGGATTAGAAAGAACTAGCCATTGGAACACTAATTGCATTTTATGATTTAAATTTGATGGAAGGTGACTTTTTTATGTGAGATGTTATATAGATTTGGTTTATGCCCTAAAATAGTAGTGTCATTGACACTTCTAAACTTAGTAAAATATAGAGCCCATAATCTCCAACTTATCTAATTATCCATGTCAACTAAATTTATTTATTACCAAATAAAATTCTATCCAACTCATTGATGTTAAGTTGATCATTCATTCAGTTTTGACTTCAAACTGTTGCTATACACAACCAAAAGCTTATTTTCATTATAGCTGACTGTTTGTGACAAATGGAACATGTGCCGAATAAGATGTCAACAAGGATAGTGATTCAAATGGGAAGTTGTAAATGTATATTTTTTTTCATTGTTGGTGCACATATTTTCCAGCAATCTGGTCAGCATTGAAAATAATTGTTTGTTGAAAATCATAGAGAACCATGCCTAGTTTACTATGTCCCAAAATTTTAGATGACCCATGGGTAATTTGGGACAAATTTGTGTGCAAAGTGGGCATCTCAAACTTATCTCAAATAAAGTGTCATTATAGAAAGTCTATGATGCCTATTTTCTAACTCCCCATGTCAGTTTTATTTTTAATCTCTGCATTTAACAAGCCCACATGTATTTGGAAGCTAGCTAAATCCTCTCATTTATTTACAACTCTCTCAACTTTATCTTTATTTCCCAGATTTGCTATGTTCTGACTATTTCATTATGGATTTGTGTTAATTGTGACATAACATTATGGTAAGCACTAGTGTTTATTGTATTTATGTTTGTTCATCATGTAGGCGAAAGCTAAAGGAGTGGCAGTCGAACGCACGGATGTATATCAACGAGTATACCGCACCAAAGATGGGGTTGCTGTTAGTGCCCATGTGCAAGATAACATGGTAAACACAATTTGATCGAATTGAATTTTAGTGTATTTTGTGTTTGTATTAATTATGGTGTGTAATATGTTGTTTGGTTCTTGTGGGAAAACAAGATAGGATGACAGCACTTTTGAATGACCAGCAGGGCATACGACTACAAGGAGCGATTGGTGATGGAATCCTCTGGTCCGACGACGACGCCTATGCTCGGGTGATGGGTCGTCCAAAGTGCCCAGGGCGCGTACGGGGGGTAGGTTTTGGAATCACCTCAACAGGAAGAAGTGCCATAAACTCTTCCCAGTCTACCTCGAGTCTGTCGTCAAGCAGAGCTCACCAAAGGATGTCAGAGTTGGAGACGAGTCATGAAGAGCTGAGGGAGCAACTAGCTCAATCTAGGGAGGAACTAGCGAAGCATAGGGAGGAAGTAGCTCGATCGGAGACGAGGCATAGAGAGGAACTAGCTCATTCTGAGGCAAGGCACCAAGCAGAAATGTCCGAACTGAGGGCGTCGATGAGAAGCATGTTTGAGGAATGGAGCCACGAGTTTCGTACTATATATCCTTCTCAGGTAGCGAACAAATGTTATTTACCGAAACACTACTTTTTGCAATGCATTGTTATGTGATATTAATATGTTTAAGAAATTTTAGGATCGCAATGCCTGATGGGAATGATGGGAATGAAACCGTGAATCCTGAGGTAAACAAAATTTCTCTAAAAACAGTAGTCAGTAGTCAATACAAGAGGAAAGAAAACTTTTTGCTGGTGAATAGTAGTTGAACTATTGTATTGCTGAAATTGACTGAATTGGAAGTTTTGACTAGATTGTTTTAATGAATAGTTGAACTATTGTTTTAGTTTTCCTCTTATGTTACTCTTTGTATTGTATTACAGTTTTAGATCAGTGATGAGCTCTCCCTATTTGTAATTATCTAGGTACGTAGTCTCGCACATATCATATATATTATCTTTTAGTTTTCTCTTTCATTTTGCCAAGAAAGGACAAATTTCCATTTATTGGATTATGATCCATGGTTTAGACTAAAATAACTTTAAAATGTTGTTACAAAGACTAATTCCTAACAGCAAGGTCCTGCAACAAAGTGTCACCCATTCATAATTGAACCATAACAAAATGTCTTCTTCCTTAATTTCCCCAACCCATAACTACAAAAATGTTTTGACACTCTGCAAAAGTTGAATGAAAGCAATACTAATTTTAGAAACCTATTTGTGTTTCTTATTAATTGAGCGGCTTTGTGAATTTCAACCCACTACTCACAAGATGCGTGTATCTCATTTCCTACAAACCCTTCATGACTTTCTTTTCATTACATAAAATTTTTCACTATGATTAATTAGTATAGAATTTTTTTTGTTGTTTAATCTTTGTTTCTAATAGTTAAAACCAATATTATCTCAATTTACTTGATAAGTTACCGTAATAAGTATCTTTTTGGCATAAAAGGATATACATATATTGATATAGAGAATCTTTTTAAAGAAGAGTCATTTCATTTGGACTATCTTCATGTCCGTAAAACCTACAGGTAATTGACCTAACTCTAATGATTTAATTGTCTCACGTGGGTTAAATATAATTTTAACCATGTATGCGTATATATATATAAGATTTGAGGCACCCTCCTCTTGCAAGCTGGTATTTAAGGGTGAGTTTTATCTATGAGTTTGTATTATTTGGTGTCCTTATTGGAAGGTGTTCGTCACGCATTATTTAGTTGGTGTAAGTCTAGGAGCATTTATAATCTTCAGTGTAGTCACAATTTTGTGGTCTAATGAGTCCATTTGTGTGAGGTCATTGCCTTAATTAGAAACATCTTAGCTATCTTTTCTTCCAGGATTAGAAGCTTTGTCTAGATATTAAGCATTGCCATGTGACAACAGCCCATCCTCAATTAAGACCCACTAGGGCTGCAACTTTTTGCTAGAAAAGATTCAATATCAACCCTAACGACATGTGCAATTCGTGGTTAAGAAGGGATCCAGCTGTGTTCAGCTAAGATTTTTTTTGATGAATTTGTTTTCAAGTATGATAAAGTGTTCAGACAAGCATAGTGTTATGGATAAATGATGCCACTTTTACAATTAATTATAAATGAAAAAATTAGAAGAACTTTATGATTTTATGGAATACATTCTTCTCATAATATTCTTTTCATACAAATGTGCATCTAAGAATTGTAACTTGACAAACATTTGGCAAATTTAACTTGACAAAGAATAATTTGTACAGTTTTACCATGAAGTGGACAAGGATGCGTTTCCGTTCAACCCCTCTGGACATTCTAAGCATGTTGTATATATATATTTTTGTAAACACAAATGTTGCTGCCTTGGGATGTATAAGCTTCTTGCTGCCTTAGTATATTTTTTGTTATGTAAAACTATAAGCTTCTTGCTGCCTTGGTATATTTTTTGTGATGTACAACTATACGCTTTTTGCTGCCTTGGTATATTTTTTGTGATGTATTATCTTTTGGCAAGTTTGCCATGAGAGTAGTTAATGGAACTTGTGATGTTGGGATGTATATGGCAGGAAGTTGTATGTGTATATGGCAGGAAGTTGTATGTGTATATGGCAGGAAGTTGTATGTGTATATGGTCAAGAAGTAGTGCTGTTGTAGGGGGGGGGGGGGGGTGGGGGGAAACCTTTAGCCATGTTTTCAAAAACGCGGCTATAGGTTGTTTCAAAATGTCACTAAAGACCTATGGCCGCATTTTAAAAAACGCGGCTACAGGTACGTCGCCGTAGCCGCGTTTTAAAACGCGGCTCAAGATCGACCTATAAAAACGCAGCTAAAGGTTCGTCGCTGTAGTCGCGTTTATAAACGCGGCTCAAGCGGGACCTATAGCCGCGTTTTTAAGAAACGCGGCCATAGGACTAGAGCCCTGAATTGATCTTAACGATGGAAAAACGCGGCTTTAGGTCTTACCTATGGCCGCGTTTTCGTGAAACGCGGCTATAGGTGTAACCTATGGCTGCGTTTTTAAAAAATGCGGCCATAATTCTTTTGCTGCGGTGCATAAGCTGCGTTTAAAAACGCAGCTAGAGGCTATAGCCGCGTTTTTTTGGGCTATAGCTGCGTTTTTTAAACGCGGCTATAAACCCCTTTTTTTGTAGTGTACCTACAACTATTTGATTAAATGCCTGAGAGAGATATCTAAGAAATTTAGGAAAACAAAGTAAGGTTTTTTTTTTTTTTTTTTTTCAGTTGAAAAGTTTATAGTATTGTCTATTTTTTTTTTTTTTCTGTTGATTTTGTATTTAATTAATTTGTAGTATTGTCTCTTTTTTTTTTTTTTTTTTGGCTACTATTAAAAAAAACACGTTATTATGAGATAAAAAAAAAAAAAAAGAAGGGGAAAAGCATATGCTAGATCAGAGAGACACCAAAATATACATTTCAAACCATATTTTAAGTATTTTTTATTTTAGCATAATATTTATTAAAAAATGTTACCTGTAAAAGAGACACCAAAATATGGCATATTGTCCTGTTATAATATGTTTGTGATCATGTCTTCTTAGGATTTACAATTATCTTCCCTTAATAAATTTACACATTTTAGTACCATATGCATGTTTTGGCCTAGTGTTATAACTATATGTGTTTGTCATTATGAAATAGGCTTTTTGGTTCAAATCCTACTGGCTACTTATATCCAAATACTCAAAACCTTCGCAACAAATTCTTTACACCCTAGAGTTCAAATTTTTCTTGCACATTAGATTAGTAAAACACTAAAACGATCGTATCTATTAGGAACTTGATGCTAAGCTGCGGTCCTACTAGAATTAACCCTCTATAAATTTTTATTTGATTTTTTAATTTGCTTTCTTGCATTAACAGAATCTCACTTTATATTTTTCTAGGACATAAATTTCTGGGGTTCAATATATGGCAACCACAATGCAGTTCCACACCTGAGAAAAAGAAAGGGAAAGATTGTTGTACTTGCTTCAACTGTAGCATGGTTGGCTATGCCAAGAATGAGTTTCTACAATGTAAGAAACCTTCTTGATTGGAATGCCCTACAAGCAAGGCAACCCTGATATCCTTTTTTGAGACATGGAGGGCTGAACTTGGTTCGGATATTGGAATAACAATTGTGACTCCTGAATTGATTAAGTCAGAAATGTCAGATAGCGCAAATTTATCAAAGGTATATTTTGAATTAAATGAAACCTGAAAGCTTATCCTTCACCAACCTATGATCTTGAATCAAGTTTATTTTGCATTTATATTAGAGGCAATGAAGTGTCTTAAGCCACTAGATGCCAAGAGGGTAAGACGTTCTAATAGTATTGAGTAATGGTATGGTAAAGTCCCTTTATAATGTGAAAATGATCACTTAAGCCAGACAATAACTGTACTAGCTACTAATTAACCTTTTTGAATCTTTTTTTTTTTTTTACTGACATGGTTTATGACACATCAATTTGTAAGCCTTATATGGTAAAATTTTTATATATGTCAATACCACTCCTGTTATATGTGAATGTGATTTCTGGATAGGCTCAAGCAACCTGGATCCTAGCTAAGACAATAGAAGGGTGTGCCAAGGCAATTGTGGCCAGTGCTTGCAGGGGAGATATGTACTTGACTGAGCCATCTTGGAAGGTGATGTTTTGGATGAAAATCATGTGTCCTGAAGTATTGGAATGGTGTTTACACTCAACGTTTGTCAAGAGGTGCCAGACTTCAAAGGACTCCTAGCTGCAACATCTGGTGTTTTAAGCCAATAAATTCTTCAACACAGTTTTAATTTAATCTCCACACATCAAGGCAGATAAAAATCATGAAGCCAAGCAGAACTAATGGGTCTCGCTTCAATTTAGATAATATACCTTTAGAGTTGAATTAAATTGTCCCTTTCAGAATTTATATCAATATCTGTTTATGAAGCACATAACTTGTCTTCTTTTTTCTTTTTTCTTTTTTTCCTACTACTATGTTTTTATCAAACCATATGCAAATTGATAATCAGAAGTTATCAACTGATTTTTTATTTATTTTTTAAATCAATAGTTCGGGAATTTGAACCTAAAATATTTTGTTGAAAACACCAGGAGATGTTAGTTGAGCTTCAAGGCTCTAGGTGTCATTAACTGAAAGTTAATTTTCAGATACAAGACCGAATATACAAGTTTATAACTAACCAATAAATTATATCAATTATTTTGAGATGTTAAATTTAACAAAACCAATGGATGGTTTAGACAACACAACCAATCTCCGTTTATGGGATTATCAAAGAAACTCAATAGTACGTGATTGAAATATGGAATGATGTATGAAGCTATAAAGACATTTTTCTTGCATTAGAACTAAGATGAAATGGCATCTTTCAATGAAGTGTGTTTAAAAGATTCTGGCTCCATCAGTATTGTTAAAAGGATCTCAATCTGCCATGAATTGAAATATTAAATAAGTGTTTACAAATAGTCAAATAGTATATCGTTTGCTAAAAAATAACACCCAATGTATCAATAATTACCCTTTTTTCAGCAAAATTGTAAAACAAAAGTATAATGGCTTCATCAATATTCCATCAGTATTCTTAAATGGATTTTAATCTACCATGAATTGAAATATCAAATGGGTGTTTACAAATAGTATATTGTTTGCCAAAAAATAACACCCAATGAATCAATAATTACACTTTTCCAGCAAAATTGTAAAACAAAAGTATACTAGCCCATCAGTCTTTTTAAAAAGATGTATATCACTAAACAAAATATTGAACTAAAAAATTAGTTTTCTTCTTGGTTTAAAAGCATGTCTGCTCCATGTTCTCACATCTAACTTCGCAACCTGCTCATATGCCTTCACATCTAGCTTCTTCAACTCATCCATGTGGAAGTCAAATGAATTCTTTGTTGCTGCCCTAGCAGCACTCCACATTGCATCTTTGAGTACCTCCCAAGAAAATCCTTTTTGAAATTTGCATGTAAATCCCTCAGTACCTTGACCACCTTCTCAAGCAGCATTAACAGAAAAGGACTCACTCCAACATGAGATATAAGCTATTATACATAGAATCTTGGTAGATTAATAGCCATATAATATAATTCTCTTCATTGCTTATGATCTTGTCTCATAAATAAATTACCAAAAAAAGTGTATATTTTGGTGTCTCTCTGATCTAGCATGTGCTTTTCCCCTTCTTTTTTTATCTGATAATAACGTGTTTTTTTTTAATAGAAGCCAAAGAGCATATGTCCAAACATTAGCTTCTTACCAAATTAATTAAATACAAAATCAACTGATAAAAAAAAAAAAGAGACAATACTATAAACTTTTCAACTGAAAACCTTACTCTTTTTTCTTAAATTTCTTAGATATCTCTCTTAGACATTTAATCAAATAGTTGTAGGTAGAATACTCAAAATTAATGATGCAATGCACATTCACTAGACTAGAGCTCACAGAAACCCAACGCCAAAAAATTAAACCAAACCAAGAAATTCCTAGAAATTCACTCATGGAAAAAAAAAAAAAAAAAAAAAAGAGGGTTCTTTGTAGATTTAAATACCAATACCAGCAAAAAAAAAAAAAAAAAAAAGAAAAGAAGAAAAAGAAACAGAAAAAACAAACTTACTAGGTGTGGCTGTCAAATGGCGGTGGAAGCACAAGCCACTGACGAGACATTAGCAGCGATATGATGGAGCTACCTGTCACGGTGGCTCTGGTTCCACGTCTCTCTCCTCTCTCCGGTGGCTCTGGTTTCTTTCCATCAGTGTCACGTTAAAAACATTGAGTTGCTACTTTTTAATCTCACGTGTATATCACATGATTTTATTCTGTTAGTTTTTTAACACTAAGCTAACAGAAGTATTGATTTGGCAGTTGTGAATAGTTTAAGGAGTAAATTGGCCAATATAAAAGTTGAGGGGGTCTTTTGGCCAACGGTTAAAAGTTTAGGGGGTGAATGAGCATTTTTCCCATTTTATTATATCTCTAAATTTTTTTAAATTGGTACTATTTTTCTTTAGAAAAAAAAATAGTACTATTGACAGAATATTTTTATAACAATTTTATAATAAAGTTTACATAGTAAGTTGTTATTAGTTCTCATTAGGGGTGGCAATTTTTATTCATATTCATGAACCCACCCATTACCCACCTTATTTGGATAAGTCTTAACCCAACCCATTTAAGTATTTGGGTTAAATAAATAAAGACTCATTTGGTTAATTAATTATATGAGTCTAAATGGATAAAGCCACTAATACCTACTAAACACATCTAAAATTTAAAAGTAAATAGTCCCCTAATGCCCACCAAATCTTTCTAAAATTTAAAACTTAAATAATTCTCACTCTTCCTCATATTTTCTCAGTAACCAAACAATTTCCCAAATACTAAGTGCCATGGCCCATTTAGTGCCAGTTGTTTAGCACCTCAGATTTTCTCACTAGGTGGAGATGATGAAGTGGATACACAAACACTTCCCTCATATTTGTAAACATTTTCTCAGAGAGAGAGAGAGAATTCAATTCTTTTAAGCCCTAGAAATTTTCAAAGAACGAAGAGAAACCCTGGCTTTTTCAGAGTCAACCATGGACAATTTCTCAATCTTCGTCGTCTTCTTCTTCGCAACTACGTTGTCTTCTTCTTTGTCGAATTCGAGCGCGTTCTTCTTTGTCGTCTTCTTCTTCGCAACTACGTTTCTCCAACTTCCTTTTTTGTGCCATGATTCAAATGCCTCCGGCGGAGATCGATTTCGTGAAGAGGCTCCAACCAAAGCTTTTGGAGTTTCGGCGGCAGTACTCGTCGCCGGATTTCAACAAGAAGGTTTTGGAAAAATGGACTGTGAGGTTGCGGATTTGGATCAATTTGTCGGCGATAAGGAACGCGATTTGGAATTACTGGTAGTGGTGCACAAAGTGAAGCCACCATTGGTGATTTCCGATCTTTCTCCTCTTTCTCTCTATCTCTAATTCCATTTTTTTTTTTTTTTGTTTTCTTTTGGATCATATATGAGTTTGGGGATTGGGTTTCTTTAAAATGGGTGTATGGGGATTCGGTGGTTGCTTTCAATTATGGTGGTCGTGGCTTGTGTTTGAATCAGTGGTGTTGGCATTTTTTTTTTTCTCTATGTGGCTTTGTTTGGTTGCTGAGAAATTAATTTTGTGAAGGGAAAATAAAAGGAAAGGACAGGAGTGGTTTTTGAAATTTTTAATTTTTGTTTTTAAAATTTTTAACAATTTATTTATTTATTTAGGTCATATTGGGTTAAATTGGCGGGTTACTAATTAAATGGGTTGGACGGGTAATGGATAGTTAATTTACTCCCTCCGTCCCACTTTTTTTGTCCTCTATTCCATTTTGAGATGTCTCGAAATATTGTTCTGTTTCTAAAAATAAAAATCATTAATTTACTAATGTTCCTATTATACCCCTATTAATTTACTAATTTAATTTTTTGATAAAATTTTTTAAGGGTAGTTTTAGAAACTTACACATTTTTAAAAGGTAGATAAGACAATAAATAATGTTCTCTTAAAAAGTTTGACTTTTCAAATAGGACAAAAAAAGTGGGACGGAATGAGTATAAATAAACGGGTCATAAATGGATAAATGAGTAATTACACACTCAACCCAATTATGATCCAACTCATTTATGACCCAATCCATCCATTTGCCACCCCTAGTTCTCATATAGATCTACTAGTGACTTTTTTTTTCCTACCATTAACAAACTTATCGTATAGACTTTGTTATGAAATTTTTGTGAAAATATTATGTCCATTACTTGCATTAAGAGAGGTAATTAAAACAAAGAATTCTTTTTATATATACATTATCCTTTTTGGTAATTTATTTATCAAACTGCTATTTTTATAAGTGCTAGCTAAACACTTAACTTTTTCAAAAAACTCAATTTTATATCGCATTTTAAAAAAAACTCCACTTAAAAAAAAAAAAAAAAAAAAAGAAAAGAAAAAAAAAGAGAGCCTAATTTCAAAAAGCTAAACACCCTTCCTAGAGGTTGGAGCGGACGTCAACAACCAAAGCAGATTGTTGAAGTGCGGAGAAGGGATTTTTTCATTTTATCCAGGTTTTTTTTCCAACTAAACAACTGATAAATTTATGATTTGGGGGAGTATTTTTGGTGTTTGGATTTTGGGGGCTGTTTTACCAAAAATGGAGGAGCTATTGAGCAAAGGAATGGGCTAGATTTTTTTTTTTTTTTTCTTTGTATTATTTTTTCGGCCAGTGCTCTTTCTCTGATCCTTCCTTAGTGATTTTGTAAGTCAACAAGTCAACCAAAATCAACTTTGTGGTGTTTTTCCACACGCAAAAGCTTTTCCGCACCGTGTTTGGAGGTTCTCTTTCTCTGGCTTTGGTAGAGAGGAAATTCAATAAAACTAAACTAGCCAAAAATTTTGATTACGCATAATACACATCGATCATCGCATCTCTAGATTTTTTTTTATTAAAAAATATAATAATCTTAAATTATAATGGATGTTTTAAATTAATAATTATCTAAAAAATAGAAGAACTTTTAAGCACGTATTTACGTATTCATATTCTACCCAAATTTAATATTCATATTTTATTCACATATAAAATTCAATACCATATTCGTATTCATATTTATGTAACACACGTGTTCAGAGGCTAGTCTATTTAACGTATGAATATGAAAAATTATGCATCCATATTCTACCCAAATTTAATATTCATATTCTTTTTTTGTTTTTTGTTTTTAATATATATATATATATATATATATATTCATATTCTATTCATATATAAAATTCAATATCATATTTATATTCATATTCACGTAACGCGTGCTTAGATGCTATTCTATTGAAGGTATGAATATGAAAAATTACATATTTATATTCTATCCAAATTTAAAATTCATATTCTATTCACATATAAAATTCAATATCACATTCATATTCACGTAATCAATATTACTAAAATATGATTTTAATTACATTTTAAATATTACTAATATTCATTTTAATATTCATATTATATAAAATTCATATTAAATTTGATGTAATATACATATTAAAATTTAATTACATTTGATTACGTTAATATTAATATTCATATTTAACGTACTGTAACATTAATATTCATATTTAAAATGTAATTAAATTCATATTATATAAAATTTCATATTCATATTCACGTAATATGAATTAAATTTTAATATTCATATTCTATTCACGTATTCATATTTAAAATGTAACCGTAATTTGATATCAAATTTGAAATGTAACCGTAATTTTAAAATTTGTGTTGAATATGTGTTCACATTTGGGTAAAAAAGAGAAAGCAATATTAAGCTTGTTAAAGTCCATATCTATTCTTTTTTATGAAAGTTATCTACTTATCTTTTTTTTTTTTTTTAGAGATACTTACAACATGCTGCTGACCCACAGTTCAAACCCTTTCCCCCTTAGACCCCCAAGCACTTTGTGCACAGGAAGGTACCAATTCAGCTATAAACCTTTTGGCATCTATTTATCTTTAATCCTAAAATTTAGCTACTTACTACAAATCCATAACAAAAGTAAAATAAATAAATAAATAAAAAAGCTTAAATTCAGGCTTTAACAATTACCTTTAAAAATCAAGAAACTGTATGTAACAATTTTTGTCTTTTATTTTTGTTAAATGAAAGGTCCATGTTTTTTTTTTTTTTAGTGTTGTTGTAGGTGTTGTTCTTTTGTTTTAATTTTAATTATTATTATTATTATTATTATTAAGGAAAGGCTCCAAATGTGCATCTACGTTTTTTTTTTTTTTTCTTTTTAATGGTGTTGTTGTTGTTCTTCTTTTATTTATGACAGATATCAAGTTGTATTTAATCCTAAGATATAGAGTTTTAATCCTAAAATTTAGCTATGTACTACACATCCATAATAAAATTTAGCTAAGATTACTTTTTTGCCATAACAATAACAATCAGTAACAACTTACCACTTAAGATTTGTTGTAAAAATATTGTAGACATCATTTCTCTATTTAAAATTTAACAACTACCATTTTTTTTTTTTTCATTTTATGGTGAAAGGCTCAATTTTAATCATAAAATGTAGTGTTTTAATTCTAAAAGTTAGCCACTTACTACACATCCATAACAAAAGTTAAAAAGAGTTTAAATTTCAAATATTATCAACTACCTTTAAAATTGAGAAACAACTACCATTTTTTTTTTTTTCATTTTATGGTGAAAGGCTCAATTTTAATCATAAAATGTAGTGTTTTAATTCTAAAAGTTAGCCACTTACTACACATCCATAACAAAAGTTAAAAAGAGTTTAAATTTCAAATATTATCAACTACCTTTAAAATTGAGAAAAAGATATGTAACATTTTTTATAGAGTAGTAAATCAATAATTTTTAAAAAAAAAAATGTAAATTGAATTTCTCATATAATTATACAAATGATAAATATAGTTTCTATTACAAAAGAAATTTTTGTACAATAATTTCTTAGATAACAATCACTTCATGTGAGATTTGAGTCATACAATAATTCTTATAAAGTCTCTTACCCGAACTTATCTAATAATATTCCATTTCAATACCTCCTCAATGCAATCCAATAAATTTGTGCATACATCAACTTGAGAGAGATAAAAGAGTAGTGGTTAAATATAAAATTATCATTATTTTGAATCAACCAAGTATTATAAATTAAATTTGAATTAATCAACAATGACGGGAAAGTAGATGAAAGAAGAGATTATTGGGTTAAATAGGAAAGCCAATTACAAATACATACGAATGAGAAGTTTTTTTTTTAGGATATTAGAAAACAAAGTAGCGTGTAATACTCTCTAAAAAAAAAATCCAAAAGATAATAGTTCAAATACTTACTCAGTCCTAGTTTGACTTGAAAAAGGAGTCCAAAAGAAGTCCCTCATGGATTGAGGATATCCAATATACATATTCACTTGGAATCATATTGGCTAGAAAAAGAAGTCAAAAAGAAAAAAAGAAAAAAAGAAAAAATGAACAACCACACCGCCAAGAAGCTATCTACACGAAACTACATGGGCTATAAAAAAGGAGTTTGTGTTTTAATACATGACTGATAAACCTAAGAAACTGATAAACCACTCACAGACAATTTTAAAAACTATCTATAATTTTTCAACATGAGGGCCTTAAAAAAAATTAAAAAAAAAAAAAAAACCAAAATAGATTTTGTGTTTAATTCTAGGCCAAAACAAAAAGAAAGAGCACTTACCAATATCCTTTTCCAATAAGCCAATTCAAGCACAAACTCTCCTATTTGAAATTTCAAAGTCAAATACAGTCAAACACCCTTGAATCCCTAATCACATTCACCTATGGGTAAGTACTCTTGAAACTACGAATACTTGGCATTCATGGCAGGTAATAACTTAAAGAAAGTCAATGATAAAGAAAAATAAAAGAAAGAGGAACCTACAAAAGATAAAACCTAAAATGCTGTTAGAGCCTCTGACAAATCTGAAAGTAGAAGAAGAAAGAAAAAAAGAAAGAAGATGATGTAGAGCTAAACTAAATGTCTTCAATCAGAAGGAGAATGATAGAAACTGGTAAAGTGTACGTGATTTTGTGAGTCTTAAAGTATAGGAGTTTTAATTTACATATTTATCCTCGTTAGTTGAAAACTTGTAAGTGGGTACGATGAGGGTATTTTAGGCAAAAAAAATTGAAGAATCCAAACAAGTGAAGCTCTTTAAATAGTAGTATAGAGAACCAAATGAGTTTCAAGACAAAGTATGAAACAAAACCATAGTTCTGTTTCTTATGGAGACGAAGCAGTCTATAGCAGAGATGCGAAAACTATGTTTTGATTTAAACTTCCAATCAGTGCTGGTTGTTCCAAGTGACAGACGTAGAGGAGGGTTGGGTATGTTTTGGAAGTCGGATTGTAACCTGCACGTTCAGACCTTCTCGCAAAATCATATTGATGCACATATATTACTTGTTAACCAAAAACACGAAGGATTACTGGTTTTTGTGGCAAACCAGGCAGACATCGTAAGCATGAGTCATGGCAACTCCTTAGACACTTACATGCAAGATCTTCACTGCCATAGGTCTGCATGGGTGACTTTAATGAGGTACTTCACTCTTTAGAGAAGCACGATGGTCTTCCTAAATAGCTGCCACCAATGCTAGCATTCAAGGAGATGCTTCTTCACTGTGAATTGATGGACCTCAAATTCCATGGTTATCCATTTACTTGGCAGAATGGTAGACCGAGTGCAGCATTTGTGGAATTGCATTTGGATAGAGCATGTGCTAACACGGCTTGGTAGGCTTTGTTCCTTACAACTAAGTTGCTTCACCAGCAGGTAACATACTATGATAATGATCCTATACTCATAAACGCCCAATATTCTCTCCAGCAGGTTCAACCACGATGTAAGCAGCTTCATAGGTTTGAGGAAAGATGGGCCACTTAGGAAGGGTGTGAGGGAAAAATCAGGGAAGCGTGGTCCCAACACACACCTAATGGCAGCCCTATGTTTTGGCTGTTTGAGAAGATTAAGTTTTGTTGAATGAATTTGGTTGCCCAGAGCCAAGAGATCCTTGGTAACACAAGACATCGGTTGGACAAAAAACAAAAGGTACTAGAGGAGTTGATCAATAGAGGCTATGACGATAACCTGGATCGGATCAGCCAAGTGCGAAAGGACATTAATGACTTGCTACACCATTAGGAGGTGTTTTGGAGGCAAAGATCAAGAGCCATATGGCTCCCAGCAAGGGAAAAAAATACCAAGTTTTTACACAGACGAGCAAGCTAGAAAAGATGGAAAAATCAAATTAAAGGCCTAATGGATGAAAATGGGAGTTGGAGGTCAGATAAGCAACAAATAGGGGGTATAGTAGAGAGGTGCTTCCAGGGGATTTTCTCCACATCACATTCGACCAATGTGGATGAGGTTCTGGCCTCAGTAGATGGTGTAATAACAGAGGGGATAAACCAAGAGCTGAATAGACCATTAATGGGAGAGGAGGTGAGGAAGGCATACTTTGAGATGCATCCGTCAAAATCGTCGGGCCTAGATGGTATGTTGCCATTTTTCTTTCAGAAGTTTTGGTGCATAACGGGTGGGGATGTCATCAAAGCAGTGTTCTTAGTCCTAAACTCGGGCCACATCCTAAACAAGATGAATTTCACCCACATCCTACTCATTCCAAAGATTAAGGACCTGTAACATATGGCAGATTACTGCCCTATCAATTTAAGCAATGTGGTGAGCCGCATAGTCTTGAAAGTTTTGGCTAATCGTGTAAAAACTATGCTCCCAAATATCATCTCTAATACACAAAGTGCCTTAATTCTAGATAGGCTCATCTCCGATAATACAGCGGTTGCATATGAGATGCTGCATTGGTTGAGAAACAGAAGACAAGGCAAAATAGGCCATATGGCTGTGAAGCTTGACATTAGTAAAGCTTATGACTGAGTGGAATGGGAATTCCTTTGCAAGATAACGCTAAAACTAGGTTTCATAGAGAGGTGGGTAAACTTGGTTATGTGGTGTGTTTCTTCAACAAGTTATACTGTGCTTCTTAATGGAGAGCCACGAGGCTTCATCTCTCCAACCTACGGCATAAAACAGGGCAATCCTTTATTGCCTTACTTGTTCTTATTTTGTGTTGAAGGCCTATCTGCCTTGATCTGGAAAGCAATTAAGGCACAACAGTTTCATGGGGTGTTGTATTGTTGTGGTGGGGTCAGCATCTCTCACTTGCTCTTCGTCAATGTTAGCTTGTTGTTTTGCCTGGCTCTCTGTTCGGAATGCAATAACCTCCTCCATGTGCTGAGTACGTATGAAAGAGCCTCAGGCCAGGCTATTAATCGACAAAAAATGGCATTATTTTTCAGCCCAAATACAGATCAGATAGTGAGGGATGACATTTGCAGGTTACTAAATGCCTAAATAGTAATGGAGTTTAAGAAATACTTGGGGCTGCCAATGGTGGGAGGAAAAAATAAGACCAACATGTTTAAGGACCTTCAAGAAAGAATAGCAAAACGGGTCCCTGGTTGGAAAGAAAAGCTTATTTTGAAAGCAGGGAGAGAGGTTCTGATTAAAATGGTGGCACAAGCAATACTAACATACTCGATGAGCTTGTTCAAACTTCCAAAAGGCCTATGTAATGACATCAACTCTATCATGGCTAAATATTGGTGGGGACAAACAAGCAATGAGAGAAAGATACATTGGATAACCTAGGAATGGTTGTGTGAACCTAAGAAAAAGGGTGGAATGGGCTTTCGAAATTTTAATGCCTTCAACATGGCTATGCTAGCAAAACAGGCATGAAGGTTACTCAACCAGTAGAATTCCTTGTTCTTTAGAGTGTATAAGGCTAGATACTTCCATGCGTACTCTTTTCTGGAAGCCGAACTAGGGAGCAACCCATCGTATGTGTGGAGGAGCATATTACAAGCTAGGGATGTCATACTATCTGGGTCAAAGTGGAAGGTGGGAAGCGATAACTCAGTGGATATTACAAGTCATGTATGGTTTCCTCGACCACCATGTTTTTAGAAAGAAGGGCCAGGACCAACGAAGGTGAGGAAGTTGGTGGATGTAGCTATAGGTCAATGGGACAGAGCAAAGATAGCATATTGGTTTGAAAGAGTAAAGACATACATGTGATGACACTCTAAGAATACCTCTAAATAACCGGCATGGCAATGATGTACTTATCTGGAAGGAGAACAAGGAGCAAAGATTTACGGTCTAAACAACGTATGGTGTGGCGCAGAAAATGCTCACCACTCTAGGTGGGGGCCACTCTATGGCTGGCATGAATGGATGGGTCTGGAAATTGGTGTGGGTGCTCGATACTCCTCCAAAGGTAAGGAATTTCTTATGAAGTCCATGTTCTGATATATTGCCAACCCGCGATAATTTACACAGAAAAAAGGTGCAAGTAGAGCCTCTCGAAAGATTCAAAAAAGCAATGCCCATGCAACAGATTTTTTCCTTTTAACGCGAAGCATGTTGGAGAAGCTACCAAAAGATGAGATGGAGCAATGGACGATGATTGCATGGGCAATATGAAGGGCACGTAACAAGTTTTGCTTTGAGGACTTCCAACCTAGACCTGAAGATATCCTTCGCTAGGCTACGTCCATTCTGCATGAATATCAAGAATTAGTGGCAAACCAACAGACATATTAGCTGTTGAAGTAATGGGTGTCATGATGTTTTTTTATTGTTTTTTTTTTCTTTGTCCTGGGTGTTAGGCTAGTATGTATAGCCCTGGAGCACATCAGGACCCTTGCTTACCGTTTTAGGATTCATATCCCATGCAATACCTAAATTCTCAGCCATAGATTTAATCTAATAGCTTAAATCATTGACATCTCACCAAATAACAAAAAGACTATTTTACCCTTAAACAATTTCATAGCCCGCCCACTGTTTTGGTAAGTCTGATGAGTAAACTTTCATAAAATCAAAAAAAAATTTCTCTTTCTCCCCTACGCAGCTGCCGCGCTCTGCCTCTCCTTCAACCTATTCTTTGCCTCTCCTTCAATCCATTGTCACAGCAGCCCCAGCTCATACTCAAACACTAAAACTCAGCATTTGAAACCAAACCCCCAAACACTCACTCCCTCTTTCTCGTGTGTGAAGCTGTCCCAAGTCCCAACTCTCATGCAGTGAAGGTCTCTCTAAAGCAACGAAGCCATTGGCCGGATTGGTGATTCCGATGGTACTTGGCCATGGTATCGTCGAAAGATCCCCAAAATCCCCTTTGTGATAGTCACTGCAAGTCCATCTCCAACATAGAAGAAGATCGAGCAAGACAAGAACAAAACATAGAAAGACAAAAGTTAGAAGAACAACCTCAAACTCCTTTGCTTCTTTCCACCATGCATGATTCAATCTTGATCTAGGACTTGACCTTTCCACTCAGTGAGTTCATCAACTCAAATACCAGTTTTTGTTTTCTTCTTCTTTGAATGGCATACTCTTTATTCTTTTCCTTAATGAGTTGACTTTCTAATTTTGCCCAAGACATGTATTAATTATTTCTTATACCCAAAAGAAAATCACCATTTTTTTTTTTTGGCTAAATTTCCCTATCCATTGGAATATTTAGGCAAAACATAATTTGAGTTGAAAAAAGTTACCTTTTGATACCAAGATATATTGTAACTATCCACCATAAACTATAGGATTATTTGTAATGTCCATCCTAAACTATAAATTTTTGTGATCAATATATATTCAATACTCAGATTGGAGATCAGTTTACCAGTCAAAACTAGTGTTGAATTTACCAAATTAGTGGGTTGGTTTATGTGGTAGTGTGCTCTAATGTATCAAAATTAATTTGTAATGTTCACCAAAGTGGGCCTTTACTAAATTGATGTTTACTATTACATTGCTTGAATTCTATGCTTTTAGGTCCTTATTGTATTTAAACTATAGTGTTTTTAATCTTTGCCTTTCAAGTTTGCAATCAGAATTTAGTGATAAAAATTTATTGTCATAGGGATAGAAAATTTTGATAATTTTTTTTAGAGATAAAATTTTGATAATTGAAAGTTTGTCTTTGTATAGGTATGACACACTTTAACATTTTCTTTAAAAAATTTAGCTTGAAACTGCCCTTTATCAATTGGGTCATCATCTCTCATGATCATTTATTGGTTTGTTGTAATTCTTATATATGATAAGCACAATATTGATACACAAATTTTCAGCTTTTATTTTTAATGTAAAACATTCATTCTTTTATATTTATAATAGTTGATATTTTGTACATTTGTTTGTTAATTACAGGAGTATTCTTTAATTCATTGCATAGTGTGGCGAGAGAATTCTCTCAAAACATGGATGCCAATGAAGATTTGAGTCCTAGAGTCATGGATGCTAATGAAGATTTGAGTCCTAGAGTTGGTATGAAATTTGATACATTAGAAGATGCATGTGAATTTTGGCTAAAATATGGAAGACAAATGGGCTTTGATGTTAGAAAACATTACATAAATAAACGTAAGAATGATGGAAAGATAACATCAAGGGGATTTGTATGTGCAAAGCAGAGCATTCGAGGTCCAGAAAAAGAAGATATGATTCGCACTCGTAACTGAGATGATACAATGACTAATTGTCCAGTAAAGCTATATGTTTCATTAGTGTGAGAAACTGGAAAGTATAAAGTGATTGATTTTATTGAAGAACATAATCACACTCTTCATCTATCAGAAACAGTTTATATGATGAGATCTTAACAGAAAATCTTAGAAGTTCATGCAAGATTGATTGAGTTAGCATCCTCTTCTGGAATCAAGTCAAAAGCAACACATGAGTTAATGAGTAGAGAGGCTGGAGGGAGAGTTAATCTTGGATTCACTGAGCTTGATTAGCATAATTATTTTAGAACAAGACAGCAAAAAAAATTTGATATATAGTCAAGTTGCATGCTTATTAGGATACATTCAGGAACAATTGACTACAAATCCATTCTTTCAATATGCAGTACAATTAGATAATGTTGAGCAGATTACAAACATTTTTTGCGTTGATGCTAGAATAATTATTGATTATGCTAATTTTGGTGATTAGGTGACATTTGACACTATATATTGTACTAATAAAGAGTTAAGACCGTTAGAGGTGTTTACCGGTTTTAATCACCATAGAGGGTTAATGGTTTTTGGGGTTTCTCTTTTATATGATGAAACGGTGGATTCATTTAAGTGGCTTTTTGAAAGGTTTTTAGTTGCATATGCAGGTAAAAGACCAAAAACAATTTTTACAGATTAAGATCCTGCAATGGCAAAGGCATTGAATGAGGTAATGCCTAACACTTACCATGGATTATGTACTTGGCACATAATGCAAAATGGGATAAAACATTTGGAGAATTTGATGAAAGATGGTTCTTCTTTTCTTCAAGTTTGTAAAACTTGTATGTTTGAATTTAATGATGAAATTGAGTTTGAAAAAACAAGGGACAAGATTGATACTTATGCTCTTCATGATCGTAGTTGGTTGGATAGTATCTACAAATTGATAAGAAAATGGGCAAAGTGTTACATGAAGAATGAATTTACATTGGGAGTGCGAAGTACCCAACTGAGTGAAAGTTTGAATGGAGATTTGAAAGATTACTTGAAATCTGATTCGGATTTAGCATAATTTTTTGCACATTTTAATCGGGTGATTGAGCAAAAACGAGAAAAAGAGTTACAAGCTGAATTTAATGCTAGGCAAAAATTTTCCTAATTAGACTTGAAAAATTATCCTTTGTTGAAGCAAGCAGTACAAGTGTACACACCTACAATATTTCGAATGCTTCATGATCAGTATGACTTGGCATCAGATAAAACCAAGAGGACTTATTAGTGCATACATACACAGTTGAGTTTCTGCATAAGCCTAGTGTGTACATAGTATCTTATGACACTGTAGATAAGACATTTTCATGTAATTGTAGAAAGTTTAAAATAATTGGGATTTTATGTTGTCATGTTTTGAAAGTCTTTGATTCCTTTGATATAAAGACAATTCCTAATATGTACATTTTGAAAAGACAGACAAGAGAGACAGAAAGTGGTTGTATCTTGGACAATAGGAGAATAAATGTGGAAGAGGATGTCAACTTGACTGCTACACAGCAATATAGAAGATTATATTCCAAGTTGGTTCGGTTAGCTTCTCGAGTAGCAGACAATGAAGAGACATTTGCTTTAATAGAGAAGATGATAAAGGAATATGAAAAAAGGTTGAAGATATTGCGACAAACAAGTGGCTGGTCATCAATTGCCCCATCAAATGCCATTGTGTAATGGTAATGAAAATCTTGATCCTAACCAACATTTGGAAAATTTGGTTGAAAGGGTTAAAGGTCTTAAGAAAAAAGAAGGCCGCAAGGGTGGAAAACGAAAGAAAAGTTGGGTTGAGAAGCAAAAAAAAAAAGGGTAGAGCTGAATTAAATGATGAGGTTAGTCAACTATTTTCCAAAGCAAATATAATTTATTTATTTATTTTTATCTTCTACTAAGTTTCTGTTGTTTGTAAAACTTTTATATTGTTTTAGCTAATAATAATATTTATGTCTTTCATATAGGAACTTAGTTTTGCTTCTAACATTCAATATAATAATTATGGCTCACATAAAGAACATTATTCACATCAAGTAAGAGTTTTGTTTTGTTTTGGGTTTTGTTTTTTTTTTTTTTTTTTTTTTTTTTTTTTTTTTTTTAAATTCGTAGTGGAATAACTTTTAGATAATTTGTGTAGTTGGAAGTTGTACTATACTTGCTTTTTCATTTGTGAATTTATTAATAAGGTTTTCATTTTTTTGATATAGTAAACTTATCCTATCAGTCTTTCCACACCAATGATGACCTCTGAATTGGGACCAATTCATAGTTACCAAACTAGTTTCATGTCATTCTTAAAGGTAAACTTACTTGTTAATATGTTTTGCACTTACAAGTAATTAGATGATTTCTTAAACTCTTTCTTATAATCATTATGATTACTTAGGTACCATTAACTCCATTATTGTCTCAAGTATCAAATCATGCGAATGTTGGTCAGGTAAAATGTAAACGTTGTCATATTTTGAATATACTTACCTTTTTACTTGTTTTGCTATTATAATTTATAAGTAATTAGATGATTTTGTAAATTGTCTCTCTTATAATCATTGTGATTATATAGGCATCATTAACTCCATCATTGTCTTAAGTATCAAATTATGCGAATGTCTATTAGTTAACATGTAAATGTTTTCATACATAAAATTTTGAATAAACTTACTTGTTTATAAATTTTATGTTTTTGTAGACGTAAGTAGCTAGAATATTTCTTAGATTTTTACTCTTATAATCATTGTGATTACATTGGCAGCATTCATTACTACCACCTTCATTCCATTGTCATCTCAAGTATCAAATCTTGTGAATATTGGTCAAGTAAAAAATAAATGTTTTCTTACATGTTTATCAAATAAATTTATTTGTTTATATATACACATGGAAATGAAGTTAGGTTCAATTATGCACTAACTCCATGTGTTGAAAATACAAATGCTTGCTTGCAAACACACAACTTTTTTGGTATGTAAAAAAGTCATAAATGGTAAGTTCAATTATAGTGAAATTTTCTCATGTTTGTTTAAGTTCAAAATGTAACTTGATTTTGTTGGCATTTTTCCAGGATAATATTGATTTTGTAGTATAAAGGATAACATTTTTTTAGCAGTTTGTCTGAGAGTATATTACATAGTGGACATGGCTAATATTGCATAGTAGGCATGGCTTGGACAACATTTTTTGGCAGGTTGTCTAAGAGTATATTGCACAGTGGACATGACTAATATTGCACATTGGACATGGCTTGGACAACATTTTTTGGCAGGTTGTCTGAGAGTATATTGCACAGTGGACATGGCTAATATTGTACAGTGGATAATATTTTTATAGTTGTTTGAACAGCATATCTGACAACTTAGATAACTGATTGCACATGTAGCAAATTTTTGATAATTTTTTGTAACTAAAGAAGCCACTCAAACATGTTAAACATGTTAGATTGTACAAGTGCATGTTTGAGTAATTTCTAGTTAGACATTAATTATATATACAAGTGATTAATATTTTTAAATGTAATGGCATGTATTAAACTATTGTTCATTTTTTGAATGCAAGTGATTAATATTTTTAATGCTTCATCACATATAGGCGCTTGCTTCATCGCAACAAAAAAATAATTTGTTCGTCTTTCATGTCATATTTGGGTGTGATTTATAGAATTTATGAGGTTTGGTGCTAGTTTTGTTGTATTTACTAATGTGTATATGGCTTTAAGTCATGTTTTGATGACAATAGAATTTGCTTACTCACCAATTAAAAGTGAATTGTGAGATAATTGATCAATTGCTTTCCTAAATTTGGGAGTGAGTGGCTACATATGTATTGTCATAAATGTTTTTCTTCCTCTGTTTTTAGGGGATGTTTTGGAGTTAACATTGCTGATTTTCTGCATAGAACACTATTTCAAGAACTCTATATGCCAATTAACTTCGCTGATTTTGGCATTAACTTTTGGCTTCAGAAGGATCAATCATACAACAACAAAAATTGAAGCATAACCATTCTCAGTTGAGGAGCATCCTTGACCACTAGACTAGAGGAACGACATCCTTGATTCACAGTCACCATAGAATAACATCCAAGTCAGAGTCCTAAACTAAAGCTATTAGAACACAAAAGTAGTCTAAATACTAAAACATTACACAGCTTCCAACCAAATATCATCTACTGTCTGTCATATAGTAAAATTAAAATAAATTAAAAAAATTTCTTACCTATTTCTAATGTGTAAATGCCCTTTGCTTCTTGCTTATTTGGTGTGACATCCACAAAATAAGTTCAAAAATTCCAACCAAAAATAAAGAAAAATACATGCATTCATAGAAGAAATAAATATATTCTTCCAAATCAGCTAACAAGGAGAACTTCATATTCCAAAAATAACAAATTTCCAGAATTG
Source organism: Quercus ilex subsp. ballota (assembly GCA_032727855.1). Lineage (NCBI taxonomy): Eukaryota > Viridiplantae > Streptophyta > Magnoliopsida > Fagales > Fagaceae > Quercus > Quercus ilex. The sequence continues at coordinate 78,199,384 of CM064909.1, forward strand.
TTAAGACATATGTGGTTCACTTGTTAAGAACATATGTCATTCTTTTATGTAATTGGCTAATCCTTTAACAAAACGTACTTTACTTATATTTGGGTAGATTTAGGATGTGTTGAAATACTTCAAGAAACCATGTTTCAAGATCAAGTGTTGAAGCCTTCAAGTCTGTCCAAGAAAACAAGCTGAAAGTCCAAAGTTACTAAAACTCGACAGCTAGCTTGATAACTATCATGTGTCGAGGTTTAGAAAGCTGCTCAAGCCTGTGTGCTCGACAGCTGCTTGACAGTTGCTTGACACCTCCTATCTGTCGAGATTTAAGAAAAACAGATTCTTCTATTATGTTTTCTTGGGATCTGTGTTTATGTGTTTGGGCTTTCTTCTCTTCTAACCCTAGACATATAAAAGAATTGTTTTAAGGGTTGTCAAAGTGTACACAAGTTGCACAAGTATTGAGCAAAGTCTGTTCAAGCAATTTGTGACCGGAGACAAAGTTTCGCCCTAGTTCACCTCTTCGGAAGAAGTCGCTGTGTATGTGCACCTTTAGATTTTGTGACCGAGCATCTTCTTGATCTTCATCGTGGATGAACTGAAAAACTTTGCAGCCAACAACTCTTTCTAGTTGGTGATTGAAGTCGTGTACTGAGATCTGCGCACTGGTTAGTCACGTACTTGGGAGACATGCATCAAAAGGAGAAATTGTCACTACAGAACAAGTTCAGTTGGGTATTGGGATAAGGGTTCAACTATAGGTTGGTATAAAGTACTTGGATTCCTTTACTTGTAACTGCTTGTTTTGATAATAATGGAATTTTGGGAGTGGTGACCTGAAAATATCCCAGTGGGGTTTTTGCATTAAGATTTTCCTAATTCGTAAACAAATCACCGTGTTATTTATTTTCCATTGCATAATTAGTTTATTGGTGATTTGTTTGTGCTACCACACGTTTGCATGTTAATTTGATTAATTAATAACTTGGCTAATTAATCAATTAATTTAATCACAGGGGGTCAATACATTTTTGGCCTATCAAGAATCACATAATAAAACTGCTATCTAATAACAAGGAACAAAAAGGAAGACACACAATTTCTAATCCATAAAAGCCCCTAACCGTCTTCCAATCCCAAAACACAGCAAAACTACTAAAAATCCAGCATAATTCTTTTTTTCTTTTTTGTTTCGATTTGATTTTTTTTCCTTAAATAAAAATTACAATATGACCACCAAAACCAGAGAAGCCATTATTTCATTTTGTCGATTTTCACTTGGACCTGTTGGTGTACCTCTCAACCTTATCATCCTTAAGTCAGTTGATTTTGGAAGCAACCAATCAAAGATGGACCCGTGGTGATTATCACAAAGGGGATTTTGGAGATTTCCCAACTATACAATGGCCAAGTACCATCGGAACCACTGATCTGGCTAGTGGCTTCGTTGCTTCAAAGAGATGTTCACTCCATGAGAGTTCGGACTTGGGATAGCTTCACACATGAGAAAGAGGGAGTGTGAGTGTTTGGATATGAGCTGGGGTTGCTGTGACAATGGATTGAAGGAGAGGCCGAGAATGGGTTGAAGGAGAGGCAGAGAGTGGCAGCTATGCAGGGGGGGGGAGAGAGAGAGAGAAATTTGATTTTATGGAAGTTTACTCATCAAACTTACCAAAATAGTGGGTGGGCTGAAATTAGTGGGCGGGTTGTGAAATTGTTTAAGGGTAAAATAGTCTTTTTGTTATTTGGTGAGGTGTCAATGATTTAAGCCATTAGATTAAATCTATGGCTGAGAATTTAGGTATTGCATGAGATCCGTTTTGTATGTTTATTTCATTATTTTAATACATATTCTACCTTTTCAGTATATAAAAATAAAAATAAAAATAAAAATAAAAAAAGAAAGAAAGAAAGAAAGAAAAATCTAACATATTTAAAAAGCACCTGGAGAAATTGGGAGATCAGTAGCTTACATTAATCATCCGCAATAGAAGATACAACATTATTAAAATAACCAGAGTTAGATATATATATATATATATATATATATTTTTTTTTTTTTTTGTTGGAGCAAAAGAATAACTAGAGTTAGTTAGATGATCCACACTAGCTTTAGCATCTAACTCTATTTATAGAGCTGTTAACTGAAGGTTTTGGCGCAAAATAAGACCATCCCTTTGCTAAAAGATATTAAGGTGATCTTCCAGGAGGGATGATTAGGAACCTTACTATATTCCACTTTGCTGTTTTTTCCAGGCCAATCTTGGAGATTACAAGAGAAAAAATCATTATCAAAATGGTTAATTTCCAACTGGTTCCAATTTGTCTTCACAACATCACTGGCCCTCAATGCATGAATGATCATTTCCAGTTCTCTCCTCGGCAAAGGGCGCAGATTGTGTCATTGACGATACCTCTCGCCATTAAACAATCCTTTAAATCTATGCTATCATGGAGACGCCACACAAAAGCTTGAATTCGAGGAAGAATATAATTTTCCAAATCCACTTACCCATAATATTAAACATAGAAAATATCATGTTTGAGAAGTAGGATACTGTTTACAAAATGTGTTAATATTAGACAGAGTTCACTTGTGGGTCCAGTCCTGCTGTTCTAGCTATAATGCCCTTGCCCTTATTAGACCCGATGATATGTGCCTCCATAGGATGAAAAGAAATCGCAACAGGCTCAATATATTCAATTGCTCAATTGTTCTCTTACAAATGAATTTGTTATAAAGCTGGTTATGTAGTAGGGGCCCCATATTCAAAACATATTAAAAATTATATACACCTACAAACTAAATTGTTAAAAAGTTAAGAGTATGTTTGATAACTGTTTTTTCTCCTTATTTTCTGTTTTCAAAAACAATTTTCTATTTTTGAGACTAAAAAACTTGTTTGGCAACTCAAAATGGACAAAAAACAAAAACTGTTTTCAAAACTCATTTTGTGAAGGAAACTGAAAACATGCAAAATATTGTTTTCAGTTTCTAATTTTCGAAAGTCAATGAAAACACTTATTTAATTTAATGAATTTGTCTCATTTAATGAGTTAGCATTAGAGTACAAATCCTAATAACAACATATTTTAGTATTTTCTATTTTCTTTCTTCAAAAAACTATTTTTTTAATTTCAACTAACCGAATATGTTTTCGATTTCAAAAATACAAGAAAATTGTTTTTTCTTTATATTTCCAAAAACAAGTTTTTGAAAATAGAAAACAAAAACTGTTACCAAACATAACCTAATATTGTTATTTGCCTTCTACAAATTATCAAGATGGAAGCAAATCTTTTTAAGTACTAGTATTTAACTATTTATGACTATGTGATGCACGGCTTAACCGCCAATAATTATATCTCACCTAAAAATTAATTTGATAGGCTATTAGTTTGGACAGTCCATATTCAAATTAATTTTCTTTGTATAAGCTATTAGAGGCAATAATATTCTTGCCTTAATTAAATTTGTGTTAAGTGATATTGGTTTCGTCCAAAAAAAAAAAAAAAAATCATAAAAAAAAATGTTAAGTGATATTGGAGGAGTCTTTAGAATACTCTTGTAGTTTGAATTTGATTATGATGGAATCAAGATTCATCTTCGTTAGCTTATTTAATTTTCAAGCTGTTTTATAACATTAGTTTCTGTCTTCTCTGTAAATGGGGTAAGGCCGCGAGGCTACCAAGACCAATTGGCAACTGGACCTTAAAAAGCATATTTTTCTGTTGGTCGAAGTAATATCATTCTTAAGATTTATCACTATGAAGGTCGTTTTTCTCAAATTATATATAGTAGCGTGTAATCTGTGCATATACACATGTATAATTAAATATAATCAAAATTATACGTTTTAAATTATACTTTTTTTAAAAAAAATTTATAAAAGAAGTTCAAATTATCCATGGTATTAACTTACACTCTTTTTTAAACCATACATTTTAAAATATGTAATGGTTTCTTATTTAAATTCTTTGGTTTTTACATCCAATAATTCGCTTGCCACAAAAATTAAAAGCTTAGATGGACACGTGGTGAAAAATTTGACTCGAATTGAAATCCAATTTAAAATCTAACTGAATTTGGACTTTTCGATTCTTACAACCAATAATTCATTTAGTACAAAATTAAAAATTAAATAAAGCACATGGCGCAGAATTGAGAATCTAATTAAAATTTAGCTAATTAGATTTTCTTTGAGCCCTAACGATATATATATATATATATATATATATATAGATTGCGTATTTTTATTTTTTGTTGATGTCAATATATTCAAATTCTCTTTTACTTATTAGATTTTGTATAGTTAAATTTTTTTTTTTTTAATGAATACTTGCGAAGATTTTCTAAAGCCACCACACAGTGATCCAGATTGCATTTCACTATTGATCCAGATTGCTTTTTGGATCTAATCTGTTTGAAAATAAGCCTTAATGACTTAACCAACCATTCTATTGTTTTTGTTGCTGCTTCTAATATTGTTGTTATAAATTGGGCCAGCCCTCCGAAAGCCCCATAATATCAGTTCGCACATCAGGGATGTCTACCGCTACATTCTCGACAAACAGCCATTGGGCTCGATTAATTCTTCGTTTGCAACACCTTTTGTGTACTACTATGCTCGGCATTGTCTCTCGCCTTGTATAGAGACTAGAGAGAGATGATTCTTCCCAAAAAAAAAAAAAAAAAAAACAGACTAGAGAGTTGACGTTGAGTCAAACTGGTTATATGGGTGTACGATAACTAGTGGCCAGTATGGGCAAGGAGCAGGTGGGTTATTTTCATGGAGTGGGGCTTTCTCTTGTTGTATTCACCATGGTCCATGGCAAAATTATAGAGCCAAGGTATTTGGGTCCAGTCCTTTTTTAGGGATCGCATTCATTACCAGGTCCACTAAAATGCCCAGATTAGTATGGAGATCTCTGTTGAACTCAGCAAAGCTTGTAGGTCCATGGGCTAGCTTTGACGGAGACTCCTTTTCTAACATTTTAAAAAACTACTCTATATATTATATGGTACTTAAACCAAATGGGATACTCTATTTATATGAACTAACCCTTTTAATATTTAATATTTTTATTGTTTTAGAATTTTTTAGACTCGTTTATTTTTAGGTTTTTCTTGATTTGTTTGAGAATAGGTTTGTTTTAGCATCTTTCATTTTCTCAATTCTCTAGACTCCATTGTTAAAGTTCCAAGCTTTTGTGGTAAATTCAACGCTTTAAAATTTTATTTTAAAAAATATATATATCGGGGATTAAAGTCACCTTAATTTGTGCTTTTAGCATTTTTCTTTCAACTTTCATCCTACAATGACGTGTTACTTAGATTAGTTTATATGCGTACTTCTGTACTACCATTAGTCTTCGTGGAAACATTGGACAAATGCATTAAAATGTATGCGAGCATGACAAATAAATGTGCGTATTCAGTTCTTGAGAAAAATGAAATTCAAGCGACAAATACTATGCAGATTGCTAGTATTTGATGTAATCACTGTCCTTTTCTTGACAGATTTAGTTAAAATTTAAAAAGAATCCATTAAAGATTCAAGAGTGGTAAGATTTCTTTTACTGTCACTGTTATCATATATTAAAATCAATTGATAGTGAAATTTTCTCCTTGATCAAGCAATACACTTGCTTGTAACTTCGATTTGCCAACTTTCATTTGATTCTTCTCCTTATTGAATTAGATTTCTAACCATACTAATTAAAATTCATATCTAAGAAAAATTTCATAAAAATTATATGAAACAGGAGCAATAGTCAATAAACTTATCTTGAGCTCTTAACCCCTCTTTGAAGTTATCTTGTTCTACCTTAATTTTATTTTTAAATTGATGTTGCCTATTTACTACAAGAAAAGGTGTAGTAGAAGTTGGATTTGAGATTGAATAGTCGAGTGAAAAACTTGCTCATGGTGCCTTGGAAGGAGATATGGTATCTTTTATTCTATATTCGGATAATAGAGAGACTAAAGATTTTGAGATTGTAAATGGCCAGGCCATGCCAAGCTTATGAAAATTTCAAGTCCCAATGAGTGTCAAATTATGACATAGAGGCAAAATCAGAGTATACGTCCCTTTAGCTGTTTTTAGCACTCTTGTCAATTTCATTTGTAGAGGCCATATGTTAATTTATTAAAACTAGTTGAGTTCGCACGCATGATATGCGGTACAACTTGTTATTAATTTCCTCTAATATTTTAATAATTTCTGCCAATAATCTTGTAGTCAATATTGTAGTTTAACTAATTGACACCTCATAGTGTTTTCAAATGAAACATCTAAACTTCAAAATCCTCACCCTCAACTATTGATATATAAAAAATATTTTTCAATAATTTTCTTTGTAAAAGTTTGTAATCTTTAGTTATTTTATAGACAAAATTAAAAGACACTAAAAGTACTATAGTGATTTGATCATACTGTATTTGTGTTTAAAAATTGAAAATTGTATAATATAGTGGATAATAGAGAAAACATGTTTCATGCTTACTAAAAAATGCAAGTATCCTTCAATTATTTTCTTGTTTAAGAAATGTTAAATGTTATGTATGTATTTTAGGATTTAAAAAATAAATCCCAGAAAAATTATATTTGCCCCCCTCTCCCTCTAGAATTAAAATTGACCCCTAAAAAACAAAATCAACCCAACAACCCCCAAATAAAATGGTTTACACATTACCCATGCCTTTTAGTACAAACTATAAACCTATATATATATATATATATATATATATAGAAAGAGAGAGAGAGAGAGAGAGAGATCTAACAATTAATTAACCTCCCAACAGAATTACTTTTCCTCCATGCAACGGTCTGTCTATGTGCTATGGATACTGGAGTAAATAAATAGACCCATTAATTTCTTTTGTCTATGACAAGTTATTAACAAGTAACAACAATAGATATTACTTTTTGTTTTTTTGAGAAAGTTTTAATCTTTGGCGTCCGCTCCTGATGATAGTTTTTTATCATTAGACTAAGATACCAATCGGTTTTTGGTGTAGGCAGGGATTGAACCCCAAATCTTTTATTCAACCATTAGAGATTTTATTAGTTGAGTTAATTGGAACTCACAACAATAAATATTACTAGATATGAAGTGTGGGGCCGAAGGGTCCAAAGATACTCATCCACATATGTATCGGGCCCGAGGCCCAAACCGAGGATGAGGACATATCCGAGGACAAACACGTGGTGTCATAGAGGCCCATAATTGTAGGCGAAGAAGACAGTATTGATCGTAACAGTCCAGAAAACTACGCCGAGGACGAACCTTTCCTTGATTAACCAAGGCCGAGGTACAAAGGAGTGTTTTACCGACAAAGGCAACCTTCCAAACCATGCCATATGAGAAGATAAGTACTACAGGTGAATAGGACAGACCATGATCATGTAGTATTTCTAGGAAAAGTTGCTACCTCCACATTAAATGCACTACAGCTAACTCTCTGGCCGCATTAATGTGGAGGTGATACCTGAACAGTGTGTTTCAGCCTTACAGCTACTGCATCGTGACTTAGAAGATGGGTTGATAGGACAAGTATCAACACTAACCTTCTGGCATGCACGTATAAGGTGGGTAGGAAAAGGAAGGAGAGTATAAAAGAAGATGGTGGCAACAAAAAAAAGGGAGAAAAGGGGGGGAGGAAGAAACACTTTAGCGTTCAGGAACCAAACTTGTAACTTGATTTGAGAATAAAATATAAGAACAGATCACCTGGGACCTTGCCAATGATATTTTTTCTTCAATACAACCCTATTTCTTTTCATCCTCTTATCATCTTAATCTATTTCAATGCTTATTTGATCAATTAAAACCTAGTTTTCCAACCCATTTCTCTACAAATTCGTTGTTTTGGGCTTTTTGGGCCTAAGCCCACCCACATAGTAGGCTGGGATCTCAAACCTAGTCCTTACAATTGGCGTCATCTGTGAGATTACTGGTGTCATAGTGAATTCAACTTTCAACAATGGTAGGTTCAGGTCCACATCAAGTAGAGTTTATGGGCTCTCAGCGTCAAGATCACTTCCGTGATCTTGAACGGCAAAGAGACTGGGAGGGAAGTTTACATACTACCCATACTAGTAGAAGCCAAGTTAAGGGTAAAAGCCATGTCTCTCAGGAGGATAATACCAGAAACATGTAGAGGGAGATTGACCACCTAAGGAGAAGCCTATGTCATGAACAGCGAAGGCGAACCCCATCCAATCTTGATTTCTCTTTTAACAACGAAAAGGATGAGAGCTATAGGTGCAGATCGAGAACTTCCCTTAGCGAGACTTTCTCGTATGATGAAGACTATCATTATGAACGTAGAGATAGAAATTTGTCCTCAGTCGGCCTGGGAAACAACTCTATGAGTAGAGCACTGAACCAGATTGCAAGGTTACCTTTCACACACTGGATTGAGAGAGGGAGACTTCCTCAACGATTTTTCCAACCCACATTCACCATGTACAATGGAAGAACAGACCCTGTGGAGCATGTTAGCCACTTTAATCAAAGGATGGTCGTACACTCCAAGAACAAGCCTTTGATGTGCAAAGTATTCCTGTCCAGTTTGAGGCATGTGGCGATGAGGTGATTTGATAGTTTGAGGACAGGTTCCATCGATTCTTTCAAGGAACTTACTCAAGCATTTGGATCCCGATTTGTCACGTGTAGAAGGGTTCCTCGGCCTTTAGCTTCTTTGTTGTCTTTGTCCATGAGAAAATGAGAAACCTAAAAGACGTATTCAGACAGATATTGGGAGATGTTCAATGAGATAGATGGTGATTTTGACGACGTTGCCATTAGCACTTTTAAACTCAGCCTACTTGTCGAGCATAGCTTAAAGAAGTCTTTGACTGGGAAACCTATTACCAATATACGTCAATTCATGGATCGGATTGACAAATACAAAAGGGTTGAGGAGGACTAGCAGCAAGACAAGAGAAAGGGCAAGGTTATCCCTCAAGATAGAAGGGATTTCAGGTCGGACCGCTACAACCATAACAGATCTCGGAGAGATTTTGCTGGGCAATCTTCACCTGCAGCTGCTCAAGTTATAAACACTGTGTTTAGAAAGCTGGTGCATCAAGTTTTAGAAAAGATCAAGAATGAGCCATACTTCAAATGGCCGAACAAGATGAGTGGAGATCCCTTGTGACGTAACTAAAGCCTTCATTGCCAGTACCACCAGGACCAGGGACATACCACCGAGGACTGTCGAATATTGTGGAATCATCTGGAGCAACTGGTCAAGGAAGGGAAATTACAGCATCTTTTGTACCATCCCAATAGACAAGGTGACCAGTCAAGGTCTGGGAATCAGGAGAATGCTTCCTCAAGGCCCCCAATAGGCACAATCAATGTCATCTTTGTTGCACCTAGGAGGGCTAGTTCACAGCTCTCCGGAGTGATGTCCGTAGCTCGGCTCCCAACTGAGGACACTAGCTTTGGACCGAAGAGGGCCAGAGTAGAAATTCGACCGGCGTTGAGTTTTTTGGATGAAGATAAAGCAGGGACCATTTAGCCACATGATGATACATTGGTGGTAACCCTCAAAATAGGAGGGTATGATGTGAGAAGGGTGATGGTAGACCAGGGCAGTTATGCAGAGATCATCTACCTTGATTTATATAAAGGGCTGAACCTAAAACCTGAGGATCTGATTGCCTATGACTCACCCTTGGTGAGTTTCGATGGGAAGGTTGTTATCCCAAAGGGCCAGATCAGGTTACCTGTTCAAAGAGGCTCAGAAGTAGTGGAAGTGAATTTTATAGTGGTGGATGCATATTCCTCCTAGACGGCCATTGTGGCCAGGCCTTGGCTCGACACCCTAGGGGTTGTTTCTTCAACTTTGCATCAAAAGGTGAAGTATCCATCAGGGGATCGAATTTAGGAACTAGTAGGGGACCAATCCATGGCTAGGTAATGCCTGATGTTCGCAATCTTGCATTAACCAGCAGTTGAATTCTTGGCTTCATCTAAAGAGGGTTTATAGCAGTCAAAGCCTCTAAAATCACTCGCGAAAGAACCAGTCGAGGAGACCAAATGTGAAGATTTAGAGAGATTTGCCATAGGTGATCATCCAGAAAGTTCTTCCAGGTTGAAGCTCAGCTACCACCTTAGGAGAAAAGGGAGCTGGTGGAATTTCTTAAGAAAAACATTGGTATATTCGCTTGGAATGGCTCCGGGAGTGAATCTAAGCTTCATTTGTCATCATTTAAATGTTAGTTCATCTGTTACCCCTAAAAAGCAACCACCTCAGTGTTCATCCAAGGAACATTCCGTCGCTGTCAAAGACGAGGTCATGAAACTTAAGCAGGCCAGGGCTATTAAAGAGGTTTTTTATCCTGAATGGCTGGCTAGCACAGTAGTGGTAAAAAAGAAGACTGGGAAATGGCGCGTATGCGTAGATTTCACTGACTTGAACAGGGCCTGCCCAAAGAACTCTTTTCCTATGCCTCGAATTGACCAATTAGTGGATACAACTATGGGACATCCTCGGATGAGCTTTCTAGATGCCTTCCAAAGGTATCATCAGATACCTTTAGCTTTAGGCGATCAGGAAAAGACAACTTTCGTCACTCATACTGGAAATTACCATTATAAGGTGATACCTTTTGGTTTGAAAAATGTAGGGGTTACCTATCAGAGGACGATGACCAAGATGTTTGAGTCACAGCTAGGAAAAAACATTGAAATCTACATCGATGATATGGTGGTAAAGAGCAAGGTTGAGTTTGATCATGTTAATGACCTCGAAAGTATTTTTCATATCTTAAAGAGATATAAGCTATGGCTTAATACTTCCAAGTGTTCTTTTGGTGTTGGATCAGGGAAGTTCTTGAGCTACATGGTCATGCACCACAGAATTAAAGTCAACCCTGGCCAGATTAAGGCAATTAACAACTTGCAATCACCTCGGAATCCTAAGGAGGTTCAGAGGCTTAAAAGGATGACTACTACTCTAAACCGGTTCATCTCTCGGTCAGCTAACAAGTGTAGACCTTTCTTTCAGTTATTGAATAAGTGGAAGGGATTTGAATGGACCGAAGAGTGTGCCTTAGCTTTCCAACAGTTGAAAGAGTATTTTCGTCTTGGCCACCCATAATGTCTAAACTTGAGGTGGATGAGGTTTTGTTTGCCTACATCGTGGTGGCTTCTCACGCAGTGAGCTTGGTGCTAATACACGTTGATGATGGTGTACAGATGCCAGTTTATTACGTGAGCAAGTCATTACATGAGGCCGAAGTTCGTTACTTACCATTAGAAAGGGCCATTTTGGCAGTAGTGCATGCTACACGAAAGCTTCCCTACTATTTTCAGTCACACACAGTTGTCATCCTAACCTAGCTCCCATTTAAATATCTACTATGAAGTGTGGATTACACAGGAAGAGTTGCAAAATGGGGCACGATTTTAGGAGCTTTTGACATCAAGTACATGCCACGCACCTCTATCAAGGGTCAAGTTCTTGTTGACCTAGTTGCTGAGTTTGTTGAATCCTCGAAAGAAGAAAAGATAAAAGAGCAAAACATGGATGGAAAATTGGTTGGAATGATCTCAGTACAAGAACTTGCATCCTGGAAAGTTTATGTTGATGGTGCAGCGAACCATAAGGGATCTGGAGTGGGACTAGTCTTGATATCTCCAGAGAGCATCACGATCAAAAAATCCTTAAGATTAGGCTTCTCAGCTACAATCAATGAAGCTGAATATGAAGCTTTGTTGGAAGGGATGATCATGGTACAAAAAATGGGTGGAAAGGAAGTGGAATTGATCTCTGATTCAAGATTGGTATTTGGCCGAGTCCAATGAGAGTTGGAAGCCAGAGATCCCATAATGCAAGAGTACTTAAACCAAGTTACGCATTTAAAGTCTAAGTTTGAATCTTTCAATCTATCACAAGTCCCTAGAAGTAAAAATACACATGCGGACTCCCTTACTACATTGGCAACCTTCTTGACACAAAGTTTACCTCGGGTAATTCTCGTAGAAGACTTATGTAGGCCTACCGAGGTAGGAAGAACCGTAGCTCATGTTAATCAAATAAGGGCGGGTCCTAGCTGGATGGACTCTATTGTTTTGTTCCTCAAGGAAGATGTTTTTTCAAAGGATAAGTCTGAGGCTGACAAAGTGCAAAGAAAAGCTCCTCGGTTCTGGTTGTCCGAGGACCAAAAGTTGTATAAGAGGTCTTTTTCTAGCCCATATCTGCTGTGTGTACACCCGGAGGCGGTTGAGCTAATCCTGGAAGAATTGTATGAAGGAATTTGTGGAAGCCATACGAGGGGCAAGTCTTTATCACATAGGGCCCTTACGCAAGGCTATTGGTGGCCGAAGATGCAGAAAGAAGCAGAGGACAATGTAAAGAAGTGTGACCAGTGTCAGAGGTTTGCCCCAAACATTCATCAACTTGGTGGAGTCCTTAATCCTCTCTCCAGTCATTGGCCTTTCGCTTAGTGGGGCTTGGATATTGTTAGCTCTTTCCCTAAGGCAGCAGGGAACAAGATGTATTTGCTGGTCAGCATAAACTACTTCACCAAGTAGGTTGAAGCCGAACCACTAGCAAACATCAGGGAAGTGGAAGCCAAATAGTTTGTTTGGAAGAACATTGTCACTAGGTTTGGAGTCCTTTACACCCTCATCTCGGACAATGATTTGCAATTTGATAGCAAGGCTTTTAGGAGATATTGCTACAACCTGGGCATAACAAATAGATATTGGCATATCCACAGAGGAATGGACAAGCTGAAACTGTCAATAAGGTTATAGTAAGTGGACTCAAAAAGAGACTGGATGATGCAAAGGGGAAATGGGTCGAAGAGCTATCACACGTCCTATGGACTTACCGGACCACGCCTTGTAGATCCACAGGAGAGATGCCTTTTTCAATGACATATGGGGCCGATGCTGTTATTCCTCTAGAAACTGGATTCCCCACCCTAAGAACAAGTTCTTTCACTCCGAGTAGCAACGATGGGTTATTGGAGAAGAATTTAAATTTAATTGAAGAACGAAGAGAAAATGCCATGGTCCAATTGGCATATTATCAACACAAGTTCAAGCAAGGGTATGATGCTAACGTAGAGCTAAGGTCGCTAATAGTGGGGGACTTGGTCTTAAGAAAGGTTGTGGGAGCTGCCAAGAATCCAGCATGGAGGAAGTTAGGACCCAACTGGAAGGGCCATATCGTATAACATTAGTGGTTGGGACAGACGCGTATTATCTTGAAGATCTAAAGGAAAGGGCTGTACCTCGTCCCTGGAATGTAAATAATCTTAGAAGATATTATTATTAATACAAGTTTTCTTCACCTTCTTCGGGTTTGTTATATTATTTATCTTGCGCCTTTACCATTATTCAAAGTATCAAATAGAATATTGGTCATGCTTGGCTTCTCAAATCACATACCTTAGGAAAATTGATATCTTTTAATTAATTTTTTAAGTGTTAAATAGAACTTCAGTTATGCCTAGTTCCTCAGACCATCTGGTTTGGGAAAATTAACACAGTATGACATCATTCTAAGTATCAAATAGAATCTTAGTCATGCTTGGCTTCTCAGTCCACATACCTTGGGGAAATTGATATCTTTCAATTAATTTTCTAAGTATTAAACAGAACCTCAGTTATGCCTGGTTCCTTGGACCATCTTTTTTGGGAAAATTAACACAATATGACATCATTCTAAGTATCAAATAGAACCTTGGTCATGCTTGGCTCCTCAGACCACATACCTTGGGAAAATTGATATCTTTCAATTAATTTTCTAAGTATCAAATAGAACTTCAGCTATGCCTGGTTCTTCGGACCATCTGCTTTGGGAAGGTTAACACATCATGACAACTATCTAAGTATCAAAGAGAAAATGGGTAATGCTTGGAATCTCATACCACATGCCTTGGATAGATTAATCTTTTCCTTTGAATGACTATATGTCAGGGCAAAATCTTATTTATAATAGACTGTGTGAGATATATATATATATATATATATGTACAGTAAGTTAATTTCCTTTGTTGACTACTTTGGTACTGGATATAATCACTCCAATTAGCAATGATTTTCATTGAAACAAGAGTTCCAAATAGATGCTTATGAGCACCACTTAAAGCATTTACGGGCATACCTCTATTTGCGTAAAACTGGACCATTTTTTTGACCCTCGTGAGCATCACTTAAACCTAAATACTTATTACAATACTGTGTATGTTCAAAAAATTAAGTTTATGCTTTGCCAAGGTGATTAACTCAATAAAATTCAACTGCTTTTACTGCTGATCATATGAAGCAGGACAATTACTCTTTACCCAAGTAAGTTAGTGAAAGAAGTGTTATCTTATCATTACTTTCATTGGGTTTTAGCTAAAATGCAACTGATATCAATTTCAGTACATAAATCACAAGAAAAAAGAAAATACCCATAACTTTCATTACATAAAAGCCTTCAAATAAGGCAGAATAAGTACAAAAAAGATAAGTTGATTAGAAACTGGGAAAGTAAAAAAAAAAAAAAAAAAGGGTGTGACCTATTTCTTCATTTTTATTACAAGTTTGTCTTTTAGATCTTTGAGAGGTTGAGTGCTTGCTATCGTGGTGGGCACTTCGGCCTTATCCTTAGGATCCTCTTTTGGGAGTATGGAAAAGGTTGCCAATACTAGCTCCATAGCTTGAGAAGTTTCTTTTTCTTTGGAGGCATCCTTTAGAGCAAAAGGAGGAAGGTCAGAACCTTGGACTATCTTTGAAGTGTCTTCGGCCTACTTTAACTCATCTGTAATAGTGTTAGCTGCAAGAGGAGCCTTGAGTGGGCCGCCTTGAACTTCACCTGCCTCTGAAGACGATGGGTCGACCTTAGTGTCCGAAGAGCTTGAAGGGCATATGGCTGGGGGGTAGTAGATATTTTCTGCTCTCCTGGGCACAGAGGAAGCCTCAACCCTAGCTTGGTTGAGGGTTTCACCCCATGTTAGGGCACAGTAAGTTCTACATATAGCTGGGACCTCAGCCCTAAGGGAGTCCTCGGTCTCGGCCACCCCAACCTCATACCTATGCTGCTCAGCTTCGTCCTTACCCTTCTCTACCTCTTCCTTGGCTTTCTCGGCTAAAACTCTGGCTTTCTTGGTTGAAACTCTGGCTTTCTCGACCTCTTCCAATTTCTTTTTCAATGTGGCAATTTGGGTCTTTGAGGTGGCCAGTTGGTCTTCAACACCCCGCAGCTACAGCCTTTGCCTCTCAGCCTATCTCTCAACATTCTCCAAGGCAGCTATTGTGTATTTTCTTTCTTTTTCCTCTTCTTGTAGCTTCTTTTTGAGCTCTTGAATACTCTTTCACCTGCCAGTGGCAGGAGCTGGCCATCTCTTCTGCTCGGAAGGAGGATTGAACAACCTGCCAAACAAAAAATGGGTTGGATAAGGAAAATAAGTTGAGTATAACGAAAAAAGAGAAAAAGGTTAAGTGGAATCATACCATAACCAAATATCTTTTGAGGCTGAGGCTAAGGAAGACCTCATGCCTCCTCATGGACTGCAGCTCAACCATGTCTCTGGGAAGTAGCAGAGCTTGCTCCACTGCGTCGGCCACGTAGCCGGCCTTTTCGCCTTGGAAGTCCCTAATGGAAGCATCATCTAGTAAGGGAGCCCCATTTAACATTGGGGCTGGAAGCTAGGCTGCGGGCTTGGGCAGAGGGTTACTCATTCTCTCGTTACCTTTTTGCCTCATTTTGGCCTATTTGGATGCTCTTTGAACCTTGTCCTCGCAAGGGGGAAGGGTTGGTCCAGCTTCTATCACCTCTTTCCCTTTTTGCTATCTCTTTCTCTTCAGGTCAGCCGGTTAGGGAAGGGGCAGAGAAGATGGAGGAGTGGGAGGCTTGGTACGGGCTGCCTTTCCAAGTGCATCCCTCCCAGGTTGGGACTTTATTAAATCAAGCAAACTTGATTTGGATTTACGTTAAATGCCTATCTCGTCAATTATTGGGGAGAAGTGTGGGCTAAGATTAGGGATAGAAGTTTTTAAGGATGAGACTCGATTGAAAACTTCAAACTCGTCCTCAGAATCTGTCACTTCTACAACTTCTTCTTCTTCTGAATTGGTGATGCGAGACGAAGTGGCAACTCTGGTAAATTGTTGTGATGAAGAGGCCCTTGCTTTTGGTATGCCTGTTGGTATTGGAGTTGAACCTTGGACACCTTCAGTTTTTGGACCAGGAAGAAGAATGGGGTATGTGGAGAATGTACCTTCTGGGATTAGAGTGCCCTCAGGAAGGAGAAATCCTTCCATAGCAACGTTGATGCAATGTAGGCGTGGGTCGTGAGCTTTTATCACACACTTGGGTACTTGGAAAGCACGAGAAATGGGTGTGATTCCTAGTATCAAGTGAGCTGCCTAGAGTTGACCGTTGTCTTCGTTTACAAACACCTCAGATCTGAGAATTTTGTCTAAGCCCTCCCTGTTAACCAAACTGAAACTTGACTCGGTGGCGCGTCTATCTGCAAAAGTCATGAGGTATAGATCGTTAAAAGCAAAACAACACAAATCAAAATAAGGTAAAGAATAAATCATTTTTCCTACTTCTAGAACTACACCTAGTTGCCCCCCTCTCATCGGGCAGGGAAGGCCATTGTGCTATTCCCCTGACACGATCAAGAAGTCCTTATTTAGCCCTTTACTAGACTCGGGGAGGCATTATATAAGCTTGATTTCGGGCTGCCTCGTCTTCAAGTAATACCCTTTCCTCTTTAAATGATGGAGATTATATACCCAATTAACATCATGGTGGGTCAACCCTAACTCCATTTTCTCGTTTAAGGCATCCACTCACCCTAATATCCTAAATACGTTGGGAACACATTGGGTGGGTGCTAAACGGTAGAACCTAAGGTAGTCCCTCATAACCGTCCCCACTGGGATTTTTATGCCACCTTCTATGAAGGCAATCATGGGGATCGCTACCTCACCTTCTTGCCATCACTCGAATCACTCCCCCTCCTCACAATATCTAAGGTTAATGTTGGGAGGGATTCTATAGTGAGCCCTAAAACTCGCCATTCCCTCTTCGGATTCTACAAAACACTTAAACCTACCCATTCTTTCAAGAATATTCAGGAGGGCACTAAAGAGAAATGGAAGAAGAACTAAAGCCAAGGAGTGAAAATGCATAAAGGAAAGGAAAATACACGAAAAGATGAGTTGTAGAGATTTTTGGATACTTACAGAATTAGGGAAATTGTCCTTGGACAGACTTCTAATAGTAGTAGAGGCACGAGTAAGTGAGAGATATTAGTAGGTTCAATGTATGTGCACTAGAGTTTAAATGAATGCTAAAGCAAGTTGAAGGCTTGATTTGGAGGTTATTTATATCAAAGGAAAAAAGGTACAAGTGGGAAAATTCTCGCTCCCATCCCAACGAGATTCTTATCCATTCAATCTACATCACAACGTAGAACGTGGGGGACAAGGAATAGCCAGAATTTAATGAGGGCGCGCTTCAGACGCTGAAGCGTCAGGAGCATGCCTTGGGCAATTAAAAAGGCACTTGTACTGGGGGAGGACAAGACATGATGAGCCCAAAACATGCCTGAGAATATCAAAATCCTCATTTCAGCCCGAGGTGCCAAAAAGCAGGATTTTGAAGAGCTATTGTGAGGCCAGAGGGTCCAAAGATACTCATCCACATATGTATTGGGCTCGAGGCCCAAACCGAGGACGAGGACATGTCCGAGATCAAACATATGGTGTCATAGAGGCATATAGTTGTAGGCGAAGAAGACAGTGTTAATCGTAACAGTCTAGGAAACTACGCCAAGGACGAACCCTTCCTTGATTAACCAAGGCCGAGGTACGAAGAAGTGTTTTACCGACAAAGGCAACCTTCCATACCATTCCATATGAGAAGATAAGTACTACAGGTGAATAGGACAAAATGTGATCATGTAGTATCTCCAAGGAAAGCTGCTACCTCCACATTAAATACACTGCAGCTAACTCTCTGACCGCATTAATGTGGAGGTGATACATGAACAGTGTGTTTCAGCCTTACAGCTACTGCATCGTGACTTAGAGGATGGGCTGATAGGACAAGTATCAACACCAACCTTATGGCATGCACGTGTAAGGTGGGAAGGAAAAGGAAGGAGAGTATAAAAGAAGATGGTGGCAACAAAAAAAAAGGGAGAAAATAGGGGAGGAAGAAACACTGTAGCGTTTAGGAACCAAACTTGTAACTTGATTTGAGAATAAAATATAAGAACAGATCACCTCGGACCTTGTCGAGGACGATTTTTCTTCAATACAATCCTATTTCTTTTCATCCTCTTATCATTTGAATCTATTCCAACGTTTGTTTGATAAACTAAAACCTAATTTTCCAACCCATTTCTCTACAAATTCATTGTTTTGGGCTCTTTGGGCCTAAGTCCACCCACGTAGTGGGCTGGGATCTCAAACCTGGTCCTTACATGAACATATTGACAATTTGGCAGTAATATGAAATTAGTTATTGATTTATGGTAGACTATTTGTTAGAGTTAATTTTCAATGTCTAGTATTAGTAAGTTGCTTTTATGTGGGATTCTATAATACTATTGTGTACCACCAAATGTGAAACTATGTCATTCTCAAAAAAATGTGAAACTATGTGGGTATAGTTATGTGGTGATTGTTTGTATTGTTATTTATCATTTTTCTTTTCGTAACTAATTAGTTTTTCAAAAAGAAATACAAATATTTTAGAAGTCAATGTTACTGATTCAATATTACCTACCTTTAATGATGATATCCAAAATTTTGAAATTCCAATTTCATAAAAAAAAAAAAAAAAAAACATTTAATTGTGGAGGAAAATTTTCTAAGGAACTCTTTAAATATTTGTTGAATCTTTTTTAATATCCAATAGACTTTAGTTTGGATTCACATGAAAAAAATTGTATTCATGTTTGACCTCCCCTAATTTCAAATCTTGGTTCTATCCTTGCTGGACTCTTCTGTTTGGCAAAGGTGGATTCGAGAAGAAATAAACTAAGTCATGCTCAACATTCACAACACCCTCCAAGACCTTAACCAAGATGGACATGAAAGGCCTTTTTGTGAAATCATTTTGCAAGCACCATGTTGCAACCCTCATCGTATTCACCACTTCTTCTCTATGTAAATGCATATCTTCATTGTAATTATCAACCAAATTTAACAATGGTTCCTCCTCAATCTTTTTTGTTGAATAGATCAACTAAATGCATTGCTTCCTCTTATTGAGAGTGATCAAACTTTCTCCTTCCACACAGTATCTCCAAGATCACTATTCTAAAGAGATTAACATCTACTTTTTCTATAATTACTGAATTCAACCATTATAGGAGCCATATAACCAAGGGTTCCTCTCATAGCTATCACAATATGCTCTGGTCAAGATTGATTAGTATAGACAATCTGAAATCATAGACTTCTGCACTGAAGTTCTCATCTAAGAAGATGTTATGGGGTTTTATATCCATGTGAATTATTTTTTGTCTGCAATCCTTATGTAAATAAGCTAGCTAGGCTATGTTTAAGTTTTTAGATATTATATAGCTAGATAGATATAGATATTATTATTATTATTATTATTATTTCTTTCTTTTAATCGAATAAAATTGGGACTATTTTGACATAATTTGTGAAGCTAGCTTTAAAAAAAAAAAAAAAAAAAAAAAAAAAAAAAAAACATCATTTCAATTTTCAACCTAATATTAGTTTTTTGAGAAATGAAAATAAAATTAATCTAAAAATATATTGATCAATAATAATAGTAAAATATATAAATAATTATATGCTAATATAAGTTTCATACACAATATCTTATTAATGTAAAATCAATATATATTGGCTTCACTATTGGATGGGAGCATATGTCCATCTTAAAATAGTTACCATATTAAGAATACATTTAATCAAGAATTTGTTTTTACATATACGAGATATGGGGTTTGGATCCTAGTTATACCAAAAACCAATTGATGTATTGACCTTGTAGGGACAAGGCCCAAAAACGGTGTAGTGGGCCTTAGGCCTTACCCGAGGACGTTGGAATGTCCGAGGAGAGATAAATAGTAGAGGGTCATTCCAGTTCAATGCCACAAAAGTAAGAAAAGAGTTGAAGACGGTCCGAGGAGCGGTGTCTCCTTGGACAATACGAACAATGCTCCTTTACATATTCCAGTCACAAAAATGACCTCAATAGAGACACCAGTGTCAAAGGCATGTTGCGTAAGCCCACGAGAAGGAAGGAGACCCAAAAGTATCTAAGGAAAGGGTGTTATCTCCACATTAAATGCATTGCAGCTACTTTTCTGGCCACATTTATGTGAAAAAGACCCTGAACAGTGTTTTTTTGGTCACCGCAACTCACAGAGGGGCTAGAGGAGATGTCTATACTCAAGTAACAATCCAAATTATTGACAAGTGAAGGGTAAAGATGGTCCAAGAGGAACTATATAAGGAGGGAGACCATCCATGATAAAGGGGGAGAAAAGAAGGGGGGAAGAAATGGAACTACAATTGTATTCAGTTTCATTAACCTATACAAATCTCTGCCTCCTCGGCAATATGTCCACACCAACCTTACGTACTTAGTTCTTGCATGATCGTCTTTCAAACACTTCCTAGCCATTGTCAAATGCACTAGGACCTAGTTCTTGGACCCACTCTCTACAAATTTATTGTACTGGGCTCATTAACCCACAATCCCATATCTTTGGGCCTGGGCTGCCAATCGTGTCCATATAGGCCTAATGAAAAAAAACCAATCATCTTAGAGTGAGTAATATAAAGTAAAATTCTATTATATCTATTTTTTTTTTTTTTTTTTTTTAAATCTACATATATTCATTAAAAATTACTATTAAAAAAAAAAACTGCATAATCAATAATAAATGTCAAATCAGGGCAAGCTTAATAAGCTCCATAATATAAGAAGCCTCCAAAGCCTGTGTGATACAACAAACTGCTGTGCCAACTACCATTTAGGAGAGAAACTTGACCAAAGTGAACATAACTAAACTAAATTGCGCCAAAGTGGACCAAATAGACCGAACTGACTTAAATGCACCGACATAGATTGGAGTAGTTTTTTTTTTTTTTTTTTGAGAAACAATCGAAGTAGATTAAATAGATTACATTGCCACATTTCAAACCTCTTGCCTTTCACGGAGACAAGGCTGCCTATAAACAAAAGTGAAAAGATGGAACATAAATTGTACTTTCTATATGGATTACATTTTTTGTTACTTCTAAGACCTGAAGTTGGATAGCCGAGCAACACAACAGAAGTCCCCACAGCATAGCCCTCCCTTGCTTCGTCCACAAATTCCATAAACCTCCATTTGTGAGCCTAGTTTTTCCCTTCCCTTCTTGTTCTTGGTTTTCATAAGAAATCAAATGGATGGTTTTACCTCTCGGACAATTTTTTTGAGCTGGAACTAAATTTAGAGGAATTGCCTAATCCTCTAATGTTCCATTGGAGGCTCATTTGGGCCAGCCCTCCAAAAGCCCCATGATGTCAGTTTGCACCAAAAACACCCATTGGGCTTTTATTCTTCTTTTGCAATGCTTTTGTGTACTACTATGCTCTGCATTTTCTCGCCCTGCGTTGAGTCATAATGGTTAAATGGATCTGTGGTAACTAGAGGTGAGTATGGGCAAGTATCAGGTGGGTTATTTTCATGGAGTGGGCTTTCTCTTATTAGGCTCAGCATGGCAAAATTATACAGCCATGTATCTGGGTCCAGTCCTTCTAAAGGGATCGTATGCAGTCCCTGGTCCATGGGCTTAATAGAATCAGCAAAGCTTGTAGAACCATGGGCTTGATAGAATCACATTTAAAAAAAACTTTATATATATATATATATATTTTTTTTTTTTTTATGTGGGTAAATTTTCTGTTGCTTTATGATAGGTGTAGGGTTTGCTTTTTGGTTGCCCAGAACCCAAGGGATATGGGTCAAAGGCCCATCGAATCCAAAACAATGAATTTGTAGAGAGTGGATCGAAGGTTTAGGCGCTGGCCAGCGTTCACGAAGCGTGAACTCCTTTCCCCTTTATTGAAAAATACTTAGAACAGTTTACAACTGGAGGGTGCTCCTCGGCCCCTGAGGCTTCTTTCCCTCTTTTCTCTTTCTTTCCCCCCCCCCTCACTCTGGAGGGATTCCCTTACATTATATACCCTTTACCCAACCAATCCTAACCCTACACTTGTTGAGCGATCTGGACATTACTCAGGTGCTTGTCCCATCAGCCGCCTTCTTAGTCTCTTTGGGAGTCGCGGCAACCAAGGCGACGCTGGTGCGGGGTCCTTTCCTCATTAATGCGGCCAGGGCGGTAGTCAGGTACATTTAATGCGGAGGTGACCGTTTGTCATGAGCTTGTCCCTCAAGTTCTCGGACGTCCGATGATGGGGTCGTCCTCGGATTTAGGGTGCCTTCTCGGCTCGGGCCTTCGGCCCAGGAACGAAGTGGGCTGGGCCGTAGGATTCTTTTGCCCCACAATAGCCCCTCAAAATCTTGCTATTCGCATCCTCGGGCGGAGAGGAGGATTTTGATGTCCTCGGGCTTGTGACGCGTCCCATCGAGTTTGGCCCTCTGTTAGTACTAGAGTCTTTTCAACTGCCCCAGACGTGTTAATGGTGCCTCGAAGCGCGCAATGCGCTATTCATTAAATCAAGACGGCTCTGTGCTCCCCACGTTCAACGGGAGGATGATAATCCAACGGTGGGGAGTCACCTAACATTTATGGGCGGAAAAACCCGCGTGGCTCCTTGATTTGGGGTATAAATACCCATTTGAAAGGCCGGTTCCTCTGTTTATTCACACTCAAGAGTCTACATTTCCAGCATAAAAAGCCTGTCCGAGGAGCTTCTACTCATTTCTGTAAGTCACTCTATCTCTCTTTGAACTTTCTCCTTCTCCATCTCTTCCTCTTTTTCATTTGCTCTCTCTTAGCTCGCTTAGGCTTCATTCGGGATGGGTAGATTTAAGAAATACGTTTACACTGAGGAGGCGATGGAGAAATTCATCGCCGATTATAAGATACCGGCCAATGTGGGCTTAAGGTATTGTGAGGAGGGCGAGTGGCGCTTTCGGAGGCAGGAGGGTGAAGTGGTGATTCCCATCGTTGCCTTCGTTGAAGGTGGCATGAGGATACCCATGGGGTCGGTGAAAAGGGACTACCTGACGTACTTCCGGCTAGCCCCCACCCAGTGTGCCATCAACGTCTTTAGGATTCTGGGCTGTGTGGACGCCCTGAACGAGAAGATGGGACTGAGATTGACCCACCATGACGTTAACTGGTGTTATAACCTCCAGTGCCTGAAGGGCAAATCTTACTATCTGAAGACTAGGGACGATAGGGTCCGGCTTATCCAGTGCCTCCCTGAATCCAGCAAGGGGCTGAACAAGGACTTCCTCATCGTGTCTAGAGAGTAGCATGATGGCCTTCACTGCCCAACGACGGAGGGGACCCCAGGTGGGCAGTGGGAAGATGGGGGGAGGGCTCTAGGATCCTGACCAGTTCCATTCTTTACTTTGTCCATTTCTTTTTGCACCGTCTGGTTTCTAATGTGAATGTGTTTCCTCTTGCAGATCCGCACGCTTTCACGCGCCATTTCGGCTTGATCAACCGGGAAGACTTGCAAAAGGCATTGAGGGCAGAGGTTTTCGTGAACGAGGCCGACAATCAGGTTAGGGCCGCTCACTAGATCTTGAAATATGACCCGACTCACAAGTCATTTGTGGCGCCGAAGTACGTGATCAGAGCAAAGGATCCTCGGCTTCGGAAAATAACCGTGACCGAGGACGGGTTTCGGTTTCCCGAGGTGCCCTCCACATCAGAAGGCGTGACACCTGCGGGTCCCTCCTCCTCCCTTAGATCCTCAGAGGCTGCCGAAGAAGGCCTAGAGAAGGAAGAGGAAGTTGCTGACTTTGGCCCCGCCGAGGACGAGTTTGACGTGTTTGAACAAGTCCATCAGTCCAAGGACCCTTCGGGAGACTTGGGTGACCCTTGTCTGACAGAAGCAGATCTCTAAACGCCTACGTCCCCTCCTCGGCGCGAGATGGGTTACAAGAAGAGGCCCTAACCTAGCCTGTCGGATCTGATCGAAGGCCAATCGGGGAAATCCAAGCCAGAGCTTCCTCCTCCTCCTCCCAAGACTCGCTCTGCTTAGGGTAGGTCGGCCCCTACCCAGTCAAGGCCTCCTCCTTCTCCGCCCAAGACGAGTCTGTCTTCTAGGCACGAGCCCTCTGATCCTAAGCACAAAAAGGATAAGGGCAAAAGGCCAGCTGAGGAAAAGTCCGGGTCCCCCCGGGAGGAGGATGATACTCGGCGGCCATCCAAACAGCTGAAGATAGGCTCCCGAGGCCAGGATAAACAGGTTGACGCCCAGCCCGAGCCTCAGGCCTGGCTTCCTGCCCCAATGCTCCATGGGGGGCCGCTGAGGGAAGATTCCTCCCTCAGGGATTTCAAAGAGGGCGAAGGCGCGTACGTGGCCGACGCGTTGGAAAGGTGCCTGCTACTCCCAGCTGACATGGCGGAGCTGGGAACTATGAGGAGCAGGGAGTCTTCCTCTGTCTCATGCGGTATTTGGGAATGGTAAGTCCCTCAACACTTATGACTTTTCCAGTTTTAGTTTTCTCTTCCCCTTTTCTGAGCTCGGCTAACCGTGTACTCGTCTTGTCGGGCAGGCCATTCAGGCCACTTATAGGTTGGAGGACGTGGCCCATGACCAGGGGAAAGCCATGGACGTGGAGCGTGAGAAACGCCTAAAGGCCACACGGACCCTTAAAAACTCTGAGGCTGATCTTGCCAAGGCCCGGGAGGAGCTGAGGGCGATGACCAGTGCTCGGGATACTACCCTATCAGGCCTCGCCGGCTTCCAAAAGCAGGCCGAAGATTACTCAAAGCGCCTGGGTGAGGCAGAGGAGCAGCTGAAGACTGCAAAGGAGCTGCTTGCTGATCTGCCAAAGAAGGTGGCTGCCGCCGAGGGGGACAAGAGGGCAGCTGAGTGGGCAAGGGACGAGACCGTGAGGGCCAAGTTTAAGGCCGACCAGGGCAGGGAGGAAGCCTTGGCCACTAAGCAAGAAGCCGAGGAGGAGGCCTATGCTGCGGGGATGGCAGAGACAGAAGCAGCCTTTAAGGCTCAAGTCCCTGGGTTGTGCAGGCGCTACTCTGCTGAGGTTTGGAGGGAGGCCCTTAGACAGGCTAGGGTCGAGGCCTCGTCCAACTTGTGGAAGGAGGAGAGTGTGTACTACCCTCCTGCCATCTGCGAGGCAACTCCAGGTGGCGCTGAGGCCGGGGAGGTTGCAGAGGAAGCCGGTGCTGCTACGGGTGAGGACACCTCAATCGTTGATCCCCCGGGTGAGCTTGTCCAAGGAAGTGACCCTTCTGAGGTAGCCGGGTCAGGTGAGGGCCCCATTGAGGAAGCGCCCCAGGAGGTTGCGGAGTCCACCTCTGAAGCTGAGGTTCCTGCTGCTGAGGAGGCAGCCGTTCCTGCCGCGTCTTCGCAGGCTGTCCCTTCTGGCCAAAGCTCAGAAGGCCCTGAAGCTGCTATGGTCCAGCCCCTTGCTGAGGGAGGAAAATAAGTAGGCAGGGCAGGCCCCTCGACGCCGTTGTCTCCCCTGTCTTTTGCATCTTTCCTTTTCCTTTTTTTTTTTAGATTGTAATGTGGTGTTCATCATGTAATCCTTATGGATTTAATGAAATACTAGTTTTGTTTCTTTTCCTACTGGTTGTGGTTGTTCGCTTACTCGTACGCTATCCGCTTTTTCTTTACTTATATGATTTAAATTTCAATTGCATCTCGGCCAATCGCGGCATCAATTATTATAGCGAGGGCATGTATGCTTGGGTGGACCCATTGTTCCCTAAGGGCCAGGTAGAAAATTCCTTGAGTAGACACTTAGGATCCCCTTGAAGTAGTTGGCTTCCCCACAGGCTTGAGTCCGAGGACCATACAGTGCTTTTGGTTCTGTCTAACACTTAGAATCCTCTGAAGGAGTTAGTTTCACCATAGGTCTGAGTCCAGGGACCATGCAGTGCTTTCGGTTCTGTCTAACACCTAGAATCCTCTGAAGGAGTTAGTTTCCCCATAGGCCTGAGTCTTGGGACCATGCAGTGCCTTGGTTCTGTCTAACACTTAGGATCATCTGAGGTGGTTAGTTTCCCCGTGAGCCTGAGTCCGAGGACCATACAGAGCCTTGGTTCTGTCTAACACCTAAGGTCATCTGAGGTGGTTAGTTTCCCCATGAGCCTGAGTTTGAGGACCATGCAGAGCCTTGGTTCTGTTTAACACTTGGTCTTCTGAAGTAGTTAGTTTCCCCATAGGCCTGAGTCCGAGGACCATGCAGAGCCTTGGTTCTATCTAACACTTGTTCTTTGAAGTAGTTAGTTTCCCCATAGGCCTGAGTCCGAGGACTATGCAGAGCCTTGGTTCTATCTAACACTTGGTTTTCTGAAGTACTTAGTTTCCCCAGAGGCCTGAGTCCGAGGACCATGCAGAGCCTTGGTTTTGTCTAACACTTGGTCTTCTGAAGTAGTTAGTTTCCCCAGAGGCCTGAGTCCGAGGACCACGCAGAGCCTTGGTTCTGTCTAACACTTGGTCCTCTGAAGTAGTTAGTTTCCCCATAGGCCTGAGTCCGAGGACCATGCAGTGCTTTCAATTCTGTCTAACACCTAGAATCCTCTGAAGGAGTTAGTTTCCCCATAGGCCTGAGTCCGAGGACCATGCAGAGCCTTGGTTTTGTCTAACACTTGTTCTTTGAAGTAGTTAGTTTCCCCATAGGCCTGAGTCCGAGGACTATGCAGAGCCTTGGTTCTATCTAACACTTGGTTTTCTGAAGTAGTTAGTCTCCCCAGAGGCCTGAGTCCGAGGACCATGCAGAGCCTTGGTTCTGTCTAACACTTGGTCTTCTGAAGTAGTTAGTTTCCCCATAGGCCTGAGTCCGAGGACCACGCAGAGCCTTAGTTCTGTCTAACACTCGATCCTCTGAAGTAGTTAGTTTCCCCATAGGCCTGAGTCCGAGGACCATGCAGAGCCTTGGTTCTGTCTAACACTTGTTCTTTGAAGTAGTTAGTTTCCCCATAGGCCTGAGTCCGAGGACCATGCAGAGCCTTGGTTCTGTCTAACACTTGGTCTTCTGAAGTAGTTAGTTTCCCCATAGGCCTGAGTCCGAGGACCATGCAGAGCCTTGGTTTTGTCTAACACTTGGTCTTCTGAAATAGTTAGTTTCCCCATAGGCCTGAGTTCGAGGACCATGCAGAGCCTTGGTTCTGTCTAACACTTGGTCTTCTAAAGTAGTTAGTTTCCCCATTGGCCTGAGTCCGAGGACCATGCAGTGCTTTCAGTTCTGTCTAACACCTAGAATCCTCTGAAGGAGTTAGTTTCCCCATAGGCCTGAGTCTTGGGACCATGCAGTTCCTTGGTTCTGTCTAACACTTAGGATCATCTGAGGTGGTTAGTTTCCCCGTGAGCCTGAGTCTGAGGACCATGTAGAGCCTTGGTTCTGTCTAACACTTGGTCTTCTGAAGTAGTTAGTTTTCCTATAGGCCTGAGTCCGAGGACCGTGCAGAGCCTTGGTTCTGTCTAACACTTGGTCTTCTGAAGTAGTTAGTTTCCCCACAGGCCTGAGTCCAAGGACCATGCAGAGCCTTGGTTCTGTCTAACACTTGGTCTTCTGAAGTAGTTAGTTTCCCCATAGGCCTGAGTCCGAGGACCATGCAAAGCCTTGGTTCTGTCTAACACTTGATTTTTGAAGTAGTTAGTTTCCCCATAGGCCTGAGTCCGAGGACCGTGCAGAACCTTGGTTCTATCTAACACTTGTTCTTTGAAGTAGTTAGTTTCCCCATAGGCTTGAGTCCGAAGACCATGTAGAGCCTGGGTTCTGTCTAACACTTGGTCTTCTCAAGTAGTTAGTTTCCCCATAGGCCTGAGTCCGAGGACCGTGCAGAGCCTTGGTTCTGTCTAACACTTGGTCTTCTGAAGTAGTTAGTTTCCCCATAGGCCTGAGTCCGAGGACCATGCAGAGCCTTGGTTCTGTCTAACACTTGGTCTTCTGAAGTAGTTAGTTTCCCTATAGGCCTGAGTCCGAGGACCATGCAGAGCCTTGGTTTTTCCTAACACTTGGTCTTCTGAAGTAGTTAGTTTCCCCATAGGCCTGAGTCCGAGGACCATGCAGAGCCTTGGTTCTGTCTAACACTTGGTCTTCTAAAGTAGTTAGTTCCCCCATAGGCTTGAGTCCGAGGACCGTGCAGTGCTTTCAGTTCTGTCTAACACCTAGAATCCTCTGAAGGAGTTAGTTTCCCCATAGGCCTGAGTCCTGGGACCATGCAGTGCCTTGGTTCTGTCTAACACTTAGGATCATCTGAGGTGGTTAGTTTCCCCGTGAGCCTGAGTCCGAGGACCATGTAGAGCCTTGGTTCTGTCTAACACTTGGTCTTCTAAAGTAGTTAGTTTTCCCATAGGCCTGAGTCCGAGGACCGTGCAGAGCCTTGGTTCTGTCTAACACTTGGTCTTCTGAAGTAGTTAGTTTCCCCACAGGCCTGAGTCCAAGGACCATGCAGAGCCTTGGTTCTGTCTAACACTTGGTCTTCTGAAGTAGTTAGTTTCCCCATAGGCCTGAGTCCGAGGACCATGCAAAGCCTTGGTTCTGTCTAACACTTGATTTTTGAAGTAGTTAGTTTCCCCATAGGCCTGAGTCCGAGGACCGTGCAGAACCTTGGTTCTATCTAACACTTGTTCTTTGAAGTAGTTAGTTTCCCCATAGGCCTGAGTCCGAAGACCATGTAGAGTCTAGGTTCTGTCTTACACTTGGCCTTCTCAAGTAGTTAGTTTCCCCATAGGCCTGAGTCCGAGGACCGTGCAGAGCCTTGGTTCTGTCTAACACTTGGTCTTCTGAAGTAGTTAGTTTCTCCATAGGCCTGAGTCCGAGGACCATGCAGAGCCTTGGTTTTGTCTAACACTTTCATTTCTCTGTAAGTAGGGGTTTGTCCTCGGAATGCTTTGCTGGAGACGATTCCTCCTTCGGACAGATTATGATCTTACACGTGGCGTTGACCTTGCCTCCAGCTCGAGCCCCCATCTTTTTTATTTGCGAAGTGTCCCTTGACCGTTCGTGTCCCGCTCCTGACGCTTCGGTGCGCAAGACGCGCCTTCATTAATGGCCTCGTGAATTAACGGAAGTCCAACGGTCTGCGGGCCCCTTTGAGTTTGATAGCTTCATTATTAGCCCCGCTGGAAACTCTCTTTTCGAATTCCGCGTGGATTAATCTTCACCAACCCTCATCCTCTATATAAGGCTTTCCGGGGGGGATGGTTTCTCCATACTCCATGAACCTCCCAACACAAACAGAAAGAACACATCCTTTCAGCTCCCCATTCCCCTTTAATAACCCCGCCGGAATTGTGACCGGAGTTAGGAGATATGGGGCGGCTTTGGACTGGTGTGAGGACATCCGTGCCAAGAGCTGTTGTGGCCGCAGCCCCCACTGGGCTTCCGGTGCGGCAGAGTCTAGGCGTAACCCCGATGGCGCCATGCACGGTGGTCCAGAGGGATATCGTTGAAGTACCTAATGTCTCTCCTCGGAGCGCACCCCCGACGGAGGAGACATGCGAACTCACATCATGGGCGGTGCCCGAGTGTTGCCGTCTCCAACGGCCAACGCTCGTGTGGGTTGGAGAAAATCAAGGGAACATCATGGGGGAGGGCATCCCAGAGCCCCTGCATCTGCTCCTCACTTTGTTCAAGCTCCGCCGCTCCGAAAAAGGAGTTGTTAGTGGCCTTGAAACAAGCCAGCCTCAGCCCCTTTCCGCCCGCTTACTGTCAAGTTCTCCCATTCTCTTGATGCCAGTAAGGGTACGGGTTGACACTTCCCTCTAGCTAGTTTTAGGACGGGTCCGCCTGGGCCTCTGATTGTAGGACTAGCTGGTAGGAACGGTTTTAAAACACGCCTGCCTGAGCCTCTGATTGTAATTTGTAACTTTTTCTTTTTATGAAATAATATCAAGTTTTTTTTTTTTGCTATTGAATCTTCTGTCTCGAGCTTTTGTTTTTCTGTAGTGTTTGTTTGGTAGTTCCCCTTTTTTTTTTGCATCACCACCGATCTTCCGTAGAGTGGTTGTTTAGAACAGTCGCCTGTTGCGCCGGCCGACGCACTAATCCTTCCCACAAACGGCGCCAATTGTAGGGTTTGCTTTTTGGTTGCCCAGAACCCAAGGGATATGGGTCAAAGGCCCATCGAACCCAAAACAATGAATTTGTAGAGAGTGGATCGAAGGTTTAGGCGCTGGCCGGCGTTCACGAAGCGTGAACTCCTTTCCCCTTTATTGAAAAATACTTAGAACAGTTTACAACTGGAGGGTGCTCCTTGGCCCCTGGCCGAGGAGGCTTCTTTCCCTCTTTTCTCCTTCTTTCCCCCCCCCCCCCCCCCGCCAACTCTGGAGGGATTCCCTTACATTATATACCCTTTACCCAACCAATTCTAGCCCTACACTTGTTGAGCGATCTGGACATTACTCAGGTGCTTGTCCCATCAGCCGCCTTCTCAGTCTCTTTGGGAGTCGCGACAACCAAGGCGACGCTGGTGCGGGGTCCTTTCCTCATTAATGCGGCCAGGGTGATAGTCAGGTACATTTAATGTGGAGGTGACCGTTTGTCATGAGCTTGTCCCTCAAGTTCTCGGACGTCCGATGATGGGGTCGTCCTCGGATTTAGGGTGCCTTCTCGGCTTGGGCCTTCGGCCCAGGAACGATGTGGGCTGGGCTGTAGGATTCTTTGGCCCCACAATAGGATTTGAAACTTTTAGATAAATCAATGAAAGATGTATATATTATGTGTTATTGAAACTAAATGGTGTACTATATTTATATGAACTACTTACATTTGGTTTCAAAAAAAATTACTTACATTTGAGACTCTTTTAATATTTTTTTGTTCTAGAATATTTGAGACTCATTTATTCTTATTCTTCTTGATCTGTTTGAAAATAGGGTTAATTTAGCTTAGTTTTTGTGCTTAACAAAAAAATAAAACTATTAATTTTGTTTTCTCTTAAAAAAATAAACTATGATTTGATGGTTGTATTATTCCTTTAATTTTATCTTCTGAGGATATTTTTCCTTTTATCCTAAGCCTTGATTTTAAATCATTTTTATTTATTCATTTATTTTTACTAACTTTCCAGCCATGCATCTCACACCCTTATTATATTCATCTCAAGTGGTAAAATATTTAAATCACTACATAGGTTTTTATTTATTTATTTATTTTTTAACTTTAAATAAAAATCAAGAATAGACTAGGTTAAGCACAAGCCAGAAGGTACGAATTTATCAATGTCTTTTTCCCCTCCTTTAATTGGACTGGAAATAGGATAAAGAAATCATCAAAATATCCTTGAAAAACAGAATGAAAATGTTCATAAGAATTGTGTTAGAACATAGAAACTTGATAAATACTTGACTAAAATGCAAATTAAAGCCATTAAGTTTTGGATCATTTCCTCTCATTTTAAAAAACATAAAGAAATCAAGATAAGAGAGATTTTTCTGTTGCTAAAAGTAGGGTACTGTATTTATATGAACTACTTACATTTGAGATTCTTTTAATATTTTGTTGTTCTAGAATGTTTGAGAGTCATTTATTTTTATTTTTTCTGATCAGTTTGAAATTAAGGATAATTTAGATTAGTTTTTGTGCTTAACCAAAAAAAAAAAAATTTATTAAATTTACACATGTACCTATTGGGTCTTAAACTTGCAACTTCTTACCCTCCAGCTCATCCTTTAGGGGAAAGGAGGTGCCAGAGATAGTGAAACCTATTGCAGTCTTGGAATCAATAGTAGGACTCCACTGACAGTTTGTCTTGTTTGAGCTCTACTAGTATTAATGTTTGGTTAGAATACAATAAGTCAATTTGGAAATCAATCGTTTTCTTCTTCAAGTTGACTCCACGAATTTGATGATTTCTTGTAGTTCTTCTAGCCTGAAATACTAATGAGTAATGGTTTATACTGAGATGCTTAATTTCTAAAACTTGTGAGAAGCAAAAAAGTAGAGAAGAACATGCAAAGAACAATCACACAACATGATTTGGTAATATGTCTACATTGAAGTTGCAATGATTTTTATTATGTTAGAGAGAATAGTACTGAGGCAACTTACAGTACATCAAACCTTAATTATGAAACAACAATATATATGACCCCAAAAATTAGTTCAAAATGGGCCAAAATAAATCAAAAACCCTAATTCTAAATCTCTGGCTCGGGACTATCGACCTAACCTCTGTTCTATGACCTAAGTCTCACAAATAGTACTATTTAAAACCATAATACTTCCACGTCGGGTCGGGTTCAAACAAGATCAAACACAAAACCATGCTCCACAAGCACATAGCCCAAACATCAATCATGCCAGAAAATCGGTGGGCTTCTATATTACTAGCTAGAGGTTGTCTTTAAAGGGGCCAATGTTTATTTATTATGATTTAAACCATTAGCTTTAAAGTATTCGCTACTCACAAATTGAGCGAAACAGATTTGGATTCTGATTGAATTTGCAAATCTATATGTATTCATAACATTGCTGTTGTTTGTTATTCTTATATTTCCCTACAAGAAATCTGTGCTAAACCTCCACTGGACTAGACTTGATTTTTTGTTTCCCTCTGTTGTGGGGAAATACATAATATTTTAGATATAACGAATTTGCTTTGCTACTCACGAATTTATTACATATTCATGCCATTGCTTTTGTTTGTTATTCTTCTATTTTCCAATAATAAAAAATATGTGCTAAAAGCCTAAAACTCCACTGGACTAGGCTTGAAATTTTTTGTTTCCCTATGTTTTTGACAGATACGCGCTATTCTAGATGAGATGGTTTTGGAGGTATAGAAACAAGTTCTGCAGAACTTATGATGGTTGTTGAACAGATATCAAAGTGCTCTCTCTCCCTCTCCACACGCACTTTTTTTTTTTTTTTGCTGGTCTGCTTCTGAAAATGCATAACTACTACTGATGGAAGGTCCGTTTACACTTTACACACAATGCAAGTCAGAAAGTGCCTCCAATACCATCACCCTTGTCTCGAATTCTGCTTGTGGTGGTTGGAGTCAATGGCATGTGGCTTTTATGTGACCATTGCCTTTTGGATCTTATCTGTTTGACTTGTAATTGTTCGAATGTTTTGGTAGTTGCTATTGGAGAAGTAAAAAAACCCACAAGATAATAACAGAAAAATAAGCATTAATTTCTTCAAGAATCTTTTTCTTTTTTTTTTTTCTTTTTTTGCTGCTTCTACTATTTTTGTTGTAAATTGTTGATATTGGATTACACATGATTGAGAATCATTTTAGATAAAATGCACCAACACATTTTGAACTTTCACTTAGTTGCACTGACATTCTCTGCTGTGCAACTTGAGCCGGTTTTTTTTTCTTACAACAAACCGAAGGAGGGGGATTTGAGTCTAGGTTCTCCCATTGGAGGAAACTTGGTGGTACCACTGAAGCAAAAGGCTTTCGGCCCCTATAACTTGGGCTGATAGGTACCACTTTATAAAAAATATATTATAATATGATCATATCATCAAAGAAGTTTCCATTTTATTATTTTGCTCAAGGTAAAATCAAATTCTAACTATTCACAGCAATGTTGTGTTTCAAACCTCCCAAAGATAGCCTTTGGATGTGGATTTGGAGATTGTGGAGCTTGTGGATAGGCAAGATAGGTGGAAGAGCATCCATAATGGGAAAGAGTTGCTGTTATGACAGAAATTTGAGGGATTGGTGGTCGTATGGCAGAAATTTGAGACAGTGGTTGAAACTAATTTGGTTATCAGTTGCAATTCCTAGACATGCCTTTATCAATTGGTTTGCTATTACGAATAGATTGGCTACCCGAGATATATTACTCAAATGGGGCTACAAAGGTGACTCTCTGCGTTTATTGCAGGCTCCTTATGTGTGAGTCTTCCAAAAGAATCTGGAAAGAAGTTATGAAGAGGTGCTAATTAGGAAGCCTGAGTTTGAGATGGTCCAGACTTGTTGAATGGGGTTTGCATGATCTGAAGGGGAAAAGTCTGAAGTTGTGTAAACTAGCATGGGGTTTGTTGTATATCATGTTTTGCGTCGAAGTAATGCTAGGATATTTGAGGCTGACTCAAGAATGAGGAAAGTGAAATACAAGCCATTGAGGTCAAGTCTCAATTGGTAACCAAAGTGCCATGTTGTTATTCGAAGATGCCTCTATTTGTACTTGGCAAGTAAACTGAAATCTTTATTCATTGAGGAAGCAGTTTTTTCCTTTTTTACTTGGCAAGTAAACTGCAATCTTGACTGTTTCTGCGGAAGTTTTCACTGTGGCATGCCACTTTGTACTTACCACATATAGGATATGTACTCTCACTTTTGCTGATTGGTATAGCTTTGAGTGTTAAATTAAGAAGGAAAAGCAGGACAATCTGCATTACAAGCTAACTTTAGGGGAGGGGGCGGATTGTCATAACTGAAACAAAAAGAATAACAAGGAGATAAAGCTAGCTTAGCAGCATTATGTGCTGGAACATTACAAAGTCTCTTAACCCAAACAAAGGAACAACTAGCAAAGGATGGTGCGAGATTTCGGATATCTCATGAAGCTGGTACAACACAGGAGCTGTGATCCAAGCAGATGCAACAATAAGAGCAGAGATGCTAGCTGCTGCAATTTAAGCATAGCTAATGTATGATCTGTTAGTGTAGGTCTGTTAGAGCAAGGTTGTTACTGGCAGTCACTGTTGAGTTTTGTTAAGCGCTTTAAGTAGTAGTTACT
The DNA here is from genome assembly GCA_032727855.1 of Quercus ilex subsp. ballota. Lineage (NCBI taxonomy): Eukaryota > Viridiplantae > Streptophyta > Magnoliopsida > Fagales > Fagaceae > Quercus > Quercus ilex. The sequence goes on from CM064909.1 coordinate 78,234,197, forward strand.
AAACCAGGTTGTTATAGGTTAGTTCATAGATCTGTAACCTGATGGCCTAATGAAATATACCCCTATACCATTCGTAACCAGCCATAAGAGCTTGTACTCAAGCCAGATATGGATATTGATGAATAATAATATAGTCTCTATTCTCAACTTCTCTAATTATCCTCTTACCTCTAAACTTTGGAGGGCGACTCCTCAAATAAGTCAATTCCTACTCTAATCTCATTTCCTCATCAATACGCTTTCACCTAAACACTACCACCACTATTCCATTGAGAAGGTTCATTCCATGTTAGGTGCACCTCTTGGCGCTTGGATGTATTTGTGCAGCTTCAGCTGCGTGTCTTGACTGGCCATTCATCTAAAAATAAATAAAATTTGAGAGACTTCGAGAGCAATGGCAGTGATTATTTATTTTTTAAAATATAATGATTTTTGATGGTGTAGTCGCACTACCAATTAGTAAAATCTTACTATCCCCTATCTCAAAAATGCTCTTAGATCTCAAAAAGGCTCTGCTCTGTACAGAGTTGATGAGCCTCATGCACACATTAGCATAGAGTCGCTAATGTGCATCAAGAGACCCCTCTCTCTCTGTATCTCTCTCCAGAGAGAGAGAGAATTAAAAATTTTCCGCTTAATAGGTTGTAACTGACATGCTTGGAGAAAGTTATTTTCGCTGCCTACTGCTTCTGGAGATCAAAAACCACATAATCTTATTATGTATAATATCTTAATAGTTCAAGTTGTGTGGCCTAACATTTTTAAATTTTAAAAGTGGGGTTTTAGGTTTGGGTGAAGATGAGATTCAAACAAAGGATCACTTACTTATGATATATTAACTTTTACCACTTGTCTCAAAAATTTAAATTAATTGAAAACAATTAATTTATCCATTTAACCATTATTCTAATCATAGGAACTTCAATATACAAACTTGATCACATATTTCCAGCCATTCTCATGTGATTTAAACAAGAAGAGCTTAGTAGATAGCCGAAAAAAAAATTAACTTTATACAATACGACTCTTAACTTCTCTGCAAACTTACTACATTGCGTAATAAATACCAACAATGTTAAATAAACATATATGTTACTAACAGAGAAGCCGAGTTATTGCCAATAATCATCGACACGAATGACTTAGGTTGAAGTTACCATCAAAATTTACACTAATAATATTAGTAATTAGGTGAAAGAATTTATTAAAGTACCGAAGTTACCTCATTTGTCAAACAATGAAACACAATGAAAAGTCACGGCAGTCCTGATAGAACTGATGGCAATACTAGGGTAGTAGCAAAAACATGCGCTTCCTGGTTATCAACTCTAGCTCTCGTGTTTGGTAAAGGTGGATTCAAGAAGCAATAATCTAAAAAGATTCAACATCCACAACACCTTCCAAGACCTTAACCACCGTAGACATGGAAGGCCTCTTTGTAAAATCAATTTGCAAACACCAGTTGGCAACCATCATCATATTCACAACATCTTCACCATGTAATTGCATATCTCCACTGTTCTTATCAACTAGATCCAACAGTCGTTCCTCCTTAATCTTTTTCCTAAAAAGATCAAATAGAAGCATTTCTTCTTCTGATTGAGAGCGATCTAAATTTCCCCTTCCACATAATAACTCCAAAAGCACTACTCCGAAGCTATATACATCTACTTTTTCTGTAATTATCGAACTCAGCCATTCAGGAGCCATATAGCCAGGAGTTCCTCTCATGGTTGTTATAACTTGGCTCTGATCTCGATCAACTAGTTTAGACATCCCAAAATCAGAGACTTTTGCATTAAAATTCTCATCTAAGAGGATGTTATGGGGTTTTATGTCCAAGTGAACTATCTTTTGTCTGCAGTCCTCATGTAAATAAGTCAGTCCTCTTGCTGTATCAAGGATGATCTTCTTTCTATGTTGCCAATCAAGCAACATCTCAGGATTTTTGTGAAATACCCATTTGTCTAAAGACCCATTAGACATGTACTCATAAACAAGAAGCCTATGAGATTTCTCAGCACAAAATCCAATCAGTCTCACCAAGTTGAAATGATGAATGCTGCCAATTGTCTCAACTTCAGCTAAAAATGATTTTTTGATTTGACCAAAACCATCAAGACGCTTCACTGCAACTTTTGTGTCATCAATTAGAGCCCCTTCAAAAACTGTACCAAATCCTCCCTCACCGAGCTCTTTGCTAAAATTTTCTGTTATTGCTTGCAAATCATCATAAGAATACCTTGTGGGCATTCCTGGTACATGATCTAAATAATACTCCTCTACTTCATCAGCAGTTTCCTTCTTCCAAACTTTAAAAACAATGAATCCAATTGAAAGAAATAGAACAAATGCTAGGTTGGATCCCAATATTATTCCAAGCCAATGTTTTTGTTGCTGAGGAGGAAGAGGAATATTTTGCACCTTGATATATACTTTAAAGTAAGTTTCCTCTCTTAAGTCTCTTTCATCAGCGTACATCAAGGAAAAAATTTGGGATCGTAAATAGCAGCTCCCAACACGGTTGCTCGAATTATAAATAGCAGCTTTGCACGAACAGACTTTTAAGCAAGACTGTTTGCAACTCTCTAAACTTATGTGTTGGTAGTCTGGATGTACATCTGGGAGGCCTTTTCGAAACGGAAAGTATGTGATGTTCTGGAGCCCTATAAGAATGTGATTTTTGTTCGCGTCACAAGACAAGGGATTAACTAGAGAGCATCCAAGGTTTGGTAGCCTGTCATTGATGGGATGAAAATAGTTTGTTCCATTTATGGGTAGCGGATAACTACACTGCTCATCTGTACAAATACCATAATTGCCGCAAACCCCAGGATAACCACAGTAACCAATATCCGGTTCGAGAAAATCATCGACTTCATACCAGTTTCCATCATACACTTTCAAGTGTCCGTCAGGCCGAAGTTTCATGTACTTTGCAGTAATGGTTAGGCCAACAGCTATGCCAGGTGATGGATAATCAAATTCGAAGATAGTGAAGCTTTGATTCAGAAATTGAGAGTAATTGTATTTCACATTACTAAAAGGATAATAATAATAGATATCAGGAGGATTAGAATTGATATAGAAAAAAAAACCTTCACTAGTGATTGAGAATGAAAACATTCCTCCTTCACTAGTGAGTTGCTGACCTCTTAGCAACTTTTGGCCAAGAACCAGCGTGTCCGTTGGGTGATCAAAAGATTGCCAAATTGTTGCATTCTTGTCATCCAACAGCATGAGGTTGCAGGTGTCGTCGGTTAAGTTTAGGCCAACCACAGATTTGTTGCTGATGTTTGTTGACCACGCTCTACTTCCATTACCATCTTCTAGCACCAAGCCTCCTTCCGAAGTGAGCTGTAAGGTCGCATCAAGGCTAACCGGGTTCTTTGGGTTAGCAGACCATACTACTTCGGGATAATCCGATCCCTTAAACTTGCCCTCTTCGTAATACAGAATAAAAATAGCGAAAAGAGATCTGTTGTATGTTCGATTGTAGAAGAAGCCACAACCACAAACATCTTGACCATAGTATAGATCGGGTGATACACGGGAAAGTATGAGTCTCACAAATGATCCATCATCGAATTTCACAGAATCGGGAGCAGAAAAACTGTTGGTCCACGAAGTAGAAGAGTTTACTGCCAGAAAACCACCAGGCACCGCAGTCACTGAAATAGGAAGAAGGTAGAGAAGAATAGCAAGGCAAGCCCAGCTTAAAGCCATTGTTTGTAACCCACGGTGCACGTAGAAGAAAAGAAACAGAAAATGGACAACAAAGGGCGGATGGAATTATAAGCATAACCAAAGAATCTCTTACGGCAGAAATTAAAAAAAAAAAAAAAAAAAAAAAATTGTAAATGTAATGCATGAGAAATTCTGGTTGACTTTTTCAGCTACAAAATCAACGTTTTTTGTCCACAAACAGCTGGAGCCATATCCGCCCATAAAAAGAGGTGCTCTTTTACGCGCAAACACGGCCACAGCATTTTTGTGATTAATAATTTTGAATCTCTGTATGAAATGGCGTCAGATCTCACTATTACATTTTTTTTTTTTTTTCTACTTTCACTTTTTAAATTTTATATTTGATATATTTTTATTTGAAAAATTATCAATAGAGAACCGGAAGAATAGGAAAATTATGTCCCTGACGAGTTCTTATCAATGGAGAAAACGTATTATATCATTATTTATTTATTTATTTTCTGCTCATGTCCGAAAGACAGATTATAAGAAGCTTCATCCTATGATTTTTCAATTTGCAAATAGATAAATACTTCTGCCCTTTTTTTATGATTATTAATCTTCTAATTCGTAAGCACAGAGAATGGGTCTTGAACCCACGATATCACTAGCAACCTAAAACTTATGATTTTGTAACAACTCCATCTATTTTAAAGTGTACCCAAATTAAAAGGTCAATAAATATAGAGGGCAACTCCCCTGATACAAAGGCAGCAACATTTCAGGAGGACATATAACCAGAATACGTTGCAAAAAATGTACTACTTCCATCTCAAAATGTTGTTCCATCAGATCAGAAACAGTAAGTCAGTACCTTCTTGAAGTGAAGCAACTATGAATAAAAATGGTAAGCTTATAAACATGAATGAGGGGGAGATGGAAGTCAAACCACAAAGGATGTCATTACACTGAGCTATTGTTATCACCTGAACCCAAAACTTAGTAGTCATTTTTGGGACATGGACACAAGACAAGCAACTGAGAACTGATGTAAAATGATAATTAGAGCTTGGAGATGCTCCAAATGTAAATCTATACTAGTACTATATAAAAGGAGCACTGAATCTGTGCCAAACTTCACTCACTCTCATGTATCATATTATAAAATAACCTCAAAATCAAAGTAACCTCCAACTCTCTTGCTTGGTCTATCGGACTCGTAGATGAAGTAACAACCCAAGATTCCAATGTGATGCATCAACATCTCTGTAGCAATTTCTCTAATGACTTTCAGCAAACACAAAACATCCCTAAAAATAGCAAATTTCCTGATCTCACCATTGGAAAAATTGAATTCCATACAAAAATCAATCCAATTAATGCTACTTATGAAAACAATCATATAGAATCCTGCTACTTTTTTCCTGCTGAATATCATAAAATGCTACTTATTTAAAAAGATACTCCCATTGTTCATCACTGAATATGCAATAACGAAGCCTGATAGATCAAATATAAATGAATAAAACGCTAAAAATGAGACACCTCCAAAATATTGTCAAATCAATCAAAAGGAAGCTAAGATTCCAATTACACAACTGATAATTGACTCTAGGATCTATTTAATCCCAGATTTAATTTCTTCAATATTTTATAATAATTTCTAATTGCATGTTATCTTTCTTTTCAATTTTCTTATAATTTTTTTTAACATTTACTTTTTATTTTATTTTAATATTTACACTTTTTCCAACCTTTCTTCACCTTTATTTTTTCATCTCCCCACTACCCTTTACATAAAGATCTTCCTTTATTTTGTATCTTTTTATTCACACTCTCTTACTATAAATTTGTAACTATATTTACACTTTTTCCAACATTTCTTCACCTTTATCTTTTCATCTCCCCACTACCCTTTACATAAAGATCTTCCTTTATTTTGTATCTTTTTATTCACACTCTCTTACTATAAATTTGTAACTATCTATTCCATTCTATGCATGATTTTCTCTAACAAAAAAAAAGGCTCTCTCTCTCTCTCTCTCTCTCTCTCTCTCAATTTTTCAATGAATTTTTCATACATTCTTCTATTTATGCCAAATTACTAATCTTAGGGAATCCTTTCTTCTTCTTCTTTTTCCTTTTTTTTTCTACACTAGAATCATTATGCTCATTTTCTCACTTAATTTAATTGGGTAGTTTGTCGGAATTCAAAAAAAAGTTCTCTCTCTCTCTCTATCTCTCTCTCTCTCTCAATTTTTCGATGAATTTTTTATACATTCTTCTATTTATGCCAAATTTCTAATCTTTGGGAATCTTTTTTTTTTTTTCCTACACTAAAATCATTATGCTCATTTTCTATATATATCTAAAAGCTGAAACGTAGCATTTATTATTACTACACTCCAATTGAGCCACATTAGCATTCACCTCATTATCATTTTCTTTCCAATGTTCCTATAATTTTTTTTTTACATTTACTTTTTATTTTATTTTAATATTTACACTTTTTCCAACCTTTCTCCACCCTTACCTTTTCATCTCCCCACTACCCTTTACATAAATATTATTCTTCTTTTTTCTCTTTATCTTCCTTTATTTTGTCTCTTCTTATTCACGCTCTCTTACTATAAATTTGTAACTATTTATTCCATTCTATGCATGGTTTTCTCTCACAAAAAAAAGGTTTTCTCTCTCTCTCTCTCAATTTTTCGATGAATTTTTTATACATTCTTCTATTTATGCCAAATTACTAATCTTTGGGAATAATCACGCTCTCTTACTATAAATTTGTAACTATTTATTCCATTCTATGCATGATTTTCTCTCACAAAAAAAGGTTCTCTCTCTCTCTCTCTCTCTCTCTCAATTTTTTGATGAATTTTTTATACATTCTTCTATTTATGCCAAATTATTAATCTTTGGGAATCCATTCTTCTTCTTCTTCTTCTCCTTCCTTTCTTTTTTTTCTTTTTTTTCCTACACTAGAATCATTATGCTCATTTTCTCACTTAATTTAATTGGGTAGTTTGCCAAAATTCAAAAAAGGTTCTCTCTCTCTTTCTCTCTCAATTTTTTGATGAATTTTTTTTATACATTCTTCTATTTATGCCAAATTACTAATCTCTGGGAATCCTTTCATCCTTTTTTTGTTTTGTTTTGTTTTTTTTTACACTAGAATCATTATGCTCATTTTCTCACTTAATTTAATAGTGTAGTTTGCTGGAATTCAAGTAAAACCAGACAATAAGGAATTTTACAGCATTGGAGCACGCCTAAATATATTCTAGCCAAAAGTTGAAAGTCAGCAAATTAGTGGAGCTATGATTAAGCTTCAAACGTGATTGATGGTATTGCCAATGTTCTTTAATTAGCATCCTTATTTCTATTTCTCTATATATGTTTCCTAGAATTAGTATTAGTCTCATTTTTTTTTTCTCTATTATATTCTAGGTAAACCAAGAGTTCTTTAAAACTCTACTTTGGTTAATGCCATTTAGATTTGTTTTTTTTAATTTTTTTTTCTCTCTTTAATTGTTAAATGTTATCCTATTTTTGTTCTTTCTTATAACTCTAATTAATGTTGATGGTTCTTTTTTTTCTTTTTTTTTGGGTTAATTAAGGTTGATGATTCTTTCTTATAGAGAAAAGAAAAAATTGAAAACAATTGAATTTCGTATAGACCTGTACCTAAAGGGACAGGAGCCTTTGTTTATTAGATTAGAGACAATATATTAAAAGGGCATATCCTTTGGCCATTGCATTGCATTTCCTAGAGGTTAAAAGATAAAGCTTGTCATTATAGGAAAACATTTTGGGTGGGGATAAGGGTGTCATTTTGTTTGCTCTAAGAGTAACAAAAGATCCTATTATAAAGGAAGCCCACAATCATATCACATGCTTATTACACTAACTATGAGCACAACCCATTATTCTCTCTCATCATGTTTCTACTACATTTGCATTTTTTTTTTTTTTTTGAGAAACAGCCCCTTAGGGATGGGCAAATTTTATTAAGTTATTCGGGAAAGATCATAGTTGTAAGCTTCAGCAATGTCCGGAGGAACATCCTCCATCCAAACAAGAAAAGAATTACAAATTGATCTTCTAGCTAGCCTATGCGCCACACAGTTGCCTAGGCGTCTAACATGCTGAAAGGAAACAGACTGAAAAGAAGATTCCAGCGAATGGATATCCTGCAAAATGTGGCCAAACTCGGATGTAAACATAGCTTCACCGCCCTTGATGGCATTGATGATGAGCTCCGAGTCTCCTTCTATGATCAAACGCTCAAAGCCCAGCTCCCGTGAAAACAAAAGAGCTCGACGCGCTGCTTGCACTTCCACCATCTCTACCGAGGTAGGCAGTGGAATCTGCTGTGACAGAGCAGCCATAACCTGTCCGAGATTGTTACGGACTATAATACCAAGCCCAGCAATGTTCCTGGTTGGGAAAAGAGCACCATCAAAATTGACTTTAACCATACCAGAGGGTGGTGGACGCCATCTAACTGATCTGGCAGTTCTAGGAATCGCCGCATGGATGGGTCTGAGCTGCTGGAACTCCTGAAGGGAGTCTCGGGCTAGAGCTGGAATTTTTTCTAGCTCGAAAACTGTTTCCTCTGTTCTGGATTTGTTTCTCCTCATCCAAATAAAGGAAATCATCATTGCAAACAAGTCCACGTGTCCTGTATCGTTTTGGGCTAACTGGATGACATCTAGGAAGCTTGAAACAGAACCGGTTGCTCGCAAAAGCTCAGCAAATTGCACTTGCCATATCGGAGTCAGTGAAGGGCATGACCATAGTGCATGGAGTGTGTCTTCAGGTTCCATCTTGCAGTTCGAACAGTAAGAGTTTGAAATCAGCTTCCGACGGAACAGATTGGCCTTGGTTGGCAACGAGTTTGACCCCGCGCGCCACATTAGTGACCGGACTCTGTTTGGGACTTGAAGTTGCCAAATTTTTTTCCACACCGTCTTCCTCACTCCAGTATTTGACGGGCCCTCTCCAGCGGTCTCATCACTCTCCATGAGAAGTTTATACCCCGTCTGAACAGAATACATTCCATTTCTGGTTTTCGGCCAATAAATAGTATCTGAGGTTCTATACAGACTCAGAGGGATTGCCTTTACCATATTAGCTTCAAATGGTAGGAACATTTGGTCTATTACATCATCTTTCCAACACCAAAGATCCTCATCAATCAAAGAGGAGACCCGAGTCTCTGGACAGTGGACCCCAATCGGTGACAGGACTCTCCCATGGTTTTGATGCGGCAACCAATGATCTTTGAAAATTCCCACCGAACAGCCATCTCCAATCCTCCACTTCATGCCTTTCTTAATAGTATCCCGTCCTTTAAGGATACTCTTCCATGCGAAAGAGCCTCTATTTTCTTTGGCATCAAAGATCGTTCCTTGTGGGAAGAACTTTGATTTGAAGAACCTGCCAAAGAGGGAGTCTTGGTTGGACATCAATCTCCAAACTTGCTTGGCGAGCAAAGCGTCGTTAAATTTCTGTAAATCTCTAAATCCCATGCCTCCTTCATTTTTTGGTTTACACAGCTTGCTCCACTTGATCCAATGAACCTTCCTCCTCTCTCCCCGTTGACCCCACCAAAATTTCCTCACCATCACCTCAATCTCATGGCAAAGAGAATTTGGGAGCTTAAAGCAGCTCATAGAATAGGTAGGGATAGCTTGAACCAATGCTTTCAGAAGTACTTCTCTACCTGCTTGGGACAACAGCTTCTCTTTCCACCCCCTAATTTTTGACCACACCCTTTCCTTTATGTATTGAAGACTTGCTTTTTTACCTCGCCCCACAAAGGAAGGGAGACCCAGGTACCTCTCATACTGCTTGATTTCTGGAACCCCCAATAATGCTATAATACTATCTTGGGTCTCTTGAGGAGTGGACTTGCTAAAAAACAAAGTTGTTTTCTCTCTATTTAGTTGTTGACCAGAGGCTGCCTCATAAAGGGATAGGAGTTCTTGAATGTGAAGGCATTCTTGGATGGAAGCCCTGCAAAATAGGAGGCTATCATCTGCAAAAAACAAGTGGGTTAGTCTGGGGCCATTTCTGCAAATTGATACTCCCCTAATCTTACCCAACACAGCAGCTTTTGAGATCAAACCATGTAGCCCTTCGGTACAAAGGAGAAAAAGGTAGGGTGAGAGGGGGTCGCCCTGTCTGATGCCTCTGGTAGGTTTGATAATCTCTGAGGGCTCACCATTGAGAAGAAGAGAGTATGACACAGTAGTGATGCACTCCATCATTAAGGCCACCCACTTTTCATGAAAACCCATTTTCCTCATAAGCGCTCTCAAGAAAGACCATTCTACTCTGTCGTACGCCTTGCTCATATCAAGTTTGAGGGCCATAAAACCTGACTTGCCAGATTGATGATGTTTCATATAATGAAGGGTTTCAAAAGCCATTAAGACATTATCTGTAATAATCCGACCAGCTTGGAACGCACTTTGATTTTCAGAAATAAGTAGAGGCAGAAACTTTTGAAGTCTGTTAGCAAGAACTTTAGAAACCAATTTGTAAATAACATTACAGAGACTAATTGGTCTAAATTCAGAAATTTTCTCAGGACACTTAACTTTGGGGATGAGAGTAATATACGTGAGATTGATTTCCTCAGGCAAATGACATCTATTAAGGCAATCCAACACAGCATTTGAAATATCTTCACCAACTATTGACCAGTAGGACTGAAAAAAAATGGGGGGCATACTGTCTGGTCCCGGTGCCGTGAGGGGTTCCATATGTTTCAACGCTTCCTCCACTTCCTCCCTGACAAAGTCCTTGGTCAAAGCTTGGTTCATGTCTGGCGTGACAATAGGTTCAATGGCGTCTAGCACTACTTGTACTTCCATGGGTTGGGAGGAGTTGAATAACTCTTTGTAAAAACTCACTGCTATCTCAGCTATTTTGTCATCCGAGGTGCACCATATGTCTTGGTTGTCCTTGAGGCCAAGAATACGATTTCGTCTGAACCTATGGGAGGCTCTGTTGTGAAAGAAACGTGTATTGCTATCCCCATCTTTCAGAAACAATGCCCGGGACCTCTGCTGCCACATGAGACACTCTTTGTCTAGTAATGCATTTATTTCTTGTCTGAGAGCTTGTACAGTTTCGTATGGTGCCCCCATGGCTGTAGCAACTTCAGCTTTCTCTAATTGTTTGTTTTTCTCCACAATCTGTCTCTGAATACAACCAAAGGACTCCCGACTCCATTCCATAAGTTTTTCACCACACCTTCTGATTTGTGATGTGACCCTCGGCATTGAACTGGAGGTGGCTGAATTTCCCCAAGAAGCTTTAATAGTATCCAGGCATCCCGGTTCTTTCATCCACATTTGTTCAAACCGAAAAGGTTTGTTCATGCGTGGGATGATACCTTCAGGTTTAATAATGATTGGGTTGTGGTCCGAAACATTAGAGCGAAGGTGTTGGACTATAGTTGCGGGAAACGCCTCCAACCAGCAGGACGTCGCCAAGGCTCGGTCAAGTCTCTCCAACACAAGCCCACCAGCTCTCTTACCACGCCAAGTGAATTTATAACCCGTGTATCCCAAATCAACGAAACCACACTCATCTACAATATCTCTGAACATCTTCATCTCACTTTCATTTCTCGGTATACCTCCCATCTTCTCATGGCCCCTTAGAATTTCGTTAAAGTCCCCGGCGCATATCCACGGGACATCAAACTTGCTGTGAAGTTGGCGAAGAAGTTCCCACGTTTCATGTTTTCTACCTGCCTCAGGGAATCCATAAATACCTGTGAATCTCCAGGTATCAACCTGCCCTTCATTAAAAATTGCATCAATATAGTTTAGAGATGAATCAACTATTTTGACGTTCAAAGAATTCTTCCATAGTAAGGCAAGGCCTCCTGCTCTAGTCACTCGGCCTACCACCCATTTTTCATCAAAATTTAAATCATCACAAAGTTTCGATAGCCTAGCTTCATCTGCCCACGTCTCGGCCAAAAACAGGACAGAGGGATCTTGTGCCCGCACAATTTTTGCAAGCTCTCGAACTGTGCGTTGGTTCCCAAGCCCACGCACGTTCCAACATAGGCAACTCATTGCGATCGGCGGGGCTGGGAACCAGCCTCCACCGTTGAATGTATGAAGTCAAGCTGAGGACAACCATCCATGCTTCTACGTTTTGATGGCTGGTTTTCTTCCAGAGGGAGTGGGACAGAGCGTTTCCCCAAAGGTTCCAGGACCACACCATCCTCTGTATCCTTTGTGCTTCTGCTGATCCTGCACCACCTAGGAGAATTAGATGGTTTAAGATTAGGATTTGTTGGGCTGTGGTTTGTAATGTCTGAGAGTGGGCCAGTTGTGGTGGGCTTTGAGGAAACTGAGTGCGGCCCATGTTTATTACGTTCAACTTTTGAAAGGCAGGGAGTAGTGACGTGGGGTGGGTTGGATTTTCCCGCTTCTGCAGATAAATCAAACTTCCGAATCTCCTCATCAATCTCATTTATCTTAGCCGAGAAATCCTCAGAATTTCCAAAAACACTTGTAGGAACTGGCGGGACAACATCTGGCACTTGAGAATCATGGGCACCGTGAACCAAGGAGGATTTCCCCGAGATTTCCTCCACTGAATTCTCATTTACCTTATCAGTTCGGGACCTCATCGGAGCCTGAGAGGCAGTTTGAGACGTCGCCTTTGGCGGTTTTCCACCCGCAGTGCTGCCTGACTTTTTAACGTTTTTCTTCAGGTCCTCATAATAACCGGACACATGGGTCACATTCCTACTGGATGGGAAGACCGGTAATGCCCTAATACTGGAATCATACTTCTTCTTCATGGGATCCAGCGTGCCATCACTTAGAATCCAATCATCACAGTCCTTGTCGTCATGTGTTAAACAACCACACCAGTAACATAGATTTGGAAGCCGCTCATATTTGAAGGAGACCCAGGAGCGGCTTCCATTCTCCATGGTAACCACCCTGCCACGACAGAGAGGTAGGGATACATCGATCTTAACTCGTACTCTAATAAAACCCCTTCCACCCGAGTTCGTGTCACCTTGGCTATGTATAATCTAACCTGCTGCCTCACATATCTCCTCCGCCGTCTCCTTATTCATGAACTCAATCGGTATGTTATGCACCTGGACCCACATCATAGTTTCTAAGGGAACAGCCCCTTGACTGGAATTTTTCTTGTCATACCGTCGGAGCACGATTAAGTGCTTGTCGAAAGACCAAGGCTCGTTTTGCAGGATCTTCTCTACTTCCGCTTCGTTATCAAAGCTGAAGAGGAGTTGATGGTCACCCAAGTTTTGAATCTTGAAACCGTTACGAGATCGCCATAGTGGTTTCAGGGTCCTGGCCACTGCCTCCACGTTCAGGGCCCTTTTTGTTAAGAACTTGGCCAATAGAGAGAATTCTTGCAACGGATTTTTCTTGCGTAATAACATGTCATCTCCTTCCCTATCTGAGAGGGAGAGACTGTTCCATCCATTTGTGATATCTTCCATGTGAGAAGAGAAGGGGAATAGGAAGGAGGGGAACAGAAGAAAGAAGAAAAAGAGGGAGGGGGATGAGGACACACACAAACTGTTTCCCGTAACCCCAAAGAAAAAACCCAACAGCAAGCCCTAGCGATAACACTGTTATCACAGGGAACAAAACAGCCTTCCCAAGAAGGAACTTCAATTCTACTGTCGAAAGCGGCGAGCTAGAGAGGAACCCTAGCTAACACAAGCGACAGAGAAACCCTCAGACGGTAGAAGACTTGTAGAATCATTCAGTTTTTATATGAAACGTAGCTGCAGACTTGCGCGATGCGTGGGAATATAAATATTATGCAATGAAGTGTAATATATAAAAAGTAACAATTACTTCAAGTATTGTCTTTTTTTTTTTTTTTTTAATATTTTTACACGTATTTTTTTTAATCTTATTATCTCTACAAATATATCATTTTAATATTTTTTTTGAGTAGTTCATTAATATTTTTTAAGGTGAACCATAGTCTTTTAACTCTGTTGTAATGTGTTACATTTGCTTAATATACAACTCATCTCTTAAGGAATAAGGAAATTATCATAATAATAAAAAATCATCACAAAATTACAATGTTTTCATAACCAAAATTAAAATAAAACTAAAGAAATAAAAAATAGATTTTATAATAATTTATTAGTCAAAAAATTGATAGGCATATTCAAATTCCTATTTCCAAAAACAACTAAGTATTAATCCAAACCAAAATTCAATCAAAGTTATAAAAGGGAAAGAGAAGACTTTTTTATGGGAAATTAAAAAAGTACAATACTAAAACACATATTAAAAAAAAAAAAAAACCATCAAACTTAAATAGAGTTATAAGAAAGAACAAAAAAATTTTATGTGTAATTGTTTTCTTTATTGGTATTTATTGCTATATATTTTATTTTTACTTATTTTTTTCATTCTCATCTTATGTTATTCAACATTTAAATTTAGTCACATCTTCCACATCATTAAATTATTTAGATTTTCTCTCCTTTTTTATTTTTAATAATTAAAGATGAAATATTTTATTTAAATTCAAATTAATAAAATTATCCTTAAGAAATTGTACTACTCTTTTTTTTCATTTTTCTTTTTTCCTTTTTACATTCACACTTTGTCCAACCTTTTTCCTTCCCTTTATCTTTTCATCTCCCCACTACCTTCTACCTTAATATCACTATTCATCTCCCCATATCTTCCATATCATTAAATTATTTATATTTTCTCTCCTTTTTATTTTTAAAAATAAAAATTTTAATATTTTACTTAAATTCAATAAATAAATGTATCCTCATAAAGTGGAGTAATACTAGGGACACACTCATTCTCAAACCCAATACATCAAAGAAAAATATAATACAAAACAAATGTCAATTGGGAAACACTAAATTTAAAATAATAATAATAATAATAATGAGGATATCAAACCAAATATAATATAAAGAAACTAATAGTTATGGATATACTAACTTAAGGGTAGCAAAATTAAATGAAAAAAAAAAAAAAAAAAAACTACAATGCATATTTAATGTGATAAAATCATCATCAAATTTTGGAAAACAGTAGGTTCAGAGAGAGAGAGAGAGAGAGAGAGAGAGAGAGAGAGAATCAAATGTCAATTAGTAATTGTTAATTGGAAAACAAAGAGGTTGTAAGTAAAAGTAAAAATAAAAAATAAATATGACTAATATGGAGAATATTAAAATCTTTACAGTGTAATAAAATCAATTGTTACATTCACTTAAAATTTTGAATCAATAATCAATAATTAAACACAATCATAGTAATATATTTAAACTTAAAACTAATCAAAATCTAATTCATAACTAAAAGGAGATGTTCTCATGTAATAATAGAAATTACATAAGAAATAAATTTAGAAAATTTTAAAATCCCTTTTTTGACATTTCATTTAACTTTATATGTGTGTGTGTGTGTGTATATAATCTTCATACACAATTACATTTAAAAATCTAATGAACGATCCTACATCTCATTTAACACCTCTATTATGAAAAATCATTAGCCAATAAATATATCATAATAGTAAAAAACATTATAAATGAAATTATGAAAAAAAAAAAGTGATAAAACTAATTAGCTACTATCATTATGAAGTAGTAGTCTATGATTTTACACATCTAAAGAAGTGGAATATATAGAGTTTACTTAAGATATATGTAAAGATTCACATTAAAAAAAATGTATATTCTATAAATAAATAAAAAGGTATATGTAAGATTTTTATTAACTTCAAAGAAAATGAAAAATCAATCATTAATAACAACAACAACAATAATAATAATATAGGGGTAATTACATTTCCCTTCCTTGAGGTTTGAAGAAATGACACTCTACTCCAAACTTGAAGGGAAAAAATATTTTCACCCTTTACATTTGTTTGACCAAACTTTGTTAAATTAATATTAAAATATTGTGTACTGACCTGCTTGTGCTTAAGGTAGGTTCCAAAATTATCTTTAATTTTAAAATTAAAATCTCTTATTTTAAAATTTTAAATTAAAGTGTATTTCAAAATATTAAGTAATGACTTTTGCTTTTTTTTCCCCCCTTTTCTTTTCCCAATGAGTTATGGAGAGATTTGTCATTTCAAATGTTTTGGTATTTTATAAATTTGTATTTTAATTCTAAAGCTATGGGCAATGTTTTTACTAACCATGGTTAATTAAACATTTATAAACAGATTCTTAAATAAAATTAAAATATTTTGTTATTAATATAAACAAAATGGGAGAGTGTTATTACTTATTACCCCAAATATATTTAATAAGATCACTCTAAAAAAAATTATCTCGTGCAACGCGCGGGTCTACGATTAGTATATATAAAGAGAAAGAAGATGAAAATGGGAAAATTAAAAATAAAATAAAAAAATAAAAAAGAAGCAATTATATACATCTGTTAAGATTAATAGCTTAGTAACCCTAATTTGTAAACTATTTAATGCTTTTTTGGTAAATTGAAATTATAATTTTTTTTTTCAGATAATAAGTAATATATAGAGTTCACTCTCTCATCTGTCTCTGCCCTATGAGGACAAGGTGATAATTCTCAGTCTATATCCCTTGCATGAACTTGAAGTAATTATAGAAAGAGAGGAGCACTGGGGCAATACCAACATTCCAATCATTAAGAATGCCAAAGTCTTAATTGCCTCCACTTCTTCAAACATGAAATGAAGTACAATAACAAGATACAAACATACTTTCCAGATGTAATAAAATCTCTTAAATTCTTAGGTTGTCAATTTTTCCTAAGTGGCTTGTTGTTGCAATCCATATATTGTCTGAGCAAGCTTCTTTTTATGGACACAAACGCTTTTATAATTGAAGTAGTTTATGTATGCGATATTATCTCTAATCTTTCCTAGAAACCTCATTGACTCGTTGACCATCCAGATAGCTAGACGGCCAGGTAACCTACGCATTAAACACTTGCCAGGACAGATTTTGTGTACTTTACAAGATAGTCAACTTTAAAACTAATGTTAACATATATGGATCACACCTCTAGGTCGATTCCAAAACAATATTGGCATCTTGTCTTCAACTATGCACAACTGGTCAACTAGCATGAAATGTATGGTGGGTACGAATTTATTTTTAAAAAATGGAAAACTAATAAAGGAAATTGAAAGAACATCAAAAGGGGCGGCAAACCATATAAACTGGGAGGGGGGGGGGGGGGGGGGGGTGGTGTGGGCGCAGTATAATTGTATATATTAAACATATCTAAGGGTAGGTTTCAGTAGGAATACAGAGTGATACAAAGAAAATATCCACCAAGTGGAGACAGGGTCTGCCATTACTTGGAAGTATCCGAGTGCTGTTTTGGAGGGTGATGATACTGTGGGTGAGTTCTATTCTGTAGCTGTGACGAATAATCATAAGCAAGTAGACACCAGTTAAACTTGAACAAGCTGCTGAATTTGGCAATGACACTCAAACATTCAAATATTCAATAGCTTTATTTTACTTTAATTACCACTCTTGCTAAGATCATTAACATTAAGCATTCTAAAAAAATGTTATTTTGATTTTTTGGCACATTAAAAAATTACTTTATTCATTTTAACTCACAATTTTACCATACACCCGACTTCACATATTCAATTCTTTTACCACTTTATTTAAATACTTTATTTATTCTTTCTTTTTTGTTACTCCCAGTGTCATTGAAGTGATAGAAGAGAGAGAAAATTTGAATAAAAAATTGATCAAATATATATACCACATCTCCCTATACACTACTACTAAGAGCACTCACAGCAGTGGTGCTATATTGTTATATTGCTATATTTTAACTCTCCTCAAACACCAAAATCATGCTCCAGCAGTGGAGCTAAATCTATTCTTTTTAGCTCCATTGCTACAGTGCACATCTATAGATAGATGTGCACTGTTCATGAAAGCTAAAAAAAATATATTTTATTAAATTTCTCTCTCCTCTTTCATTTAAAATATATTTTCTCTTTCTTTCTTTTCTCTCTCCGGCTTCTCTTCTTTCTTCCTTTTTCCTTCTCATTTTTTTTTCTCTCCCTCATCTACTCTCTGCTTCGCTGATTTGCTTCATCGCTACCAGCCCACCCCCACGCCACTGGCACGCCGCAGACCCACGCTGCAGATCCATGCTGCCAACCCATTTCGCCCTTACTTGATTGCTTTTTTTTTTTTTTTTTGCTACTGTGGGCTATGGTGTGGTGGTGGTTGTGGTTGTGTGGGTAGATCGGCGTCGGTAGGTGGCTGGGTTTGTTGGCATCAATGGATATATTACCTAGTGAGGAATGGAGTAGATCGGCGTTGGTGGTTGTGGTTGTATGGGTAGATCAGCGTCGGTGGGTGGCTGGGTGGTTGGGATGTGGGTGGGTTTGTGGGTAGATCGGTGTGTTCGTGATGGTGGCTCGGGTGGGTTTCGTGGTGGTGGGTGTGGGTGTTGCCTAGTGGGGTCTGGTGGATGTGGGCTTGGTTGATTTTTTTTTTCTTTGTTGTGGTGGTTGTGGTTGTGTGTGTGTGTGTGTGTGTGTGTGTGTGTGTGGCTATGATGGTTGTATATAGTGAATATATTATTTTATTGTAGTAAGATGGATTATTTTATTGTAGTAGATATATTATTTTATTGTGATGTTTATATTATTTTATTGTGTTGAAAGCTAAAATAGATCTACTGCTGCAGCATGTGTGTAGGTAAAATAGATAAAGTAACTTTTGGTGAAGCTAAATAACTAAATTTTTAGCTCCACTACTGTGGATGCTGACAATCAAATTCAAGAGCTCAATTGTCAAATTTACTTTAATCACTTCTCTAACAATTAAGACTTAAGATCTCAATTGTCATTATAGTAAATGCTCAAATGATTGAGATTGAAGAGATAGGTCAATGGTAATAATATCTTTTATGGTGTTGCATGTTCGTGGTTCGAATCCCATCACCTCTCTGTCACTATCTACCTATCTCAATAAACAAACAAAAAAACCTCCAATTATCTTTCTTTGGGTGCATCTTCTGTGCTGTGAACGAATTTGCAATCGAGTTAGCCACTTGGTTATGAGGAGCATCTCAATAAACAAACAAAAAAACCTCCAATTATCTTTCTTTGGGTGCATCTTCTGTGTTGTGAACGAATTTGCAATCGAGTTAGCCACTTGGTTATGAGGAGCATCTCAATAAACAAACAAAAAAACCTCCAATTATCTTTCTTTGGGTGCATCTTCTGTGCTGTGAACGAATTTGCAATCGAGTTAGCCACTTGGTTATGAGGAGCATCTCCTTCTGGATCTCACAAACCACAATTGAATCTTGTGATCCGAGTGTAGGGCAAACTACCACATCTTGAAAAATGTTGGGTTATAGATTGACTATAGTTAATTAATCTAATTATCAAAGTTGATTAATTAGTCAATATTACAGGCAAATCATATTAAGGTATAATCAAATCACCAAACTAAATAGAGTGCAGCAGAAATTAAGTTTGATATGGTGATTTGATCATAATGGGAAAATTCTCACATGCAAAATCTCACTGAGTAAATTTCAGGTCACCACCCTTGAAGAATCCATTATTAAGAAAAAACAGTTCAAGTACAATGAATCTTACCCTACAAGCCTATTTCAAAGTACTTACTTACAGTAGAAACTACTAAATTATATCAATCTCAACTTCAATACCCATGATTGGACTTGATCTTATAGAAGATTTCTCTTTTGCATGAATCTCCCTATCCAACTAACTCCACAACAACTTTTTTTTTCTTTTTTTGGGTAGCTTTGTAACATTCTTCAATCTACAAACCGAAGTAGCTTGGCACAAAACCCTAGGGCCACAAATGTTGTAGCAACTCCTGTTATGTGTGTGTCTCTCTGTCTTTGTAATGACAACTATAAAATGTCTTTTATATTTTCTAAAACCCTAGTACACAAATCCCTAGAAAGCCAAGTCATCATGGGCCTAAAACTTAATTTCATATTCAAGTTACCTAGGGCTTGATAGATCAATAGGTTTTGAGACCTATAGTTTCAGCTTTTTTTAAGCGGTTTCTTGAGAATTCTTGTGTCTTCAATAATACCACTTGTTTGTCAACTTCACAATCTTCTTGAACACACTAGAAACTAAGACTCAAATACATATAAAGTGTGTAACGCCCCAAAATCATAAATAATAAAATTCTATTCAATCTAAATAATACCAATAAAAATATTAAATAAAAGAAACCAGCAACCTAAAATCTTATCACAAATGTCAGAGCTTTAATCCACCAAAGACAAAACATCCTTAAAATAATTCTCCAGTACAATGTTTAATGCCATAAAAATAATAATAAAATCCTCAGTTCCACAAAATAATTCGTAACTGTTGTCTTCCAAGAATCTCTACCCCAATAATCCCTTTAATGTATCTGTAAGGGGAAATAAAAGAGAGATGAGATAACTCAATAAGTGAAATTCACTAATATTGGGGTGTAGGAACAAATCTTTCAAGTAAATAATTCTTACAACAAATTCATAACTTATAACTCATCAATATTTTATCATCAAATATTTCATATAAAAGAAAATATATTTATATTGTGAGACATCATAATATATATATATATATATATATATATATCAATACCATCATATACACAATTTCCTAGGCTTTTCTCATGGTCAACATTTACTCCCCATTAACAGGGTTATGCTATCTCATTTTTGGGACTGGAACCTCCTTTTCATCCCCTTTCTTAAGGATGACTCTTTTGGAACTTAAAGGTGCACTTCCTTGCTAAGAAGCTTCCTTTTTGGATCCTTAATAGGATACTCTCTTGCTAAGGAGCTATCAAATGTGCATTGTCCCCTTTTCTAGGACCGTCCCTTACTAAGGACTAGCTGCAGTATGATAGTCCCTTACTAAGGACTAAATACAACACTGAGCTTTTAATCATGACTTGCCATAGGTTTTCAAAAACATATTCAATATGCTCACAAAAATAATTTATTCATAATTCTAAAAATATAAAAATATATTCATGCATACAAATTTAAATAAATTCAGGTTGTCCCACAAGTTTTTCATAAAATGAATAATCAATGTGAACATCAAACATTTATAAAATATCAATATATATATATAGAATATCAACATATTTCTTTGATATAAAATAGTTTAATAATCAACATTGTTTTGGGAAAACCCCCAAAATTAGTAAACACCACTTACCTTTTAGTTGCAAAAATAAAAGAAATCAACCAATCCCGTCACTAGGTCCATCACCAAGAATCTCAAAACCTAAAAACATAAGGAACAAGCATATTAATAACAAGACCTATCACAAAGTTTATCATCACATTTGTCTCCAAAATCGAATAGGATCCCCTAAAACAAATCAAATGCACTAAAGCCTAGCTTGCCAAACTTAAGAAAAGTATCCATTCCCAAACGGGATCCAAACAAGCATACAAACTCATAGTGCCACAGCACAAAACCAAAGCATTTTAATTCTCCACTGCAAGCAATGTGCACATATAAACATAACATAAAACACATCAATTCATAATAGGGGTAGCATATCTCATGAGTTTTCCTTTAGAACACTAAATGATTAAACCAAACCATTATTAGACTTAACTGAGTAAAACACATGTCAAAGAAAGCACATGAATTTACAAACCAATCCATTCAACAAAGATTTGAAGTAAATTCCACAAAATCCCAGTATTTTCATCGCACTTTCAAATTCAATAAACAACAGGTCAGCCATTTTGCTAAATTTTTTTGTCCATGAAAATTTATCCGATTAACTTGAAATTAAATAGGGATAAGCTCTTATGTGTGTAGTATGAAACATCAAATATTCATCACAAAAAAAATTTTCTATAATTTATTAAAAATCACGTATTGCGGCTGACTCAAATCTGTTAGGGATAGATTTACAATTCCAAAATAGAATTACTATAATCTTAATATTATGCCAAAAACTTTCAAACTTAATTAACCTCAAAGCTACATGTTTTAGCACGTGATAACAACTATGAATGCAATCAATAACCTCATATAATAGTCATCACAACACGAGTCAAGAAATTTGATCCTCTAACTCATACAGGCAATTTACCAAACACTTGACATGCAACAAGCACATGCCCACATTCACATATGTCAAAGCCAATCAAATGCAAAAGAAACACTTTGGAATCAACTCATGCAACAACAAAACCCATATAGCTGCTCTAGGAAACCAAACCTCAAATACCCATTAGTAAAATAGACAACCAAAACACCCCATCAAAACAAACACCCCCAAATAGTTTGAAATTTTCGGATTTAATAAAAAAATTCTTACTGCCCAAATCCTCATAACCCTCTAGACTTCCAATACTCACCAAACCCATCAAGTATATACCATAAACATCATAAACTAACAAAGCCCAAAGGATTTCATAGAAGAAAATGACAGAAAATTTAGATTTTTACCTCATCTATTGAATTAACCAAACTTAGAGGGATGGTCTTTCAAATGGGTCCGCCAAAATAGCCACTAGAACTCTTGGTGGTTGATTTTGATTGGAAAAGAACCTTCCATGAGTTGGCCAAGATAGAAATTTAAGAGGCAAAAATGAATAAACTTCACATGAGGATGAGAGAGAGGATTTTTGGCCATGGGGAAAGGGTACACCAGGGGAAAAAGGGAAAGGTGATGGGAGGCGGCGCTTTAGAAAAAAATAGGGGAGGAAGCCAACGTGGGTTACATATAAGGCTAGGGCTGGGCTTGGGTCTTATCACAAAAATGCCCCCACTTAAATAATTTCCAAAACAACCCTTTTATTTGTTTATTTATTTTGTAAGGGCTGGGGTGTTACATTCTTCCCCCCTTAGAAGAATTTCGTTCCCGAAATCATATGCATTTAATGAACATTTTTAGACCACATCCACTTGTCAAAGACATTAATTTTAGAAATTAACTCAAAAATGAAATCATGTAAAATTTCTCTCACTTAAATTAATATCCATGAGAAACGAAAGGTCAAGTTGAAATTTTACAAAAGCTCACTGTTTTCCAAAAAGATAAAGTTCATGGCATTGGATGTAAACCAAAGAGACACAACCTCCCTTTTGACTTATGTTTTAAACTAAAACGTCGAAGGGAATAGATTTAACATGAGGTGTAAGGAAATCATTATAGGCTTCAATGTGATATGTGAGCAATCAATTTAGAAATCCTTGAAAATTAATCTTGATACAAACTAGTTTCAAACACAAATGGCAAATTAAACCACAAGCTAAGAGAGAGGGGTTAAGAGTTCAAAACCAAATTAACCATGTGATATCTTCTATTTCAAAGAGTCCGAATTTTGAAACAAAGACTAAAGTTTTAACATCAATCATGGAGATGAAAGTATGTCTATATCGAACAAAAGGTTTGCAAAAGACTTTAAAATGACTTTCAAAATCCATAAAAATATACAATTTCACATTCAAAAGTCTTCCCTTTACCCGAGGTTTGCAAAACATCTAATGAAGTTTTTTGATCTTACAACAAAAACAAAATTTTGTAAGGAAAAAAAAAATCTTATACACAAGTCATGTGCAAACAGGTTTCTGAATCTAAGTTGGAAATTGACTTTATAATATTTTAAGGCACAAAGACTATGAATATATATATTTATTCTGACCAACAATCAGAAAGAGCATGGAACCTTAAGACTAACCAAACAATGATATGCTAGTTTAATAAATAAGGACAAAAGTCCAAAGAACCCTTTTTTTTTTATTATAAAAAGCTCCAAAAATCCGTAAAACTGTTCATGTGAGGTTTAACATATTGGAGAGAACATGCATTTGATATAGGTTTGGGAAAAACCCTGACTAGCATAAATGAGTTTTGACAAGGCATGTGGGCTGGACCCACATAGTGCTTTGCACCCAACAATCTCCCCTCCAGCCCACTATGAAAGAGATCTTCAACCCAAGTCTTCAATCGGAGTTCATGCCAACCAACCCGCCACAAAGTTTTAGCTTCTCTCTTGACACAACCTTGGTCAACATGTCATTGGATTTTCATCTATGTGAATCTTCTCTAATTCAAATGACTATTGTTCAACAACTAGTCTCAACTAATGGTATCTCACCTCAATGTGCTTCAAGCGTGAATGGTACATAAAATTCTTGCTTAAGTCTATAACACTCTGACTATCACAATTAACTACATATCCATCTTGCTTCAAGTCCAATTTTTGGAGAAACCGTTTCAACCAAAGCATCTCTTTACCAGCTTCATTAGTTGCAATATACTCAACCTCAGTTGTAGATAAGGTGACACACTTCTGCAATCTTGACTGCCATGATACAGCTCTCCCTGCAAAAATAAATAAATACCCCGATGTAGATTTCCTACCATCAAGGTCACCTGCCCAATCTACATCTACATAACCCTTTAAAATTGGTTTAGAATCACCAAAAGTCAAGCACAATTTAAAGCTACCCCACAAAATACCTAAAAATCCACTTCACTGCTTCCAGTACTCTTTACCAAGATTAACAATGAACGTGCTGACAACACCAACTGCATGAGCAATATTTAGTCGTGTGCAAATCATAGCATACATCAAACTCCCAACTGCTGAGGAATAAATAGTTGATGCTATGTCTTTTTGCTCTTTATTGTATGAAGAACAAGATTTCTTTCTTAGCTTGAAATGAGCACCAAAAGGTGTACTGACTGGCTTGGCATGCTTCATATTGAACCTTCCAAGAATCCGCTCAATATATTTCTCTTGTGATAACCATAGCTTCTTAGCTTTCCTGTCACATAGAATCTGCATACCCAAAATTTGCCTTGTAGGACCCAAGTCTTTCATATCAAATGACTTGAACAAGTCATTCTTTAAATTTCCAATCACACCTGCATCTTGTCCTACTATCAACATATCATCTACATATAGCAGAAGAATAACAAATTTACCATTGGGAAATTTTTTTACATACACACAATGATCTACATTTGTCCTTGTGTACTCCTGACCCACCATAAATGAGTCAAACTTCTTGCAGAGCTTACTTCAAACTATACAAACTCTTCTTTACTTGCAACCCATGTGTTCTTTCCCTTTCACTTTGAATCCCTCTGGCTGATCTATGTAGATTTCTTCTTTCAAATCACCACTAAGAAAAGCAGTCTTCACATCAAGTTGCTTAAACTCAAGATCCAAACTAGCTACTAATCCCAAAACTACTCGAATGGAACTCATTTTGACTACTGGAGAAAATATCTCATCAAAGGCAATCCCTTGTTTCTAACTGAAACCCTTAACCACCAATCAAGCTTTGTACTTCACTAACTTGTCACCATCTTTCTTTAGCTTGAACACCCATTTGTTTCTCAGTACCTTATTGCCTTTAGGAAGTCCCACCATTTGCGTGAACGCGTGCTTAGAGACTAGTTTTTCATAAAAGTTGTATAAAATTTTTCTTAAATGGTCCATAAACAAATACTCTAAAGGCACCTAATAACAAAAATTTTTATATATGCATGTGGTTTCTGTATTTATCTTGACTAATTTATCAATACAATAGTTTAGTTCCCTCAAGAAAAATTGAAAAATTGTTGGCTACACCACTTGTTTCCAATCACGACTTATTAAAATGATAAACTAATATATATATATATATGTGTGTGTGTGTGTGTGTGGAATACTTACAAAAAGAAACGAAATGGGAATTCTAAAATACTACAATCTTTGAGTAAAAATTGACTCGTCATTAATTTTAACATATCCATAAATTAAAAGGGAATAACATGATTTTTTTAAGAAAGATGATAGTAACATAAAAAGTAATAACCCTCAAATTTCACAAAGATTTTACCAAAACCATGCTCAAGTGATCTATCTATTATGGAAGAGAAATGCTATGTCCACAACATTTTCACAACAAATCCTAAGTGGCAGTTTAGTTATTGATTGTTACAAATGGGTAAAAAAGTAATATAAGTTATGAATTTAAATTAGAACCAATAACAATTTTCCATCTATGATTTGTTGTAAAAATGTTGTGGATGTAGCACCTCTCATTCTGGAATGATGTATCTGAAAGTTGGAAATATACTTGGTAGGTACAAAAAACACAATAATCCTTACTACCTAATAGGATATGAAATGATAGAGCGAAAACAAAAGTTAAGAGTTTCTAACCTAATCAGTTCAATAATCCTTATGTGAATTTAGCAATAATCCTTTGTATAAAAATGTTTGACACAACTTGCAAACAAAACACAAACACGACATGGGTTTTTATGAGTTAGGGTTCAGTCTTAACAGGTTCGGGTCATACAGATCAACCTGAATGTGACACGATAAAAAATGTGTCATAAGCAAGACACATTTGACACGTCAATTTATTCATGTCAACCTGAAATGACCCATTTAACACAATTTTTTTTAACTCATATAATAAATAAATACTCATTTTATTTTACATTCACCAAGTACCTTTTATATCCAACCTATATTTTAAACTTAAAAAAGAAGAATAAGAAGATAAGAGGGACATAAGCTATGTTATATTTTTTTTTTATACTTAGCATTTGGAGAGTTTTGTGGATATTATATTTTGTATTTGGATGTTAATTTGAGCTTTTGGACTATATGCTTTAAGTATTTGATGTTGTTATTAACTTTCAAATTGTATTTTTAATAAATATTTTGATGTTATAATTTTGTATTAAATTTATAAAAATATTAAGCAAATTCTTTTTAAAGTGGGATAAATTGATTGAATTTATGTTGACTCAATTGTTTAATATTAAGCAGGTTAAAATGGGTTGTATCACATTTATGTCAACTTAACACAGGTGTAAGCAGGTCAATTGGGTCGTGTTGTGTAAACCCAATTCATTAACAAAGGCATGTTAGGGTTAAAGGGTCATGACACAATTATTAAATAGGTCGGGTTCGAGTTGAGTCATTTTGCCACCCCTTCCTTAACACGACACAACACATTAACCTGAAATGACACCCCTACTTTCCAATTTGTCATTTATCTCCCCCTTTTGTAACTCTTCATTTCAGCTGATAGTGATACTCTCTTTTCTACTTGAAGATAACTTGTTTATTCTTCCTTAAAGAACTTGTTCTACATTATGGGAAGGAATCATAACGAAGAACAAGGAGAGAAACGTATAGATTTTTTCTTTTTCATTTCTATTAGATTTACGTTTTCATCTCTTTTTGTTCTTGACATTTCACTACACGAAAATAAGTCTATTACATCAAACGTTAATACAACAAAATTAGTATAGTAGTATTAGACATAATATCACATTTACAAAAGTTGTTGCAATAGTAACTTAAAAGTGGTAAATTATTACATTAATAATACTAAGTTGAAATAACTTATAATTTTTAGTTGCAATAGAGGCTTTGATACTAAATTACATTAAGAAATTTTTTTTGCAATAACTTAAATTGAAGAAATCATTGTAATAACTTGATACCAATTATTTTGCAATCTATTACAATAGAAATTTCAAAATGAGAACTTATTGTGACAAATATATCATTGTAATAACTAAATTTCAATTATTTTACAATATATTGCAATGACAAACATGAAGCTACAACGAATATATTATTACAATAATCTAATACCAATTGTTTTACAATCTATTTTTATGAAAAATATGAAACAATTTTTTATTACAATGAAGATATCGTTGCAATAACTTGACTCAAATTATTTTTGTCAATTATTTGCAATCTATTGCAATAAAATTCGTGAAATAATAGGCTATTGCTACAAGATATTCGAAGTAGTAAATTATTTATTGCAATAGCAAATATATTATTACATCAAAGTTGTCATTAAAATATTTATTATTACATCAAAGTTTTCATTAAAATATTTAAAGTTTATTGTAACAAAATTTTTTGTAGCACAAACTTATTACCTCAAATTTTATTACAACACTTTGCATAAACTATTGCAATGAACCTAATGTTATTGCAATAATTTTTTTTGTTGTAAAAAACATTTTTTGTTGTAGTGTTTGCTAGAATATAAACCCAATGGCCAACATTGTTGTTTGATTGTTTGAAGGATAAAGCTCCTACTCCACTCCAACCACCACCTACAGTTGTTGACACCATTGAAGCTCCTACTCCAGTTCAATCACCACCCACAGTTGACACCATTGAAGCTCATACCACAACTTCACCAACCACTTCATCTGATGACTCTAATGAAGCAACTTCTACCATTTTTTATGCCTATGATTTGTTACTTAAAATGAGATGGGTATGCTCTTCTTAGTATTTCACTTTTGAAAGTTATACTTCTCATTCTTTTCCTTTTTCAACTCTTCTTGCTCTTCTTATGTTTTTTTTTTCTTTGATATATTTGCAAGGATCATTCAAAAGGAAAAGCCATTTCTCAAAAGAAATAATTGCCAAGACTGACTTTATATTAGGACTTCGTCGTATTGTTACTCCTCAAGGAAAGCTTTCCAGCAATATATGCATTAGCAATGATGAAGGTTTGCACCCATGTTAGCATCTCTTTTAGATTCTTTGATATTACCATCCTTGTTTTTTTTATTAGGTTATATGAGTTTGTTTACGTATATACAATTCCTTTTCTTGACAGGTTCAATGCAAATTCCAAAAGAATTGGTAAAAGATTCAAGAGTGGTAAGAATTCTTTATTGTCATTGTTATCACATATTGACACCCTGAAATCAAATGATAGTGTGTGTTTAATTAAAATTCACATCTAAAGTTCCTAATAAAAATTATATGAAACAGTAGAAGCTATCTTGTGCTCTCTATTGAATTTAGAGATTGAGAAATGAAGAAATTAACCAACTAATATCAAAAATTTAGATCAATTCCTTTGCTTGATTGATCTTTCATTGATGGGAATGAGTGTATTTATATAGTAGCTAATATCAAAAATTAACCAACTAACTCTTAATAGAACTAACAAACTCCACTAATTGCAACATCACATGCCAAGCTCCTGTGTCACTTATAAAAAACAAATGCTTAAACTACATGTAGCTTATTAGTAAAAAAAAAATAAAAATGACTTGTATTAAAGCTAGCATATTTGATTTTCTTCTCGACACTCCCCCTCAAGATCAGCATAAATATTATTTATGCCCATCTTGCAGAGAAGATTGTGAAACTGATGATGCCCTAAAGGTTTGGAGAGTAGATCTAGCAATTGATGCTTGGTTGACATATGAAAGGTTTTGATCGCCTTGTCTTGAATTTTCTACCTCACAAAGTGGCAATCTGGCTGTATATGTTTTGTCTCTTGTGATATACAGAATTGGCTGCAATGTGTATTGCAGCTTGGCTATCACAGTAAAGGAGAGTTGGTTGTGAATGGTCTATGGTGAGGTCTTTGAGTAAGCCAAGCAACCATACAAATTCACTAACAAGGGTTGCCATAGATTTGTAATCTGATTCTGCAGAGGATCTGAACATTGTGTGCTATTTCTTGGAGTTCCAAGAGATGAGAGACTCACCCAAAGATACACAAAAACTTGTTATTGATCTCTTGGTGTCTAGATAGCTAGCCCAATCTGAGTCACAATACCCTTTCAGATGTAAATCTGACGTAGTAGAGAAGAGGATGCCCTGACCTGGTGTTCCTTGTAAGAAATTAAAGTACCCTGTGAGCTGCTTGGAGATGTGGCTGCCTTGGTTGATAGAGGAACTGATTGAGCTAATGCACACTAAAGGCAATATCAGTCATTGTCAGTGTCAAATACAACAATTTACCAATTAACCTCCTACATTGTGAAGGGTTTGACACTAGTTCCCCATGGTAGTTAGACAACTTATCATGTTGTTCCATAGGTGGATGCTAGTTCACCAGTTTCTGCAAGTAGCTCCAAGACATACTTCCTTTGGCATAGGCTAATACCTTTAGAAGATCTTGTCACTTCTAACCCCAAAAAATACTTCAAGCATTTGACGTCTTTCAGTTTGAACTTATAATCAAGAAAGCTTTTGAAATCTATCACAGCTTGTAGATCATCACTGGCTACTAATATGTCATCCACATAAACCAAAATGATGATGATTATGCCATCTTGAGCTCTTGCAAACATGGAGTAATCAGATCTAGACTGAGTAGTTGACAACTTTGAGAACCATTGTCTGCTAACTTGTTTAAGACTATATAATGACTTGGTCAATTTACGAACCAATCTTCTCCCCCTTGCTACCAAATCCAGGAGGAGGTAGCATATATACTTTCTCCTCCAAATCACCATGGAGGAAAGTACTATTCACATCTAATTGTGCCAAATGCCAACCAAGAGTAGTTGCAACAACAATAAGGGTCCTGACATAGACAAACTTAACAACTGGATTGAATGTTTCATAGTAGTCCAAACTTTCTTGTTGTGTATAGCTAACTAGGCCTTAAACCTCTCAATACTCCTATCAGCTCAATGTTTGATCTTAAACACCCACTTATAGCCAATTGGAACCTTACCATGAGGTAAAGTAGTTAGAACCCAAGTATGGTTAGCTTTAAGTGCCTCTATCTCAGCAACCATAGTAGCCTGCCATTAAGGATCTTGGGAAGCCTCAGCATAGGAAAAGGGTTTAGAAAAAGTGAAAATGACAAGAGAGAAGACTTTATGAGTGGAAGAGAGATTGTTATATGAAATAACAGACTCAATGGGAAAGGTAGACTCTGGAGAGAGAGTGTAGAAGCTAAAGCCATTTTGCAGTGAAAATCTCTGAGACAAGCTGGAGCTTTATGTGGTCTGGTAAGGTGTCTAGTAGGTACAATTGGAGGAAGGTATGGTGTGATAGTAGGACAAATGGGAAGTTTAGTCTGAGGAGAAAGAGAAACAGACTCAAAGGTAATTGGTGACACTGAATTAGAAGTAGAAGAAGAAAAGAGATTATTGTCTAATACAATAGGAGGTGGAGCTGGAAATAGAGAACTGGTGAGAAGAGTAGAAGGATAATGAAAACTCATAGAGTGGAAAGGGAATATAGTTCATGAAAAACAACATCCCTAGACAGAAAAATGGAATTAGAATTTATATCTAACAATTTGTACCTTCTAACCCCATTAGGATACCCAAGAAGCACATAGGCTTTGGCTCTTTGATCAAATTTAGTCTTGGTCCTAGAGTGAGTGGATGCAAAACAAAGATATCCAAGAACTCTTAATGTGAAAATAGGAAGGAAATTTGTTCAAAAGAACTTCATAAGGTGTTTTGTTTTGTAATAAAGGCCTAGGAGGTCTATTGATCAAATAGACAGCAATGGGAACACAATCCCCCCCAGAACTTTAAAGATAAAGTGGACTGAAATTTAAGGGCTCTAGCAACACTAAGGATGTGTTAATGCTTTCTTTCAACCACTGAGTTTTGTTGGGATGTGTCTACACAACTATGTTGTTGAATAACACCCTTAGAAGAAAAGAAAGTAGACTTGGAAAATTCAGGTCCATTATCTGGCCTAAAGAGATTTGATCTTAAGATGAAATTGTGTTTCAATAAATGTGAAAAAAGATTGTAGGATGCTTTGTATGTTAGACTTAAGTTTCATTAAGTAAACCCATGTACATCTACTGTAATCATAAAAAATGGTTAGGAAATATCTAAAACCATCCACAGTAGGTACATAAAATGGTCCCCAAATGTCATACTAGATGAGATCAAGAACAGAACAAAGATTGTTTTCATTAGGAAAAGCAAGTCTCTTTTGCTTTGCAAGGGGAAAAACAATACAAAGAGGTAAATCTGAATGAGAAAAAGATACATCAAGCACTATATAACTAAGCAATTGCAATCTAGACTAGAAGGGATGACCCAACCTATTGTGCCATGAGAAAAGACTTTGAGACAACACAGACATTGTTGCAAACATAAATGAATTTGGAAACTAAAGCTAAACTAGAATCAATGAAAAAACCAATAGAAGAGTGAATGCCAGGTTAAGACAAACCAGGACACATGAAAGAGGAGAGCTAAATTGGAATAGAAAGCTGAGTGTTGGACTGTTGTAAGATATACAAACCATCATGCTTTCTACCCAATCCAATCGTCTTCCATTGGAGTAAGTGATACAGGAGGCAATGGGAAGACTGATTCATTATATTTTATTTGATTTTATGTATCAAGGGCAGTCTTGTAATTTCATAATATTCTGGAATGGGCTATGCTAACAGTCCATTAGACCTTCTTTTGGGCTTTATTTTAGGTTTGGTTATATAGTTGGGCTTAGAAGTAAAAGCCTGAGTCCAAGTCGAAGTCTTATTAGGGTTTTAAGAAACCCTAGTTCAACTAGGATTAGTTATAAGTCTTCTATTTAAAGAGTTGTAGTACTTTCTATTGAGTTAATTATTAATGAATATTTTCAGAATTTAAGAGCTATGAAGCTTTCTTTTATGGTTTGTATGATGCAACCTTCTCCGATGTGTGATGTCAAGGAACCCTAGATGTGATGCTTAGGAAGTCTAGGTGTGATTCCTAGAATTGATATATTTTCTTTAATTTTACTATTCACATTTACTGTTCACAGTACAGGAACAGCCACCCAAACCTTGATTGTTTTCCTTTTTTTCATCCCCAAACCCTACTAATCCTTGTCCCCTTTGGAAACCCTATTATCCCTATTATTTTCTAGCCTATTCCCTACCAAAACCTAACCCTAAACCCTCAAAACAGAGGTAATACCAGATCTGCCCCAACAGTTCTAAATCAGATTACCTTGTTCTCCCTTGTCCTATGTCAGTAAGTTTTGAAGAAAACAGAAATGAGACAAGAAAATACATCTCAAATGATGTTTTAACTTGCCTATGGAGATGAGATTAAAAGAAAAGGAAGGGACACAAAACTTTATGAAGAATCAAATCACAAGACAGTTGAACTTGACCAATATGTGTAACTAACATAGACTCTCCATTGGGAAGATTGACAGAGATATGAGTAACTGATGTGATATTGGTTAGAAGTGATATTAGACCAAGCAATGGCAGTGGCTACTTGAGTAGACCCAAGAGCGAACTCTGAATTAGACTGACTGGTAGGTTGTGAACCTAAGGCATGAGAATGAAGTATTGAAATAATCAGCTGGCATTGAGATGCAGAGAGGGCAATCAATTCTTCTGCACCATCCATAGAAAAATCAGTAGATAATGAAACTTGATTAGCTGGGTTGTCTTTCCCTTTGTTTCTATAACTAGGTGGATAGACATGGATCTTATAGCATTTATCCACCACATGACCTAGCAACCCACAATGTGAACAAAACAATCTTTCTTTTTTCCTATTAGACCTATTCGCATTACCATTCTTGACATAGGAATTGGAATCTCTTGAGAGCAAGGCTGCAAACTCAATAACAGTAGAATCAAAACCAATCTTTTTTTGTTTCTCTTCTTGAGTAATAAGAGAGAAAACCTTGGTCAAAGAGGATAAGGGCTTCATCATCAAAATAAGTCCTCTAACTGAAGCAAAAGATTCATTAAGGCCCATTAAGAAGTTCATTATACATTCCTCTTCTTGGTAACATGTACAGCCATAGAACTACAAGTGCAAACTCCACAAGAACAAGATGGAATAAACTTGTAATTGATTAGTTCATCCCAGATAATCTTGAACGTGGTATAGTAGCTACTTACAGTGAGATTTTCTTGAGAAAGATTGCTCACCATCATCCTTAGCTCGAAAGCCCTTAGACCATTGCCTTGAGAAAACCTATTCTTCAAGTTAGTCCAAACTTCTTGTGTAGTGTTCAAGTATATGACACTTGAAATCAAGTCTTTTGACTTGGAGTTGAGAATCCATGACAAAAACATTCTATTGCAGCATTTCCATATTGGGAACAATGGTTCTAAAGTGCTAGCAAGTGTTGTAATGGTGCCATCGATAAACTCTGTTTTGTTCTTGGGGTCAAGAGCATAGAGGATGGAACGGCTCCAAGTAGCATATTTATCCTCAGTGAGAGGCTAAGTAACCAATATTGAGCCAAGATTATCCCCATTATGCAGAAAAGAGGGGCTTGAGTCTTTTCACAGTGAGGCCTAAAAACTTGGGTAGAAACCCTGTTAAATAAGGATTTACAGAGGTAGAAGCCATGGGAGGTTTTCAAGGAATCAAAAGAAACCTAAACAAAGCTTCGAAGGAGAAAAGAAAGACAAAATTAAACACAGACAAACAAAGGTGAAGATCAAAGAATCATCAATGGAGTTATTGATGTGGAAGGAAGAAGAAACAAGTTAGAAAATCAGGGACACTGTGCTAACTCGTGCTTTGATACCATATTGAATTTAGAGAGTAAGAAATGAAGAAAATGCTTGACTGATATTTCATTGATGGAATGAGTGTATTTATACAGTGGCTAATACCAGAAATTAACTAAGTAACTTTTAACAGAACTAACAAAGTCCACTAACTGAAACATCACATGCCGAGCACGTGCGTCACTTATTACGCACAAATGCTTGAACTACATGTAGCTTATTAATAAAACCTATAAAACGACTTGTAGTAAAGTTAGCATATTTGATTTTCTTCTCAACACTCTTAACCTTTCTTTGAAGTTATCATGTTTTACCTTTTGTTTTTAAATTGATCTACTTATTTACTACAGGAAAAAGGTGTTGCAGAAATTCAGTTCGAGATTGAAGAGTAAAGTGAAGACGTGGCTCATGGTGCATTGGAGGGCAATATGGTGTCTTTTGTTCGGTATCCGATTATTAAAGATGCTAATTTGAACATGCATATCCTCCAAACAGCTGGTATAGAAGAGATTGTGAGCCCACTCATGGTCATAAAATCCAATAGTATTTGGCTGGTAATTGAGAGAATTGATTATACTCTACATGATTACATGAAGCAATTCCTGAGAAAATGGTCTTATGGTAAATTAGATGATACCACTAAAATTCTTGTTAGGTATGTTATGTCTTAATATGTTATTTTTATATGAACCTTCAATGATAACCTTTCTTAATATGTTATATCATGTTCTACTAAGCATTTGTTTTTTATCAGAGATATCATTGGAGGAGTCACTGAAGTGGAAAGACAGGGACTTGTGGCCAAATTAAACACCAAAGATATTGGGATTATTAATGGTCATGCCAAGCTGATGAAGATCTCAAGTTCTAATGGGTGTCAGCTTTTGATGCAAAGCAGAATCTAAAAGCATTAATGGAAGAATTGTTAGGACCGATTCATAATTCGAAGGAATTAGGAGATTTTTACTCTCGGGTTAACAGGTTTCCTACGTAAGTATTAAATAAACTGTTTCTCATATATCTTCTCTTTGCTAAAATTAATGACTCCAACTAAAGCAAAACAAAGCGCTATCTTTTTATTTATAAATTTATTTTTTGTTCATGATTAATTTATTTATTTTTAACTTTTGAAAGGTGTCAACTTGGCCACCTAAGAAATCATCCATTGTTGTTGACTCCAAAAGAAAGATTTCTCCTCCCAGTTATAGAGATTATTCTTCTGAATTTTGGAAGGACTGCATCAACTTGGAAAACTTCATACAATCAACAATTTGAATCTCATAAAGTGGACATAAAGAAAAATGTCCAAGGAGATAGGGATTACTGGAGAATTTTCACCCATAGAGAGATGTGCCATTACCAACGGACGCTAGCAAATAAAGTTGTTTTTAGCCGAAATGCCAAATCATTAATCAATATATACATAAAAGTAGAGACCACATGTTGAAGAGTATGAGCTTGTGCCTTGTGGCGCATTTCTTAAAGCTCTTTTTATTTAGGCTTTTACTTCAAAGATTTTGCATTTATATCAAATTATTAGTTCATTGAATTAGCTAACGGAGTAAATGTATATTCTAATTATCTATAGTTGTGCATTAATTATTTATATTAAATGAATTTATAAGATTATTTTAATTTATAAACTCTATTTAAGAAATAATTTTTAGTTGGAATAATAATAATAATAGATTTACAATATGACATTCTTCTTCAAGTTTAGTTTTTTTGTCAACAATTGACACAAAAACTAAAAAAAAAAAATTAAATACTTGTGAATTCACTAAAATTAATCTTAACCCTTTAAATTTCCTAATGTGTCTATTCAAGAAATAATTGTTAGTTGGAATAGTAATATTAGATTTATAATATGATATTCTTCCTCATGTTTAGTTGCTTTGACAAAAATTGACACAAAAATTAAAACTAAATATTTGTGAATTCAATAAAATTAATCTTAACCCTTTAAATTTCTTGATTCCTTTCAGTGATATGTAATATGTGTGTGTGTGTGTGTGTGTGTGAAACTAACATTGTAGTATTTTTTTTTTTTTTTTTAGAAGAACATTGTAGTATTTATTCTATGTAATTAGAAAGATAACTAATAGAATGAATATGTTTATTTTGTTATATTAATTATTTTAATCATAATGAAATTTTAATATCATTTTTCTAAGATTTATATGAGAAACAATTGATTTTTTTTTTTGTGAGGAACAATTGATTTGAAATATGGTATTCTTACTAAAATTTTAGTCGTCTTTGCAACAATTGAAACAATGTCCAAAAAAAGGGAAAAAAATAAATAACTTTGCTAACACAAAATCCAAAACGTAAAAATAATAATTGAAGGATATTTGCATGATATAGTGGCTCATGCCTACAAAAAATGAGCCACTATATCATGCAATTCTCAATTTAAAAACACATATATATAATATGATCAAATCACATATATAATATGATCAAATCACTGCACTATTCTTAGTGTCTTTCTATTTTGTGTATAAAATAACTAAAGATTACCTTTTTTAAAAGGAAAATTATTGAATTTTTTTTTTATACATTAATAGTTGAGGGTGAGGGATTTGAATCTGAATATCTCTATTGAAAATTGAGGTGTCAACCAGTTAAATTAAACTTTATTGAAATATTGGAGAAAACTAATAATGAGTTGCACCGCACATCGTGCAGAAACTCAGCTAGTCTCATTTAAATGATGAGTATCAATGTGTAAGTCCTCTTAACTTCTTTTAGAAATATGTTGTATTAGAAACCATATCATATGTTAAGTAATGTTGTAATATTTCATTTTTATTTCAATGACTTTTTGCATTTTTTTTTTTAATATACAAAATAGAAATTCTACTCTATTTTAAAACAAAATATTACAATATTGATGTAACACTCCAAATAAAAAAAAAGGAAAAAAAAAAAGGTTTTGGCAATAGAATTTTAGGTGAGGGTAATTCTGTAAATCTGTGCCTAACAAAACCCCCTCCACACATTATCTCACCCTCCCCTTCTCAGCCCTTCTCTCTCTCTCTTTCTGCTGATTGGCCAAACTACCTCCCTCTCTCTCATCTCTTATTACTCATAGATACCTGTGGCCCATTGCTTCCATTGTGCTTTCATTTTTCATTTTGTGGAGGAAGCTTTTGGGTTAAGGATTTTGGTAAGAAACTTATTCACAGTTCTACTTATCACTCCTCCTAAGATTTATTCTTCCATTGTACAAGTCTAAGTAAGAGGGTATTTAGTTCGTTTGTTTTTTGTTGTGCTTAGTTACATTGGTAATTCTTAATTTATCTATGTGACAATCCTTTGAGTGGCATATAATCAAATTTGAACTTATAAGAACCTAGATTATACGAATGTCTCATTAGATGTATTCAAA
This sequence comes from Quercus ilex subsp. ballota, assembly GCA_032727855.1. Taxonomy (NCBI): domain Eukaryota; kingdom Viridiplantae; phylum Streptophyta; class Magnoliopsida; order Fagales; family Fagaceae; genus Quercus; species Quercus ilex. The sequence goes on from CM064909.1 coordinate 78,271,587, forward strand.
ACTCACTATGCCTTGAGCTTGCATTGTGTTTGCATACCATGTGTTTGATAAAATGCGCTAGTGAACATATTGTTGTTCTTTGAAAATTGGGGCATGAACCCTTCACTAAAATTGTCTCTTTTCATAAGGAAAGCTTTACTCCAAAATCTAGATCATTCTTAGTCATGTTAAGGTTTTAAGGTTTTAAATTCCATTTTGAATGTCTTGTCTTTGTATAGACACCTTTGTTATACAAGCTTGTTATGAACTAGTTTGCACATCTTTTGGAATTCTAGATAGTTTCTTTGTCTCGCTTGGGTATTGTTGTTTAGTATCAAATGAAATACATATGCCTTGCTACCTCTATATTAAAGAGATGTGTTTTATGTTATGCTATAAATCTACATTGTTTACGGCTGGCAATTAAAATTGTTTTGAGGTTTTATTTTGGTCAAATGGATTTCTTGTGTGCTTGTTTGGTTCCTGTTAGGGAAGGGGTACTTGTCTTAGGATGGTTAAGTTAGGCTTTAGTACCCTTGGTTTGATTTTAGGGGATCCTTTTCGATCTTGGAGACAAGTGTGATGGTAAACTTTGTGATAGGCCTTGTTATTGAGAGGCTTGGTCCTTATGTTTATAGGTTCTGATATTCTTGATGATGGGTCTAGTGATTGGGTTGCTTGATTTGGTGGTGCCTGGTTGAGGTAAAATTGGTTGACCTTTCGAGGTAAGTGACTTCTTAATGGGATTTTTGAAAAAGAATCATTATTGCACTCAATTATTTTATGGTTAAACTCATTTCGGAACATTACTCATGATTTTCCTAAATGTACTATGTGTATTATTGTTAGCTATCATTTATGGAAAACGCATGAAGAATTGAAAGTGCATCATATTTATCAATGCATTTGTTAGCATGGAAAAGATAGGAATCTTTGATTTAATTCTTGGGAATGGATTATATGGATTTATTGCATTATTTGCAAATTCTAAAGATGCTTTATCTTGACTTGTGATATTTGAAAAATTGATAGAAAAATCTTATTGACAATGAATGATTTCAAAATTTACTATGAGCTAACTTATTCATGAGGATTTTGTACAACAAAGATGTTTGTTCGTCATAGCGTTTATTTATCTTATTTAATTGACTTTCTTGAATATATGAACTTCTTATTGTAATTTTTTGAGAGATTTATTGTATACTAATTTCTTTTATTGAAATTAAAATGTTCTATCATTGATTTTGTACGTAAGTTTGAATATATATTTGAATTTTTACAGAATACCCTTGAGGAGGTGGAGGAGGACCTAAATACGTTTTTCCCAAACATGCTCCCTGATCTTAGTGCATTTTTGATGGATCAGGGATCGACGTTTATCATAAAGAAAAGTATGTGGGAATTAATGAAATATTTTTTAATAGAAAACATTTATTGTTGTGCTTACTAATTGAGAATTTTATTTAAAAATATTAGTTAGAAATATTGAGAAGAAGTCCTTAGCCGTTTGCACTCTATCTTAAAGCATAGCATGCTTAAAAATGGCGATTGGGATACAAAGTATTTTTGCGAGATTTGTCGATCGATTCTCTCCTTAATTGGTAAAATTCACCTCTTTATCATAGTGTGTAATTTTCATAATTTCATTTTTTTTTAAGTAAGAAATATGCTTAAGTAAATCATTACTAACTATTGTTTCATAAACATATTCTATCAAATGCTAATGATTCACCTAAACATTGTTGAAAATTATGAATTATAACGGCTGTAATTCTTTTCAATTGTTAGTATAGATAGAAAACTATTAAAAGTACTAACCCTGTTTTTCCCAAATAGCCCCCTAGAATTGGGAAAAATGTAAAATAAGGATGAGCAAAGAAATATAAGGTTTTTAGAAAACAAATATGACTAAACTTGTTATGATTTGTTTGAGTAATCTCCACCTTACTGGTTGTTTGAAATTATTTGATGGATAGTAGAAGAAAAAGTAGACTCCATTAATATCCATAATTTTTTTTTTTCATATTAATTCTTTGGATACTAATTAAAAGATTTGCATGGTATATGATGCTAGAGATCTATTCTTATATGATACCTGAAGCTTCTCAGAGTCAAGGCCTATCAACCATTCTAACCAATTTTAAAGAAAAAGTTTAGGAAAGTTTGAAACTCAAATGTGGGTCTTGATTTGAGCCAAAATCAATATTGTGATGTTATACCATTTGAACTTAGTTGAGTGTTTCTCAAAAAAAAAAAAAAAAAAACCTTAGTTGAGCATTAATTTTCTTCTTCTCTATTGCAAGGCTTGGAATCACATTTTCTAAAAAATCAATTTAGATTTCGAAACTTGAGGTTGATGAGCCAAGATCCAGCGTGGTTAATAGCAAAGCATTATTCTCTTTTTTCCAAAGGTAACTATGATTGATTATGAACTTGTTGCTTATATACACTGTTATATAATTAACAATATTTTGTAAATATTTTAGTTATATAGCATTCACAAGAGACTTTATAGAGGAATATGCCTGTAATCCTAAAGCTGATGTAAGCAAACTAGTTGGAGCAATCATTGATAAATTGGAAAATCCACAGGAATTTCATGTATGCTTCCGTCTATCTCAAGACTTTTTCTTTGTTGATGTAGATGCCTAGCATTTATCCTATTTATAATTTGTTGGCTTGGCAGTATCTACTTAAATATGTTACCAGTAGCTACCAACTAAAGGAACTGCTAGCAAATCCTAAAGATATCAGGTGTGGATCAAGTATAGCAGGTTTCCTATTTAAGTTGGCAAGTCATTTAGGTCAATTAGCAGTAAGTTTGTTTTTATGCTTTAGAAACATTTTTTGTGTAGTGTCTTGTGCTTCCTAAATAGATGCCAATTTATTCTTCTGTTCATAAAATGAAAATTAGTTGGATTCTTTAACATTTAGTTGTAATGTTTTACTTTTGCTATAAATAAACTTGGGACAGAAAGTGAGAGACTCCTAAATCTAAGCCAAACAAACATATTATGCATACTACGAATTACCAATTGAAAAATACAAATGAAAAATAGAAAAGAGCAATTAGGTGTGGATCAAGAGCTCTGGGCTCCTCTTAGTGAAATATATCATATTGTACAAATTTTTATCCAAGTTGTTAAAAGAGTAATACAAGTCCTAAAACCCTTAGCAAATATTAAATAATTCACAAATTTTATGTGGTCTAGAATCTATTTTTATTTGATACCTGGAGATTTTTCGGTCGCTGCCTTAATTATATATACTAAAAATGATGTTCTTACCTATTTTCTTTTCATTATGTATAGCAATAGTCTGGCCAATCACTATTGGTATAATGGTTGACTTTCGCGCTCTTTCATTTTTTTTTTTAAATTTTATTTACCTTGCATATATCTAAGATCATTTAATTTCAAGAAAAGGGTTACTCATCCATAACTATTTGAGGAATATATTATTAGTAGTTATGAATGATCAATTTTCCTCAATCTTAAGATTGAGAAATACAACCGCCAAATTTGATTCATTCTCAATAGCCATTAGATCATCATAGGGTGATCCGTTTGTCTATAGATGCTCTATTACACTCATAGTCTTTAGAGGGTGCAAACCAACTATGTAGGATCTATGTTGACATATCTAGTATTGTGCATGTCATTAGTATGTAAGGAACCATATTTAAACTGGTGACATGAGGATTTTAGTCCTCTACTCTACTAGCTCAGTTATCCTGACCATTACAGTGCATCATCCTTACTTTTGATACATACCGTTGTTAATCATTCAAATTTGAAGTGCATATGTGCCTTACTATATGAACAAGTTCAATAATACCATTGTGATTGTTACAGGGAAAATGGCTGAAGTTATTTCTTGGGCCTCTGTTGGTATGGTACAAGAAGAGAAATGAGTTGATAAAGTTATGAAATGCTATTTATGTAGTATTTGGATCAAGTTATGAGAAAGACTTAAGTCATGATAAAAGGCACTGGTCTCTGAAGAGAAATCTTTTGAAAAAACAAAAAAAAATTGTGGTGTATGACAATCTTTCACGCAATAAAATTTTTGGTGTATATTTTTCTGCATATCATATGTCTCCTTTTAATTTAACTCTATTGATATTGCAATTTCTTTTCTTTTTTTTTCTTTTCTTTTTGATAAGTTATTGATATTGCAATTTCTATTTCTACCTTACATTTGTATACTTGGTATTTGGCATATACAAATTAAACAAACTACAACTTCATTTTTATACTCTAGTTAGTTCATTGGTGTGAGGAGATTACCTGGGTTATAGTTAATTCTTTCTAAGGTGCTTCATTTAGAATACAAATTGCTGCTAGGATTAAAAGTATACGAGTTGCTACCTGAATGGGTTATGAGTTGCCAAGGAAGGTATGTGAACTTCCATGAGCATTGGATACTGTGGCAAAAAGAAACCAATAATTATTTGCAATGCAATCTTCTAAATGGAGGCAGCCTACTCAGGGTACTATGAGCCCGTTTGGATAGGCTGTTCACAAAGGCTTAACGCGCATTTTACACAAAACATGATTTTGTAAACCGTTTGGCTCCACAAAATCAGCACATTTGCGTTTTTAAAATCCAGATTTTTCACGTTTACAAAACACTGTAAAGCTCTGCTTTTTCAGAAATGTAGATTGGGTTACTGCTATTTTTTTTTCTTCAGAAAATCAAAATAGCACCAATACGATAAGAAATACCAGCTTTATCCCTTCCCATGTATATCTCCTCCTCTATTTTCTCAGTCAGTCTATACTCCTCCATGTATATCTGCTACTCTATTCTCTTAGTCTCCACGGGCTCTCTATTCGTTGTTCCTCTTCTTCTTTGTTTGTGGTCTTCGTTCTTCATCTCGCTTGCCAGGTAACAATTCTTCGTTCCTCTTCTACTGAATTTATGTTATAGATTTGGGCTTTTTGCTTGTTAGGTTACATGATTATTTGAATTTGAAATCAAAATTTTGGAACTTATTTTGGCTGAGGGATTTGTTGCTACTACTGTTTTTGTTTCTTCATGGGTTGTGGATTTATTTGGGTTTTTGGCTGCTTTTGAGACCTGCCTATTTTGGGTTTTTATTATAATTATTGCTTTATATTTGTAGACATATAGATATCATTGGAATCAAAACCCTGTGTTTTTTTTTTTTTTTTTGGGTGGGTTGGGAATAATTGGATAAAGGATTTTTCTTTATTATGCTTCTTATTCAAGAATCTTTATTGCGTTTAAGAGCTTTTGATAAAAATTCAATTCTTAAAATTCTTTAGTGATAAAAAGCTTAATGGATATTGTAAATGCACTTCCAATATAGCGTTTGTGTCCTCTCTATGCAAGGTGCCCTTCTGAGTTTGACAGATTTTGGAATCTATTTATGTGTGCTGCTGGGGAGTTGAGGGTTTGATATGTCTATCTCTGTGTGCTTGTAGTGGGCATAGTTCTGATAACAAAGGGGAAAAGAGCAAGAATACTATTTATTGAAACAAACAATTTGCTGGAAATTCTGGATTGTTGTTGTTTATAATTAGTGGGTAGAGAAAGTATGTTGGGCTTTGTCTTGTAAGCATAATTGTTCATGCCTCTTGGTCATATTATTATTCATATGTTTCAATCTTGATTTTTTGCTATAAAAAAGGGGCATATAGACGTCTGTCAAAACAAGGTCAAGTCTTGCCTTCCTCTCTTGAATAGCCTCTAATGCTTCAGTTGGCCTATCATAATGAATAATTGATATAGACATAGAGAAAACGTCATATATATATATATATATATATTGGCCCCTCAATTATCAATATGGGATCTTGTTTGATTTTGGTTTCCATAATGACATCATATACAATGTTTATAACATTAGAAGTATCTTTCACTGATATTGTATATCAGTTTTTTAGGACTACATCCTCAATGAAGGGGTTTTGCCCCAAAATGCTATAAGAAACAAATAGAATAATGTTTTTACAGGGGATGACAGGATGTAATGATCAAGACTTCCTAATTTATGTGGTTAAGTTAAATGGCAAGATTGCTACCATAGTGTTTTGTTTAAGCTAGCATCTGATGATGGCATGTGTTAGTGTCTCATTTTGCCAAACTCAATGTATCTCAGCTCAACTCAACTAAGGCTTCGTCCCAATTAAATTGGGGATTTCATGCAGCAAAAGCAAAAATAATAAATTTACTTATCATTACGATTTTTTCAGGTAAATATACCTCTCAATACAAATGGCTTGAAGAGGAACTACCAAAAGTTAACCGGACTGAGACACCTTGGTTGATTGTTCTAATGAATTTCCCTTGGTATAACAGTTGCAACTATCATTTTCTGGAGGGTGAATCCATGAGAGTAATGTATGAGGCGTGGTTTGTGAAGTACAAAGTTGATGTGGTGTTCGCTGGTCATGTTCATGCTTATGAACGGTCTGTAAGTCCTTAATACTTCCTTCCTATTTATTAGTTTCTGAAATGTGATTTTTTTTATTGTGGTGTTATCTGTGTAACACTAGTAGTTGTCTCTAATCACTTTTTGAACCTATCCTGAATTAATTGATCAGTATCATGCTCTATATGATGAAAGCTTGCTTCTTATGTTGACTCATGATTGAGTTTTGTTATCTTATTTGATGCATTGTTTAATCATCATGATTAATTTGATTCGGTTTTGGTTTATTTATTTATTTGTTTTTAATAATTTTATTGGAGCTTACCATATGAGTTTATATTATGGCCCTTTTAAAGCTATTTGTTGTTGGTGTTGTATTTCTTGGTAACAGAGAGAAGATGCTGCTCAGCTACATATGTTTATATTACATGTTGCTTTGGATATTGTTCAAGACCTTGCATGGACTACTAGTGCCATGTGAGTTCTGTTCCTCATGATATAAATATGTCAATGTGATAACAACTATGCTTTTGCTATATTATTCTTGTGTTGCACCTATTTTTGTCATCAATGCACCTCCTAACAATCTCCTTCCTTACATTCTTATGCAGGTTTCTGAAAGCAATAGATAGATTTAATGATTTGGTGGTGTCAGTTTATGTTACAGCTGGTCATATCCTCTGTAATTGTGGATGCTTTATAGATGGCATAAAATTTGTGTTTCTATCATGAGAGAGTTAAATTTAAAATTTTCTTTACATCTGATACTGGCATTATGCATTGGTGAGATGGTCACCATTGTTTGGGTCCTGTAAACTTTTATGCTAAAAGTTAGTTATTTAAAATATAAACAATGACATGGCCCTAGTGGAATAGTTGTATCACACATATGAGAAGCACATTAGATGGGATGGTAATAGTGCTAATGTCTTTAAGGCTATTGTCACTGTGGTATTCTTTTAGCATGCTTCAAAATTGTGACAGTTAAATGTCTTTTTATTTATTCTTGTGGTTTTCAGTTGGTATACCAAGTCTCTGTTCCAAACGTATGGTTCAGTGGGGGGTGGGTGGTGTACCAAGTCTATTAATGGGCTGTTGGGGTTAGCTTATGGAAGTATCTTCAGAGAGGGTGGACAAAGTTTTCTTCCTTCATTAAATTTGAGGTAGCTAATGGTACTAGAATAAAATTTTGGTTGGATGTTTGGTGTAGCTACGGTTTCTTTACTGGTTGTGAAGTTTTTAAAAAAAAAATTCAAATAGATGGGGTTGATCAAAACCATTTGGATTAATTTTTTCTTGTTGAATAATAGATGAGTTTGAAGACAACACTGATTATAGGAAAAATGACAAAATTATCTTGACAAAATAGTTAAGTCCTCTTTTGGAATTTATACCAAAACAGCTATTTTTAAAACAGCTTATTAAAACGCTTAATGTGGCTTTAAAAATAGAAAACGCATATTTTCACATTTTTACCAAACCCTTATATGTGGTTTTTAAAATAGTGTTTTCAAAACGCATGTTTTTCATACGCACATTTCGAAACAGCTTATCCAAATAGGCTCTATATACATTTGGAACCTTATGTCACCTTGAGACACAAGGTTTAATTGGTGAGTTCTTGGATCAGAGTTCATGACAGGGAGTGGAGTCCAGAACTCCTTTAAAGCCTGTTTAGATTGAGGGGGGAAGGAGGGGGAGTGGAAAGGAATAGAGTAGAGTTGGTTAAAAATAAGTTAATTTTGGATCAAATCTACTCTACTCTACTCTACTTCCCTTTCTTCTCCCTCAATCCAAACGCACCATTATTGTCAGGTAATCTAAAAAAGCTACGATTTTGTCTCTTGGTGATATGGTCATCATTGATGACGATATTACCTACCATTTATTTATTTATATAAAACCCCTGTAAATCTGTAATATGACTTAATTGGACTGACAAAATTTTGCTACATGAAAAATTGCCAGCTCCACTCCAACTCAGCCAAGTCACTAATGGAGCTCTAAACACCACTCACCCTGTTCACCACCTTTTCTCTTCAACAATCTAAGTACATTTTCGATATTGTACCTTGATTGATCTCAATTTACATGTACAAAATTCTAGTTTGAGCCTTAAAAGTTCCAAAAACTGCATTTTCCATCTAGAAATTGGGAAATCGTAATACTTGAATGTTTGTCTTGATTTGATGTCCGATGAACCAATTTAATGATTAGAGAGCAAAAGAATATATTATTTTGTGTAGATGCAGAATTTTAAGGCTTGGGAATTGAAAGGAAGGAGGAGGATCAATCAAGTAGAATTTTGCCAGTTGATTCCAAAACCATATCTATTTTGCAAGTAGAAAACTTGAAATGTTCTCCCTAGAAAGTATGGACACTTCATTTGGAGTGTCGTACCTGTATTGGATACTTAATACTCCTCAAACAATTTTGCATGTGTGTCCTAGTGGTGTCATTTAAAAAAAAAACAGTGCAGGACACAGCCAAAACACAAGAATAGTAGGAATTGAATGCCCTTCACAAAACAAAGAAAACATTCATGCTCTAAATAATAATATTCCATTTGAAAATTAATAAATATCTTTAATCTTTATTTGTATTCTAATTTCTAAACATCCTTTAATAATAATGAATTTGTTTTATTATCTATTATTACTCTTAATTTGATAAAAAAAAATGATTCATAATATATAAAAATAAAATATTCATTATTTCTCTTAAATTGATATATGTTTAATATTGTATGAAAAATAAGTTCTCAACTATATATATATATATATATATATAAAAGGTAATAAATTTATTATTTAATATATATATATATATATATCTCTCTCTCTCCATGCCGTATCATATTCTACTTTTTAAAAAATTGTTGTGTCGTCATACCCGTATTCGTATAGGTGTTTCCTTTAATGTCATGATGGAGTTTTTTGATATTACGCACTATGGTGGTGAGGACCTTTTTTTTTTTTTTTTTTTTTTTTTTGGAGTAAACAGAATTTAGTATTTTTATTTAACAAATTACATCTTATTTGAGAAATTAATTAGGTATTTTTATTTTTTGTTATTGTGTTTGTGTTAGATATTATTACTATTATTATCATGACAAAACGAAAAAAGTATAAAATAATTCCCTTGTATGGTATTCTTTCATTTATCAAACAATAATTTTAGTAATTTTTTTTTTTAGAGAGTTTCAACTTATAGTGTCCACTCCTAATGATAACTCTTTATTATCAAACCAAGACATTAATCGGTTTTTGGTGTAGGCGAAAATTGAATCACAGATCTCTTATTCAACCATTAGAGGCTTTACCAGTTGAACTAACTGGAATTCACTAATAATTTTAATAAGTAAACATATTATTTAAACTGCATTTTTAATAGCGTTTACAAGAGGCTCTACAACCTTTCTAAATTTCCCAATTTCACTTTTTATTTTTGTTTTTACCGAATTTACCCTTAGACTGTTGGTGCTATTATCTAGCTATTTATCTATTTTACTTATAACATAATTCTCCAATTTGGGATTGAATTTTCAGCTCTCCTAAAATACCATCATGTATAATTAATTTTTTTTGCTTAAAAAACTGTAATTAATGAGGATAAATGAGTAAAATGAATAATTTTTAAAATCCTAATTTATTTATTTATTTATTTTTCATTTCTAAAATAAACAAAAACAAAAACAAACGTTTCCGATAAAACTACCACTCTTTAACCATATCTCTCTCTCTCTCTCTCTCTCTCTCTCTCTCTCTCTCTCTCTCTCTCTCTCTTAATGATATTTCCCCTCACTTGGATTTGGATTCCTTTTTTATGATAATTGGATTTGGATTCAAGATACGTGGAGTTTGGTCTTCTACCAAAATAGAAAGTGCCGTTATTGTCTCCTTATTTTTTAGTACTATGTCCTTTTATTTTTTTATTAAAAGATTGAACAATTACAATTTCGTTTTTAATTATGGCAGTTAAAAAAAATTAAGACAAAAACACCATTTTGATCCCTACATTTTGGGGTCAAAGTCAATTTGGTCCTTACATTTTTTGGAGCAGTCAATTTGATCTATACTATTTTCAAGTCACAATCAATTTAGTCCATAGTGTTAGATGACTAACAGAATCTGCATATGTGGCAAACGGAATGCACACATGGCACAAATTAAACTAAAATATAAATAGCCATCCAATGTGTCTTAAATGGTCCTTCCACATTAGCCCTTCCACATCAACTTCCACCACTACTAGTACCGTGTGACCCTTACAGGACCCAATTATCAACACCCTTCTCATTAGGCTTCAATGGAGAACATTCTAGAGGCTTTAAGCCATTAACAAAGAAGGACCTCTGAAAAAATTTTCGTTCTTTTTCTCATCACTAAAGCTCTACTTGGATTTGGATTTTGGTTTTTCTTTGGGTTTGAGTTTGATATTTGTTTGTTTTTTGCTTAAGCTATGTTTGGATTTGGGTTTGAGTTGGAATTTTTTTTTTCTTTCTTTTTGCTTAAGCACTATTTGGTTTGGATATGGTTGGTTTTGTTTTGGTTTTTGTTTTTTTATTTCTTCTCTTCGATGAATCTCTGCCTAGATTTGTTTTTTGTTTTTGTTTCTTTGTTTGATTTTTTTTTTTTTTTTTGGGTTTGAAATTGGAAGTTACGAAGGTTTTTTTTTTCTTTTCAAATCACCAACACAGTAGTTAATCCCTCTGTCTCTTTTTATCATTCCAATCATCCACATGGTAGGTGGCGATGCAATGGTATTAGGCTCTTATAGATTTTGCTTGTGGTTTTGGATTCTGTTTGGTTAGTGAGAAAATTAAAGGAAAAGAAATCTAAGCGCAATAAATCGAAATTACTTATTTCCTCAGTTTGTGTGTTTTTGAATAGAAAATTTTGATTTGTTCATTTTTAGTGAGGAATGGAGGGTGTTGATAAGTGGGTCATGTGAGGGTCACGTGAGACTAGTAGTGGTGGAAGCTAATGTGGAAGGGGTGATGTGGAAGGACCACTTAAGACACGTAGGACGGCTACTTATATTTTAATTTAATTTAATTTGTGCTATGTGTGTATTCTGTTTGTCACTTAAGCAGATTTCGTGAGCCATCTAATAGTAGGAAATAAATTGATTGTGACTTGAAAACAGCAAGGATCAAATTGACTGCTCTCAAAATGTAGGGACCAAATTAACTGTGACCTCAAAATGTAAGGACCAAAATGGTGTTTTTATCAAAAATTAAAATTATAACATTTTATCTCTATCCCTTAAACTAAGGCACTTTCAGCTAGTTTCGGGGGAGGGGGTTGGGGGGTTTACACCACACCTATAGGTTGTGGTTTCTCCTCATGTCTAACGGTTTGACTGTATCTCACTTGTAAAGTGTTAAGAATGGTCTACACAAGGTGCCTTGCACCATATTTGATCGATGCTATTGCGTATTAGTTTGGTTATGTGGGATGAGCTTTAAAAAAAAAATTATTTACAATCTTCAACCCCTAGAAACAAATCAAACAGCAAGCATGGAAACAACAGGCATGAGTGAAAAAAAAAAAAAAAAAAAAAAAACTCTAGAACAAAATCAAACAGCTTGAGTGAACTAAAAACAACCCTAGAAGCAAAGTCAAACACTCTCAAATCACAAAAACCCAAATGGAAAAAACCAAACTCAACCCATAAAAGATAAAACAAAACCATTAAAAATAAAAACAAAAACAAAAACAAAAACAAACAAACTTAGTAGAAAGCATTGCAAACTTAGGAGAAACTTTGAGATAATAGCCCTGACAGAGAAGAGAGAAGAGAGGGGAAATTTCAAGAATGGTGGCATCGAGTAGTAAAGGATGATAATAGCAAGGGACAGAGGTCGAGGAGTGAGGAAAGAGATTGAGGGGAAGACATGTTGTTCTGGGGAGGCTAACAAGAGAGATAGGGTGAAGCTATAAATAAATCTAACTTAGGATTCAAAATTAAAATTAAAGCTTAAAATGATGCCGTTCAAGAGTTTATTTATTTATATTTTATTTCAAATTTTACTATTATTAAAACAATGCCGGTTTTGAGCTTGATACTTGTATTAAAAAAAAAAAAATTTTGAAAAAGTTTCAACTTATGACGTCCACTCTTGATGATAGTTCTTTATTATCATACCAAGACATCAATTAATTTTTGATATAAACGGGGATTGAATCTTAAATCTCTCATACAACCATTAGAGATTTTACCAGTTGAGTTAACTGGAAACTATAAACTCGTATTAAAATTAATATTAGGCCTAAAACGCCATTTTAGTATAAGTTAAATTATAAATTGGGTTACGTACTTACGTAGGGTTGGAACTTGGAAGTGAATTATGAATGTGTTTGGGGATTGGCAGATCAGTTTGTTTGTGATATGCTTCCGAAATTTTCTTACCACTTGAGTCTTGATAGAAACATCATGAAACTACAGGGCCTTCCAAAAAAAAAAAAATCATGAAATTACAGCCACGTGTTCCATCCTCCGAGGTTTGTGTTATACACACGAGACCCCTAGAATTTGTGGCAAGAAAACAACAAAATATTTATTTCTCGCAAGAAAACATAAAGCACAGAAAACTTTTTTCTTTTTATTTTTTATTTTTTATTTGTGTTATTGTCTTTCACTCACGTCTGCCTGAACCACGAGCTCGTATACCCTGTACCCGGCATATATGCCGGGTACCTCACAAGGAGGTGGGACCCACACACTGTGGGGCCCGCCCCTCTGTGAGGTACCCGGCATATATGCCGGGTACAAGATATAAAAATCGCTGAACCACACCACATCCGTGGCTTCTCTCTTAGCTAACGGTACTATTTCTGGCTTTTCTCCAAAACCCACCTACGATTCATATAATCTCCCAAAAGGGTTTCACTAAAAACCCCAAATTCCAAAATTCCCAGACCTCAAAACCCCAACTCAAGGCTCTTCAAGGTCCGAGCAGATGTCGGGTATTCAGGTCAAGGTACAAGTTCTAATCTTTCTTCTTCTGCACCAGGTAAGTCTTTGATTTCAACAACTACAACTACAACTACAGCTACACCTAGTGCTAGTGAGAAAATCCAGGAAATTCTTCGTAACATAGAGTACGATAAGAAATTTGGTTTTAATATAGATATTGATTCGTATTCGATCCCTAAGGGGCTTTCTAAGAAAACAATTAGATTGATTTCTTCGCTTAAAAGAAGAACCTGATTGGATGCTTGGGTTTAGATTGAATGCTTATGAGAAATTTTTGAAGATGAAAGAGCCCAAGTGGTCTGATAATCAATACCCACTTATTGATTTCCAAGATATATGTTTTTACTCTGCACCCAAGAAGAAACCTGCTTTGAATAGCCTCGGAGAGGCCGACCCAGAACTCATTAGGTACTTTGATAAGCTGGGTGTTCCTTTGAATGAGCAGAATCGATTGGCTAATGTTGCTGTTGATGCCGTCCTTGATAGTGTGTCAATTGCCACGACACATAGGAAGACATTAGAGAAGCCCGGTGTGATATTTTGTTCGATATCAGAGGCTATTAGGGAGTACCCGGATTTGGTTAAGAAGTATTTGGGGAGGGTGGTGCCTAGTGAGGATAATTACTATGCAGCGTTGAATTCAGCTGTGTTTAGTGATGGTTCGTTTTGTTATATTCTGAAGGACACCAAGTGTCCAATGCAGATTTCGACTTATTTTTGGATTAATGCATTGGAAACGGGGCAGTTTGAGAGGACGTTAATAGATGCGGATGATAGGAGTTTTGTGGAGTATTTGGAAGGGTGTACTGCACCTTCATATGATAGAAACCAGCTTCATGCTGCTGTGGTGGAGTTGTATTGTGCTGAGGATGCACAGATTAAGTACTCCACAGTGCAGAATTGGTATGCTGGGGATGAGGAAGGGAATGGAGGAGTTTCTAATTTTGTTACGAAGCGAGGCCTTTGTGCTGGGGATCGCTCAAAAATATCCTGGACCCAAGTGGAAACAGGGTCTGCCATCACTTGGAAGTATCCGAGTGTTATTTTGGAGGGTGACGATACCATGGGTGAGTTCTATTCAGTAGCTTTGACGAATAATTATCAGCAGGCAGACACGGGTACAAAGATGATACACAAAGGGAAGAACACTAGGAGTAGGATTATTTCTAAAGGTATATCGGCTGGGCATTCAAAGAACTGCTATAGGGGTCTTGTTCAGGTTCAGTCAAAAGTGGAGAATGCTTGAAACTCCTCTCAATGTGATTCCATGCTTATTGGTGACACTGCAGCTGCCAATACATATCCATACATCCAGGTAATTTCTTTAGTTTTTTTTTGTATTAATATTTCTGTTTTTAGTATTTTTGATTGATTACTCATGCTGATTATTTTGGTTTTTTAATTTGTTCGAAGAGCTTTATATGGAGTGTTCTGTATTCAGATCCCACTTTCCTTCCCTCCCAGCCCAATGGGGATACTGGATGTCATACTTGCATTTCTTTGTATCACTGTGTAGTCCTACTGAAACCTACCCTTGGATGTGTTCACTATATACAATTATACCCTTGGATGCTGATTATTTTAGGTTTGGGTGAAGATGAGATTCAAACATAGGATCACTTATGATATATTAACTTTTACTACTTGTCTCAAAAATTTTAATTAATGGAAAATAATTAATTTATCCCTTTAACCATTATTCTAATCATAGGAACTTCAATATACAAACTTGATCACATATTTCCAACCATTCTCATGTGATTTAAACAAGAGTTTACTAGATAGCCGGAGAAAAAAAAAAAAAAAAAACTATATACAATACGACTCTAACTTCTCTGCATACTTACTATATTGCGTAATAAATACCCACATGTTAAATAAACATATATGTTACTAACAGAGAAACCAAGCTATTGCCAATAATCATCGACATGAATGACTCAGGTTGAAGTTACCATCAAAATTTACACTAATAATATTAGTTATTAAGTGAAAGAATTTATTAGAAGTACTGAAGTTACCTCATTTGTCAAACAATGAAAGACACTGTAAAGTCACTGCAGTCTTGATAGAACTGATGGCAATACTAGGCTAGTAGCAATAACATGCGCTTCCTGGTTATCAACTCTAGCTCTCGTGTTTGGTAAAGGTGGATTCAAGAAAAAAACTAATCTAAAAAGATTCAACATCCGCAACACCTTCCAAGACCTTAATCACCATAGACATGTAAGGCCTCTTTGTAAAATCAAATTGCAAACACCAATTGGCAACCATCATCATATTTACAACATCTTCACCATGTAATTGCATATCTCCACTATTCTTATCAACTAGATCCAATAGTCGTTCCTCCTTAATCTTTTTCCTAAAAAGATCAAATAGAAGCATTTCTTCTTCTGATTGAGAGCGATCTAAATTTCTCCTTCCACATAATAACTCCAAAAGCACTACTCCAAAGCTATATACATCTACTTTTTCTGTAATTATCAAACTTAGCCATTCAGGAGCCATATATCCAAGAGTTCCTCTCATGGTTGTTACAACTTGGCTCTGATCTCGATCAACTAGTTTAGACATCTCAAAATCAAAGACTTTTGCATTAAAATTCTCGTCTAAAAGGATGTTATGGGGTTTTATGTCCAAGTGAACTATCTTCTGTTTGCACTCCTCATGTAAATTAGTTAGTCCCCTTGCTATATCAAGAATGATCTTCTTTCTATGTTGCCAAGCAAGCAACATCTCAGGATTTTTGTGAAATACCCATTTGTCTAAAGACCCATAAGACATGTACTCATAAACAAGAAGCCTATGAGATTTCTCAGCACAAAATCCAATCAGTCTTACCAAGTTGAAATGATGAATGCTGCCAATTGTCTCAACTTCAGCTAAAAATGATTTCTTGATTTGACAAAAACCATCAAGACGCTTCACTGCGACTTTTGTGCCGTCAATTAGAGTCCCTTCAAAAACTGTACCAAATCCTCCCCCACCGAGCTCCTTACTAAAATTTTCTGTTATTGCTTGCAAATCATCATAAGAATACCTTGTGGGCATTCTTAGTACATGATCTAAATAATACTCCTCTACTTCATCAGCAGTTTCCTTCTTCCAAACTTTAAAAACAAAGAATCCAATTGAAAGAATAGAACAAATGCTAGGTTGGATCCCAATATAAATCCAAGCCAATGTCTTTGTTGCTGAGGAGGAAGAGGAACATTTTGCACCTAGATATATACTTTAAAGTAAGTTTCTTCTCTTAAATCTCTTTCATCAGCGTACATCAAGGAAAAAATTTGGGATTGTAAATAGCAGCTCCCAACACGGTTGCTTGAATTATAAATAGCAGCTTTGCACGAAACGAACAGACTTTTAAGCAAGACGGTTTGTAACTCTCTAAACTTACGTGTTGGTAGTCTGGATGTATATCTGGGAGGCCTTTTAGAAAGGGAAAGTATGTGATGTTCTGGAGCTCTATAAGAATGTGATTTTTGTTCGCTTCACAAGACAAGGGAGTAACGAGAGAACATCCAAGGTTTGGCAGCCTGTCATTGATGGGATGAAAATAGTTTGTTCCATTTATGGGTAGCGGACAACTACACTGCTCATCTGTACAAATACCATAATTGCCGCAAACCCCAGGATAACCACAGTAACCAATATCCAGTTTGAAAAAATCATCAACTTCATACCAGTTTCCATCATACACTTTCAAGTGTCCGTCAGGCCGAAGTTTCATGTACTTTGCAGTAATGGTTAGGCCAACAGCTATGCTAGGTGATGGATAATCAAATTCAAAGATAGCGAAGCTTTGATTCAGAAATTGAGAGTAATTGTATTTCATATTACTAAAAGGATAATAATAATAGATATCAGGAGGATTAGAATTGATGTAGAAAAACAGACCTTCACTAGTGATTGAGAATGAAAACATTCCTCCTTCACTAGTGAGTTGCTGACCTCTTACCAACTTTTGGCCAAGAACCAGCGTGTCAGTTGGGTGATCAAAAGATTGCCAAATTGTTGCATTCTTGTCATCCAACAGCATGAGGTTGCAGGTGTCGTCGGTTAAGTTTAGGCCAACCACAGATTTGTTGCTGATGTTTGTTGACCACGCTCTACTTCCATTACCATCTTCTAGCACCAAACCTCCTTCCGAAGTGAGCTGTAAGGTCGCATCAAGGCTAACCGGATTCTTTGGGTTAGCAGACCATACTACTTCGGGATATTCTGATCCCTTAAAATTGCCCTCTTCGTAATACAGAATAAAAATAGCAAAAAGAGATCTGTTGTTTGTTCAATTGTAGAAGAAGCCACAACCACAAACATCTTGACCATAGTATAGATTGGGTGATACACGGGAAAGTATGATTGTCACAAATGATCCATCATCGAATTTCACAGAATCGGGAGCAGAAAAACTGTTGGTCCACGAAGTAGAAGAGTTTACTGCCAGAAAACCACCAGGCACCGCAGTCACTGAAATGGGAAGAAGGTTTTGAAATGGAACAAGGTAGAGAAGAATAACAAGGCAAGCCCAGCTTAAAGCCATTGTTTGTAACACACGGTGCTAGTAGATTAAAAAGAAATAGAAAATGGACAACAAAGGGCGGATGGAATTACAAGCATAACCAAAGAATCACTTCCGGCAGATTTTTTTTTTTTTTTAGTTGTAAATGTAATGCATGAGAAATTCTAATTGACTTTTTCAGCTACAAAATCAACGTTTTTTGTCCACAAACAGCTGGAGCTATATCCGCACAAAAAAGAGGTGCTCTTTTACGCGGGCGCACGGCCACAACATTTTTGTGATTAATAATTTTGAATCTCTATCTGTATGAAATGGCATCAGATCTCGCTATTAGAGCATTCACATTAAACCTTTCAAATGCTAAAAATGCTATTTTTTTAGCATTTTTGAGATTTAAACACCACTCCATTAAAACTGCTAAATCTTAAAATTTTAAGATTCAAGCTACAATGCAATCTCACATTTGAGACCGCACTGTAGCTACAATTGTAAAACAAAAATTATTTTTTATTCACCTCAGGCTCTCTCTCTTCTATCTTTCTCTCTCCTCTCTCCACTTCTTTCTTCTCTTTTCTCTCTTTGTGCTTTGCCGATGTGGTTCGTTGATGAGTGTGCTTTGCCGATGATTGTGCTCCGCCAATGGTCGTGGGTCGTGGTCTAATGTGCTTCGGCGATTTTGTGGGTCTAGGTTTGTGGGTCTGCGTTCGTGGATCATCGACGTGACCGGGATTGAGATCGGGGTGGTGGGTTTTGGCTAGGGTTGAGATCGGGGTGGTGGGTTCTGGTTGGGATTGAGAACGAGGTGGGTGGGTGGTGACTAAGGTGGGTTGCTGTGGCTGAGGCGTGGGTCTTGGGTTTGTGGGTTTTGTTCGCCGCTCTATCCTCCGCCTCCCTCTCTTCCTCTCACGGTGAGGCTTCTCTTTCTCAAGTTTATTTTTTATTTTATTATTATTATTATTATTATTATTTTTTTGGCTATGGGGTTGATTTTTGGATGGATGCTAATTGTGGTGGTAGTGGGTTGGCCATGGGTCTGGGGTTTGCTGTTGAATGTTGATGGTTTATGGTGATGGTGGCTGACAGTGGCTAGTCGTTGAGAAGAAAGTGGTGGAAAGAGAGAAAAAGTGGTAAAATAAAAATAATATTATTTTAATGAAGTTGTAAAAAAAAAAATTAAATGTTTGGTAGATTGTAAAATGGTATGTTAAAATCGATAAAGTAGGATTTTGAAGTCGTAAATGCTAAAATATTAGCATTCTTGATGAGAATGCTCTTACATTTTTTTTTTTTTTTTCCCTCTACTTTCACTTTTTGAATTTTATATTTGATATATGTTTATTTGAAAAATTATCAATAGAGGACCGGAAGAATAGGAAATTTATGTCCCTGACGAGTATTATTCTTATCAATGGAGAAAACATATTATATCATTATTTATTTATTTACTGCTCATGTCCGAAAGACAAATTATAAGAAGCTTTATCATATGATTTTGCAATTTTGCAAATAGATAAATATTAAATACTTCTGCTCCTTTTTTATGATTATTATTTTTCTAATTCGTAAGCACAAAGAATATGTCTTGAACCCATGAACTCACTTTCATCCTAAAACTTAATGATTTTGTACCTCGATGGTCAATAATGATCTGTTTGACATTTGCTTATTTTGCAAAAATTGAAAACTTTTTGTTGAAAGTACTATAAATAAAAGTAAAATTTAGCTGAAATAATACAATGAGATCCATAAATAGTCCCAAAAAGTATAGTAGAACTCATGAATAATACTAAAAATAAGCTGAATAGTAAAATAAGTTGACAGAATTAATTTTTGCCAAACGGACATTAAATATAGAGGGCAACTCCCCTGATACAAAGGCAACAACACATGGTGTTGGCTAGAAGAAAGAATGAAGGAAAGGGGAATGGAATCACTAATGACAATCTAGCAACAAGAATCATGTAATTTAGTTCATCCCCACCGTTCTTTTGGACTTTCTCTCACACTCTTATAGCAGTAGATATCATTATCATTATTGGTGTGGAAATCATAGAAATACTTCTTCTTTTTTTGGGTAAATATAAAAGAATAATATCAATTAATGCACTCTCTAGTGTACGTATATAACACACAAGCTGCATTTTACAAGACAACTTGTGACTTTAAGTCATGGTTTCGAAGTATAAAAAGAGTACTTGTTTTGTGCATAACTCTATACCGTAGAGGAGCAATGTAATGATTGAACTCTGTATTTTAGCGTTTCTTTTGTTGTGTGGGATAATGGTCTCGTGTATTGGCATGATGTGTCACTGCACGTTGTTTATCATGGGATATAAACTTGCAACCTCACCCTTTATCTCATCCTTATGAATGCAGAATAGAAGGTGTCATTTGAGATACATGAGCTAGTGAAAACATATTGCCATCTTGGAATCAATATTAGGACTTCACTGACAGTTTTTTCTTTCTTGAGCTCCACCATTATTAATGTTTTCTTAGGATATAAAAAGTGAATTTGGAGAACAATCGTTTCCTTTCCTAGTTGACTCAACCAATTTGATGATTTCTTGTGATTTTTAGTTGAACCTCTACCGTGAAAGACCAATGTTATACTGAGATGCTCAATCTAGCTATATCATGTCAGACAAAATGGTGGCTTCTATGTTACTATCTAGAAGTTATCTTTGACGGATCCAATGTTTATTATAGTCTAAATCATTAGTTTTAAACTAGAGTAGAATTTCTATCTTGTATTAAAAAAAAAAAAAAAGAATTAGCTACTCACAAATTGAGCCAAACTGAATAGGATCCTGATTGAATTAACAAATTTATTATGTATTCATGCCATTGCTTTTGTTTGTTTTTAAGTGTTCTATTAAATGAATACCAAATGAACACCGGCACAAGGGTTTTGACCCCTATAACTTGAGCTAATTGGTACAACTATATGCAAAAATATTGTAAAATGAACGTACTATCAATTGTAGTTGCTATTTAATTATTTTGCCAAAGATAAAATCTAATCCTGACCATCCATAGCAATGATATCTTTCAAACCTTCCAAAGATAGTCTATGGATGTGGATTTGGAGGCTAAGGAGCTTGTGGAATAGGCAAGATAGTAGGAGGAGCATTCGTGATGGGAAGGAGTTGTGGTTGTATGACAGAAATTTTTAGGCATTATGTTGGAATAGCGGAAGCTTTAATAGGAAAAATAGCAAAAAAAACACAAACAAGGAAGATGGGATAAATATTTTATGAGAACTTCAAACTCACAAAACAAGAGAAATTAGGCTGCTGCCTTGTACAGAATTCTCAATAACAAAGGCTACTACTGCCTTGTACAAAACTCCCACAAATAAGGCTACAGCCTTTTACAAAACTCTCACAAATAAATCTGCGGCCTTGAGCACTCTCCCATACTATTTCTCTTACACTAGATACTGCCTTGAGTAATCTCTACATTTTTTCTCACTCTTTACATTTTTCTCTCACACTCATTCACACATACCTCCTTTTATAGAGTTTCCAACCAAGTGGAATCACAAGAGTTGTCTTTATTCTAATGACTCTTCAATTCATAACATAAAATTTTAAAATGTAAAAGACACATACACAAATATTATGGAATGACAATAGACACAGTTATGAAAAAACAAGAGTCACAAACTGTTATGAAACACCAAGGGTTTTACATATTTCCTAATTCTAGGGGCTATTTGAAGGAAAGACAAAGTCAGTATTTTTAATGATTCTCAATTCATGACAACAATTGAAAAGAATTACATGATCATCATAATTCATAATTCTTAACAATGGTTAATTAAGTAAATACTTAGCATTTGATAGAATATGTTTATGAAAAATTATGTTTTTTCTTTTTTACTAAAATAAAGTAATAAATAGTTTGTGTGGATGGACTTATAATTAAAGTGTTATTTTGAGTTGTCAAAAGATTACATAATAATCTATTTAAATGTCCTTGCATTTTTCTCACATTAAAAGACATAATTTGGAAGGACAATCATAACAATTACGCACACTATGATGAAGAGGCGAATTTTACCCATTAAAGAAAGAATTGATCGACATATCACAAAAAAATATTTTCTATCCCAATCACCATTTTGCTACATGCTATGCTTCAGAATTGATTGCAATCGATTGAGCACATCTTCTTCATATTTGTCGCTAATATTTTAAAATACAATTCTCCATTAGTGAGTACATAACAATAAATTCTTTCTATTAAAGAATACTTCATGGATTTTATGAATGCTAGTACAATTATTAATTTCTTAATTACTTTCTTTTCTCTGTGATAAATATCAATTCCTTAATCCATCAAAAAAAGCACTCAAGTAATCAGAGAGCATGTTTTGGAAGAAGGAATTCAATGTCCTCCACTTTCTCAAGGGCTTTCTGTAAAAAAGTAAAATATATATTTAAACTTACGTACAAAAACAATAATAGAACATTTTAATTTCAATAAAAGAAATCTTATTAGTAAAAATAGACTTTTATTTTTAAAGAAAGTAAAAACAGACATGATAAATATTCAATAAATCTCTCAAAAAACTACAATTAGAAGTTCATATATTCAAGAAAGACAAGTAAATAAGAAAAATAAATGCTATAACGAGCAAACATCCATTTGTTGTACAAAATCCTCAATGAATAAAGATTTGATCAACAAAATAGAAAGCTCAAACCTCCTTTAAATTTACATGTGTATGTAGGTAGCCTTGAAAATTGAAATGGTATGTTAAAACAAAACAATATTGTAATATTTATTTTAACATAAATTGAAAACAGTCATTTCAACCATTTCATCCAAAGAGACCTCCAAAACTCTTGCCACCTTCCTAAATATAATAAAGATTGAATCTACTTTTATTATAAGCAAACTTAAGAAAAATAAATAAATAAATTAAAATTTAACACCTCCCTTCTCTCCTCCAGCACGATCTTATTATTAATTTTCTCCAATATTTCAATAATTTTTTACAAGAATCTTGTAATTTAACTAGTTGGCACCTCATAGTGTTTCCAACATAGATATCGAGGGTTCAAATCCCCGCCCCTAACTATCGATGTATAAAAAAAATATTTCAATAATTTTTCTTTAAAAAAATTGTAATCTTTAGTTATTTTATAAACAAAATAGAAAGACAATAAGAATAGTGTAGTAATTTAATCATACTATAGATTTGTATTTACAAAATAAAAATTACATGATATAGTGGCTAATATAGATAGATATGTTTCATGCCTACTAAAAAATGCAAATATCCTACCCAAGTTGCCCCCTTTACCCATTTTTTTTTTATTTATAAAAGAAAATGCAAATATCTTTCAATTATTATTTTTTTCATTCTTAATTGCATGTTACTATTTTTTTTTTTCCCCTTTTTGTTGGACATTGTTTTAACTGTTGCAAAAATAACTAAATTTGAGCAAGAATACCATATTTCAAATAAATTTTTTCTCACATTAAAAAAATTCAATTGTTTCTCATATAAATCTTAGAAAAATGATATTAAAATTTCATTGTGCTTAACATATATATATATATTACATGTCACTGAAAGGAGTTAGGAAATTTAAACGATTAAGATTAATTTTAATGAATTCACAAATATTTAATTTTATTTTATTTTATGGTTTTTGTGTCAATTGTTGTCTAAACAAGATGAGGTATAGCAAAACAAAATAAGTCTATCTTCATCTTATGATAATGATGAAGACCAGCATGTATTGATGAGAGTAATTTCTATCTTCACCTTATGATGAAAATGCAACAGCTAACAACCTATTATGACATCCCATATCAAGGGAAATAATTAATAAATTAACAAAATAAAATTAAACATACTAAGGACACATAAACAAAAACAAAACTCTCACTAAAGTTTTGACTTCCATAACCAACGTGGCTCAAGTCACAACAACCCTTGAAATGTAACAAACCTTGAAATGTAAATTAATGGGGGAAGAAAACCTTGACACTATAACACTTCACAACAAAGATTGAGTAATTAAAAAATGGAAAGTAAATTGAATCTAAATTAAGTCAAATCAATGCCAATGCTAGGTAAAAAAAAAAATATCCTGGCAAATTTGGTAGAGAAAATTGAGTATATCACATACACAACAAATTGAAATAGTAAAAAGTAAAAACAGAGATAAAGGGAATTATAAATGAAATTTGAATGGTAAGAAAATTGCCCAAAAAAAAAAAAAAAAAATCCTACAAATGATCTAAGTTCAATCAACATAACTCTATCAACTTATATTTGGCTTTATTTTTTTGGGGTTGCGTTTTAATTTCATAATAAATTGTTTTGTTTTGATGCTAAGCAAAAAAGTGAAGTTATTATGTTTGCTTTTCTACTTATATAAGTTGATAGAGTTATGTTGATTAACAAAGTTAGCCCAAACTCATTTGCCCACCCACTCTAATTGAACCCAAACCTACCTAATTATTAGTTGGGTTAAATGGGCATTAACCCAATTAGACCCAATGATTATTGTGTTTTAATTAAAAACCCATTGAGACCCATTTAACCCAAAAACAATATACCCAAATTCCTCCCAACCCTTCCCATTAAACGCAGAGAAAATGAAACATCAAATACTCTACAGAATGACAGATCTAAACCATAGAGAGAAAAAGTAACCCACAAATAAAAAAGCCACACTCACGGGAGAACGTTGATCAAAACCATGAATCAAAAATAAAACATTCAAAATTGTGATCTAACAGCAAGGGTTGTTCTTGAGGGCTTTGCAACTAAATCTCCAACAACACTGTAGATTCTGTTGAGGTTAAAAGGCTGGGTTAAGTGAGAGAAAGAGAAACAGGGATTTTTGTGAAATAGATTGGGAGGGGAAACACTTAAGGAAATTTAGGTATATATCAATGTGATTTGGTGGATGTTGAAATACCCGATCTAGCTTCGACGCATCGAAACTCTCTATCTCTAATCATCGAATTTGGTTCAGTCGGTGAGCTTTGTTTGCTGGGTTTTGTTTGGGCGACTTTTTTCTGGGTTAGGACTGGGTTGACTCACTGGGTAGATACACGAAAAGGTTGAGCAAGAACTTGGAGGATTTGCGAGCTGTTTGTGAAGAAATTATAGAACCAAGCAATCGAAAATTTCATATAAACTAATACCGATTTCTATTTGTTCAAAGGATAGTTGCTTTCGAAATTCGAGGAAAGTTTTGAGCTAGAAATGAAATTCCTTTGTATTTGTTGCACTATTTGGTTGCCAAGAAAGTGAGAGAAAATAGAAAAGAAAAGAAAATATTTTTTTATTTGAATTTTTAATATAATTGCTGATGTGGATGTGCTTATGTGGAATTTTTTAATCCCAAGAATGAAGATTAGAGAGAGTGGAAAAGGGAATCCAAGAAAGTGTTAGGGTTTTCATTTTAATGACATTTTGGTAATTTTGATAATTGGGTAATTGGGTAAGTTGGGGTTTACCCATAATAATTGAGTTGAGTTGAATTTGGGTTAAAAGCAATTAGTTAAATGGGTTTAATAGGTAAATGTGTTTTATATACTCAACCCAATTATGCCCACCCCAAACCCACCCAGACCCACCTATTTGACAACCCTAGCCAAAAGCCTTGTCCTTGGACTCGCTCACAGAGATCCATGGATTTGTCAAAATATTTAGTCATTAATAAGGAACGGGTTTGTTTCTTTTGTAGGTGTAATATAATTACTTGTAGTTGTAACCAAAGTTGTCAAAATCGAGATCTTACGTAGGATCGTGGATCGTAGGATCGTGGATCGTAGGATCGGATCGTGGATCGTAAGATCCTACCTATTTTCAGATTTTAAGCAAAAAACTTATTGATAGTGACTTTGTATGTTATATAATCACTTAAAATATGAATCCATCCATTAAAAAAAAAAAAATATTGCATCATAAAATGTAATTTGCACACACTACATCGTTCTTATGTCATTCTAATGAAACAAAATATATTTAACTTTTGACATAATGTATCTAAAAAGTTTAGTACATGTTTAATTAGCAACTAAGTACCAAAATATTATCTACACATATGGAAAATGTTTTCCAAATTCTAAGTTCCAAATCCAAAATAAGTTAGGCTAATTAGCATATAAAAACTAGCTAACTACAAATTTACAAAATGTAATCCAAAATAGAATTCTCAATCTAAGGTAAACAAGCTAATTACAAATATGAAATCCAAAAGAGAATTCTCATTCTAAGGTTCTTCTAATCTAATCACTGTCATTGTCATATCCCATTTCATCATCTAAATATTTTAGGTTTTGTTTTTGAAAACGTTAAACTTAAGTACTATAGGTTTTTTTGAGATTTTATGTTTACATAGGGGTAAATTTGGAACTTCAATTCATTATTGGGCTTCTGATAACCCATTGGGCTTGTGAGTTTAGGTGGATTATCTTACCCAAATGAATCTCACTTAAAAATAAAAAATAAAAAAAACAATCAAGCCAAATGGTAGGATCGGTAGGATCGGTAGAATCTCATACGATTCTACGATCCTATGTGATCCTACACGATCCTACATACGATCCTACCATTTTTGCGATCCTGCTACGATTTTAAACTTTTTGGTGAGGTGAAATTGTAAAATCATGCGATTTTACGATCTAGATCGCGATTTTGACAACCATGGTTGTAACCGATTCGGTACTGCATAACTATATTGATTGTTTTCACAGAATTGTTAACTGTTTCTTTATACAATTTTTATCACTATAATCCTCCCAATGAAACAACATCATTAATCCAGAGCAATATTCTTTAGCTGGTCTCGTGAACACAGATTCGAAGCTATGAGAAATTATTCAGTCCTCTTCCTTGTGGACCTTGCGCTTCTTTTTTGTGTACAGTTTGATTTCATTTCTTAATGTTAAGATTTATGAAGATTGAAGATGAAGTTCAGCAATGTTGAAATGTTGTTTACTATTAATCAAAGTGCAGCTGCAATACAATACAAAGCTGTAGTCGTTTTCTATTAATCATGTAAAACGACATGTCATGTGATCACTGAACAGTAATTAATTAGTTACTTAGCCATAGCTATAGTAATTAATTAGTTAATTAATCATGTAAAGCTGTAGTCGTTTTTCTTTTATTTAAAGAAAACGACAGAAGTTTTTGACTACTTTTCAATTCTAACATCCACGTGTCCTCATTCACGAGATACCCCTTAAATTTGAGCCCAATTAAACAACGATTTATTTCTAAAAAAACACAAAAACAGAAAACAAAAACAAATTAAAAACATTTTTCAATCCAGGCATCGTTTGTTGTTCTCCAATCCATCAGGAATCCACAGGTTCGCTTCTATTTCAACTTTTATTCGCATATATTTCCCCAGTTTGATCGGAACCCATTTTGTAACAGATCGATCCCAACCAATTTCCCTATTTTGGAGCTGATGAGCTTTGCATTTTTTTTGCAGAAAAAAAAAATATTCAAAGGGAAGGTTGTGATCAAAGAAATCAAACTCTTTTTGTTAGGGAGCCTTGTGACCAGTTTTTCAGAATCAAGTGATTTCCGTCTATGTTCCATGGACAGGAGGTCAGGATTTTATTTTTGTCAGCTTCTGTGCTAAATTTTGAAAGGAAAGTGTTTGGCTTGAGCATAGCAATTGATAAGCCTGTGATTGATTTCCATGCTCTTTGGTTAATTGCTGTGAATTTGTTTTGGTTGATTTCGTTTTCAGCAATGATCTTGCCAAGTAAAGCAAGTGTTTCAAGGTTTAGTGTCTCAGAGAGGTAAGGTTGTAAAGTAAGGGGGGTGTCAATTTTTTTGGTTGCTTGTTGATGCTGATTTCGGGTGATCTGTCTTGTTGGAGGATCTATTTGGATGACCAATTTAATTGTCTGGTGTTTTGTTCTGAATTAGGTTGTTTGATTGTTTTGTAGCCAGGATGTAACTGTTGACTGGTTGTAAGGTGCTGTTGATTGCACCAGGTCAGTGAAGATGAGATTTTGATATGGGAATGCAGAATGAATTGGATGATTTCTCTGGCTGCTGGCGTGATTGATGTAGATGCTAGATCTTGAAAAACGTTGGCTTTTTGTTGTGAAGTAGGGGCAAGAAGGGTTGGATTGTTTGAGTTTGTGTTGTGCAGGCATGTGCTGAGTCCTTTTTTAAGCGGATTTTCTTATAAGTAATTGTGAGGAACCCCAAATGTATTTTGACTAATCTTTTTAATGTATTAGTGTTGCACTCGTTACAGAGAGCATGTTGGAAGGGGGACTGTGTGATGAGAGTGGGGAATAAGAGATGGATAGGATTACACCAGTCAAAGTTGCGTGTAGGGCTGAGCAGGACCCGACCAACCTGTTTTGGGCAGGTCTGAGTCTGTTCGGATTGAGTGTCAGGTCTCACAGTCGGGTAATTTTTGGGTCGGGTTAGTTGCAACTCGCGTGCTACTCATTAAGTTTGATCACCTAGCAGAAAGTCAAACTTTTATTTTAACTTTTATAGCAGTAAAAAGAGATTTCTTTTCTTTTCTTTTCTTTTTTCCCCTCCTTTTCTTTGAGCTCAGGGGAACTGAAGACTTATTTCATACAAACTACAAAATCATTATGGCAGGACTGCAAATTCTGTACAAACTTACAAAAACAATATTATACATTGATCCTTAGCAGGAAACACTACAATATAACAAATAGTACCACTCAAACGGAAATTTTAGCGTCACCTACAGAAAAAACATTTATTATATAGGACTTGATCGATGTTAAGTAGAGAAACATATGGTACTAATAAAGAAGCCATGCTATTGCCAAGTAATGGCCACATTAATGACTTGGGTTGGAAGCTCCCATCAAAATTTGATCTACTAATGTTAGGACATTGGACATGAGAATTTATTAAAAGTATGGAAATTACCTCAATTGCCAAGCAACGAAAGAGGGTTCAGTGAAAAGCCACCGTGAAC
Source organism: Quercus ilex subsp. ballota (assembly GCA_032727855.1). Taxonomy (NCBI): domain Eukaryota; kingdom Viridiplantae; phylum Streptophyta; class Magnoliopsida; order Fagales; family Fagaceae; genus Quercus; species Quercus ilex. The sequence continues at coordinate 78,300,445 of CM064909.1, forward strand.
CTGATAGATCTGAAGGCAATATTGGAGTAGCAATAGTAACATGCGCTTCTTGTTTATCAACTCTAGCTACTGAGTTTGGTAAAGGTGGATTCAAAAAGCAATAATCTAAGTAAAATTTAGCATCCACAACACCCTCCAAGACCTTAACTGCCATGGACATGGAAGGCCTCTATGTGAAATCATTTTGCAAACACCATGCTGCAACCCTCATCCTACTCACAATTTATGCTTAATGTAATTGCATATCTTCACTGTACTTATCAACCAAATCCAACAATCGGTCCTCCTCAATCTTTTTCTTGAATAGTTCAAGTAGATGCATTGCTTCTTCTGGTTGAGAGCAATAAAAAATTCTCCTTCCTCACAATATCTCCAAGAGGACTATTCCGAAGCTATACACATCTACCTTTTCTGTAAAATAATGAACTCAACCATTCCGGAGCCATTTAGCTAGGAGTTCCTCTCATTTTTGTCACAACTTGGCTTTGGTCATGGTCAACTAGTTTAGACAACCCAAAATCAGAGACTTTTGCATTAAAATTCTCATCCAAAAGAATGTTATGGGGTTTTATGTCCAAGTGAACTATCTTTTGCCAACATTCCTCATGTATATCTTCTTTCTATGTTGCCAATCAAGCAACATCTTAGGATTTTTATGAAATAGCCATCTATCTAAAGAACCATTGGACATGTATTCATAAACAAGAAGCCTATGAGATTTCTCAGCACAAAATCCAACTAGTCTCACCAAGTTTAAATGATGAATACTACCAATTATTTCAACCTCAGCTAAGAATGATTGCTTGATTTGACCAAAACGCTGAAGACGCTTCACTGCAACTTTAGTGCTGTTAGTTAGACTCCTTTCAAAAACAGTGCCAAACCTTCCCCCACCAAGCTCTTTATTGAAATTTTCTATGATGGCTTGTAAATCATCATAAGAATATCTCAGCATTCCTAGTACATAATCTAACTAATACTCTTCAGCGTCAATAGCATTTCTTTCTTCTAAGATAGAAAAATAAGGATTCCAATTAAAAGAAGTAGTACAAAGAAAGATGTGATGCTGGATCCCAATATTATTTCTATCTGATGTTTTTGATGTGGAGGAGGAACATTGTCATTCTACACCGTGATGTATACTTTAAAGTAAGTATCCATTTCTTCATCGATGGACATCAATGAAAAAATGTTGGATTGTAAATAGCAATTCTCCACACGGTTGCTTGAATTATAAATAGCCGTATTGCACGAACAACTTTTTAAGTATGCCTGCTTACAATTCTCTAAGTTTATGCAATGGTGATCTGGATTTATATTGAGGGGGTCTGGACTAAAGGGAAAGTATGTGATGTATTCGAGCTCTAAAAGAATCTGATTTTTGGAAGCTTCACAAGACAAGGGAGTAACTAGGGAGCATCCATAGCTAGGCAACTTGTCATTGATTTGCTGAAAATAGCTTGTTCCATTTATGGATTGAGGACAACTGCACTGCTCATTTGTACAAAAACCATCACTGCCGCATACCGTAGGGTAGCCACAATAATGAATAGATTGTGAAATAATATCACCAACTTCCACCCAAACCCTATCATACAATCTCAAGTGTCTGCCGGGCCCAATTCTCAGGTACTGTGATGATAATGCTGAAGGAAAGAGTAATTCAGCATATGGTTCAGGTAATAGATCAACTATGAAGAAAGCTAAGCTTTGATTCAGAAATTGAAAATAACTGAGTTCAAGATGATAACTATATGGCCTATAAGAAAAATAGGGCTGGAGAGGATTATAATTGATATAAGCAAACAACCCTTCGCGGGTGAGAGAGAGCGAAAACAATCTTCCTTTACTAGCGAAAATAATATTCTTGCCTTAATTAAATTAAAATGTTAAGTGATATTGGAGGAGTCTTTGACATACTCTGGAAGTTTGAATTTGATTATAATGGAATCAAGATTCATCTTTGTTAGCTTATCTGATTTTCAAGCTGTTTTACAACTGCAGTTTCTGTCTTCTCTGTAAATGGGGCAAGGCCGCAAGTTTAACAAGACCAACTGGCAACTGGACCTTAAAAAGACTTTGAAAAGTTATTTAAGCATACTTTTCTGTTGGTTGAAGTAAGATTTGTTGTTCTTAAGGTTTATCCCTATGAAGGTGATTTTCCTCAAATTATATATGCCAAGTACTCATTGGGACATGTTGAAGGTTATCGTAACTTATGCTGACAGATTGTGTTCTTTATGTATGTCATCTAGATATTGAATAAGTTGAATGTAATAGCGAATAGCTGATTTGTTAGTGTAAATACTCGTACTAGGTTCTCTTGAATTGTTGCTTTGATTAGATTATATGCTTACTTCTGCCCTGCCTTCAGTGTTCGTGGAAACATTGGACAAATGCATTAAAATGTATGTGAGCTTGACATACAGCAAGGCTTTTATCTTTTTTGTAAGCACTTGAAATAAATGTGTGTATCTCAGTTTTTGAGAAAAATGAAAATTCTACTGACAAATACTATGCAGATTGCTAGTATTTGATGTAATTACTGTGCTTGTAAAGATGTAGTTGTAAAAATTCTCATTCGATATTTTAAGTATTTTTGTTGCTAAATTTACACATGCAACTATTGGGTCTCAAACTTGCAACCTCACACCCTCTACCTCATCCTTTAGGGGGAAGAAGATTCCAGAGATACGAGAGCTAGTGAAACCTATTGCAGTCTTGCAATCAATAGTAGGACTCCACTGACAGTTTGTCTTGTTTGAGCTCTACTATTATTAATGTTTGCTTATAATACAATAAGTCAATTTGGAAATCAATCGTCTTCCTCAAGTTGACGGCACGGATTTGATGATTTCTTGTGGTTCATAGTTGAACATCTAGCCTGAAAGTTTACTGAGATGCTGCATCTCCATTGTTTGAAATTTACTTTAATTTCTAAAACCTGTGAGAAGCAAAAAAATAGAGAAGAACATGCTAAGAACAATCACACAACATAAAGATTTACATGATTTGGCAATATGCCTACATCCACGAAGTTGCAATGATTTTCACTATGCTAGAGAGAGTAGTACAGAAGTGGCTTACAGTACATCAAACTCTAATTATGAAGCAACAATATATATAACCCCAAAAACAGGTCCAAAACAAGACAAGATAAATCAAACTCTAAATCAAACTAGATTGAACACAAAACCATGCTCCACATAGCACATAGCCCAAACATCAATCATGCCAAAAAAATGGTGGGCTTCTATATTACTAGCAAGAGGTTGTCTTTGAAGAGCCAATGTTTATTTATTATGATTTAAACCATTATCTTTAAAGTATTTGCTACTCACAAATTGAGTCAAGTTGAGTTGGATTATGATTGAATTTACAAATCTATATATTCAAATCATTGCTTTTGTTTGTTAGCCTTATATAGGAAGTCTGAGTTTGAAATGGTCCAGACTTGTTGAATGGGGGGTTTGCACGATCTGAAGGGGAAGAGTCTGAAGTTTTGTGTAAACTAGTATGAGATTTGTTGTATATCATGTTTTGCAACGAAGTAATGCTAGGATATTTGAGGCCGACTCAAGAATGAGGAAAGTGTAATACAAGCTATTGAGGTCAAGTCTCAAGTGGTAACCAAGTGCCATGTTGTTATTGGAAGATGCCTCTATTTGTACTTGGGAAGTAAACTGAATTCTTTATTCATTAAGGAAGCGGTTTTTTGCCTTTTTTTACTTGGCAAGTAAACTGAAATCTTGACTGTTTCTGCAGAAGTTTTTACTGTGGCATGCCACTTTGTTCTTACCACACATAGGCTATGTACTCTCACTTTTGCTGATTGGTATAGCTTTGAGTGTTATCTCACGAAGCTGGTGCAACACAGGAGCTCTGATCCAAGCTGGTGCAACAACAGGAGCATAGCTGATGTATGAGCTGTTAGTGTAGGTCTGCTAGTTCAAGGTTGTTAGTGGCAGTCACTGTTAAGTTTTGTTAAGCTCTTTAAGTAGCAGTTACTAAATCAGGTTGTTATAGGTTAGTTAATAGGTCTGTAACCTGATAGGCTAGTGAGATATATGCCTGTACCATTTGTAACCAGCCATAAGATCTTGTACTCTAGCCAAAAATGGACATTGATGAATATTAATACAGTTTCTCTCTATTCTCAACTATCTTCTCTAATTATCCTCTTACCTCTAAACTTTGGAGGGTGACTCCTCAAATAAGTCATGCCAGACTGTGAGCTGTGTCATTCTACCTCAAAATCAATTAGTGATGAGGAAGACACACTCAAATCTTTTATGGCATTCGACATCGCATCTCATGAGACTATTTTTAGAGTGGTTGTAAGGAGTCAAATTGTGGCCCCCCTGACAATCCCTCCCTTACAATGACACTCCCACAACTCAAATCCATGACCTTGGCTCTGATACTGTTTTTCGGACTGTGTGTTGTGTCATTCCACCTCAAAACCAATTGATGATGAGAAAGACACACCTAAATCTTTTATGACATTTGATATCGTGCCCTGCGGGCCTATTTTTAAAGTGATTGTAGGGAGTCAAATTATGGTCCCTCCCACAAGTCAATTCCTACTCTAATCCCATTTCCTCATCAATACCCTTTCACCTAAACACTATCACCACTATTCCATTAAAAAGGTTCATTCCATGTTATGTGTACCTTGGTGCTTGGATGTATTTGTGCAGCTTCAGCTGCGTGTCTTGACTGGTAATTCATCTATAAATAAATAAAATTTGAGACTCCAAGAGCATTGGCAGTGATTATTTACTTTTTATATTATAATGAATTTTTATTGTGTAGCCGCACTACCAATTAGTAAAATCTTACTATCCCCTATGTCAAAAATGCTCTTAGATCTCAAAAAGGCTACCAATTAGTAAAATCTTACCATCCCCTATGTCAAAAATGCTCGTAGATCTCAAAAAGGCTCTGCTCTAGACACAGCTAATGAGCATCAAGCGCACTCGGGCATAGAGGAGCTAATGTGCACCAATAGACCTCTCTCTTTGTATCTCTCTCCACACAGAGAGAGAGAGAGAGAGAGAGTTCAAAACTTTCCGTTGAATAGGTTGTAATTGACATGCTTGGAGAAAGTTATTTTCGCTTCTAACTGCTTCTGAAGATCAATAACTACATAATCTTATTATTTATCTTAATAGTTGAAGTTGTGCGACCTAAAAATTTTTAATTTTTAAAAGTAGGGTTTGGGTGAAGATGAGATTCAAACTTAGGACCACTTACTTTAATACCATGATATATTACTATTTGTCTCAAAATTTTAAATTAATGAAAAATAATTAATTTAACCATTTAATCATTATTCTAATCATAGGAACTTCAATATACAAACTTGATCGCATATTTCCAACCATTCTCATGTGATTTAAACAAGAAGAGTTTACTAGATGCAAGAAAAAAATTATAATAATGAACTATACACAATACGACTATAACTTCTCTGCAAACTTACTATATTGCACACTGAATATCAACAATGTTAAATAAACATATATGTTAGTAATAGAGCAGCCAAACTATTACCAATAATCTGCGACACAGATGATTTGGCTGAGGTTGCTATATAAAAATTTACGCTACTAATATTAGTTATTAGATGAAAGAGTTTAGTAGAAGTACTAAAGTTACCTCATTTGTCAAACAAGGAAAGACATTGAAAAGTCACCGTGGTCCTGATAGAACTGAAGGCAATACTAGGGTAGTAGCAACAATATGCCCGTCCTGGTTATCAACTCTAGCTCTCGTGTTTGGTAAAGGTGGATTTGAGAAGCAATAATCTAAGTTAGATTCAACATCCACAACACCTTCCAAGACCTTAACCACCGTAGACATGGAAGGCCTCTTTGTAAAATCAATTTGCAAACACCAAGCGGCAACCATCATCATATTCACAACATCTTTGCCATGTAATTGCATATCTCCACTGTTCTTATCAACTAGATCCAATAGTCGTTCCTCCTCAATCTTTTTCCTAAAAGGATCAAGTAGATGCATTTCTTCTTCTGGCCGAGAGCGATCCAAATTTCTCCTTCCACATAATAACTCCAAAAGCACTACTCCAAAGCTATATACATCTACTTTTTCTGTAATTACTGAATTCAACCATTCAGGAGCCATATAGCCAGGAGTTCCTCTCATGGTTGTCACAACTTGGCTCTGATCTCGATCAACTAGTTTAGACAACCCAAAATCAGAGACTTTTGCATTAAAATTCTCGTCTAAGAGGATGTTATGGGGTTTTATGTCCAAGTGAACTATCTTCTGTCTGCATTCCTCATGCAAATAAGTTAGTCCCCTTGCTGTGTCAAGGATGATCTTCTTTCTATGTTGCCAATCAAGCAACATCTCAGGATTTTTGTGAAATACCCATCTGTCTAAAGACCCATTAGACATGTACTCATAAACAAGAAGCCTATGAGATTTCTCAGCACAAAATCCAATCAGTTTTACCAAGTTGAAATGATGAATGCTGCCAATTGTCTCAACCTCGGCTAAAAATGATTTCTTGATTTGATTAAAACCATCAAGACGCTTCACTGCAACTTTTGTGTTGTCAATTTGAGTTCCTTCAAAAACTGTGCCAAATCCTCCCCCACCCAGCTCCTTACTGAAATTTTTTGTTATTACTTGCAAATCATCATAAGAATACCTTGTGGGCATTCCTGGTACATGATCTAAATAATACTCCTCTGCTTCATTAGCTGTTTCCTTCTTCCAAAATAGAAAAACAAAGAATCCAATTAAAAGAAACAGAACAAATGCGAGGCTGGATCCCAATATTATTCCAAGCCAATGCTTTTGCTGCTGAGGAGGAAGAGGAACATTCTGCACCTTGATAAATACTTTAAAGTAAGTGTCTTCTCTTATATCTCTTTCATCAGCGTACATCATTGAAAAAATTTGGGATCGTAAATAGCAATTCCCAACACGGTTGCTCGTATTGTAAATCGCAGCTTTGCACGAACAGACTTTTAAGCAAGACTGTTTGCAACTCTCTAAACTTATGTGTTGGTAGTCTGGATGTACATCTGGGAGGCCTTTCCGAAAGGGAAAGTATGTGATGTTCTGGAGCTCTATAAGAATGTGATTTTTGTTCGCGTCACAAGACAAGGGAGTAACTAGAGAGCATCCATGGTTTGGCTGCCTGTCATTGATGGGGTGAAAATAGTTTGTTCCATTTATGGGTAGCGGACAACTACACTGCTCATTTGTACAAATACCATAATTGCCGCAAACCGTAGGATAACCACAAAAACCAATACTTCCTTTGAGAAAATCAAGATCTTCGATCCAGTACTCATTATACACTTTCAAATGTCCATCAGGCCGAAGTTTCATGTACTTTGAATTGTGTTCAAAATTAGCTGTAATGCTAGGTGATGGATTATCAAATTCGAAGATAGCGAAGCTTTGATTCCGAAATTGAGAGTAATTGTATTCAGTAATACCCAAATAATAATTTAAATAGATATCAGGAGGATTAGAATTGATATAAAAAAAAAACCCTTCACCAGTGATTGAGAATGAAAACAGTCCTCCTTCACTAGTGAGTTGCTGACCTGTTAACAACTTTTGGCCAAGAACCAGCGTGTCAGTTGGGTGATCAAAAGATTGCCAAATTGTTGCATTCTTGTCATCCAACAGCATGAGGTTGCAGGTGTCGTCGGTTAAGTTTAGTCCAACCACAGATTTGTTGCTGATGTTTGTTGACCACGCTTTCGTTCCATTAGCATCTTCTAACACCAAACCTCCTTCCGAAGTAAGCTGTAAAGTCGCATCAAGGCTAACCGGATTCTTTGGGTTAGCTGACCATACTATTTCGGGATAATCAGATCCCGTAGTATTGCCGTCCTCGTAATACAGACTAAAAATGACAAAAAGAGAACTGTTGTATGTTCGATTGTATAAGAAGCCACAACCGCAAGCATATTCATAGGATAGATCGGGTGATCCATGGGTAAGTATGATTCTCACAAATGATCCATCATCGAATTTCACAGAATGAGGAGCAGAAAGACTGTTGGTCCACGAAGTATAAGACTTTACTGTCAGAAAACTACCAGGCACTGCAATCACTGAGACATGAAAAAGGTTTAGAAAAGGAACAAGGTAAAGAAGAACAGCACGGCAAACCCAGCTTATACCCATTGTCTGTAACACACGGTGCAGGTAGATGAAAAAGAAAGACAAAATGGACGACAATGGGCGGATGGAATGACAAGCATAACCAAATGACTCACTCCTGGCAGAAAAGAAAAAAGTTTGGGAATTATTGTGATGTAATGCATGAGAAATTGATTTTTCCTTGGTTGACTTGTTGACCTACAAAATCAACGTTTTTTGTCCACAAAAAGCTGGAGCTTTAAATGCACAGTTTTTAGAGCTTCTCTCTTACGCGCGCGCGCGCAGGCACAGCGACAACATTTTTGTGATTAGTAATTCTAAATCGCTGGATCAAACGGCGTCAAGCCTCGCTATTATGTTTTTTCTTTCTATTTTCACTTTTTATATTTTATATTTGATATATGTTTTTAAAACTATTAGTTTACATTGTGAAAGTCAGGTAAGATTTAAATGAACTGTACAATTTAAACTAATAATTGTCATTTTTATTCAGTAAAGCTGATAATGGATTTGGTCTGTAGTTTTTATTTAAATAAAACTCTTATTTAATTTAAACAAAAGTTCTACTCTCTTTTTTGGGCTCACAGAAAGATTTATTTATGTTATGCAGAACTCTGTATTTTAGCATTTCTTTATCTTGTGCGGTAGCCGTATCATGTATCACACGGGGGGGCGGGGCAGGGAACAATCTTTTAACTGATAATGACCTGAAATACCATATTTGCCCCCCTTACACAAAAGACAAAAAAAAAAAAAAAAAAAAAAAAAAAAAATCTTAATTAAGTAAATTCACGTTACGTTTCCAGCTTTTCTAGTAGTCTACTCCTAGTTGTAGTATAATTCTATATATAAAATCAATGGATCCCACTTAGTAAACTTGATGGACTAGACAAAGCTGCCTGTAGAATTTTTTTTATGCTCTATACCAGGCCGCCTGTAGCAGTCTACCAGTCAATGAATTTACATTATTCAATAAAACTGTGAGTCCCACTTGGTAATGATTAAAAATAAAAAAATAAAATAACAACTTTGCTACACCTACACGGAATAGAAACCATAACTAGCATAAAACTCAAAAAGAAAAAAAGTATATATAGGGTATGTTTGGATTGAACTTATTGTTGCTGAAATTGAAAACTGAAAACTAAAAATACTGTAACAAAATAATTGTTAAATATGTAAATAGTACCGTGGGACACATTTTTAATATTTTTTAGTGCGTGAACAGTGCTAAACAGTGCATGAACAGTATTTTTTATCCCTACACAGTAAAATCATGTGATTTTACTGTTCACTTGCAGGGAAAAAAAAAAAAAAAAACGAAAAACACAAAACGTGGACTCAGCTTTCAGCTGAATCCAACGCCCTCATAGAGGGCGTTTGGGTTCAGCGTCTGCGTCTGGCGTTGGCGTTTTGTTTTTTTTTTTTTTTTTTTTTTAAGCTGCTTATGTTGACTTTCAGTGGCAAAATTTACTGTTGTGAACAGTGCATGCACTGTTCACGTATTTAAAAATATTAAAAATGGACCCCACAATACTATTCACACATTTAAAAATTATTTTGCTACAGTATTTTCAGTTTTCAGTTTTAAGTTTCAGCAACAATAAGTTCAATCCAAACGAACCCATAATGCAAACAAAGCACGGCCTCCCATCAAAAAGAAAAAAATTTCTTTTCAAATCAGTATCTTTCTTTGGATCTTAGAGTTTTTGTGTAGTTTTTAAAAGCATTCAAGTTGGATTTTTAAGTCACACATTCAAATATTCATAGGTATGCATACTCTTAATACTTTTGCTTTGATTTATTTGTTTATTTAATTTTTTAAATAATCAAATTATATGTTTAAACTGTTTATATTTAGATAGATCTCTTGATTTGACTATTTTTAATTATAAATTTATAATTCAAATTATATGTTTAAACTATTTGTATTTATAATGATCTCTTAATTTGATTATTCTTAATCATAAATTGTAATTTTTTTCTTTATTTTAATGATATGACATATATATTTGTATTTAATTGAGATTATAGAGAATCTTGATCATAATAATGAGTACGAATCAAGTCCTAAACGAACTCGTATCGAAGTGGATGTTGCAAATCTTCCTACGGATCCTAGTTTAAGAATAAAAATTTCTAACTATCATCCTAATGAAAGAGATCAAATTAGAAGGCATTATCTACAAAATAAAGCTTGTCAACCACTTAACCATGATTTTCCACAAAGTCAATTTGGCAAAACAAAGCGTCAATTTAATCCAGTGTGGTTCAAAGAATATCCTAGTTGGTTGGAATATAGAATTACGAAAGATGCTGCTTATTGTCTATATTGTTATCTCTTTTGACCTGATACTGGTGATCAAGGAGGGGGAGACTCATTTGTTACTGAAGGATTCACAAATTGGAAAAAAAGAGAGGATAAATTACAAAATCACGTTGGGGATCACAACAATGCACATAATATAGCTCAAAGAAAATGTGAAGCTTTGTTAAACCAGAAACAAATTATTCAAATAGTTATAAACAAGCAATCAGATGTTGAGAAAAGGGAATATCGGACTTGTTTGAATGCATCAGTGGATTGTATTTGTTTTCTACAATGGCAAGGATTAGCATTTTGTGGCCATGATGAATCTAAAGACTCCAATAATCAAGGAAATTTTCTTGAATTATTACAGTTTCTTGCAAATCACAATGAAGAAATTGATAAGGTAGTCCTCGAAAATGCTCCTGAAAATCATCAAATGTCCTCTCCTGATATCCAAAAAGAAATAGCAAATGCTGCAGCTATTGAGACAATAAATGCTATTATTAAAGATATTGGAGACTCATTATTTGCTATTATAGTTGATGAATCACGTGATATGTCTACTAAAGAACAATTGGCAATTGCTTTGCGCTATGTGGACAAATTGGGACATGTGAATGAGCGTTTTTTAGGCATTAAACATGTTAATAATACATCAGCAGTGACACTAAAGAGTGCAATTGAGAAAGTATTTAATAAACATAGCTTAAGCATTAGTAGATTGCGGGGACAAGGCTACGACGGGGCAAGCAACATGCGAGTTGAGTTAAATGGACTAAAAACTCTTATTTTGAAAGATAATCCTTCTGCCTATTATGTCCATTGCTTTGCACATCAACTTCAACTAACATTAGTTGCAGTAGCAAAAAATCACATCCAAATTGTAACCTTTTTTAACTTGGTTGCAAAGGTATTCAATATTGTTGGAGCATCATGCAAACGTCGTGATATTCTTCGCGAAAAACATAATGCTGAAGTTATAGAAGCACTAAAAAATAATGAAATTTCAACTGGTTGTGGCTTGAATCAAGAAATGAGTCTAAAAATACCTGGAGATACACGTTGGAGCTCTCATTATGGTACACTTGTTAATCTTATTCACATGTTTTCTTCTACAATTGATGTGATTGAAACTATTATAGAAGATGGTTTAGATTCTGATCAGAGAGTAGAAGCAAATATCTTAATTGGTTTACTCCAAACATTTGAATTCGTGTTTGATTTACATTTGATGAAAGGTGTGCTTGGCATAAGTAATGAGTTGTCACAGGCATTACAACAAAAAGATCAAGATATTGTGAATGCTATGAAGTTGGTTGACATTTCAAAGCAATGTTTATAGGTCATGAGAGATGATGGGTGGAACACTTTGCTAGAGGAGGTTTCTGCATTTTGTGCAAAAAATAATATTGATTTTCCGGATATGGATGATTTATATCAACCTCGGCCACGACGAAAAGCTCAAAACATGAAAAATTCACATTTATCAAGTGGAGCTTTTTTATACTGTTATAGATATGCAACTTCAGGAACTTAATAGTCGTTTTGAAAATTTTGAATTATTACTTTGTGTTGCATGTTTGAACCTAGATAACTTATTTTCAGCATTCAACAAGGAGAAATTGATTCGGCTTGCTCAGTTTTATCCAAGTGATTTTTCAACAGTTCAAGTTTCTTTCTTGGATAACCAACTTGAGACATACATCCATGACATGCGGTCCACTGAAGAGTTTTCAGCACTTAAAGGAATTGGACAGCTTGCTGAAAAGATGTTAGAAATGAAAAAGAATGTTTCATATCCATTGGTTTACTCATTAGTGACTTTGGCATTGATCTTACCAGTTGCAACAGCTACTGTTGAAAGAGCTTTTTCAGCAATGAACATAATTAAAAATCGATTACTCAATCGAATAGGAGATCAGTGGATGAATGATTGCTTAGTCACATATATTGAGAAAGATATATTCAAGACTATTGAGTGTGAAGAAATCATGCAGCGATTTCAAAATATGAAAAATCGTCGAGGTCAATTGAGTAAAATAAGCTAGGTGTGAAAAAATAAATTAAAGTTTACATTTTATGTTAGATTCTGTTTGACAATTACATTATCATATAGTTGTTTACTTATTTTGTTATTAATATTGATTAATTTTTTTAGATTAATTTTTTACTTCCAATTTTGTCTTTTAATCTTGCCCCTCCTGACCTAAATTTCTGGCTCTGCCACCGGTATCACACCATACTTTATCTCTTTGGTCTTAAAGCATTTCTACATATTGTGCAGGTTTCCGTCTCGTGTATCACAATATACTTTATCTCTTTGGCCTTAAAGCATTTCTACGTAATGTGCGGGTTTCCATCTCGTGTATCACGCCATAATTTATTTGATTGGTCTTAAACGTGCAAATTTAATATTATGAAGTAAATAAGAAATTGACTTTTAATGTGTCCACTTGAACATGATATTGAAATTGTGAGAATTCTTGAGTCCCACATAAAAAATGATAGAGAATACGAGTTTATATGCTCATGGGTTGGACATTGAGTTGAGCTTTAAGCATGTGTGGACTGAGCCCTCTTGTCTAAATAATAATAATAATAATAATATATATATATATATATATATATATATTTTTGAGTCATTAAGTTTGTATACAACAATTATTTCTGAAACATTGTGTCTGTTTAGTAACGTATATATTCATAGTCACTACAAAAAACTGGACCTATAGTGGCGTTTGTGAAACGCCACTATAGGTACTAAAAACGCCACTATAGGCCCATTTTGGCTATAGTGGCGTTTGCTATAGTGGCGTTTACAAACGCCACTATTGTACTGCTATTATAGACCTATAATGGCATTTTCATAAAACGCCACTATAGGTCGGCCTATAGTGGCGTTTGCAAACGCCACTATAGACCCTAGTTTAAACGCCACTATAGCATTTTTAAAAAAAATAAAAAAATTGGTCTATAGTGGCGTTTGACCCTAGTTTAAACGCCACTATAGCATTTTTAAAACAAATAAAAAAATTGGTCTATAGTGGCGTTTGCAAACGCCACTATAGGTCTGTAGTGACGGTGCAATAGTGGCGTTTGTAAAACGCCACTATAGACCCTACAAACGCCACTATAGCCAAAAAACCACCAAAAAAAAATTTTGATTACTAAAAATTAATTTTTGGTAATCAAAAGATTTTTTTTTTTTTTTGACGTGAAAAAGTTTTTCTTAGTTGAATTAAGATTGTAATTAAATTAATATTATAATTTTAATTAAATTAAAAGATACAAAACAAAATACATAAAACAAAATACAAATCCTATAGCAATCTCAGCAAATTCAAAATGAGACACAAACCCACCTGAAAAAAATTCAACATCAAACCCAACGTGCTCACATCCAAAATTTTTATAAAAAAAAATAGCAACTCCAAATACAAACACTAAACCTATCCCAGAAAATTCAAAATGAGACACAAACCCACCTAAAAAAATTCAAAATCAAACACAACATGCTCACATCCAAAAAAAAAAAAAAATAGCAAATCCACCCCACGAAGCAAAGTTGACAGCAAACAAAGAATAGACCAAAACTATTACCAGAAAATAAATAGACCAAAATAATCATAATTTTTTTTTTAATAAAAAAAGCTTACCTGCAACTATACAACCAATGGCTTCAAACACCATCTACAAATTTGAACAAAATCAGTAAGCTACAACACCATCTGCAAATCCAAAACCCACAAATATTAACACCACCACAAATAAAACAAAAGAAATAAAATCAAAATGGAGAGAAACAAAAAAGAATCAATTCAAGTGTGAATTGAAAGAAGAGTGAAAGAAAAAGTAAAGAAGAAAGATGGAGGAGTGGAGATAAGGGAGAAGAAGAAGGAAAGAAAAAAAAAAAAAAAACAAAAGAGAAAGGAAGTCTGCTGAGACTTGGCGTGGAGAGTTAAGGGAGAAAAAGAGAGAAATGAAGAAAACAAAAAAAGCAAAAGAGAAAGGAATTTGTCTGAGGCTTGGCGTAGAGACAAGGGAGAGATATGGGAGAGTGGGGGTAGGTGGGGGTAGGTGAGGGGCTTTAATGTTTTTTTAAAATTTATATATATATATATATATATATATATATAAAAAGAGAAATGATAAGTATGTATGTGTGTGTATATATATATAAATGATATATTAATAATATTTTTACAACATTTTTATAACAAATTTTAAGTGGTAGGTTGTTACTGATTGTTATTTTTGAGGCAAAAAAATAATCTTAGTATTAGGTTCAAATTTAAACCAATAACAATTAACTACCTATAATTTGTTGTGAAAATATTGTGAAAATGTTGTGGATGTAGCATCTCTCATACATAAAAAATAAATAAAATATGTATATATATATAAAGAGAAATGATATGTCAACAATATTTTTACAAGAAATTTTAAGTGGTAGGTTGTTACTGATTGTTATTATTAGGGCAAAAAAGTAATCTTAGTGTTACGTTCAAATTTAAACCAATAACAACTAACCACCTATGATTTGTTGTGAAAATATTGTGAAAATATTGTGGATGTAGCATTTTTCATACATAAAAAAAATAAAATATGTATATATATATATAAAGAGAAATGATATGTCAACAACATTTTTACAACATTTTTATAACAAATTTTAAGTGGTAGGCTGTTACTGATTGTTATTGTTGGGGCAAAAAAATAATCTTAGTGTTAGGTTCAAATTTAAACCAATAACAATTAACTACCTATAATTTGTTGTGAAAATATTGTGAAAATATTGTGAAAATGTTGTGGATGTAGCATTTCTCACACATAAAAAAAATAAAATATGTATATATATATAAAGAGAAATGATATATCAACAACATTTTTACAAGAAATTTTAAGTGGTAGGTTGTTACTGATTGTTATTATTGGGGCAAAAAAGTAATCTTAGTGTTAGGTTCAAATTTAAACAAATAACAACTAACCACCTATGATTTGTTGTGAAAATATTGTGAAAATGTTGTGGATGTAGCATTTTTCATACATAAAAAAAATAAAATATGTATATATATAAAGAGAAATGATATGTCAACAACATTTTCACAACATTTTTATAACAAATTTTAAGTGGTAGGTTGTTACTGATTGTTATTGCTGAAGTAAAAAAGTAATTTTAGTGTTAAATTCAAATTTAAACAAATAACAACTAACCACTTATGATTTTTTGTCAAAATGCTGTAAAATTATTGTGAATCTAACATCTATCAATTAAATATAAATATATAATAATATATACATTTAAATAAATATAAATATATAATAATATATACATTTAAATAAATATATATTTATAATATGTTCAAATATTTTGGAATATGCCATAGAATATTCTAGGCATATTCTATGGCATATTCCATTTCTTTATGTACGCTGGAATTCATTCAGTTGGTTTTTTTTTTTTTTTTTTTTTTAATATTGTAGATATATATGCCTTTTTTGACCTATAGTGGCGTTTAGTAAACGCCACTATAGTCCACCCAAAACGCCACTATAGGTCCACTCTTTTAATTTTTTTTTCTTTTTTTTTTTTTGTGTGCTGATTCTTTTTCTTAATTTTTTTTTTATTCTAGGCTATAGTGGCGTTTGACAAACGCCACTATAGGCATTTGTAAGACCAGAACCTATAGTGGCGTTTGTCAAACGCCACTATAGGCCCCCTCTTTTATATATTTATTACTATTTTTTTTCCTGTTTGTGCTGGATTCTTTTTTTTTTTTTTTTTTTTTCGGGCTATAGTGGCGTTTGACAAACGCCACTATAGGTCGTGAGAAACGCTGCTATAGACCCATTTTTTAAAACGCCACTATAGGTCCCTCCAAACGCCACTATAGAATGGATATAGCAGCATTTGTAGAAAACGCCACTATAGGGTACCTATAGTGGCGTTTTTTACAAACGCCACTAAAAAAAAGGTCACTATAGGTCAAGTTTTTTGTAGTGAGTCCATCATTCATGAAAAACAACTTTGGAGAAACTCTCACAAAGAAAATATTTTGTACATTAGCATTTGAGTCAAAGAGAGAGAAAGAGACATAAATTAGTTCGCAGAGCATGGACCTTCTGTGCTTTTGCTCCATGCTGTAGATCATTTTATCCTAGGAGGTAGACATCCGTGAGTGTCAAAGCATCACAAATTGTGTGAAGGGCCAAATCTACTTTAAGGAGATTGTGTCAAATATAAGGCTTGATCTGTATCATTCATCCTTCACGCGTTTGGTTTGTAAGTTTTTAATTATTTTGCAAATTTCTTCTTATATATGCAGTATTTATTTATTGTTTTTGCCTATCACATCTATTTGTGTTATTGTTTATAATTAGATTTACATGTTGCTCCTTTTTGCTTAGTCACAAAAGTAAATTGTTGAAATATATTCCACAAGTAGGACTCCAATGATCTCTTGATGATTTCTTGTGGTTCTTAGTTGAACTGGTAGCCCGAAATACTAATGTTATACTGAGATGCTCAAATCTCCATCATGCCAGGAAAAAGAAAAGGGGGGAGGGGGTGGTGGTGGGGGGCTTCTTTATTGCTGGCTTGTGGTTTTCTTTGAAGGGTCCAATGTTTATTTTAATTTAAATCATTAGATTTAAAAAGAATTTGCTACTCACAAAATTAAGCCAAACCGAAAAGGATCCTGCTTGAGTAAGCAAATTTATTATATATTCATGTCATTGCTTTTGTTTGTTAGTCTTATATTGCCCAACTCAAGCAAATAAATAAATAAATAAATCTTATATTTCCCAACGATAAATATGTGCTACATCTCCACTGGACTAGGCTTGAATTTTTGTTTCCCCCTATTAAAATGGGCAGATTCATGCTACTCTAAACGAGATGATATTTGGAATTGGAGGCCTGGAAACAAGTTCTGCAGAACTTATGATTGCTATTGAACAAGTATTAAACCTCTCTCTCTCTCTCTCTCTCTCTCTCTCTCTCTCTCTCTCTCTCTCTCTCTGTGCTCGCGCGCATGGGCGTGCATGTGCATTTGCATTTGTGTGATTGCCCACCCGCACCTCTCTTTTCTTGGGTATCTGCTAATGATGGAAGTTGTCTACACTTTACACACGATGCAAGTTGGAAAGTGCCACCAATAATATCACCTTGTCTCAAAATCTGCTCGTGCGGTTTGGAGACTTGGAGTTAATAGCATGTGGTTTTTAGAGCAGTAGTATTCGAGATGCCAAAAAAGTTCTATTTTATAATCTCAAAATTTACTTTATCTATTTTACCATTTTATTTTACAACTCACCCAACATTTCAGTTTCTATTTTTATATACAACTCACTAAAATAATATAAACTACACTATCAAATCATATACAAAATTATGTTTCTATCTCTTCTCTTCCAAAACTCACTCACAAACCCCAATTTGTCACCACCAAAATTACCTTCAAAAAAATTGTCACCACCAATATTACCCAAAAATAATTGCCACCAACACCATTGAAAATCCAAACCACAACCATCAAAACTTAGCCCCCCACCACCACTGCAACTCACCACCACAAAAAAGGACTCACCATCACCATCCACCACAAACATCAACAACCACCAAAACCCACATTTTGCCTAACCCACATCAAAACCCACCCCACTATCGTGGGGTTTGTGGAAGATTATGACTAAGCAAAAATCAGCACCCAAAAAAAAAAAAAAAAAAAAAAAAACTCACGGTGAGCACTAGACCCACGACAAGCAAAACCCAAACCCACGGCAAGCAAATCCCAGGCCCATGGCGACAAACCCACAAAAGTCCACTGAAAAATGCCAAGTCAATGTCACCATCGGTCCGATTTCGTCCAAGCCCAAAACAAAAGTCCACAAACCCACCACCCACTTACATCAACAAAAAAATCTCAACCACCCAGCCACCACTCCCAACCAACCCACCACCAAAACCCACTGTTTGCAACCGTTCAAAATCCACCCCACCCACCGTGGGGTTTATGAAAGATCAAGCATTGTTTGAGATGTCAAGGCAAGTGTGAGGTTGAAAAATTTTATGGAGAGGAAATCTGAGCCAGAGAGGGACATCATAAAGCATGAGAGAAGAGGAGAGAGGGAGTCTGAGTGTGAGAGAAAAGGAAAGAGATTAAAGTATGAGAGAGAAAATAAAATATTTATATTTACATTTAATGGTGAATTGAAAATTAAACAATCTCCAATTTGTCCATAGAGTCTTCCAGAACTAGAAAGGTTAGCTTAACAAAAGAAGGTCGTCCATCGTCAGGAGGTCGTCCATGGGCATGAGGGTCATCCATCAGGGAAGCACCTGACGAACCCTCAACACTTAGAAAATTTGCAGAATGGATTTATGTACAAAAGCTTGTAATTTGGACCACGTTCTACTATTTTGAAGTATGAGCAAAATCCTTACTCATCGCTATAACTTCCCATTAAGTACTTAACTTTCAATGGCAGTTGTAGAAGATAAGATTGAACATTCTAACTTCTATAGCAGTTATGGAAGTTAAGTCTGAACCTTTTAACTTCCACACACGTTGAGGAAGTTATTAAATAAGTAACCACTTTAAAGCTCACTATATAAGGACTCATCCACTTCAAATGAAAGTAAGTTTCCACCACTCCTAAAGTTTGAATTCTTGAGTCCTAGAGAGAAAAACTAACTTAAGTATCGGAGGGTTCTTGGCCGGTTCACCCCAGTCACCTTTGATCTTGTCTTTCTTTCTTTTCTGGCCTTCCAAGCAACCACTAGTCCATTGAAGTTCGGAGCATTCAACCTACTAATTTTCTTTACATCATCAGTTGGCGCCGTCTGTGGGAATTCATTAAATTTGTGATCTTTCTTAGACAAAAGGTTGTATGGTCCGGACAAGGTCGATGACCACTAGTCTAGGCCACTAGGAGAGTGGGAACACTTCCAGCCATCCCAACCACGCTCACCAGTCAGTACCTATCATGCAACCGCCTTCCGTCCAACAAATACAATCTATGGTAGCCGCCATGGCAGAGCTAACTCATCAGAATCAAGAACTGACCCAGGAGATTAACCAAAGGAGGCAACATCATGAATGATGCACAGAAGGGCAAGCTCAGAGTCAAGAAGTTAGAGAAGGAGAAAATGTTGAGCATGAGAACCAGTCAAGGAGTACCGCTTCACATAGGGTGCCACATTTGGAGAGGGAAATGGATCAAATGAGGAGAGCCATGGAAGAGATAAGGGAGAATATGAGAATGACGAATCACGTAGATAATTTAGTTCATCGAACTGATTCCCCTTTCATAGCTTCCATCAATAGTCATCCCCTGCCTTCCAAGTTCAAGATGCCTTCCTTGGATTCCTATGATGGAATGCGCGACCCGTGTGACCACATTGCAACCTTCAAGACCATAATGCACTTTCAAGGAGTTCCAGATAAGATAATGTGTAGAGCCTTCCCAACCACCCTTAAGGGGCCAGCACGAGTGTGGTTTACAAGATACCTCCGAACACTGTTGGTTCTTAAAAAAGTTGAGTAAGTTGCTCGTCAATAACTTTATCGGAGGACAAAGGCACAAACGCTACTCTCCCAGTTTGTTGACTACAGAACAAGGAAAAAATGAGAGCTTTTGGTTCTTTATCACTCGCTTTAACAGGGAAGCCCTGACGGTAGATGAGATGGATGACAAGTTGTTATTGGCAACCTTCCACAATGGAGTTAGTTCCAATTTATTCATCCATAAACTCTACGATCAAGAGCCGCAGACCATGGCTGAACTCGTCCATTAAGCTCAAAGCTTCATGAATGTAGAGGATGGAATCATTGCCAAGAAGAGGAAGAGAGCAGAGTGAATGGAAGCAGACCCACGCCATCTTGAACAAGGCCCTTGTCCAAAGAAGGCTCGGACAGGAGAGAAGAAAGACACAGACAACAAGAAGGTAAGGTCGTCTTCAGGAAGGAATCAGCATTATACGTAGACCATGGCTGAACTCGTCCATTCAGCTCAAAGCTTCATGAATGCAGAGGATGCAATCATTGCCAAGAAGAGAAAGAGAGCAGAGCGAATGGAAGCAGACCCACGCCATTCTGAACAAGGCCCTCGTCCAAAGAAGGCTCAGATAGGAGAGAAGAAAGACACAGACAATAGGAAGGTAGGGTCGTTTTCAGGAAGGAATCAGCACTATACGCCTTTGAACACCCCACTTGATCAAGTGCTTATGCAAATCAAGGATGACTCATCCTTAAAGTGGCCAGAGAAGATGAAGGGAGATCCCAATAAGCGCAATAAGAACAAGTATTACCGCTTCCATAGAGATCATAGGCATGACACGGATGAGTGCTGTGGCTTAAAACAGCAGACAGAGAATCTTATTAGGCAGGAAAAATTGAGGAATTTTTTCGGACGAGATCACAATATGAGAAGTTAAAAGGAAAGGTAGAAGAGTCATCACGGCCCCCACTTGGAGAAATAAGAGTTATTATAGGAGGAACTTCAACAGGGCAATCTTACAAGTCAAGGAAGACATACCTGAAGGTGGTACAGAATGTCCAACTCTCTGGACGACCACCAAGGACGAGGGGGGCAGGCGAGCAAGCTATTACGTTCACAAACAAGGACGCTGGAAGAGTCCATCACCCACATGACGATGCAATCGTCATCACTTTGCTCATTGCGGATTATACGACTAGAAGGGTGTTTATGGATAATGGGAGTTCAACAAACATCTTATATTACCCCGCCTTCCAACAAATGAGGCTTGGACGAGATTAACTTCATCCAATAAATTTGCCTTTGGTAGGATTTGGAGGAATGAAAGTGCAACCTGTGGGCACTATTACACTACCCGTAGTGGTGGGAGTATATCCACAATAGATAACTAAGGAAGTGAATTTCCTCATGGTAGACTGTCCGTCTTCTTATAACGCCATCATTGGAAGACCAGCTTTAAATAGTTGGAAGATAATAAACGTCTACCTACCACCTATCTGGCAAGTTCCCAACAGAGTATGGAATAGGGCACGTACAAGAAGATTAATTAGCCGCTAGAGAGTGCAACCTAGCCATGTTGGCTACGGACGAGCACGTGCAGACAATGAGCATAAAGGAGAGAAGGGTCGTTGCAGAGCCCATCGAGGTCTTGGAAGACATCCCTCTAGAAGAGGGTAATCCCGAGAAGTTTACTAGAATTAGAATAAGAATAGAGGAGAAGACGAAGTAAGAACTCGTCCAGTTCTTAAGGGAGAGTATTGACGTCTTCGCATGGAGTCATGAAGACATGCTAGGAATTGACCCAAGTGTTATTACCCATCGATTGAATGTGTATCCAGCTTCCAAGCCCGTTCATTAGAAGAAGAGGGTTTTTGCTCTTGAGCGAGATAACGCTATCAAGGAAGAGGTCCAGAAGTTAACCACAGCAGAATTCATTTGGGAAGTTTATTACCCGGATTGGTTGGCTACTGTGGTGATGGTCAAGAAGGCTAATGGCAAGTGGAGGATGTGCGTAGATTTCACTGATTTGAACAAGGCTTGCTCCAAGGATAGTTATCCATTACCACGCATTGACCAGGTGGACTTAACAGCAGGTCATCAATTGCTAAGTTTCATGGCCACCTTCTCAGGTTATAATTAGATAAAGATGGACGAGGCAGATCAAGAGAAGACATCTTTCATTACCAGTCAAGATTTATTTTGTTACAAGGTGATGCCCTTTGGTTTGAAGAATGTGGGGGCAACTTATTAGAGGTTGGTCAATCATATGTTTTGTCCACAAATAGGATGAAATGTATAAGTTTATGTCGATGACATGCTAGTGAAAAGCTTGGAGAGGAAGCATCAAGACGACCTACAAGAGACCTTTGACATACTTAGACGATACAATATGAAGTTAAATCCAAGTGAGTGTGCATTCGGGGTTTCGTCAGGGAAGTTCTTAGAATTCATGGTTTCACAAAGGGGAATTGAAGCGAATCCGAATAAGATCCAAGCAATACTGAACATGGAACAACCAAAGAATGTCAAGGAAGTCCAGTCCCTCAGTGGACGAGTTGCAGCTCTAAACAGGTTTGTTTCAAAAGTTACAGATAAATGTTTGCCTTTTTTCAAAGTTCTCAGGAAGGCATTTGAATGAACAGACGAATTCCAAAAGGCCTTCCAAGATCTTAAGGTCTGTCTTATGATGGCTCCCCTGCTAAGTCCATCCATACTAGGTGAGGAGTTATATTTATACTTAGCAGTGTCCCCACATGAGATAAGTTCAGCATTAATCAGGGAAGAAAAGAAGGTGCATAAACCTGTGTATTATACAAGCCGAGCACTAAGGGGAGCAGAAGGACAATATTCGATGATTGAAAAGTTGTCTTTTGCATTGATAACGGCTTCCAGGAAGCTGAGGCATTACTTCGAGGCTCATATCATCAATGTTATGACAGATCATCTGCTCAAGAAGGCGATGAACAAACTGGAAGCTGCAGGACAACTAATCCAATGGGCCATTGAGCTTAGTGAGTTTGACATCAGGTACCAACCAAGGAATGCAATAAAGGCTCAAGGTCTGGCAGATTTCATTGCAGAATTCACTCCAAGTCACGGCAATTTAGACGGGGTGGATGAGATTAAGGCATGGTCGTCTATGTAGATGGGTCGTCTACATTATATGCAGGAGGAATAGGAGTTGCGTTGCAGTCCCCATAAGGAGATAAGTTAAAGTACAAAGTTCTTCTATAGTATCAAACAACCAATAATGAAGTTAAGTATGAAGCCCTCCTCAAAGGGTTGGAGTTGGCTAAGTCCTTAGAGGCAGAGTCAATAATTGTCCAAGAAGACTCTCAGTTGGTCATAGGTCAAGTGAATGGAACATGTGAAGCTAAAGAAAAATGGATGAAGAAATATCTTAATAAGGTGAGACGCCTTGTTAATAAATTCAAAGAAACTAGTTTTATTCAAATCTGAAGGGAAGAAAACATGGAAGCAGATGCCTTAGCGAAGGAAGTATTAGTAAAAGGGTTGGTGGACGAGTTTGATGAAGTCCAATATATGCCTAGCATAGATATTCCAGAGGTACAACAGATAAAAGGTAAAGAAAATTAGATGACCCCAATAGTCGCTTACCTAAAAGATGGAAGGCTTCCAGAAGAAAGAGATGAGGCCAGAAAGCTAAGGATCAAGTCAGCCAAATACGTCCTTATAGACGAAATGCTATATAAAAGAGGCTTCTCTCAGCCTTACTTAAGGTGTTTAGCTCCAGACGAAGCAAACTATGTATTGAAAGAAGTTCATGAGGGAGCATATGGCAACCATTTAAGAGCTAGATCACTCGTCCACAAAGTCGTCCGTGTAGGTTATTATTGGCCAACCATTCAAGCAAATGCTAAGGCTTATGTGAAGGTGTGTGACCAATGTCAACAATTCAGTAACGTCCCTAGACAACTGTCGGAGTACCTTACCCCGATGATGGCCCCGTGGCCCTTTGCACAATGGGGATTGGATATTTTGGGCCCCTTTCCAATTAGAACCAGGTAGATGAAGTTTTTGGTGGTGGGGATTGATTACTTCACTAAATGGGCGGAAGCTGAACCCTTAGCAAAAATTACACAATAGAATGTCAAAAACTTCGTCTAGAAGAATATTGTATGCAGGTTTGGGGTATCTAGAGTATTAGTGTCTAAAAATAGACGACAATTTGATAACACACCTTTCAGAGATTTTTGCAAGCAACTTGGAATCAAGAATCATTACTCCTCACCCTCCCACCCACAAGCAAATGGACAACCAGAAGTTGCAAACTGATCCTTGTTGAAAATCATCAAGACTCGGCTTGAGGGGGCAAAGGGAGTATGGCCAGACGAGTTACCAGGTGTTCTATGGGTTTACAGGATGATTATGAGGACCCCCACAAGGGAAACTCCTTTCAAACTAGCCTATGGAAGTGAAGAAGTCATACCTGTAGAAGTGCACATGGCTAACCACAGGGTGATGAAGTATAAGGACGAGGAGAATAAAGAACAACTTCATCTTAACCTCGATCTTATTGATGAGGTAAGGATGGATGCAAAGCATAGAACAGCAAGGTATAAAAACCTTATGGTTAGGAAATATGATGCAACGGTGAAACACAAGGACTTCAACATTGGAGACCTCGTCCTAAAAAGGGTCTCATTGGCAACTAAAGACCCAGCCCATGGAAAGCTAAGGCCTAATTGGGAAGGACCTTATAGGGTTATCAACTGCAAAAGGTAGGGATCATATTACTTGGAAGCTCTAGATGGACAGAAGCTAGAACACTCTTGGAATGTTGAGCATCTAAGAAGATACTATCAATGAAGGGTCAGCCTAGACAAGCATTATCATGGACAAGCATCATGAATGAAGTTGAAGTTATGTGTTGTTTTCCTCATATTCATTTATGTTTATTACTAGTATTGTTTTTTTTTAAAATTAGTTAATTCCCTAAAAGTGCATTAGTTTCCAACTTTTGCACTATTTAGGGACGAATTCGTGATAGACGAAGTCATGTACTTAGTCTATCTGTTTGTATATAAATATTTTTAATTCCTTAAGGCACTAGCTTCTAAGCACGTGCCATGCTTGTGGACGATGTTTATGTTATGTACATACAGTTTGGGTTTCCAAATGTATATAATGTTATATAACTTTCATGATTTCATTTAAACTAATCCACAAGAAGGCTAAAGGCCCAAGACGAGTAAAATCTCTAGACGCAGGGATGTAACGTCTATAAGCTTTCCTTAAAATAAGGATAAAGTAAAGAAAAATAAACCAAGGTATATTCGTCTAAGTACTGGATGAGATAAAACCTAAGGTATATTCGTCTAATTAATGGAGGAGGAAAGATGTGCACAAAGATATTTTAAATCCATAGATGAATTTAACCAACCAAACAGTCCAATCTTTGGACGAGTAAATGCTGGAAACGTCTTGACCAAAGACGAGTAAAGGATCATCCAACCTATGGACGAGGAATAATGCAAGCTATAAGTCAAACATATGGACGAATAAAGCTAGCAAAAGAAAAACCATTCAAAGACGAGTTATGCTTGTGAAATGTAGAGAATGGTAAAAGTGTTGAGCATGAAATATTTGTTTTAACATGGACGATGTAGATAAAGAAAATTCGTTTATATAGTCAGGATGAGATAAAATGTCCTTATAAGTGGACAGACCACACTTAAAACCATAAAAGTAATATGGACGATGTGAATAAAATTCGTTCATACATAAAGCATACAACATGTTCAACACCAAGTGAGAAATGAAAAGAAAAGTAGACATTCATTCATAAAAATTAAAGAAGGGTAGACGACCACCGTCCAAAAACCCCTGAGTTATTCAAAGCCATTGAAGGCAATTGTATTTGTTACTCGTCCATAAACTTGGACAAGGAAATTGTACTTGAAAGAATTTTTTTTAAAAAAAGTGAAGCCCAAAACAACAGGCATTTCCATTAAACTAAAATAATAAAATTTTTCTAAAAGAAAAATAAATTTACTGGGATAAACCACTAGGGGCATCACCCCTAGACTTTGGGTCGTCCTTGCTGACAGCAGTGGCGTCTTGAGCAAGTTCAGTTGAGGCATCGTCCACTACATTGACATCTTCAGAACTTGCCAGTAGCAGGGAACTCTCTGTGGCAGTGGAAATTTTAAAGGAGTCAAAGTCCATCTCAGGGTAGGTCTCCTTGGCATCAGCATGGAAGTCCTCATAGCCAGCAGCATAATGTCGATTTAGACGATTCTTGAACTAGTCTGATTTCATGAAGGCTGCAATGGCTTCTTCCCGAGCCTTCTCCATGGACAAGGTGAGCCCTAAAACCTTCCCCTCAAGGTGGGTAATATGGGTCTCTTTTTCAATGGAGTCTGCCTTGAGCTCCTCTACCTCATTTTTCAACTTCGTCTCAATTCCCTGTAGATGAGCGAGATCCGTAGTCAATCTGATCACCTCCCCTTTCTTCAAAAGAACTTCATTCTTCAGCTCTAAGTTCTTCTCCTTGGCAGTCTTAGCCTCATCACATAGCTCCTTGGCTTGGGTGGACGCAGTGTAAAACTTCGCTATAGCCTGAAAGGTAGATGGACAAGGAGAGTTAAAAAATTTTCTTTCTTGAATCTTTTAGAAAGTAAAACTAAGATAAAGAAAACTACATGCCTTAAAAAGGTCATGAATGGCAGAACGCTTAAAATCTTTTACTGAAATGTTATAACACAAGTTCACCTCGTTGTCAATAATAAGCCCTTTGAACGTCCTCCAGGCATAACCTTCGTCCAGCACCAAGTTAGGAGCACGTTTGGATATCTCTGAAGGATAAGCCCTATGAGGAGCTTTAGTTGTAGGAGGAGGGAAGACCTCAGGCTGGATGGATGGAGTAGTCTGAGCAAGTGCCAAGTCCACTACAAGGACGTCTAGGTGTACCGTCGCAGATGGGAATTTAGGAACCTTGGGAGGAGTCTTGCTTGACTTCTGCTTCTTGGAACCTCGACAAGTAGGAAGGTCACCAAGGTCCATAGAGCTGGATATACCCTTCTTCTTCCCAACCTGTACGACAGGCTTCTGGACGTTCAAATCGTCCAGGACCTGAATATCCTCTTCACCACTGGTAACAGATTTTTCCTTATTTTCCTTCATGGTGGCCAACCCTATGGAAAGAAAGACAGAGTTAGTTTAAAAAAAAATGGATGATACTTACTTTGTCAAGCAGTCTCCTCGTGTGCAAGGTTTCTAAGTCCCCAAGTAGCTAGACGACTAAGAGTCACTAAGCCGTGGAAGGATCTCTCAGGGAAGGCACGTACTGTGTCAATACGCACCAAATAAAAATCTTCCAAGCGTGAATGAGTAATAGTTGCACCAATACAAGAAAAGGTTAGACGAGTAAAAAAAAGTAGGAGAAAATAAATGAAACGAACGAAGGAAGACATACCTTTAGGATGAAGACAACCTAGGGGGCTGGTAAAATGAGGGAAGGGGGCACTATTCACATCAACTGGGTCCCTAGCCCAATTTCTAGAAATAATAAAAAATTCAGTCTTCTGAAGCCTGTCAGAAGAACTACGGCCCTTTATCAAACTAAATTAAGGGCCCCTAGACAAGAGTTGGTAAAACTCAGCAGATTGTTTTATCTCCGAAGGCCTATTACAGTAAAGGAACTCGTCCACTATAATTGGACAGTTCCCTTCCAATGCCTCACGTCATAACACTTGCATGACAACTATCGTCCTCCATCCATTAGGGTTGAGCTAATTTGGTCCAATACCCAACCTATGGAAGAGACCTCTACAAAAAGAGTTTAAGGGGAACCTAAGACCTGCTAAGAGATAGGAAGTATATACACCAAAACCAGAGGAAGGGGAACAACACCATTCCCCTCCTTTAGGAAGACGAGGCCTAAACTCACTAGGAATTTGGTACCTATCTACAAAGGTTTTTAACTTAGGCACGTCCAAAGTAGACGCTACCTCAGGAGTATAACTATAAATTATATTTTCTTCCTCCTCTCTTCCGCCTTTTCTTCCTCCTCTTCGTCTTGAGAAAGACTAGGTGATCTTCTGGACGAGCTAACCTCTGCCCTAGAAGCCATCCTACGTTGCATTTCCTGGAATTCCTCTAAAGGAAAACCACGAACCCCAGACGAATAATGCACGTCTAAGGAATTGCTATCACTACTATTGCTTGTACTACCTTCACCACTCTTATAACTACTACCACCGTTTCCAGAAGACATGTCCTGGTACTCGTCTATCTCTCTTTCTAAACTACTACTAGATGCATGCATAATTGGAAGAAAGAATAAGACGAAAACCTAAGGATGAGAGGAAGGAAATACCTTACTAGACTAGAAGACGAGGACTAGACGAGGCTCTTGGACTGGATGGCAGAAAAGAAATTATAAGAAAAGTGAAAGGTAAGAGAGAGAATGCACATATTTATAGGGCCCAGAGGTGAGGTTAGCGAAACAACGTGAACTAACCAGAATATGACACGTGGCATTTTTCTTGAAAGTTGAATCAACGCTACAAGTCAACAAATGAGATTATGACACATGGCACAATCTGGAACAATGAAATTCAACCAAAGTGATGACAACACGAGGCACGACATTTAACCATTGAAATAATGACGCTTGTCGAAAGTTAACAGTAATGCTACAGTGTTCAGGACGACCTTTGGACAAAGGGACAACTGATGGTGAACTGAAAATTAAACAATCTCCAATTCATCCATAGAGTTGTCCAGAACCAGAGAGGTTAGCCCAACAAAATAAGGTCATCCATCGTCAAGAGGTCATCCATGGGCATAAAGGTCATCCATCAAGGAAGCACCTAGACGACCCCTCAACACTTAGAAAATTTTTAGAATGGATTTATGTACAAAAGCTTGTAATTCGGACCATGTTCTACTATTTTGAAGTATGAGCAAAATCCTTGCTCATCGCTATAACTTCCCACTAAGTACTTAACTTTCAATGGTAGTTATAGAAGATAAGATTGAACATTCTAACTTCTATAGCAGTTAGGGAAGTTAAGTCTGAACCTTTTAACTTCCACACACGTTGAGGAAGTTATTAAACAAGTAACCACTCCAAAGCTCACTATATAAAGACTCATCCACATCAAATGAAAGTAAATTTCCGCTACTCCTAAAGTTGGAATTCTTGAATCCTAGATAGAAAAACTAACTTAAGCATCAGAGGGTTCTTGGCCGGTTCACCCCAGTCATCTTTGATCTTGTCTCTATTTCTTTTCAGGCCCTCCAAGCAACCACTAGTCCATTGAAACCCGGAGCATTCAGTCTATTAATTTTCTTTGCATCATCAATGTTTACAACCATGAACAGTCAGGTTGTGTATTTTGGATTCCTATACCCGGATGGAGCTCTATTTCTGGGTTTTGGTTGCTAAAATAGTAACTGGGGGGTTTTTACACCCCTAAAGCTAGTGCTCTAACCCTACGTATCTAGTCCTTATGGGTTAGTTCGGCAAGGAGAATGAAAAAGTGGGTGGTAGAGAACTGGAAGAATAGGAAATTTATGAGTTTTCCATAACAAACAAGGGAAAACTTCATTTCATCCTCCATATTTTCCTCCGAACCAAACATACCCATTACACATTTCAGTCTATTGTCTACTGTAGTTTTGGGTCATAAACCTAAAAGTTAGTTGAAATTGCATATGAATTTGGACTCTTTTTTTTTTTCTCTTTTTCTCCTTAAGAAAGATATGATCATACAATTTGAAGTTATTGTAAAATATTGAAGAAATTAAATCTGGGATTAAATAGATCCTAGAGTCAAGTATCAGTTGTGTAATTGGAATCTTAGCTTCCTTTTGATTGATTTGAAATTTTTTTGGAGGTGTCTCTTTTTTAGCGTTCTACTCATATTATATTAATTTGATGTATCAGGCATCGTTATTGCACATTCAATTCAGTGATGAACAATGGGAGTATTGTTTTTAATAAGTAGCGTCTTATGATATTCAGCAGGTAAAAAAGTAGTAGGATTCTATGATTGTTTTTCTTAAGTAGCATTAGATTGATTTTTTTATGGAATGCAATTTTTCCAATGCTGAAATCAGGAAATTCCCTATATCCAGGGAAGATTTTTGTGGTTGGTGAAAGTCATTAGAGAAATTGCAATAGAGATATGTTGATGCATCACATTGGAATCTTGGATGTTACTTTATCTACGTGTCCGATAAACCCATCTTGATGAAAGTCCCTCTTCCTGTATGTATGTATTTTTTTTTTTTTTTTTTGGAAAGAGTTTCAACCTACTCTTTCCAAAAAAAAAAAATCACAACAAAAAATTGGACCTAGAGTGGTATTTCACAAACGCCACTACAAGTCCAAAAAACGCCACTATAGGCATTTGGGCTATAACAGCGTTTGCTATAGTGGCGTTTGTAAATGCCACTATTGTACCGTGACTATAGACCTATGGTAACGTTTCTCGAAAATTCCACTATAGACCAATTTTTTTTTTTTTTTTTTTAAGTCTATAGCAGCGTTTTAGAATGCCACTATAAGGTAGACCTATAGTGGCGTTTGTGAAATGCCACTATAGACTCACCCTATAGTGGCATTCTACAAACGCCACTATAGCCAAAAACATCAACAACAAAAAAAAGTTTGATTACCAAAAATTAAGTTTTTTTTTTAAATTGAATTAAAATTTTAATTAAATTAAAACTACAATTTTAATTAAATTAAAAGATACATAACAAAACAAAAAAACATAAATAAAACAAAATACAAACACTATAGCTAGCCTAGCAAATTCAAAATTGTTAGGTTCTAAATATTTAGGAATTTATGTATTTAGAACTCTAATGTGTAATGTTGGCAAACCATGATCAAAACAATATGTTTAGTCTTGTTCAGGCTTGCTCAAAGTTATATATTTTATGTAAAGTTGGAATCGAGAGGCTGCAGATGCATTGGTGCATTTCGGCCTGGCTCAATCGATCGAAAGTTAGACTTGATCGATCGAAAGTCGGCCAGAATGCTTTTCTGCAGAATTTTCCAACTTAGCCCTAACTCATTAAACGTTTTGGGTTTTCTGTTTTTGCCCTAGGTATAAAAGGCAAAACCCTAGCCACGTTTTTAAGAGTTGTTCTTGTTGTATTATTGCTCATACATTGCGGTTTGTGTGAATCTCTTGTGAGATCATTAAGGAAATTTCCTTCACATAAACTTAGAGTTTTCAAGGTAGAGATTATTTCAATATCTTGATGATCAACTCGGTTGCTGCCATTGGATCTTAAAGAATAACAAGCGTGGGTGCTTGTAGCTGATTGGAGAATCCAAGAAAGAAGGAGTCTGTGGATTCGGATCTTGCACGTGGTCGTGTCAGTAAGTTCTACTAGTAGGTATCATTAGAAAGTCGAGTGGGGAGCTTGTAAGTCCTTTTGTATGAACCTCGATTCTTTTGCATAGTGGATTCAGTTTACCTTAAGGATAGTTAGGTCAAATCCTCCCTAGGTTTTTACCGTGTGGTTTCCTGGGTGATCATATCATTGTGTTATTTATATTTTCGCTGTTTTATATTTTTGATATGATTGTATGCTTGAGATAACCTAGAATTGCATAATTGGACTAAGTTAATCACTTGACTAATTAACTAGGTTAATCTAGTTGGTTTAAAGGGTCTAAAACTGTACAAAAATGAAACACGAACCCACCTAAAAAAAATTCAAAATCAAACATGTACAACATGCTCACATCCAAAAATTAAAAAATAAAAATAAAAAATAGCAACTCCACCCCAACACATTTAGCCGCCATAAACCAACCTGCAAAAAGAAATCGTCAAATAGATTTTGAATTTTTCACTACTTTCTTCGTTCTATTAAGAAAGATATGATCACACTTGAGATCTCTAAACCTATCAATAATAAAAAGCCAAAGAATTCACAAAAATTAATCAAAAATCTCAAAGACCCACAAAGTAAAGTTGACAGCAAACAAGGAGTAGACCAAAACTATTATCAAAAAAGGAATAGACCAAAACAATCATTAAATTTTTTTTTTAAAAGAAAATACTTACTTGCAACTATACAACCAATGGCATCAAACACAATAGCACTCTTTCTTCAATCACAAATCCCATAACAGTAGCACCATTTACAAATTTGAACAAAATTAACTAGCTGCAATACCATCTTCAAATCCAAAACCAACTAACATTAACACCACCACAAATAAAATAGGGGAAATAAAATCAAAATGGAGAGGAAGAGAAAAGAATAAATCCAAGTGTGTAGTGAAAGAAGAGTGAAAGAAGGAAAAAAAAAAAAAAAAAAAGAGAAAAGAAGAAAGATGGAGGAGTGGAGATAAGGGAGAAAAAGAAAGAAAGAAAGAAGGAAAGAAAAAGAAAAGAAAAAAGAAGTCTGTAGAAGACGTGGAGACAAGGCATTGATAAGGTGAGTGGGGGTAGGTGGGGTTAGGTGGGTTTTGAATTTTGAATTTTGACCAATATTGGCGTTTACTGGACTTATAGTGGCGTTTTATAATAGAGAAATGATAGCTCCTTCATATATATATATATATATATATATATTTAAATAAAGAAATGATATGTTCACAAAATTTTCACAACATTTTTATAACAAATCTTAAGTGGCAGGTTGATACTGGTTGTTATTGTTGGGTTTTAAAAAGTAATCTTAGTATTAAGTTCAAATTTGAACTAATAACAACTAACCACTTACAATTTGTTGTGAAAATGTTATAAAAATATTGTAAACGTAACATTTCTTATTTAAATATAAATATATAATAATATATATATATATATATTATTCGAATATTCTGGAATATGCCATAGAATATTCTAGGCATATTCTTGAATCCATTTGTTTAAAAAAAAAAAAAACTATAGTGGCATTTGTCAAACGCCACTATAGGTTTTTTCCCCCTCCTCTAGCCCTTAAAAAAAAAAAGAAAAAAAAAAGAAAAAAAAAAGAAAAAAAGTTGCCTATAGTAGCATTTGCCAAACACCACTATAGACCCATTATTTTAAAACGCCACTATAGGGTACCTATAGTGGCGTTTTTGACAAACGCCACTAAAAAAAATACTCACTATACGCCCAGTTTTTTATAGTGCATACATAAAAATTTGATGTTGAATAATCTTTTTCATATTATCTACCTTTTTCTATCCTAATGTGAAAGATAATAAACCTCTTGGTGTCCACTTTTTTATGTTACAAAGTACTCATACGTCATAACTCATAACACATAATTGGGTCAAATAAGAAAAACATTTTTCAAAACCCTAAATTTTATATCACTTTTAAATTCAAAATATATGTTAGCGACCACTTTATCAATGTTCCAAAGTACTCATATATAACTTATAAGTCATATCAGCGTGCAATAAAGCTATTTATAAGAAAAGATATATGTTAGCGACCATTGTAGCCTTACACTTTCTCAAATTTTCAATCAGGTTGGCTTATTGTTATTGTTGGCGGCTTATTAATGAACATCATTTAATTCAAGTATAAGAAAAGGACAATACATCATTAGAGATAGCACTCTTAATGAAATAAGGGTGCTTCCAGTTTATATTAATCTAGTAAAAATTTGGGCTAGTAAATGAACATTGCCATTTCTTTTCACAAAGGTCAAGCCGGCTAGATTTTAATGGTTCTTGGTTAAGTGCGCAGGAGTGACTAGTGAGTGTGGATTGATTGAACCCAAAAAGAAAAGAAAAGAAAATGCGAAGTCTTAAATAAAAAGGCAGAACAAAGCCAACTGAAAAAATGGTTCCAAGAGTAATATCTATATATGGTATTTTTAACGTTGGGTGACTTTAAAATTATTGTACCATCTCTTTGATAGTACAACAGTCTTGTTATTGCCTATAATCTAGTAAATCTAGTTTTCATAGAACCAAGATTTCAGCTTGGAAGAAGGCAAGATTAATCACAAAATTGATTTGAAAATTATTAATAATTTGACAAGATTAATGACAAGATAAATAAATAAATAATTACAGTACAAACTAATGTAATTATCATACAAAGTTCTAATCTAAATGTAAACCATAATTTTTTTATACCTACTTTAATTTACTCAATATTTCTCTGCATTTGTTTATACTTTGAAACCACAACATTTTTTGAACAAGTAAAAGACAAAGTTCAATTTTGAAACCATTGCATGATTTTTTCATTTCTAATAGTCTTAAATATATCCTTCAATTCGTATCATTAAAATAACAAAACAAAAATCATCGATTTTTTTTATAAGTTTTTATATATATGCTTTTTTTTTTTTTTTTAATTTTTTGTATATGCACTTGTTGTGTATTTCTCTTGACCAATTTATTAGGAGCAGACTTCATAGATTGAAATTCTCTCTCAAAAAAAAAAAAAAAAAATCTTGACCAATTTATCAATTCAGTAGCTTTGTTCCCTCAAGCAAAAAATTTTGGCTCCACCACTTGCCACCAATCACAACTTATTAAAATGATACTATATATATATTATCATTCACCTCCATGGAATACTTAAATAAAATGAGTATATTCAGCATATCAAAGTGCTAACTAGGCAAGTCGTGATCATCTCACGACTAGCCAGGTCGCAACTATCTCGCGACCAGCTAGGCCGAGTTGCACGATCATTGTACTCTATTATCTGAACTTTTTCTATATTGCTTTATATATGTTATGCTTAGTGTAGCTTAGTTCTTGGTTTATGGAAATTGGTTAATTACTTATATATTGACTAATTTATTAGTTTAGCTTAAAAGTGATTTAACCGTAAAAAAACATGAGTTGGAATTCTAAAGTTTTATTAGGGTTTCTCTCGTCCCTCACATGTTGCTTGAAGTTAACTTTTTTATTCTTCCTGAAACAACTTGTTCTACACTCATGGGCAGAATAAGATCACAAGAGGAAAAAAGTACACATTTTTTCCATTTATATTTGATTTATGTTTTCATCTCTTTTTTTCTTGACATTTTTTTTAAGGATGAAGCTCCTACTCCACTCCTACCACCACCCATAGTTGCTGACTCCATTGAAGCCCCTACTACACTCTCACCAACCACTGGCCTAATGACTTATATCTGTACTCCGTACTTTTGCTCCTCAATAAAAGCTTTCCAGCAGTATACTCATCAGCAATGATGTTAAATGTTTGCATCCATGTTAGCATCTCTTTTAAATTCTTTGATGTTATTATTCTTTTGTTTATTATTGGGTTATGTGATTTTGTTTACTTATATTAATACTGAGTGGTAAGATTTCTTTTACTGTCATTGTTATCATATATATTAATATTGAAGTCAAATGATAGTGTGTTTTTCTCCTTGATCAAATTTCTTGGAAATAGACATGTTTGTTACTTCAATTTGCCAACTTTCATTTGATTCTCCACCTTATTGAACTAGATTTCTAACCATATTAATTAAAATTCACATCTAAAAAAAACAAATTCATAATAAAAATTATATGAAACAGGACTTAGGGGGCAATAGTCGATGAACTTATCTTATCTTCTCAACCCCTCTTTGCAGTTATCATATTCTACCTTATATTTTTAAATTGATCTTGCCTATTTACTACAGGAAAAAGGTGTAGTAGACTTGGGTTTGAGATTGAAGAGTCGAGTGAATAACTCATTGTACTTTAGAAGGAGATGTGGTGTCTTTTATCCACTCATGGTTGTAAATTCTAAAAGTATTTGGCTAGTGATTGAAAAAATTGATTATACTCTACACGATTATATGAAGCAATACCGAGAAAATAGTTTTATGGTAAATATGATGACACCACTAAAATTCTTGTTAGGTATGTTATTTCTTAAAATGTTATTTTTATATGAAACTTCAAGTTATCTTAATTTCTTAATATGTTATTTTTATATTCTTTTATGAAAATTATCATGTTTTATCAATTTTTTTTTTACTACAACAAAAAATGTTTATAACAAAAAAAAAAAAATTGTTACAATAACATTAGAGTCGTTACAATAATTGATGCGATATGCTGCAATAAAATATCACTTTCAAATTTTTGTTATGATAGATTGCAAAAATAATTGGTATCAAATTATTGCAACGATTTTTTCATTTTAAGTTATGTCAATAAATTTTTCTAATGCAATAAGGTACTAAAGCGCAATCGATAATTATAAACTATTGAAACTAATTATTGTTAACGCAATAATTTATTACTTTTAAGTTACTATTGTAACAACTTTTAACTTGTAGATATGATATTGTGTCTAATATTACTATATTAATTTTGGTATATTGAACTAGAAAGACAGGGTTTTGGCCAAATTAAAGACTAAAAATATTGGGATTGTAATGGCTATGGCAAGCTCATGAAAATTTCAAGTCCCAATAAATGTCAATTTATGACACAAAGGCAGAATCTAAAAACACTATTAGAAGAATTGTTAGGACCAATTCATAAATTGAAAGACTTAGGAGATTTGTACTTCCGGGTGAAAAGGTTTCTACGTAAGTATTAAGTAAACTATTCTCATAGATCTTAGAATTGTTGAATCCAACTAAAGCAAAGCAAAGCATTAGCTTTCTATTTCTAAATTGATTTTTTTTTTAATGATTATTTATTTAGTTTTTTTTAAAGCTTTTGAAAGGCGTCGGCTTGAACACCTAAGAAATCATCCCTTATTGTTGACACCAGTAGAAATATTTCTACTCCCAGTTATAAACCTTATACTTCTAAGTTTTGAAAGAATTACATCAACTTTTAAAAGGATTCCTATAATCAACAATTTCACTCTCATAAAGTTGAAATAAAAAGAAAAGTTCAAGGAGATAAGGATTATCTGAGGATATATATGCATAGAGAGGAGTCTCGTTACTGGAATACGCAAGTCAAGTTGTTTCTATCAAGAATACCAAATCTCACTTAAATGATGAGGTTTGTCCTTTTAACTGTTTTTAGCACTCTTGTCAATTTCATTTGTAGAAGCCATATCTTAATTAATTAGTATTACAAAAAATAATGAGGGGGGAGGTGTTAAATTTTTATTTATTTATTTATTGATTTTTAAGTTTGCTTGCGATAGAAGTAAATTCAATGTCATGGCCTAGGGAGTGTGCATGCAGGGCTGTCATGGCTTTGGCATCATGTACACAAGCATGCCATGGCCTTGACAACATACCCAAATGGGGTTGTCATGGCCTTGGTAGCATGCCCACGTGGGGCTTCTATGACCTAGGCAGCGTGCACGCAGGGCTGCCATGGTCTTGGTCACATGCCCAAAAGAGATTATTTGGTCTACCAGCATGCCCACACGCATGCCCGTATGCACGCTGTATCACCTCACCCCGCCCCTTGACCTATGCCATTTTCCCAAATTGTGTTCCTAAATAAATATTAAGGTTTAAGAGCATTAGTATTGGTAGTGCTAAAAAGCTATATTGCTATTTTTAGCACCACCAAATAAAAATTTATGGTTACATTGGTGGAGCCAAAGTCAAATAATTTGGCTCCACAACTACACTGCACAGCCAAAAGTGGTTGTGCATTGTAGCTCATAGGTAAAAAAAAAAGTATTATTAAATTGTGTGTTCACACTACTTTATATTAAATATATTGTTTTATTCATATGTTCACATTTGCTTTGTAGTGAATATATTGTTTTATTGTAGTAGATATATTATTTTATTGTGTTGAAAGCTAAAATAAAACCATTAATATTGGGTGTTTTGTAAAGTGAGAAGGTAAGATAGATTGTAGGGAAAAAAGGCCAAAACATGTATATTGGGTCTTAGGCCTTATCCAAGGAGGCTCAATGATCCAAGGGTGGATCAATAATATAGAAAATGTAAGGCTGTGAGCTTCACAAGTAGGTTGTGACTGTAAAGGCTAAAGGAGGTGGTCTGAGGAGGAATATCCTCTCGGCTAAACAAGGCAAAGATCAAGGTATATGTGTCCTGTCATCTGGGATAACATACTAGGAGGCTCTATTAATAAGGATATACAATATGAACGTACAGGACAGATGGGAGCTGAGAAATATCTAAGGGAAAGCTGCTACCATCGCATTAAATATTTTGTAGCTAACTCTCTGGCCGCATTAATGAGGAAGTGATGTCTGAACAGTAACTTTTAGCCTTACAGCTACCATTCAAAAACTTCTTGGAGGTGTTGATGAGACAAGGATCAATACGAACAATCTAATCCACACGTGAAGGGTAGAGATACAAGAGGAAGATAGTATAAAATAGGGGGGACACCCTGGGAGAAGGGGATCGAGACGAAGAGAAAAACACTGTAGTGATGAAGAATTGAATCTGTAATCCAACTTGAAAGGAATATATAAGAACTGGTCTCCTCAGACTTTGCCGAGGACGATTTTCTTTAGTTTAAATCATTTTATCTCTTTTTTTCTTGTCACCTGAATCCATTTCACTTATTGTCCAACTTATTGAAGCCTAGTTTTCCAACCCACTCTCTATAAATTCATTGTATTAGGCTTTTTGGGCCTAAGTGTATCCACAACTTGGACAAGGGACCTAAATTGCGTCCTTACAATTGGTGCTGTCTGTGGAAAATTCTGGGGTTGTGGTGAGTTTAATGCTCAGTTATGGTAGGTTCAAGTCCACACCAAGCAGAATCTAAGGGGTCCCAACATGAAGACGATTTTCACCGTCTTAGCAAGAAAGGGACCGTGAGGGGAGTATGCACACCACCCATATTGGCAAGGGCCATTCCCGAGGCAAGAACCACGTTACTCACGAAGAGAATGCTAGAAACATGCAGTAGGAGATTGATCACTTAAAAAGGAGGTTGTGCCACGAACGGAGAAGGCTAACTCCCTCCATTTCTGACTTCTCTTCTGACGGTGAAGAGGACGATAGTTATAGGCGCAGATCAAGGACTCCTCCTAGTGAGTCTTTCTCGCATGATAAGGAATATCATTATGAGTGCAGGAACAGAAACTCATCTTCCAAGGGCTTGGGAAATGATGCTATGAGTAGAGCACTCAATTAAATTTCTAGGTCACCTTTCATGCGCAGAATTGAGGGAGGGAGGCTTCCTCAGCGATTCACCCAGCCCACGTTTACCATGTATAATGGTCGAATAGATCCTGTGGAGCATGTGAGCCATTTCAATCAGAGAATGGTTGTACACTCCAGAAATGAAGCTTTAATGTGCAAGGTGTTCCCATCTAGCTTGGGGCTTATGGCAATAAGGTGGTTCGATGGCCTGGCAGCAGGTTCTATTGGTTCCTTTAAGGAATTCACAAGGGCGTTTTGCTCTCGTTTCATTACATGCAGTAGGGTTCCCCGGCCCTTAGATCCTTGTTGTCTCTGTCCATGCGAGAAGGGAAAACCTTGAAAACGTACTCAAACAAACACTGGGAGATGTTCAATGAGATCGACGAAGACTTTGATGACGTGGCCATAAGGACTTTTAAGGTCGGCCTACCTGCCTAGCATGATTTGAGAAAGTCTGTAACCAAAAAGCTGATGAGGAGTGTGCGTCAGCTTATGGATTGTATTGACTAGTATAAATAGGTTGAGGAGGATCAACAACAAGGGAAAGGAAAGGCTAAGGTTATCCCTTAAGAGATGAGGGATTTTAAGTCGGACCATTATAACAATAGCAGACCCTGAAGGGATTTTGCTGGGTAGTCTGGGTTTACAACTCCTCGGTGGTTAATACGGTGTTCCGAGAGCTAGTACATCAAGTCCTAGAGAAGATCAAGAATAAGACATACTTCAGATGGCCAAACAAGATGTAAGGAGACCCCATGAAGCGCAACCAAAGCCTTCATTGTCAATACCACAAGGAGCGGGGACATACCACCGAAGACTGTAGAACCTTGTGGAATCATCTGGAGCAGCTGGTTTGAGATGGTAAACTGAAGCAATTTTTGTATCGGCCCAACGAACAAGGAAACCAAGCAAGGTCGGGGACTCAGGGGAATACTTCTTCAAGGCCCCCTTTATGCACTATCCACGTCATCATTGCCGCTCTGGGAAGAATTGAATCTTATCCGTCCAGGGTAATGTCGGTGGCACGACCATCTATTGAGGATTCTGAACATGAGCCTAAGAGGGCTAAGGTGAGGATCCGACCGGCGTTAAGCTTTTTAGATGATGATAAGGCCGGGACCATACAACCACATGATGATGCTCTGGTGATCACCCTTAGGATTGAGGGGTATGATGTGAAGAGGGTACTAGTAGACTAAGGTAGTAAGGCTAAGATTACGTATCCAAATTTGTACAAGGGGCTGAATTTAAAGCTGGAAGACCTAACCAGTTATGATTCACCTCTAGTGGGCTTCGATGGAAAGATTGTTGTTCCAAAAGGACAAATCAGACTACCCATGCAGACCTGCTCAGAAGTGGTAGAGGTGGATTTTATCATGGTGGATGTTTTTTCTCCATACACGGCCATCGTGGCACGGCCTTGGCTCCATGCCTTGGGGGCTATTTCTTCCACTCTTCATCTCAAAGTGAAGTATCCATCTGGGGATCAGATTGAGGAGCTGGTTGGGAGCCAGTTTGTGGCTAGATAGTGCTTGGTGGCTGTTATTATGCATCAACCCGAGACCGGTTCCTCAGCCCCTATTGATAAAGGTTTATAGCAGTTAAGGACTCCAGCGTTACCCTTGGGTAGGTTAGCCGAAGAGGTGAAGTGTGAGGATTTAAAGAATGTTGTTATAGGCGATGATCCAAAGAAATTTTTTCAAATTGGAACTTAGCTGCTTCCTCAGGAAAAGGAAGAGCTGGTAGAGTTTCTCATGAGGAACATTGACGTGTTTGCATGGAATGCCTACGAAGCTCGCGCGGTAGATCCGAGTTTCATCTGTCATCATCTGAATGTCAATCCCTCTGTCACCCCCAAAAAGCAACCACCATGGCGCTCATCTAAAGACCATTCTGAGGTTGTAAAGGATGAGGTGATGAAGCTTAAGCAGGCTGGGGCTATTAAAGAAATTTTTTATCCTAAGTGGTTGGCCAATACAGTTGTAGTAAAGAAGAGAGAATGAAAAGGGGCAATCTAGCACTTATCTAAAAGAATCGATAGTAAAACTACCATAGCAAGGTCTCTCTTCAGGGACATGAAGAGGTCCGACTGCCTCATACGCCTTAGAGCATCCATGTCTTTGGGCAGGAGCAAAGGTTGCTCTAGGGTTTCAGCAATGTAGGCCGAGTGCCTTTTTTGGAACTCCCTAATTGAGGAGTTCCATGGGATGGCAGTGCCATCCAGCTCTAGCCGAGAAGCCTAGGTGCGTTGCTGCTGGCGTATCTCGACAACGCTTGGGTCCTTCTTGCTGTCCATGGAAGAGGCCCATTTGTCCCTAACATTCTTTTGCTGCTTGGTCCCTTTTGGGGGACCACCTCACCTTCCTCCACCTCCTACATCTTCCTTTTCTTCTTCAAGTCAGGATTAGGGAGCAGGCCGAGGTTGGTTGTAGGAGGAGGGGGAGGGGGAAAACTGTCAAGGACCTGGGATTTAGGGACCTCCTTAGAGGATGACCCTTTATTCCTCCCAGCCATAAGGTCCCTCAAACTTCTCCTCTGATTCAGTGTCATCTCTTCCTCCTCTTCTAAGCTGTTGTCTACTCAGGCAACTATGAGTTTGGGCAAATGAGTGGCAGAAGACTTTTCCAAGGTGCCTTCAAAATCCGAAACCTCCAAAGGCACTTCTTACGCCTTCTCTTCTTCTTCTTCAAAGTGAAACTGGTCTATCTTGGCTTCAAGTGAAAGCCGAGAAGAGTCTACTTCTTCCCTGGGAGCTGCTTCCTCATGGGGAGAACGATGGAGTGGCAGCTTAACTGGTGGGAGATCGTCTCGGGCAAGGAAGCCGGGGATGGAGACATCGATTTGGGCTAGCCTCAAATCGCCTACCCTTATAGCGTTGCCTACGTCCTAGAACTTGTCCGAGAGTGGCATAAAGTCCAAAATGAGATGGACAACTCGCAACTGCTTGTCTTCGCTTATGAATATCTCGGATCTCAGCACCTTGTTGAGACCCTCGATGTTGACAAGGCTGAGCTTGGGAGTAACGTGCCTCTTATCTGTAACAACAGTCAAGAAGCAAAATCACAGTTAGATCAGTAAATCCTATCATTTTAAAAAAATGAAATGAAATGCTAAAGGGAAACAAGTCTAAGGAGCTAAATTTCGAGTCAAGGGACCTAACCCTAGGGTTCCCCACCTGGCTTTCCCTCCCGAGTTGGGCAGTGAAGGCCGTCGTGCCATTCCTCGGAGACAATTAGGTAGTCGTCCTTCATGCCCTTGTTGGACTTGGGAAGACACGATACGAGTCTAATAGTATTGGACCTTGACTTGAGGAAGTACCCCGTGTCAGCCAGTGAGTGAAACTTGTACATATGTACGACATCGTGCCATGTGAGTCTCAAGCCCATCATTTCATTGAGAGCATCGATGCTGTCCAAGACCTTAAATAGGTTGGGCGCACATTGGTGAGGACACAATCTATGATTGCGTAGATAGTCTCGGGTTATCCTACCCATGGAAAGTGTCATTCCCTCTTCTATGAAGGCGATCATGGGAATGACCACCTCCCTTACTTCCCTATCGGTAAGTATTTGGTCCAGGGAACAATACTTTAGAGTTACCCCCTGAGGGATATGGTACTTAGCTCTAAAGCCCTCCATAGCGGTGGGAGAGTCTACTAGGTGCTTAAATCTACCCATTTGACCAAACTAAGGGGAAGTAAGAATGGAGTTTTTAAAGAATGAGTAAAGGTTAGAAGACCGAGGAGGCAGGCCGAAAAGAAAAGAACTTAAAAGGTATAAGGACTTACGGAAATGAAAACAGATGACACTTCAGGAGCTTCTTGAGAGTAGGGTGATTTTAGAAGTCTTGAAGGCTTGAAAGTTTGAGAGATCTTAAGAGTTCGCAAATTTGTTAAAGTAAAGGAAAAGTAAACCCACCATGCACTTTATATAGGGGGTGGGATTAAGTGGGAGTTATCCTGCGCAAAATTTGAGGAGAAACGCCAACCGTGAGATCTTCATCTCACCGTAGG
Organism: Quercus ilex subsp. ballota; assembly: GCA_032727855.1. Lineage (NCBI taxonomy): Eukaryota > Viridiplantae > Streptophyta > Magnoliopsida > Fagales > Fagaceae > Quercus > Quercus ilex. The sequence continues at coordinate 78,343,434 of CM064909.1, forward strand.
ATGTGGGGAGCAGAATGTTGCCTGGAGCATTTAATGAGATACTTCGGGCTCCAAAGCATTAGGAACAGTTATGGGACACGTGAAGCGACATTCTCACGTGTGGAAATCAAAAGAAAAATGTGGGATTTATTCATTTACATCAAAACCCCATTTTTCTCCTCGAACAGGAGGAGAAAACCGAAATTTTTAGGGGCTATTGTAGGGACAAAAGGCCTAAACATGTATATTAGGCCTTAGGCCTTATTCGAGGAGGCTCAACGATCCAAGGGTGGATCAATAATATAGAAAAGTAAGGCTGTAAGCTTCACAAGCAGGTTGTGACTGTAAAGGCTGAGGGAGGTGGTCTAAGGAGGAATATCCTCCCAGCTAAACAAGGCAAAGATCAAGGTATGTGTGTCTTGTCATCTAGGATAACGTACTAGGAGGCTCTATTAATAAGGATATACAATATGAACGTACAGGACAGATGGGAGCTAAGAAATATCTAAGGGAAAGTTGCTACCACCGCATTGAATACTCTGTAGCTAACTCTCTGGCCGCATTAATGAGGAAGTGATGTCTGAATAGTAACTTTCAGCCTTACAGCTACTATTCAAAAACTTCTTGGAGGTGCTGATGGGACAAGGATCAATATGAACAATCTGATCTACATGTGGAGGGTAGAGATACAAGGGGAAGATAGTATAAAATAGGGGCGACACCCTAGGAGAAGGGGATCGAGACGAAGAGAAAAGCACTGTAGTGATGAAGAATTGAATCTGTAATCCAACTTGAAAGGAATATATAAGAACTGGTCTCCTCGAACTTTGCTGAGGACGATTTTCTTTAGTTTAAATCATTTTATCTCTCTTTTTCTTGTCACCTGAATCCATTTCACTTATTGTCCAACTCATTGAAACCCAGTTTTCCTACCCACTCTCTACAAATTCATTGTATTGGGTTTTTTGGACCTAAGTTTATCCACAACTTGGACAAGGGACCCAAATTGCGTCCTTACATAGATAAAGTAGTTTTTTGTGGAACCATATTACTAAATTTATGGCTCTACCAATGTGGATGCTCTTAAGGAGAGTTTCCAACAATCGATTCATTATTTTGAGCTTTTTTATTATTTAATTTTTATGATTATTTAATTTTTAGGCTTCCAAAAAACATTTTAAAAAAAGTCGACACCCTACAAGAAGTGTTGACTAGGAATGAAACATTAAAGGTATATTTGGTAAACTGTAACGGTAATTACATAGGAATAGGAATATGTATTACAAGGAATATAAGATGATGTAATGTAATATTTATTACTAATCATTTGTTTGGTGACAACACAATAATGGAACCTTGAAAACAATGGAATGAAAACATTTTAAATCAAACTTAAGATATATTTTATGAAATATCTTACTCATATAATTATATATACAAAAAATAATATTTTTTAAATTTGAAAGAGAGATTAGTTATTTTTTTATGAATTTTATTTTCATAATTGTTATATGCATATGGAAAGTTTGTTTATTTGAAAATATATTAATTTTAGAAATTAATACCCTTACTAAGGAATAACTATTATAGCCCTTTTAAAGATGAATAGTTATTCCTCATTTTAAAGAATAGCTATTCATAAGGAATAATTATTTCTTTTAATAAAAATATAAATAAACTACTGAATAGCTAAATCATAGGAATAACTATTATATTACATAACTTATTACAGTCTACCAAACGTACCCTAAAGGGGCGAATGCCTTCAATCCAGTGTCTTTTTTTTTTTTACCATAAAATTTTTAAAAAATGATTTATGAATAAATATTCATACGACATTAGTTAACTATTTCCTAAAATAAAATAGTACTTATTATCACCGCGCACCCTTGGTGTGATAGTCACTCCACAAGTATAAGTGCTTGTGGGGTGTGGGAGCAAGGGTCAGGGTTCAAATCTCTAGGAATGAACTTTACACGCATATACACTTAGATTAAATTATAGTAGAATTTCTATTTTGTAAAAAAAAAAAAAAAAAAAATACTTATTAGTGTTGGAAGTGGGTGAAAATGACTCACTACCACTGTTTCTCAAAAAAATTAATAATATATCACTGTTTTGGAAATATGTAGGGATCTACCATCTTTTTTGAAACTCGAGTTTATTGCGAAACTCGAGTTTTAAAAACTCGAGTTTTTTGAAAAAATGTACTCAGAAAAATTTTGAAAATTTTTTATGGTACTCAAGTACCCTAAAAATTTTTCAAAATTTTTCCATTTTTTCGTTATACTCAAGTATCCAAAAAGTGATAGATCTTTATGTATTTTCGAAACAGTGGTAAATTACAATATAGTTTGCAAAATGGAGCTATTTGGCTATTTTCGCCATTTGAAGTGAATTATGAATGTATGGGGATTGAGTCGATTGACAGATCAGTTTGTGAGTCTGTGTCTTATTGTAAATTTGTAATTATTTGGCACGTTGTCATTGGACGAGCTAGTTAAATTGCAGGGAATGCATGGTCACCAATTGCAGGTGATACGTTTCCGAAATTTTCTTACCACTCTTGATAGGAACATCATGAAACTACAGCCACGTGTTCTCATCCTCGGAGGTATGTGTTATACACACGAGACCCCTTGAATTTGTGGCCGAGAAAACAACAAAATATTTATTATTACTCCCAAGAAAACACAAAGCACAGAAAACAAAAACAACAGACCTTTTATTTTTGTTGATGTCTTTCACTCACGTCTGTCTGAACCACACCACATCCATGGCTTCTCTCTTAGCTAACGGTACTATTTCTGGCTTTTCTCCAAAACCCACCTACGATTCACATAAACTCCCAAAAGAGTTTCACCCAAAACCCCAAATTCCAAAATTCCCAAACCTCAAAACCCCAACTTCAAGGCTCTTCAAGGTCCGAGCAGATGTCGGGTATTCGGGTCAAGGTACAAGTTCTAATCTTTCTTCTTCTGCACCAGGTAAGTCTTCGATTTCAACAACTACAACTACAACTACAACTACACCTAGTGCTAGTGAGAAAATCCAGGAAATTCTTCGTAACATTGAGTACGATAAGAAATTTGGTTTTAATATAGATATTGATTCGTATTCGATCCCTAAGGGGCTTTCTAAGGAAACAATAAGATTGATTTCTTCACTTAAAGAAGAACCTGATTGGATGCTTGAGTTTAGATTGAATGCTTATGAGAAATTTTTGAAGATGAAAGAGCCCAAGTGGTCTGATAACCAATACCCACTTATTGATTTTCAAGATATTTGTTATTACTCTGCACCCAAGAAGAAGCCTGCTTTGAATAGCCTCGAAGAGGCCGACCCGGAACTCATTAGGTACTTTGATAAACTGGGTGTTCCTTTGAATGAGCAGAATCGATTGGCTAATGTTGCTGTTGATGCCGTCCTTGATAGTGTATCGATTGCCACGACACATAGGAAGACATTAGAGAAGGCCGGTGTGATATTTTGTTCGATATCAGAGGCTATTAGGGAGTACCCGGATTTGGTTAGGAAGTATTTGGGGAGGGTGGTGCCTAGTGAGGATAATTACTATGCAGCGTTGAATTCGGCTGTGTTTAGTGATGGTTCGTTTTGTTATATTCCAAAGGACACCAAGTGTCCAATGCAGATTTCGACTTATTTTCGGATTAATGCATTGGAAACGGGGCAGTTTGAGAGGACGTTAATAGTTGCGGATGACAGGAGTTTTGTGGAGTATTTGGAAGGGTGCACTGCGCCTTCATATGATAGAAACCAGCTTCATGCTGCTGTGGTGGAATTGTATTGTGCTGAGGATGCACAGATTAAGTACTCCACAGTGCAGAATTGGTATGCTGGGGATGAGGAAGGGAATGGAGGGGTTTATAATTTTGTTACAAAGCGAGGCCTTTGTGCTGGGGATCACTCAAAAATATCCTGGACCCAAGTGGAAACAGGGTCTGCCATCACTTGGAAGTATCCGAGTGTTGTTTTGGAGGGTGATGATACCGTGGGAGAGTTCTATTCAGTAGCTTTGACGAATAATTATCAGCAGGCAGACACGGGTACAAAGATGATACACAAAGGGAAGAACACTAGGAGTAGGATTATTTCTAAAGGTATATCGGCTGGGCATTCAAGGAACTGCTATAGGGGTCTTGTTCAGGTTCAGTCAAAAGCGGAGAATGCTCGAAACTCCTCTCAATGTGATTCCATGCTTATTGGTGACACTGCAGCTGCCAATACATATCCATACATCCAGGTAATTTCTTTACTTTGTTTGTATTAATATTTCTGTTTTTAGTATTTTTGATTGATTACTCATGCTGATTATTTTGGTTTTTTAATTTGTTCGAAGAGCTTTATATGGAGTATTCTGTATTCAGATCCCACTTTCCTTCCCTCCCAGCCCAATGGGGTTACTGGATGTCATACTTGCATTTCTTTTTATCACTGTGTGGTCCTACTGAAACCTACCCTTAGATATGTTCACTATACAATTTAAATGCCCCCCCCCCCCCCCCCTCCCTCCTTCTTCTCCCAGTTTATACAGGTTGCCACGCCCTTTGATGTTCTTTCAAAAATTATAATTTCCTTTATTAATTTTGCATTTTTTAAAAAGAAAGTTGCATACACCATTTATATCATGCTAGTTGGTCAATTGGGCATAGCTGAAGAAAAGATGCCAATATTGTTTTGGAATCTACCTAGAGGTGTGATTTAAGTTAAACATTAGTTTCAAAGGTGGCTGTCTTGCAAAGTATACAAAATCAGTGCGGGCAAGCGTTTAATGTGTAGGTTACCTGACTGTCCAAGCTATCTGGATAGTCAACGAGTCAATTAGGTTTCTGGGAAAGATTAGAGATATTATTGTATACATAAACTGCTTCAATTATAGAAGCATTTCTGTACAAAAAAAGAAGTTTTCTGGGACAATAAATGACTAGCAACTACAAGCCATTTAGGAAAAAAATGACTTCACCTAAGCATTTAAGAGATTTCATTACATCTGGACAGGATGTTTGTATCTTGTATTGTACTTTATTTCATTGTTTCATTTCATGTTTGAGGAAGTGGAGGCAATTAAGACTCTGGCATTCTCAATGATTGGAATGTTGGAGTTGCCTCATTTCTCCTCTCTTTTTATAATTACTTCAAGTTTATGCAAGGGATATGGACTGAGAATTATCTCCATGTCCTCATAGTCATAGGGCAGAGACAGATGAGAGAGTGAACTCTATATATGACTTATTATCTGAAAACAACAACAATTTCTAATTTCAATTTACCAAAACAGCATTAAATAGACTGCAAATTAGGGTTACTGAGCTATTAATCTTTACAGATGTGTATAACTGCTTCTTTTTTATTCTTCTCGTTTTCATCTTCTTCCTCTTTTTCATTTATATTTCTTGTAGTCCTGTATAAACCTTTCCATTTGGTCATGGAAGGTTTGAAGTTTCTGACGTGGTTTACTAACCCAATGTATCTAGTCCTTATGGGTCGGTTTGGTAGGGAGAATGAAAAATTGGGGGATAGAGAACTGGAAGATTAGGAAATTTATGAGTTTTCCATATGAAACAAGGGAAAACTTCATTCTCTCCCCCTTTTTCCTTCCTCCATCTTTTCCTCCAAACCAGACATACCCATTACATGTGTCAGTCTACTGTCTACTGCAGTTTTGGGTCATAAACCTGAATTTCTGTTGAAAGTGCATATGAATTTGGACATTTTTTCTTTTTCTCCTTAAAAAAGATATCATCCAAGTTGAAGTTATTGTAAAATATTGAAGAAATTAAATCTGGGACTAAATAGATCCTAGAGTCAATTATCAGTTGTGCAATTGGAATTTTTTCCGTTTGACTGATTTGACAATTTTTTCTAGGTGTCTCATCTTTAGTGTCTGCTCATAAATATTTGATGTATGCTAACCATGTACACCCCCGGTGTACCACAATTTCTTTATTTATCAAAAAAAAAAAAAAAATTGATGTATCAGGTTTTGTTATTGCATATTCAGTGATAAACAATTGGAGTTTCTTTTTTAATAAGTAGCATTTTATGATATTCAGGAAGAAAAATGAAGTAGAATTTATGATTGTTTTCATAAATAGCATTGGATTGATTTTTGTATGGAACACAATTTTTCCAATGGTGAGATCAGGAGATTGGATATATCCAGGAAAGATTTTTGCGGGTGGTGAAATTCATTATAGAAATTGCAATAGAGATGTTGATGCATCACATGGGGATAGGGTGGTTACTTTATCTACATGTCCAATAAACAAATTAAGAGAGTTGGAGGTTACTTTGATTTTGAGGTTATTTCCATTGGTCCACTCTAAATGCTACTGCCTTAACTTTAATGTATATGATGATTACTGCTATTCTTTTACACAACTGAATCTGAAGACCAGGGTGGGGAGAGAAAGGATGTGTTTTTTTTTTTGTTTGGGGGGGTTGCGGTTGGGGGTGTTGTTTAGTTAGAGAGTTCGCTTCAGATAGCTAGAAAACTCATTGTCTGTGATTTGAATCACCTTGGTAAATCATTAATGAAAGATAAATGTTTTGCAGTATCTTGTTGAAGTTCTTACACCTTATCTTGTTGAAACTGTTCATCCTTGTGTGTGGCTTATACTCTAAAATGTTTTGACAGGTGAAGAACCCCACTGCTCGAATTGAACATGAAGCCAGTACCTCCAAAATTGGTGAAGATCAACTATTTTACTTTCAGCAGAGGGGAATTGAGTATGAGAAAGCCATGGCTGCCATGATTTCTGGGTTTTGCAGGGATGTTTTCAATGAGCTTCCTGACGAGTTTGGTTCTGAAGTGAATCAACTAATGAGTTTGAAGCTTGAGGGATCTGTTGGTTAGGAAACAAGTAGGTTTGTGTCGAAAATCTTGTGTTTGTTGGAGGAAATTTAGGTCTTTTTGGTCCTGAGGTTTAAGAATGTAATAGTCTCATATCATATCGACCAACTATTGATACTACACGATTGGGAACGTCACTACCGTTACTGTGTACATAATGTTGCTTGTTATAAGTTAAAATGCTGCTTGTATAATAAAATCTTTTGTTATATATTAAGTTGCAAGTCCATATAATCGTTTTTATGGATCATTAATACTCGAATTCATTTTTTCCTTTTGAAGGAAATGAAAAAGGATAATGTGATTTTGTGCTTTGAGATTTCAAATATTTTTGCTACATGAGGGTTATGATTGTGATAATTGTTGCGTCCTTAGCAGTTCAAAAAGTTTCGAAACCTGCACCCTCAAAAAAAAAAAAAAAAAAAAGATAGCTCAATTGAGTTTTGAAACCAGAAAGTAAACTTCCATGGGATTTTGGTGAATTGATGTTGGAATATTTGGCAAATTGATGTTAGAAACATAATGATAATTAAGCTTTAGAGTTCCAATCGATCCCTTAAAAGTTATTATGGTTTTTTAGTAAAGTTATAGTATGCCTTTGTATTAGAACTTCTTTTCCTCTCTCTTGTATATTCTATATAAAAAAAAGGATAATTGTCTCACATTGTTTAAGAAGGTGTGTGGAGTGTAGTATAATTTCTCCCACCCTCTCTTAAAAGTGTGTGTTTGTTTCAACAAAAAAAAAAAAAAGTTCCAATTGATAAATTTATATAACTAATAAGACTTAAGAAATTTCAACATGATTTATCTAACTAACTTAAGAAATTTATCTAACTAACTTTTTTTTTTTTTTTTTACAACATGATTAACTATGTTCTAGTCAAGACGTTTAGTTATGTATCAAAAGAAAAAGGCTTACTTATTAAATTTGTTAGAAAAATAAATCAATTATACAATTATACTTCAACAAGCTGCTGAATTAGGCAATGATAGTTATGACGGTCAAACATTCAAATATTCAGTAGCTTTATTTTACTTTAATTACCACTCTAAACAATAAAAAAATAAAATAAAAACTTGATTAATCATACTCCAACAATTAAGAACTTGAGCTCGATTTGTTATTTTGGTAAATGCTAAAATAATCGAGATTCAAGTGATAGGTCAATGGTAATAATATCTTTTATGGTATCGCATGTTAGTGGTTTGAATTCTATCTCTCCTCTCCCACTATCTACTTATCTCTAAAAAAAAAAAAAAAAAAAAAAAAAAAAAAACCCTCCTATTATCTTTCTCCTTCACTATCTACCTATTCCACACAAAAAATAAAAAATCCCTCCAATTATCTTTCTTTAAGTGATGAAATTATTTAGTGCATCATGTGTACTATGCCCTCTTCCAATATGAATGTGGGTCCTATTTATGAGTTCCATATACAAGATTAGTTCTTATTTGTGAGAGGAATAATAAATGTGTATGAAATCATTTCTATTATGAAAACTATTTTGAGTTGAGGTAGATGGGTTTTTCTATCAAAATCCAATAGTAGACAACTAAATCATAGTAGAATAACTCATAATATCTTTTTTTGAGTTGAGGTATGTGGTTTTTCGATCAAAATCCAATAGTAGATAACTAAATCATAGTAGAATGACTCATAATATCTTTTTCTTGGGTCTATAGAAGGTCTATTAAGTTTTTAAATTACACAAATCCAATAGTAGACAACTAAATTGTAGTAGAATGACCCATAATATATTTTTCTTGAGTCTATTGAAGGTCCATTAAGTTTTTGGATTACCCAACAAGTTCTTGTTAGAAGTAGGATGTGATTTCAAGTATCTTATTTGGTGACAAACCCATGTAACTCCACAAAATGGAAGAAGCCTTTTTTTGGCAAAAAAACAAAACTATATCTCATCATCAAAAAAAAAAAAAAAAAAAAAACTCACACACACACACTAGCATGCCATAATTGCCATTGCCACCAAGAAGGTCTTCCAAAAAAAAAAAAAAAAAGGGTCCAGCCCTCTACTCGTGACTTGTGACAACAGAGCTTACTGGCCCAGACTATTTGGGCCGGGTGACCAGCCCAAAAGTGTTTTCGACAAAACAAATGGTCTCTCTTTGATCATTTGCTCTGTGGCTCACTTTTTCAGAGACTGCAAGATTGCATAGTATTTTCTTCCGGGAGAAAATTTACAGTCTTTGGAAACATTCAGTAGTGGTAAGTTGCACAATTTAATGGTTTCTTTCTTTTTGAATTTGATTGAATCGCCTCCGTCACATTTGATGCAAATTTCAGTTACAAAGTTGTAATTTTTGCTTGTTCTAGTGGTGATAGCGAGTGTACTCTTGTGAATCATTGATGGGTTTTTTCAAAAATGTTTACTGCTTTTACTAACATGTTAGTTTCTGTGAGTTATTCATGGGTTTACTTTTTGGTTCATATGGGTGTCAGAAAAGATTGGTTTATGGTTAATATTTAGTTTGATGCGCCTGCTTTTGGAGAAATGGTTGTGGAGAACAAAGGGTTTTTTTGATTCATAATGTGAGTTTTTCAAACATTGGGGGTTATAGATTGTTAGAACATTTTGTTATTGAGTGTTGTGTTTTAGTGTGATCTGAAAGTACTATATGTTCCTTGGTTGTGTCAACATTGTTTGCTCCAATATGCATTGGTTTCTGTTTTGGATTTTCAAATTATTTATGAAATGTTACTTTGCAACTGATTGTTGTTGACAGAATCATGGTATTAGTGGTGTTTCTGTTTTCTTTGGCTGTGAGAGTTTGAATGGTCTTTTTGCTGTGGATGGAAAGGTAAGAACATGAATCTTTGCACTTAAGGCCATTTATCTTTGTTGTTCTATGGTGGTTTTCATTTACAACACTAACCTCAATTATGCATCTTCAATTGAACCAAATAGGTATGCGCTTATTTATGCTGGTCCCTTCCTTTCTGGCCATGGTGGAATGAAACTTTTATTGCTAAAATTAGTCTGGTCTTTGTAGGGTCCCTTGTCCTGCCTGTGAACTAAGTGAATGGTTTAATTCAGGTTTGGTCAGAAGCAAACCGGTGTACTTGATGGAATATATATTATATGGATTTTATTTTTATTTTTTTTGAAATTTTGAATATTAATTGATTTTGTATTGGGGGTAGGCTGAATTGTGACTTCTATTCAATGGAAGGCATACCATGATGCAGGATTAACTTGTGGTACTGTAGATTTTTTGAGTCTTTAATTAAAGATTGAATATTACCTTGTCCGTGAGACACATCAACTGGAACAGATTGGGAAAATCAATACCTCTATGAACTGTGATGTCAAAAGGTCAAATTTCATCATAAGAATGAGCAATTTGATTCTTATCATAAATGCTGGTGTTATTATATATAATTTGTACAAATTCATTGTTATTACTTGTCACGGGAAATCATACATTGTTCTTTTTGCACCTAATCTATATAGTCCTCATGAACAATACATCTTTAGTTTGATGCTTAATATTATCATTCCACTCTTTTAAGTGTATGGCTAATAAATAATGACAATCAGGAGTATCGATGGAGAATGTTGCAATAGTGAAGGGAGACAAACTCATATTAAGGGGTTTGAAGTTCCATGGATATCATGGGGTGAAGCCAGAAGAAAGGAAGCTGGGTCAGAAGTTCTTGGTGGATGTTGATGCCTGGTTGGACCTTCAGCCATCTGGTAAATCTGATTGCTTGTCAGATACTGTTAGTTATACTGATATTTACCGGTAAGCTAAAATTTATAATACCTTGAAATGTGATATGTCATATGCATTCTCACATTTTGAATGTTTGCTTTGATGGGAAAAAGTTCATCTTAATTTTCATGGATTCTTAAACCATCTTCTTAATGATTCCCAGTAAATGTCAAAGTTTATGGCATAACCTGAGGCCATATATGATTAATAGACATCTAATAATGCAAACCTACATAATGTAGGCATTTTAATACCAATGATAATAATTGTGCTTTTTGATGAATCTTTTAATTCTTAAACCATTTTCATTTTCCTGAATGTTATGTATGTTCTGTTTGATACATGATCAAATTTGATGGTTTGAATCGGTGAAATGAAATGCAGAATAGTTAAAGAAGTTGTGGAAGGGCCTGCACACAATCTTCTAGAGTCAGTGGCTCAACTCATTGCATCTACCACTTTCACAAAGCATCCCCAGATATCTGCTGTTCGTGTAGTAGTCGGAAAGCCTCATGTTGCAGTTCCTGGTTCTGTTGACTACTTGGGCGTTGAGATTCTCAGATACAGAAGTGTAGATGCATCAAACTAAACTTATTATTTGTACTTTTTTTTTTTCACCCAGCTGAACAGCTATGTTTTTTAAGCAAATACATTGGTTGCTATACATCTATAATGGTTCTTTGACTGATCTGCATTTCACCAATTCAAGATACTAAAAAATTAGAGTTTCCCATCCTCACCTTTCCTCCTGAAAATTGTAAAGAGTCATAGTCTCATCTTCCTTGCTGATACTGCCATAAATGCTTGTTTATAGAATACAATGGCTTGGTTTTGTGTTTCAGAGTTGGTAGAGGGTTTACATGTTTATAATTTTTCCCATGAAATATTGGGGGCAAGGAGCCCAAGTAGAAAGAGGTGTTGTAGTTGTGCGTTACAAGGTGGTGAGAGTTCTGCAGCATCATGATATCATATGATGCTCAAGCTGAGGGTTTTCTCTTCTGAAACTGGTCAATGGAAGATGTATAAAGTGCACTGTGGTTATCCCTATTGTTTATGCACTTGGGGTTTGTTGTGGTGTGTGATTCTTATGGAAAAACCCTTGAAGATTCATGAGGGTATGTGTTTATCTGAGGATGGGGCAACATGGACTGGGACGATGAGTTTGAAGGACTTGTTACTTGTTAGTTGTTACATAGGTTGAATGGTGCAAGTGTAGGGCGTTTATGACATTTTAAGACATCTCCACCTTGGAAAAATCCTAGTTTGAAGGTGTGGGAACTGAAAGATGCTGATATAAGTGATGTGGATTCAAAACAAGTGTAAATGGAGTGACATTCGTTCAGCAAGAAATTTGTCATGTAACTGGCATAAACAAGTGTAAATGGAGTGACATTCGTTCAGCAAGAAATTTGTCATGTAACTGGCATTTCATGTTAATAGCTTTCCACCCATTCGATTTGGATATAATTTGTTTGACTATTGAGAAATAATTTGAATCCTGCAACGTTTGTATTGGGAGGCTGGACTCTGGAGCACTTGTGTGTGACCATGTCGTTTGTGCTTTCACCATGGCCACTTGAGAGGCAGTTGAAAGTGCATGAGTTAATCTCTTCAATCGCTCAGTTCTCTCTAATTTTTATTTATTTACTAGTCTTTTGATAAGTCCAATACTCTAATTTTTAGCTAAATATGAGTTACATTGCATTTTAAAAAATTCTACGGTCTTAAAATTCCCATGTAGATGGTGAACCACACAATGACTTTAATTTTGGGTAGCTTGCACCTGGTGTGAACTTCGGCTACCATTTTTTTTTTTTTTTTTTGCCTTTCGTTTTCCCAGCGTGTTAAGTACCACTAAACTCTATTTGTCATGATCACCTTCTAATTGTACGAACTATTAATTTGATATGCAAAAACATATGCATACTGATGACACTGCTAGTATGGAGAGTTATCAATATCATTCACTTGAAAGGAACCATACAATAATTCTGATTGCCTGAGAGAAATATAAATTGGAAGTAAAAAGAGATGCATGTGGCAAAGGAACTTACATTCATGTTTTTTGAGACAGTTGGCCAAGACAACCAAAAATAATAACTTACGGAATCAGTGACATGCCACTTAGATGCATTGGACATGTTGAGCACAAATGTAAGTTGTGAATCAATCCGTATGTTGATTTTAAGGGTGTATAAATATACATCTTCAGAATAGTATGGAATAAACAATAAGGGTACATGTAAATACAAAGCCTGTACCAACAATTTATCGTCTTTGATTACTCCCAACAGACAATAATATGGTAAAACTATAACAATATATATACAGTAATCACAACTGTCCATCTTCTTTGCAACAAATTAATTATAAACACTTCACATTGACATCCAATGTAAAAACACATGAGAAATTGGCAATTCGATGAGCATTTACGAATTTGAAGCAAACCAGTTCCTGTCAATGGCAGAGACCCATATTTGGGAAAAGAAACATCAGTAAACATCAAATAAAGTTCCATTGATTCTGATGGATTATACGAAGGTACAGAAATTATAACTATTTTTCAGTATTTTTTCTATATGATTTGCTATTGCAAACATGATATCATTGCTCTAAGACTCACAAGCTAGCATGCAGGTACTGATCCAATGTGAGAGGTTTTGGACCACCAAACCAATCAATCAAGAATATATTCTCAATTTCTAACTTGAAGAACTGGAAGCTGTGATCCTCAGGCCAGTCTGTCAACCATCCAAGGCATAAAAATAAAGGTCAGAAAAAGTGGATGAAAGCAGAAGTGTTGCTAATGCATCAATTCTTGTAAATACCTTTCATCTCTGCATGCTTTGAGAACAAGGCACTTTTAGCAAATTCTGCTTCTTTGGAGTTTTTATCCACCAACTTCAACTGAAACATAATGGAGGGAAAATGTAATCCAAGCTATTCAAAATTAAAAGTTGCCCAACTTTCTAATTTGAAGGTGAGATCAAGAACTTTATAGGGCAGCGAAGGAGCTTAAAGGAAAAAGGGCTGCAGAACCTCATTGGTAAGATAGCTTGGGCAACTGTCATTTAGCACATTTGGATAGATCGTAATACCAGAATTCATAACGGAAAGATTCGATTTGAAGTTCATATAGTTCAAGCCATATGCAGGATGTTAGATATACTGTCTAACAAACTCTATTCCAAAACAGGATGTTATGTAGCCTTTGGAAAAGTCCTTTCTCTGCTTCTGATAGTTGTTAGATGCGCTGTTATGCTTGTATGGTAGTGTGCAGCTTCCTGCTTAAGTCTTTGTTTTGTCACTAGGTGTTCTGTAATGATTGCCTTTGTTGTTTCTGATTTGTTGAATAGAATTCTGTTCATTCATATTAAGAGAGATGGTGGGGGGGAAGTAAAAGGAGACCATTACCTAGTGTTGTTTCCACAATATGAAGACAATAATTATTTGTTGGTGTTGGTTACAAGTAACTCATCCTGAAGTAAAGGGATTAGGGCATGGCAGATAACACCACTATTTCTAATGGACTCTAAGACTGTGGCACATATCCAACAAGTGTCAGGGAGCATTGATACTTAAATGATTAAAATCATAATTTCCTATCAGTTAGAATTTGATTTTTTAATTACTAGGTGCAATTGGTAATACTTGTCTACTCACATATAGCAAAATCAAAGGACCCATAACCAAAAAGGAAAAAAAAAAAAAAGATAAGTGCAAACTGGAAATTACAGCAACAATCAACAGAGCTACAGTTAATGTGGCCAAACATAAACCAAATTAGTATTAGAAAATTTTTAATTTTGCAACAGACCTTGCCAGTAAGTGTAATTTTTGCGCAAGTGGGATTCTCAGGGTCTATCTTGCCACAAGTTCCAATAGGGTATTCACTGATTGTGAATGAAGCCCTGTCATCTTTCAATGCATCTCTTGCAGTTGGATCAAGAGCTGTCAAGTAAAAGTATGGGATGCCACTACCTTTGTTAGGCAACCCATCACTAAAGGAAACCACATTCCTGCAACATATTTAGATAGTTATGAAACTAGTTCTAGATAAACGAGATGGAGGCAAACCTATTGCAAAGAAAGGTATAACAAATAAGTATTACAAATTTTTAAATTTATTCAAAAGAGTATTTAGAGTCAAGAAATGTTCTCATTTATACACACATGCACACTCGGAGATATGTGAAGTTCTCCTAGCATGCATAATCTTTTATTAAAAAGGAAAGAAAAGACCAAAATTTGAGCAAAAAAGAAAAATGTTAAAGGATTTTCTTGACAAAAGTAACAAAGAAAACTCAATCGTATATCTATATTTTAGACTAAAAATTAGTTATGTTTGCTGATATCATTTGCATAATATAATAAGAAACAAAATAGGACTCAATTCAAAAGAAGTTCACATGAAACCTTTATAGTGAAGAGGCTCTACATGCTATTAGACATGTCTTTGAACAATCAATACTTAGAAAGCCCATTTTAGCAGTATTGTAATAAACACATATTTTGTAAGAAAAAAGCAAATTAATAACTATTTCTGCTATGGAAATTTCTGGTTGCAATTAGATTCATGATGCCGAGGTATTAGATACAGAGAACAGAGACTTCTGCTATAGCTGAAATGGGGATATGGATTTCGTAATTGTGAGCATGAAGTAATCAATTTTATTAATAAAAATTTTATCACTTATATAAAAATTATTATTTACTGTCCATTAAACAGTATTTGAGGTTCTATAGTTATCGTGAGGGATCGCAAAAGGTTCAGCTTCAAGGTATTTAAGCCTCAATCTAGAAAAGAAGAGAACCAGAGTCACTATGGGTTCAACAAATGCTATAGATGTGCCCAGAAAAAAAATGTTGTGCCCAAAGTGTTGGTGAACAAATTATTCAGGTCACCATAAGCTTACAAGAGTATCCCTTTTCATGTGATACAGAACATTACATTTTTTATAAATTTGCTTCCCCAAAATGCAAATTCAGGACAATTTAATATGTTTAATCCTCATGACATTCCTGAAAGAGATGAGGGTTGATAGCAAGGGACTCACATAAATGGTTGATTTGATTTTTTGTGAATATTCTTAATAACCATTCGACAAAAAAAATTAAATGAAATTATGCACACTTCCATCTTAACTCAACTCAACTATGAGACAAAAATTTTTCACCCATTTTGCACTCTCTCCTGACATATATACTAGAGGAAATGAAGTTTCAAGTTACTGTATATTTTTTAGATACTGTATGAGTCAGAATATCATACATACAATAATCTTCACAAGCACAAAAGTGTGACTGGCACTTGAAGCCATGAGTTTTAAGGAATATGAACCCCAAAGACTAGCATCCTTGTTCACCTACAGCTATAACTCTACAAAAACATCTAAAAGTCACTGTGTATCTCGTAGAGAAGTAAAACTTTAGTAAAGAAGGAGCCCATTTCAGGCAATGCTACAATATTCTCCAAACAAAGCACTTGAATTTTAAGCTGCTTGAATTTTAAAATAATTCTCAAGTAAGTAGAAGTAGGAATAACTTACCCAAATGGAGCTCCTCCCAAGTCACTTGAGATGGTACTGCAAAAGGAAAATGAAAAATAAGCTTCTGTTACAACGGAAAACAATCACCCAAATACACATGATATTACAAAGTCAATTGTTAGGACCATTGAAACTGAATTGTTTTGCAGCAATTAGTTTCAATACAACATAAGGTGAAAAAAATATGATATATACGTTGGCTTCTTTGATTCAACAATTAAACAATAGAGAACTTCTTAACAATCACTTTCTTTATCTCACATCAGAATGTCCATAAAATATCTTAATATATTCCTCAATAACGTTTGCAAAAGCAATATATCAAAGATGAATCCGTAATGAACCAGAAAACCAACAACTTGATTGGAAATTCCTATTGCATTTACGTCAACCAGTGACATTAAGCTTGCATGCTATATCTTCCAACATGACCAACTGAGCTCATAAAATAGCAGGGAGGTGAGAACCTTCTATGCTCTACAAGTACAAGATTAGTGAAAGAAGAGAAGAAAAAAATTAAACATACAAAACATTTCAACAAAAACAAATAACACACAAATAGTTAACCACAACACAAAGGATTTAAACAGAGATCTGCTCAATTAATTAATGTTATTGACAAGTTTAACAATCACCAAAAGAAACTGTTTGTTCTCATGACTCATTTCTATTGATACACAAACAACTAAAACTTAATCCCAAAATTTAGGGGTTTGCTGTAGATCCTCAACGCACTAGTCGAGTAGGCTGTATTCTTTTCTACAATTCTATTCAATCTGAAGATATACTCTCTGTTACCTCCTTAATTGACATGTCAATTTTTACTACTTCTATTTATGTTATTTCGGGCCTTTGTATCATTTTTCGTTCCCTCAACTTCAATCAGCTCACACATTTCTATTGATAATCAGCATATATTGATTTTTCAATAAGATAACAACAAAAAGAAAAAAACCCAATTAAATTTCACCACAACCAACTGGGGTTGCCAATTACATAGCTAAAAAACACAACTCCTAAAGAAACCAAGCTAATGGGTTTGTTCTCTAATCATAGTCAACAGAAACATAAAACAGACTCAAAACCCAATTAGTCTATTAAAAAATGGAGCCTTTACAGGAAATAATAAGCCTAGATAAGCAAGTAGAGAAAGAGAGTATACTTTAAGACCCCCCAAGAATTTTGAGAGACCAACCAACGAGCAGTGGCAGCAGCATTTTTTGGGTCAGGTTTCTTGGTTAGGAGCAACCGTCCCTCTATGGAACCTGGAAAACCCACAAAAAACAAGAACAAATATAAAAGATAGAAACAAGGAAGAAGGACTTTGATGCCCATGATGTTGCTATCTTCTGTGATCTCCGAAGTCTGTCAGACACAGTAAAACGGTCAAGAAGAAGAAGATGAAGAACTGAACAAAATGTTCAAAGTATTTATAGCCCCAAAGTTTTTTTTTTTTTTTTTTAAATGAGAATCTATAGCCCCAAAGTTTGAGGCATATCAATAGTGTCGTGTTGGCTGTTCCAAAAAAAAGATAAAAAGGATTTATCCTCTACTATCCAGCCAGGATATGCACGTGGAATTGGATTTTGTATAGTTGTTATTTTTTTTTTTAAGGAAATGTTAACCAATTCAGTTAGGACATTGGTTTAGAAACTATGAAAAAATAATAAAATAATAAATATTGTTAACAGTTTTTTATATTTTTCATAAAATTGGTGTTAAAATTTTTCAATTATGATTTATTAACAATTACTCTAAATGGAACAATTACTCTAAGGGCATCTGTTAACATGACCCTTAATTTAAATTAAAAGGTCCCTTAACTTGGTTCATGATTGAAAAGACAAACACAATTAAATAAATAAAAAAAAGGCAAAGTTGATCTACATACTTTGCCATAATTTTTTTTTTTTTTAGTTTTATTTTAGGTGGAGAGCAGGGAGGGGAGATACAAACAACGTATATAAGCATTTTGTTTGTTTCAACATTAACAATTTTTTAGAAAATGAATTATTTTTCAAAAATCATTTTTTTAGAAAATTATCTCATTTTCCTATATTTGATAACAATCTTAAAATGAATTGAAAAAATAGTTTTTAACTTCCCTTATTTAGGTTTGTGTGAGATAGTGTTATTTTCCACTAAATTTTAGTAGAAACCAATAGTTTGTTTCAACGTTAATATCTTATGAAAAATGAATCATTTTCTAAAAAATTATCTTATTTTCCTATGTTTGGTAAAAACTTTAAAATAAGTTGAAAAACTATTATTTGACTTCCCTTATTTAGCTTTGACTTAAAATATATTTGTTTTCCAAGAAATTTTAGTAAAAAACGACTTTATCTCATATCAAGCTAAATAAAAGAAATCAAAAGATAGTTTTCATCTGAACCATTTTTTATTGATATCATCAAATACAGGAAAATGTAAAAAACTATCTTCACATAGAGTTTCCATCAAAACAAACTGATATAATAATTGATAATAATAAAAATATTGGATTGCATTTTATATATAATCTACTTTTCAATTATTATAAAGTTGTTCTTGAAATTTAAGACATCTTGTTTCTAGTTGATAATAGATATGGTCTAGTTAGTTGGGAGGGAAACGTGATTCAAATTATAAAGAATATCATTACCTTAGAGCATTAGCACTGGGGAATGCTAATGCCAAATGTAAGGGGTATTTGGCATTTCAAGCCTCAAAATGCTCTGCATCAAGGAATGCTAAACCCAAGTATTGCAAATTTTTTTGCAATACTGCTACAGTGCAATTCTACCTTTGGAATTGCATTGTAGCACAATTCTAAACTAAATATTAATTTTTTATTCCATCAGTTCTCTCTCCTTCAGTCCTTTAGTCCTCTCTCCCTTTCACTCCCACTATGTCTCTCCGGCTCCCATTCCATGCAAAGTCCCTCTTTCTCTTATCTCACATCTCTCTTTCTCGTTCAAGGCTTGCACCGAAACTGGGTTGGGTTCGTGGTTTGATCTGGGCATGGTGGTGGGTTGGGATCGGTTGATGGTGGGTTTGGATCGGTGTGGATCAGCAGGCTGGGTATGCTGGAGATGGCTCCGATGGCTCTGATGGGTTTGATAAAGGTTTGAATCAGAGAGGGTGGGTTGCTGGAGATGGCTCTGATGGCTCCGATGAATTTGACAGAGGTTTGAATTGGAGAGGGTGGGTTGCTGTGTTTGACCATGGGTTGCTGTGTCATGCTTGGTCGGCGAGGTCTGGGTCGTGCTTGGTCGGCGAGGTCTGGGTCGTGCTTGGTCATCGAGGTCTTGGGTCGTGATTGGTTGGCGAGGTCTGGGTCGTGCTTGGTCATCGAGGTCTTGGTTGTGATTGGTTGGCGAGGCCTGGGTTCTGCGTTTTGGTCGGCGTGGGTCACAAAGTGGGGTTTTTTTTTTTTTTTTTTTTTTTTTAATATGGACTTTTGTTCCAGTGGGATTTTGGTGGGCAGTGCTGGCATGGTGGGCATGGTGGAGGCATGGTGGTGGTGATTAGGTAGTGGAGGCGCGATGATAGAGGTTGAGGGAAGGCGGAGGAGAAAATTGGAAAAAAATAAAAAAGAAAAAATATATTTTATTGCGTAGATATATTATTTTAATGAGTAGAATAGGAAAATAAAAGTTTGGGATACTAGAGGTATTGTAAAATGGCATGGTATAATGATAAAGTGGTTTTTTAAAATTGTAAAATAGAGTAAAATTAGAATTCCCCAGTGCTAATGCTCTTATGAGCGATCACTTGAAGTTAAACTCCTCCAATATTATTAAAGACTTGATAAAATATTTAGTTAATATAACTTTCATTAATTAAGTTATTTGACTTGACCCTAAAAAAAAAAAAAAAATTATTTGACTTAAAAAATAAATTGGACCACCTCCTTTTTGGCTCCCCCCCCCCCCCCCCCAATTAATTTCCCATCGAAATAAATAAATAATAGATTTATAATTTTCTCCCTATAGGATTAGGATTTAGAAAGAACTTGGTGCTCTCCACTACACTGAACTGCAGTTAGTAAAACGGAAAGCAACTATAGAAGGGACACTGGTCCTTGTTTTGAGGGTCACATAACTCGCACTCGCTCCAACTCACAAGCATGGGTTTCCTTTGCACTTAGAGCAACAACATCAATGGTTGCAAAAGATTCTGTCTATTTTACACAAAAAATCTACTTTTTCTATTTTGCATAATGAATTTTACAAAACACTGACATCAGTCCATCTATTATACACTATATTTTATATAAATAATATTTTTTATATTCTTTTTTTAATATTATTTTATCTATTCGTTTCTTTTTCCAATACTTCCTCTTCTTTCTTCTTCTTTCTTTTTCCTTATCTCTGTCGTTTCCTCTTTCTTCTTCTTTCTCTCACGATCAAAACCCAAGAGCACTAGAGTAAGAACTCAATAAACAACACAGCCATCACAAGCACCACAATGCCTCTCTAATCCACCGATCTCCATCAACCCAGAAGCACCATCACAAGCACTCCATCAACACCGATCTCCGTGAACCCACAAAACTGATTTCCATCAACACTGATCTCCGTCAACCCTAAAAACTGATCTCCATCAACACCGATCTCCGTCAACCCATCACTGATCTCCATCAACGCCGATCTCCATCAAAATCGATCTTTATCAACACCAATCCACATCAATCCATCACCGATCTCCATCATCACCGATCCACATCATCAACCCAAATCACCTTTCCAATCCATGATCCATAATCACTGATCACCGATCCAACGATTTTGTTCTAGTGGTTGATTTTGTTGTTGATTTTGTGGTTGATTTTTGATGTTTGTAGTTGATTTTTTATTTTGAGTATGTGGGAGTGTGTGTATCAGAGGAAGAAAGAACATGATAAGGGAGGGTTAGTTTTGCAGATGGAGAAGAGAGAGAAAAAAAAAAAGGAGTGAATAAGAAATTATTAAAATATTATATGCATATGCTACAATAATCGTGTATATATGCACGGTTATTGTTTATTTGCAAAACCATGGTGTATATTTAGACATTTTTACAAAGACTGATGTGGAGGGTTTTTGGGTTAAAATGTGTAAAATTGAGCACTTTTTGTATTTTACACATTTTTGCAACCACTGATGTGGTTGCTTATTGGTTGGTATAGTATCAGTCATCACTTTAATCAGCAGTTCTCTTGTGACTTTATCTTATCGTGTTTGCATCTACCTTCTTCAAGCTTGTACCATAATTGCCTCGTGGGATAGGAACAAAATAGGAAAAATGTATAGCACCGTGCTGTGCAGTGTGGTGATCCTAAAGCTTATAAAGTTGACAAAATACTAACATAAAGTTGAGGGATTCAAATCTTCTAGATTTTCTAAGGTACTTTAACAATAGATTTATTTAAATTCTAACAATTCTTATATGATTTAATGGTCTAGATTTTGCTATGTCAGCATTCCACTAATAGTTATTATTAGTAGAATGATGACATGACAAAATCTAGACCATTAAATCATTAAAGAATGGGTAAGATTTAAGAAAATTTATTTGGTAGAGTACCCTAGGAAATCTAGAGGATCTGAATCCAAAACTTAAGGGTTTGTAAAAATTCTGACAGAAAATTAGGTGTTAACGAGCACCTTACGGTGCTCTTTTGTTTGTGTTATGGTAGGTCATAAAATGGACACCATTGATTGAAATTATATTGTTAGGTTCATATTTTTATATAATTGACATATCCTATGACAAAACGCATTTTATTTGTTTATTATCTATCATTATTTTTCACATGATGCGCATAACATGTTGAGTGCTTTCAGAAAAGACAGGTATGAAGCCAATCAAAATAATCAATCCTAGTTTGTGCTATGGTTTCTCAGGACTAGTTGTTTTCAGATAGGCTAGTTTATTTGAGTATGGGTTCATTCATTGTATTCGACTTATTAATGATTGAACTTACTCTTGTACTTGAGGTTTTGTCATGGATTGACAAAGGGGGAGATTATTAGGGTCATGTGTTTTGGTATTGTCAAATCATGCCAAATTATGTGTCTTTTATTGAGTTTTGATGTGTCTTAAAGTTGTAATTGAAGATCAAGTTGAAGAAACAAAGTTTGCTTAAGAAAATGTCAAGAAAAACACATTTTCAACATATACCTTGATAGCAGCTCGATAGAAGTTCAATACCTCTCAATAGAAGCTCGAAACTTATTGTCCCCTTGATAGAAATCTCAACACAAGCTCAATCGATTGTGTGTCGTGGGTCAACAAAAATTAGCAATGCGAAAAAGTCCATAACTTATTCGTTTGAAGCTCGAATTGAGATCCACTTGAAACGATATTTAAAGGATATTATAAGCCATCTATTAAGAGCATTTTCAGAGAGAGAAAAACTCTGTTTATATGGCTAGGGTCTTGTAACCAAGTTTTCTCTATTTCACCAAACCAAAGAGTTTCAAAATAGATCTGAAAATGCCATTGGTGAAGAAGTTGAAGTCATAGCAACCACCACAGACTTACTACTGTGAGGAAAACTTTCAAGAGGTTCTTGAAGTCAGTTGGAGGTTTCCAATTGTGTTTGTGGGTGAAGTGTTCATATATTGAAGAGTTTAGAGGTTCTGAAGTGGTAGAGGGTTTCAACTATAAGTTCATCTATTGGGATTGTAGAGTGTAGGGATAAAGGTTTTATACTAGATTTGAAACTTTTCTTTATTTATAATGGATTGCTTTTTGGGAAGGTTTTCCCCTAATTTTTTTATTATTATGAAACTAGTTTATTTCATTGGTTTTCCTAGGTCATCATATCTTGTCTTATTTATTATTCTGCTATGCATGATATTGATGTTGTATTAAAAAATAATTCATTGGTTTTTTCACATCCTCTCTAGTGTTTATGCTATAGTGGGTCTAATAGAAACTTTTTTTTTTTTTTTTTGAGAGCTTCAACCAATGATAGCTCTTTTTATTATCAAACTAAGACATTAGTCGGTTTTTGGTGTAGATAAGAATTGAACCCTAAATCTCTTATTTAACTATCAGAAATTTTACCAGTTGAGCTAACTGGAACTCATGGATCTAATAGAAACCTTTTCAAATGAAGGTGCATAAGATGTGAAAAAGTTGGTAAAAAAATTCGAAACCCTTGAAAAATAGAAAATGAAAATGCTAACCCCATCATTTTATAGAACTTTTGTATAAAATGATGCTTCTCTAACTAGTGTCACTAAAAAACTAAAGAGTTCTCTTTTATGACGACAACTTAGGCCTTTTTTAGGTGGAAAAATATCAACACTCATCACTCAAATATCATCACTCATCACCCTATAACTCATTTCCTATCACTTAAAAATCCCTAAATATCACCTAAACTTGGTTTGGCACCTAAACCCAGTTATGTTTTCAAATCCAAAAACTCAAAAATGTGTGACCCACACTTTGACCTAGGCTACCAGTGCTCTCAGAACCCCTACCCGCCCCCTCCTCACCCCACTTACCCCAAAACCCAACTTTACCAAACCTTCCTCCTCACTTTCCTTCTGCACCTCAACACAAACTGTCCTCTACTCAATCCTCACCCAATTGCGTTGATGCCATTGATGATGGATGGGCTTTCTTCCTCCCTCCTCGTCCCTGAAATTAAACCCCCAACCTACGTTTGTACCTCCTTCCTCCATCCTCGGCATCGAAACCAAACCCAACATTAACCCAGACAAGGTGGGATTTATGTGAAGATGGGGCTATGCTGAGGAAGTGAAGAAAGATGGGAGTGTAGTGATGTGGTTGTGCAGATGGGGTTGTAGTTGTGGAAGCAAATGCTCATTAAAGCCATTGGTGGGGAGTACGAAAAGGAGTTGTAGATTTGACTCTTCTCTAACCATGGGGCCCATTGATGTGAGGGTTTTTACAAAATTGCCACCCGTTACTTTGTTTTTGTAACTAAAAAAAACCTAAAACTTTTTTTCGTTTTCGGTAACTCATTACCCGATTTGGTGAGAACTGAGTGATGGAACCCCAAAACCCATCCAAACAAGCACCTTCTCCATGGGAACCACTTATTTTGGGTGATGAGTAATGGAAATAGGGTGATGAGTGATGGAAACCACAAATCCAAACAACCCCTCATTGTCTTTTATTATGTTATCAGATGATAGGTTGACACAGAATTGAAAGAATATGTCAACAGTAAACACAACTATCTCAACTTATGGCACGCTTCACATTGAATAAAATGTACAAACTATTTGGATTCCAAATTCTACCAATGTTTATGAATGTTTATTGTTTAGAATACAATGTCTATCAACCATTTGAAACACAAAATGTAAGGTTTAGGGATGGCAATGGGGTGGGGCGGGGTCGAAGGATGGTGTCCTTGTCCCCGCCCGGCATGATTTTGTCTTACCCCATCTCTGTCTCGCCCCGCATGACGGGGAAAACTTTCTCACCCCATCCCCGCCCCACCTCGTAAAACTTTACTTTTTGTTAATTTGTCCTATAACTAGTACAATTTTTTTAATGAAACCTATTTCATTAATAAAAATATACTTGAAATTACAACTAAATTTATCCCATCAAATCAAATCAATTTTTAGAAA
The DNA here is from genome assembly GCA_032727855.1 of Quercus ilex subsp. ballota. Classification (NCBI taxonomy): domain Eukaryota; kingdom Viridiplantae; phylum Streptophyta; class Magnoliopsida; order Fagales; family Fagaceae; genus Quercus; species Quercus ilex. The sequence continues at coordinate 78,368,159 of CM064909.1, forward strand.
AAAAATTCAATAATATATCTAAGTGTTTAACAAGACAATCATAAAAAAAAAAAAAAAAAAAATTCTCATAGTATGACACATAACAAAATAAAGGCAGAGAACCACATTAGGTAGAATAAATAATCTAATATTGATATGTTTGTTTAAATAGTAGGATTTTAGGGTATGGAAAATTTACAATTATAACTTTTAGCAACGTAGGGCGGGGATGGGAAGGGGCGGGGCGGGGCAGGGCAGGGCGGGGTAGGTTTAAAAAGTTTAAACCCATCCCCACCCTGTCCTGTGGTGCAGGGCTAAAATCTTGCCCCATTCCCACATCACCACCTTTGCGGGGCAGGAAAAACCCGTGCGGGGCGAAGCAGAGAGGGGCGGATTAAGTGGGCCGGAGAAAAATTGCCATCCCTAGTAAGGTTGGGTACATTTAGTAGTAAAAAAATAGAAAAATAAAAAAGTAACACTTGCAACATGTCAAGTGTCCCAGGTAAAAAATAAAATAAAATAAAATGTGACCATTGAAAGAAGAATTACAATTAATGTATCAAATTTGTGCAATTACGCACCCTTCATTTCCCTATGCTTTGAGAACAAGGCGATTTTAGCCAATCCTGCTTCAAGAGTTTTTATCAACTAGCTTCAACTGAAATGCCATTACAGGAAGATTTTAATCCATGCTTGTCAAAATCAAAAGCACTAGTTACTAGCGAAGACAACTCTACGTAGGCTTTCTCTTTTATTTTTCTTTGTGTTTTTCTTTTTGGTGGGGGTTGGGAGTGGGGTTGTTGAATAACAACACAAAATTAAACAAATGTCACTTTTCTCACATTTGGTTAAAATTTGAGAAAATTGAAAATTTTAAATAGGAGGAAATCTTCATACATTATAGTGGAATTTTTTAAAATTTTTTTTTTTATAAAGATAGTTTCAACCTATAACATTCACTCATGATAATTGTTTTTTTTTTTTTATCATCAAACTAAGATACCAATTGATTTTTTTGATGTAGGTGGGGATCTAAACTTAAATCTCTTATTTCATAAAAAAATTTTTTACCAGTCTAATTAACTAGAACCCACCATTGTCACAGAAACTTATATAAACTAATTATGGTTGATGCTTTGGTTTCTTTAGGACATTTCTTCGAAGTTAATAGTGCTCTTCTAGGATTAAGAGCTCTCCATTTGCTTTGAAATGGATGGGTTTCATTTTTAGTTAAATATTTAATTTTAATATATATGATCAGATTTGCATTAATGGAAAAAAAAAAAGAGGATTATTTTTTATGGGTAAGGTGCCTAGCTATAATATTGTTATTATATGCGAGATAATTTATGATTTACTCAATAAATTTAAAAAAAAAAAAAAAAAAAAAAAAAAAAAAAACTAAGATTTTTATAGTTTAGGACAAGTTCTATTTTGTCATCTATGATTTTTTAAAAATTACATTTAGAACTTTTTTAAAAATTTCTTAGCATTATTAATTATTATATTTCTTTTATATTACATTTTAAATGTGATGAAAAATAAAAGTGGTATTTATTATTTAATTTATTCAAAATTAATTTTTTATATATTTTTTCTGTCTTTAAAACTATTATCATTATCTAATGGGTAATCTTTAATTTATCTAATAAAAAAAACTATGATTTAAAATATTTAAATGATATGACTTAAGTTGTCATCTTACTGTAGCGTGCATATATATATATATATATATGTATGTATGTATGTATGTATATGTATATGTATATGTATATTATGTATACCTATTGACATCACTAATTAATTCCGTAATGTTGATAATTTAGCTCTAGCATCTTATATGCACATATATTATCCAATGAGTGACATTAACATTGATCTTTGGCACCTTATGTAGATTTCTAAAACTTGTCTCTACAAATGTACTTTAATTAGTTGGATAACATATTTAAGCATATTCAAGCATAAGAATGGAAGAAATATGTGTAAATTGGAAACTAGAAAGACAGACAAAATAGTCACTCATAGTGTTGACACTCGTATATATGTAAGACATACAGTTTTTTTTATTTATTTTTCTTCAACCTATGTGACAATACAAATATTACAATTAGACAAAACTGATTTTGTAACTCACCTTTCCTGTGAGTGTAATTTTTGCACAACTGGGGTTATAAGGGTCTATCTTTCCACAAGTTCCAAGAGGATACTCGCTGATAGTGAATGACCTTCTCTCATCTTTCATTGCATCTTTGGCAGATGGATCAAAAGTTGCATCCCTATACAACACAGCTATACCCAAGTCAATTGAAACAGTACTGCAACATTAAAAAGAACAATAAGCTTCAAGTTCAACAAAGCATCCCTATACAACACAGCTATACCCATTTTGAGCTAACAAGCTAGAGAGTAGAGAGGGAGATCGAGCATACTTTAAGACTCCCTAGAAATTCTAAGAGACCAACCAACGTGCCCTGGCAGCAATATCTTTTGGGTAAGGTTTCTTTTCTGTGAGTAACCGTCCTTGTACGAAACCATGGAAGCCCACAAATATTAAGACCAAGTATAAAACATTGAAATAGTGAAAAAATCCATTGATGCTCAATTTTTTTTTCCCCCCTTTCTCTCTCTCTGGTATATGTTCAGACTCTAGGCCTAGAGTGAATACCAAGGAGAAGATGAAGAGAGAGTGCAAAAAGTCTTAGTATTTATAAACAAAATAGGCTGGATCATCATCATGTACCCTTTTGTGCATTCTAGTGTATAGCATATATAAGAAATTAAGCCATTTTGTGGTTGCCAAAAGACACTAGCGTAGTGTTTGTGTTAGGGGTTTTAGTACAAAGAATACGCAATGCTATATTTTGGAGGGTTTAATGCCGTTTCAAAATTTGTAAGGTCAGCCAAAAAGTTGAGATAAAGTCTGTGTGGAAGCTTGGCAATGACTAGGCAATAACATGCAAGTCCAAGCCTTGACAAAATATATTGAATAATTATTTCCAAACTCTATATACCACTTTTTTGGGGGGTGCGTTTAAGTTGTATATGTCTTGTGTAACTTTAAACAATAATATATACAACTTATAACTGGTGTAATTTTAGACAATGATATATACCGTTCAACATTTTTTATTGAATGTGAAATTAATAACAATCTCATAGGTAAAATGTTGAAATTTTAAGTTTTTATATTTTAAAATTACACAAAATATGATTTTATAGATCAAATAAAAAATATTTGATTAATAAAAATTAATTTAGCATACATGTTAAGGAAATATATATATATATATATATATAATTAAAAAATTAATGAGTTTTTTGAATTATTAATCCAATGAAAGTTATTAGACGGTGTTACCATCCATTTATTTATATCATATTGTTTGGAATTTACAAGGGACACTTAATTATATATGCTTAAGCCACCATATATTTACAAGGGCCAGTTCATAAAGTAAAAAATAAAATAAAAACCACATGTTACTTTTCTCTTCATTTCACTTAAAATTGAGAACTACCCTCAAATGATGCATTTGTGTTTTGAATGAGTAATTCTTAGGTCTCTAGTATAGAGAATAATGTTTCATTCTCTCATATTCATGATAGAATCTACTCATTAAACTCATAGTAGACTTCACCACGAATGTGAAAGGAGAAAATACCATTTTTTCATGCTTTAGAAATATCTAAGAATTTTCCATCTTCAATGAAGTTTTTGTTAAGCGTGTGGTTTTGTGTCTTCAACCATGGTCTTTTAAGGCACACAATTCCCATCATCCCATGTAGGAGACGCGTAGCAGGGGCTGTTTGGTATTCCTATTTCTATGGGCCGGATTAGGTAGAATTGTACGAGTCCGAATGTTTAGTTAATGGAATGGTGGAGTCATGGAGAAGTCCTTTATTTTAGCTAGAGTTAGTATTTGAGTCCTTAAATTTAGCATTTGGACATTGCTTTTGTTGTACAAAAACGGATGAAGTTAGTTTCATACAATTTATTATTCACTTAAAATTATTATTTCTTCTGTTTTTAGAAAATCACGTTTTTAACTTAAAAAAAGAAAAAGAAAAAGGGTTTGAGGTTAGGTGTGGGTATTCGTGCGTAAAATTCGGGTAGGAATCGGCTATGATTGCTTAACGGGTATTGAAATTTGAGTATCAACTTGAGGATAACTATGCTTATTCCAGTTGCTTTTTTTTTTTTTTTCATCGGTAACTTTCCTAAACTCAAACAAGATAAAAACATCTATTACAATAGGACTTACAATTTACCTAGAACAAAGTTTAGATCTTCAACCCATAAGTTGATCATTTATAAAATATTTATGTGTATTATTTAAACAAATAACATGACTCATTGAAAATATTTCAATTGCTTCATTATCGATTGGAGGAAGATTCCTCCAAACAAATTTTGACCTAAATATTTCATCATTTTTCTTTCACAATTGGATTGGTTGATTTTGTGGTGCTAAGTTGAGGTAAATTTAGTTTAACCATAAAATCATTTATGAAAAGTGAATGAAGCATAGAAAGTGGACCATATTTGATAATTGATATTGCATATGAAGAAATTAATGCATAATTTGTTAACATGGAAAAGACAAGCTTCATTGATTTAATCATTAGAAACAGATTTTCATGAATTTATTACATTATTTGAAAATTTTAAAGATGCTTTATCTTGACTTATGTTATTTGAAAAATTGATAGAAAATCTTATTAACAAGAATGATTATACAAGGTAGCACAAATCTTATAAAAATAAGAATGATTATGCACTGAATATTTCATCAATTTTCTTTCCAACATACATATATTTCATCATGAAATAAGTCCCTTTTTCCTTAAAGAAATTCATCCACCCCTCTTTCAGGAAAAACCGAAGAAGTATATAGTGTTTTCCTTGCATTTGGAACTCTCACAAAGTCACCACATGAGGATTCCACCGGTTTTGTGACTGTTCCAAATACTAGATATTATCCCCTCCTTCACACATGCTTAGAAACAAAGGAAAAATGTTATGAAAAACTTATATTCACGAGTCATGTCAGAAGTCTTGCCACAATTTAATCAACCTATTATTTGATAAACAAAGCCGAACTCGATCTGGCAATGTGTGTAAATGTTAAAAATTGTCGAGACTCTTTGTTGGCTTTCTTATACAACCACATAAGTTTTTGGAAGCATATATTTTTTTTACATCAGCTCAACATTTTACAATACATTTTTCTAATACAATTTTTAAAATTTTATAATTATAATAAATACTAAATTATTATGCTTTAGTTGAATCAATTTAGACTCATTATTCCTTTAGGTTCAAATAATAACTGAAAAGGTATTTTATGAGACCTCTTTCACAACATGTGGGATCTATATGTGTGAGACCTACATACATTGTGAGAGAAATATCTTATAAGACTATCCTATAAGATAATATTTTCTAGCAACACAATACTAACTGACTTTTGATTCTATTTATGAAAAGAAAGTTCCAATTTTTTTTAATAAAAGGTTAGAAAAAGGAGTAAAATACAGTAATTACCCTTAAGTTTAAGCTAATGAAAATCAATTACATTTCAAAATTAACCAATTTGATCCTAAACACAAACAAATAGTTAAAAAAGTTGACCATATTAGATGTAACAGTTTGACTGACATTCATATAAATTAACTGTAACACCGTTTATCCATCAAACGGTCAAAACAAAGAGTTAAAATATTAACTGCATTACACGTTATGTGTGTTTAGAGACTAAATTGATCAATTCTAAAATTTTTGGGACTTGATTATCATTACACCAAAGCTCAAGAATAATTAATTAATTACTGTATTTTACCAAAAAAAAAAAAAAAAAAAAAACCATCAAATTGTCATGCCCCCTAGGTGCCCATTTCTCAGAACCAGCCCGGTGAAAGACACACACACAAAAAAAAAAAAAAAAAAAAAAGTCCTATTCCAACCGTTGAAATCAAACACAAAACAGAGACTGACTTTGCAACAATTCCACAAAGGCACAAACATCTCAGAAAACCCAAAAATCCTCAAGATCAAGATCTCCATTGATACAGAGATTGAAAAAGCAGAGAACTTTAACAATGGGTCTCTTCACATACACCATGGCAGGCGGTGGATTCATCCTGATGGGTACATGGGAAGCTCTTACCTCCACAAACCCAAATCACAATTCGATCCCATCTTCCCCACTCTCAACAATTCACCCACCACAACAAGCTTCGTCGTCGAAAACCAAAGCAAACCTATCTTCCTCTTCTTCTTTGACCTTCGTTTTCTTCTCTGTCCTCTCCTCCTTGTTCCTTCTAAACTCCTTGGTCTCCTTCTTTGACGCCCTCAATTCCAATGACAAAATGGGCTCGGCGCTCCAACTACAAGTGCTCGCTATTGCCTCGCTCTTCTTACTCTATTCCCTTACGGGTTTCGTGGTAAATTTCAAGAATTTCATTCCTTTGCCTTGTTCTTTTCTTAGTTTGATTGGTCTTTTCGCTTTCGTGGAAGAGTTTTTGTTGTTTTACTTGCAGAGAAAAGACCCAAGTGGGATCGAAAATCGGTATTATGATTTGTTGCTTGTACCTATAGCTGTTTGTTTATTTGCCACAATGATGGAAGTGAAATCCCCAAAATCGAATTACCCGAAATTGGCTCGTGGGGTTGGGTTAATTCTACAGGGGACATGGTTTGTGCAAATGGGTATTTCTTTTTACACCAATTTGATTGCTCATGGATGTGCTTTGCATGAAAAGAGTAGAGGGAATTATACGATTAGGTGTAAGGGACACCCTGAGTATCACCGAGCAAGAGCGGTCGCCACGCTACAGTTTAATTGTCATCTCGCACTTATGGTGATTTTGGTCGTGGGGATTTACTCGGTTTTTGTCAGGAAGTATGGAGTTCCCGGTGATTTTGTGCAGTATAGGCCGCTCAGCACAGAAATGCAGCAAATTGAGAATGCACAATTCACTTTGGATTCTGATGATGATGTTGGTGAAGAGATTAAGGAAGTGGAGAATATGGGAAAGCAGAATGTGGGTATGTTGGAATTGGGTGTGAATGGTCATGGCTCTCATTAGTGAGGTAAAAAATCTAGTCGAATTTTGAGCTGGTGAATGTAATGTTTCAATTTATTATGTTTATTTTTTGTGATTGTTGGGAAGAATGTGGTTCACTTCGTGTACATGAATTGAGATAGTGTTTTAACTGGATTTTAGTTTTGTAGATTTTGTTCTAGATTTCTAGTTATATGTTATACATTTGTGCTTCAGTTTGATATTGTAATGAAACTCCAAACTTCATTCCTTTTCTCATTTTATGTGATTTCGATACTGATAGTGAGTGGTCTGTTGTGATTCATTTGATTTAGTATTGTTTGAAGGTTTTTTTATTTTTTTTTTATTATTTTTATGAACAAGCTTATCAGTTCCATGGATTTTGAATTAATCTATTTTATAGAGTGTTTCTCTGTACTTGGTATCATCAACCCAATATTTCTGAGATGAAATAGAATATGGTCTTCTGATGGATTTATGAATTGCCATCAGTTAAAGTAATTTTAAGAAACATAAATTTTTCCAAAGACTAGTTCTTTATCCCAGTAAAGTATATCATCCTTAATCCTTATTCAATTCTATGCGACTTTCAAAAGCCTTACAAGTGTCTAAAGTAAAATTTCTTTAATTTTGTATAACATCTGGTGTTGTTTGTCTTTATGTGGCCATTATCTATGACTACGTTGTTTGTTCACATTGTTATTCATCATCTACAAACATGTTTTAGCATCAGAAAAGATGAAACTTAATCAGGTAAGAGCTGCCACTAAAACCCTATCTTAAAGACACTAACCTACCATGTTAATAACTCCAAAGCATAATGTATTTGGATCACAAAGCAATCTTTTTGTTAATATTATGGGCAGCAATTAGATTAGGAACCTAAGATAGCTGTATATATGGTAAAAAATGGTTTGGCAGAATATTCATGCAATGTGGCTTGCATTTTTATAAAAATGGAAAAAAGTGTTTGTATGGATTTTAAGTAAAAAAGAAAAGTGATGCTCTCTCTTATTTGCCATTTTCTTGAAGAGATTCCCACCCTCCCCCCCTGGGGGCGGCGTGTGGTGGTGAAGCCTTTTATTGAAAAGTCAATAAATTTCTTTTCTTGTAATCTTATTTCTCCAAGCTCTTCATTCACGAACTTGTGAGGCCAGTCGTTCTCCAAGTAAATTTTCCAGGAGCACTTGGATACTCAATGAGAACATTGATATTGGAAAGGAGTGCAATCTATGTTCTCAGTAGATTTCATTGTGTTTGAGTTTCACATATGGTTTTACTTATAAAAAAAGGTTTAACATATGGTTCCTTTGTTGTGCATTTTCTACATTTGGTATGTATTTAATTTTGGGTTGGAAGCCATTGTGCTTACTTTTTGCCAATTATTTAAATGTTTATATGTTTTTGTCAAATACACATGGTGTCTATTAGAATTTTTGGTTTGACATAACTGAATGCTGTGGATTTACTTCAAAAGTAGGTAGAGATGGATGCCAGATTTCAAAAGGATGGTTTGTTAGGTTGCTTACTTGTGTATGTATTAGTTATTTGTATAAAATTGAGGCTAAAGCAATCAAATATGCTCTAAGCATTTTTTTTTCTTGCTAAAAAAAAAAGTGGAATATTGTTGGATGCATTGTAATTTTTTTTTCCCCTGTTTTTCAAGCTTTCCAATTTTAATTTAAGTTTAGAAATCTGGTAAACTTATATTTAGTATTTATTATTGAAAGTGATTTTCAAGCTTATTGGTTTAATGAAAAACATAATTAGAGAAGCCAGTCTTTTAGTATTTGTCTTTAATTTTTCTTTGAGCCTGCACTAATAGGTATGGTTCTCACACACGCGCTCTCATGCATTTTTGAATCCCTTCTAATATTCTGTTCTCAACTTGTTTGTGATTGAGATGGCCCTGGATCAAAATTAAGGGTCTATTTGGATTGAGGGGAGTGGAGGAGAGTAGAGTAGAGTAGAATTGGCTTAAAATAGGCTAATTTTGGGCCAAATCTACTCTACTCTACTCCCCCTTCCTCCCCCTCAATTCAAAAGGACAATAAGACCTGTGATAGATGCTGTGAATAACCTTGGTGTGAGATGCCAAATTCATATCTTAGATTTCAATGGAAATTGCAGTATGTGGAGCTCCTTATTCACATTGATTAATACATGAAGAAATCAATTCTAACATTTTGGATGACTTATTTTACTTATATGAAACTCCTATATGATTTGCACTTAGTTGAGCTCTACAATGATCCATAAAAGAATGCTTTATCGAGCACATGTGGACATGGATAAGCTTTTAATCAATTTTTTGTAAAAAGTCGTACCTGTTGACTGTGGTGTGCCACCAATATCTTAGAATCAAATTCTCGTCCCAATACAGAGAATATGAATAAGCTCTGTACTGTTCAGCACACACAACGAGATTTTTGTTCAACGGAAGAGAATAGGCTAGGATTTTTGCAAATTAAGATTCTAGAAGATAAGTTCCCACTTTGCACTCAGGCTCAAAGAAAATAGGAAATGACCTAGAACCAGCAGCAACCTGACTGTGTTGAGGACACTTTTTGCACATCTTTGGAACAATGAAAACACTTATCTAAAAAAAATCTCCAAAATCCATTACTTTTAACTACAAAATTATGTACACCCAAGAGTTAGACACCTCAACTCTTGGATTTCTTTTGAAGGATTTCCATTTAAAAGCCAAGACTTTCATGCATAAAAGTGGAGGAAAACATTCCATAGAAGGGGGGGCAGTAAAAGAAGGAACTCGTGTCCTTCACTTGGAGGAAAACCCCATCTGCTTTTATTTAGAAAATTCCAATACTCATACCCTCCAATTCAGTAAGTCCCCTAAATTGACCCTATCTCATTTATTAGCACTAATTAGTAATTAGTAAGTGCCATTCCTCTGTCTTCCTCATCAATTAAAACTAGAATACCATGCAAATCACTCAAGAAACAAAAACACTATCTTTGAGACTTGGCTTGTACCAACTCGAGTACATCTCCTCCCACCATCACTAACTCATATTCTTCTTTATTATTATGCTTTTGAATTGATTATCATATCCTTCTTGCTTTGCTTTGTGTTTATAAACGTGGTTGGTTTTATCTTGAAAATGCAAAAATTGATGAAGTTGCAAGTCTAGCCATAAAGGGGATATTAGATCTTGTCGGTGCTCAACAAAGTGAAGCCCTAGATGTCCATTCAATCCAAGAACTCCATCATCACTTAACGGCAATGATCCAATGACTATTTTGACACACAATACCAAAAACTTAGGGATTTAACTAATACATGACACGTTGTATAGTATAAATGTGGGGGACCAAAATAATAAATTTTTTAAGTATTTTAATTATACAAAATATTATTTTTTTCATAAGTAATTCTACAAAATAATTCAAATAAATGTAAATATTTTATTTTATTTTATATTTCTTGAAATTTTTGTGATAGAATTTCTATAGAGTAGAATTTTAAATTTCTTAAAACTTTTTTTGACTGAATTTCTTAAAACTTAGATATTAGAGTTTTACATAAATTAAACTAACCTAACAATAAGGAAAATAGGGAATGAACTTGAAGCTACAGCTTGACTGCCACTTCAAACAACATGGATTATAACTAGTTTCGTTTGATGAGTTTAACCAAAATCCTCCTTAAAAGATCTTGCAATTCTATATTTGTGAATTAAAACCAGTGACTTTTGTGGCTTGGATTTATGTGGTTAAAGATTCTTCCAAGACTTGTTCCACTATCACACACACACAAAAAGAAGGCCCTTCTAAGACCAATATACAAATTAATCAATATCATATATGAATACAAAGTCTGAACTGAAGAGCAGTTTTACTTTGACAAATTGAAAGAAGTGGTTTTTTTTTTTTTTTTTTTTGTTTTTTTGTTTTTTTTTTATTATTATTATTTTTAAACATGAGAAATTCTAAAACAGGATCCCATTGCCTTTGACATAGTCAAAGAAGGCATGAGCAAGCCTCAACCATAAGAAAATCGACTAAAATTTTCCAAGCAAATAATCTAACATATGACAATGTCAACAATCATATTTCATGATCTTGTTAAAAAGGGAAATATTTTTCAGATTATCTTTCGTATACTAATTAGAGACTAGAGACATAGCTATTCAAATATAATGTTCAAACAAGAAATAAAACATTGAGACAATAACATTTAACATTTCACAGTGCATATTGGCAAAGAAGACTTGAACTTCAAAAGAGGCTATTTGGGAATTGATTAATGCAAAAGAACACAACTTGATTTACACTAATTTTAATAACTTGCAGAAGTGTGGCAAGTTGAGATTGATACAAAATCACTTTTATATACCCTCACTACTGCAACAATTTTTATTATCACGAATCGCAACATATGTCAATTTGTTTTGAAAAATCAGATTGTGTGACTATACTTCTTGTTTGAGAATTGGGGTAAGCCTAGCAGGAAGCACATAAGAGAGTGTCTCAGACCATTCAAGCATGGCATGAAAAGCTGGCTTCTCCAACCTTCTAGTTCGAAGATTATATGGTACAACACCTTCGTCACAACTAATATATATGATATCCAAATCAAAAGGGTGGCAAGCAAATGGATACCCAGAACCTGAAATCGACTTCTTCAACAAGCCATCATCGCATCCCATATCAATAACTCTTAACACTATGCTCCAAACACCACTTCCCAGCATCACAATTCTTCATTCCCCACACGTTCAAAGTCCTAGCAAGCCTTTTCCCACTCATCTCTACATACCGTAGCTCTCCTTGACACAAATCACACATACTTGCTTTGTGATCAAGTCCTCCATTTACACTATCCAAGTCCCTATCACTCGGCAAATTGATCACATTACAACAATCTGTTGGACCATCATAGAGGTTATAGGCTTTAATGCCACCACTTCCAGGGCTAAGCCAATACACAATCCCATTGCAAGCAACAGCTTTAGCTGTGGAACGGTAACCGGGTCTATCCCAATTCACTTGAAACTCACTGCTCCATTCACCAGTCTCAGAAGAGTAAATCTCTGCAGCGACAAACTCATTTTCTCTCGGCTCTCCATCTATGAAAAGACTGATATCTTTAAAATGAAGATAAATTCAATACATTCTAAGTCAAAGCCGACTCAATGACTATTGAATCCTCCTCTGCCCAAGTTAAAAAACTACTAATGCCTTGACATTTTGAGCTAAAATATCCGCGGGTTTATTACCGCCACGCCTAACATGGGAAACAAGCATAGATCTAAAAACTTGCAGTCTATGACAAATCCCAGTGATAATATTAGAGATGGTTACTGTTGGATTACACAGACCTTGAATAGCATTAGAAAGTATAAGTGAGTCGCTCTCAAAGTGCGCATCTCAAATACCAATATCCCAGGCAAACTCCACGTACACCTTCCTCCATTACTTTCGCTTCAGTTTCTAAAGGCTCCATAGGGTAACGAAGATTCTTCTTCTTCTTCTTTTTTCTTTATATATATGAAAAATGTAATGTAATAAAAAGATTTAAATTACATAATTATTGATAGGACTGACGAATCTATATCTTAGAGACAATTTCAACAATTACCGACGAGTACATCCACGGACGAAGTGAACAAATACCTGCATCACTGACGAGGACAACCAGGCCATTCAATACGGCCAATTACACCTGAAGCGGTTACAGAGCCAGCTGTATGGAATGCATTGAAGCCACATTACAAAGTACAAGACGTTACCAAGAGGGACATTAAGGCTACCATAACTACTCCAATGGTCAAAAGCTGCAAAAACATATATAAGGCCCTCACAATATCAACACAAGGTATGAGAAAAATACCGAGATAATTTGGCTACCATTTTGCTATTCTGTTTTACTTTATAAAGCTCCTTTATGCTAACTTTGGCATCGGAGACGTTGTGGTAGGCACCACACCGGTGACCATCCTTGAGAAGACATACACGAGAACTGTTGGTTGACTCCATCTGCTGACTAACGAGCTTACGCTTCATCAGTTTGGCGCTGTTTGTGGGAACCTTAAGCATTTTTTGTGTTCTAGTCTAAAAAACACAGTTTCTATTTTTTAGATGAAGTCCAATCAAGATTCCGCAACCTTGGCTCAGCAAGTCCAAGCTCTTGCGGCCACTGTTGAAGAACTAACTAGACAAAATTAAGAAATGAAGCTACGGCTTCAACATGAGGAGAATCGGTCCAAAGGCAATCCAGAGGATGAAGGAGACAGCCACAGAAGAAGTAATCAGCAAAGACCGACCACTCCTGAAGAACATAATTCAGATCTTCTGCGAGAGATGAGGAAAGAGATGGACGAGTTAAGAAATGCTATCAAGGAGAGAACGGACCAGAGCATGGATAGAATGGTCAAAGCCACAGATTCACCGTTCACTACGGCAGTCCTAAAGTGCCCAGTACTGACGAAATTTCGTCTTCCTCAAATTGAGCCGTTCGACGGGCTAAAAGACCCTCAGGATCATCTTAATACCTTCAAAACGACGCTGGGCCTCCAACAGCCCCCTGACGAGATATTGTGTCGTTCCTTCCCCACTACTCTCAAAGGAGCTGCAAGGGAATGGTTCACAAAGTTGCCAATGTCATCCATTGACAACTTTGACCAATTGAGCAATGCCTTCTTACGTCACTTCATTGGGGGGCAGCGTCCCAAGAGGCCAGCAGACTACTTACTTAATATTAGGCAGGGAGAGAAAGAAACCCTAAAGTCTTATGTTAAACGCTTCACTCGGGAGATCCTAGAGGTAGACGAAGCTGACGATAAGGTGCAGCTGACGACTTTCAAAGTAGGATTAAGGTCCAGAGACCTCGTGGCTTCACTCGCGAAGAATCCTCCAAAAACGATGGCAGAGATGCTCTTGAAAGCACAGAAGTATATGAATGTTGAAGACGCTGTGGACGACTAAATTTCTCTGTTCGAAATAAAGTCAAACAAGTAAAAATAGTGTCACAAGTGTGAATTTGTATTGATGAATGTGTGGTACAATTCTCTGTGATTACAAAAGAGTGATCCTCTGATTCGATCTCCTTGAAAGATTTGTTAATTTGGATTTGTGGTAATGTGATTTTGATTTGAACACCAAATATTCTTCAATTTGGCTGAAGAATGGATCGAAGACCTTTGAAACAGAATTACAATGAATCTCTAGCTATGAGCTTGTTAGAAATTCTTTGCTCTTCGTGTTCTTCGTACGTTCTTCGTGTTCTTGGTGCGTTCTTCGTCTTTGAAGATTTGTGGTGGAAGTTCTTCGGGGCTTTAGAGGCTTGAATCCGTAGAGCTTCGCTGATTTGTGATTTGTTGATGTTTCTGGAGGCTTTTGAGCTTGATTCCAGTGAACTTTGAGATATAGGAATATGATTTGGATGATTCCTCTTTGAATGTTCTTCGTATTTGAAGGTTTGTGTTGGAAGTTCTTCGGTGCTTTAGAGGCTTGAATCCGTAGAGCTTCACTGATTTGTGTTTATTGAGGTTTCTGGAGGCTTTTGAGCTTGATTCCTGTGAACTTTGAGATCTAGGCAGGTAGTTTGGATGATTCTGCTTCGAATGTTCTTCGTGTTTGAGGGTTGAAGTTCTTGAAGTTGCTGAAGGCTTCAGGGCTTGATTCCAGCAGAGCTTCTGGACTTCTGAATCTTCTCTGATGCTGCTTTGCTTCAGATGGCTTGATGCCTTCTCTCCAGATCCCTCAGATCTCCTCAAATGCCTTAGGAAGGCTTCTATTTATAGGAGTTTAGGGGTGGATGAGTGACACGTGGCGGAGTCTGATTGGTGACACATGTCACAGTCTGATTGGTCTGCTTATGTCATCGCTTACACGTGCGAGGTTGCTTGGGTCATCGCTTACACGTGCGAGGTTGCTTGGGTCATCGCTTACACGTGCGAGGCTGCTTGTGTCATCGCTTGCACGAGCCGATGCATGATTGGTTCTTGCATGACACTTGGCAAATTTCTGTTGGCTTCTGAATGGCAACAGTAAAACCTAGCAGCAGTATGTGGCGCTTTGTAATTGACTGTATTTTGTGGTCTTGGTAGTGTGACGTGTCAGCTTGTGATAGGTCGGGAATTTTTCCTCTCTACAAATGCCCCCTTGAGACTCGTTCACGCACACGGTTTCAGAGTGTGGTGTGGGAATGAGTTTCGAAAACAGATTTTTGCACTTGGTTCTTCAAATGAAGTAATTGAAGGTGGTGGAGCTTTCAGCAGGATGAAATAATTTCCGAAGAGTAGACCCACCCATATGAAAGGCTTTGATGAGACCGAAAAGAGGTCTGCGAGTATTTGAATGTACTTGCGTGACTGAGCCTTCTCAGGAGAGGTTAAGTTGAAGTAACTTCAGAAGAGTACCTTTGGATCGTTGGCGGCGATCACATGGTGTAGAAGATGGGGAAGACGCGAGGATGGGTGAAACACATGCCACCATGGTGCTGGTCCTATATGTTGGGGACTTCTGGTGTAGGTGTTTCTATGAAGTACAACTTTAGATATGGGACTGACTGCATGTTGTATGAGGTCTGACAGTAAGTCGTAGAATGTGCATGCGTGATTGGACCATACTGACAGACGTTAAGTTGAAGTAATTTCAGAAAAGTTCATTCTGAAATACTTCAAGTTAAATTTAAGTTGGAGTAATTTCAGAAAGTGTGTTTTGAGGTACCAGCAACGATGACCTTTGAGTCCCATAGTGGTGGGGACATGGAATAAGGCTTTGGTGACCATTTACCAGCACCAAAGGCTGATTTCTGATGAGCTGGTGCCTTGAAAGTTGTTTCAAGTGTTGGATGGAAAACAATTTGTAGGATACCCCAACACTTTTCACCATCTTCACCTACTGCTGCTTGTTGGAAAAGCACAGAAAAATGAAAGATGGAGCCAACTTGTGATTCTGGTCTTAGAAACCAGCCAAGTTGCTGTTTGTTCCGAACCGCTGCCTCTGCTGGAAGACCAAGCAATTGGAGAGAGACTACAGGAGCCCTGAGGTTAGGAACAGGTGTCTCTGCTGGACTTGGATCTCCTGGCCAACCAAATATGAAGAAGCATGGAACCACAATGCAGACCTTGTTATGACTAATTTTATGGACAACTCTGGTCGTTAAGGGGAGAAACAAAATTTGTTTGGATCTCAAAACTACAATGATGTTGTGAAGAGGGTTTCTACCGAACCATGAGAGGGTTGATTTCAAACGGATTATGAAGCAATATTGGTTGCTAAATGTTGAGAATGATAAGGCCATAGTGAAAAATGGCTGTGAGAATGAGGACTTGAAAATTTGAAAGAAGCAAATCTTCATTTCATGATTCAGTGTGTTTTTCTTTTCTTCTCTTTTTTTTGATGAGTTTTTTTTTTTTTTTTGAACCCGGACCTTCTATTTATAGTGGAGAACCGAAGGATGGTAGATGGGTAGTTGAGAATGGCGGATGTGAATTTTTGGTGAGACTGGTGGCTAGGAATGGTAGGTGGGAACGGTAGATTCCCGACTGGTAGGTGCCGAATGGTAGGTGGGAATGTTTGGCACCGAAAGAGGGATAGTAGGTTGGACGGGTGACCCGATGTAATTTCAAGTTCAAGACACACTTGTGAGAGTTCATCTGTACTTTGAAAGGGAAGCCTTGATGAAGTCTGGAGAACAACCCTAAGGGGATCCAAACTAAATGGATGAATCTCAAATTTTGATATTGAGAGCTTTAGTTTTGGACATTGTCAGCACTTCGAAGATGTGAGTTAGACTGGTGATTTCCAAGTCACGAAAAACTATGCAAGACAAGTCTGGCTCGAGAATCTTGACTTTGGGTTGACTTCAACACAAAAGACAACTATCTTGGAATTGAGTTATTTGTGCAATTTTCGAGTCTCAAATGATGGAACGGACTTCAAAATCGGAATGTACGCGAAAAATTGAGCAAGATAGGTCCATCTTAAAATTTTTGACTTTTGGTCAACATTTACGCAAAAGTCAACTTTTTGGAAATTGGACGTTTGCACAATTTCCGAGTTTCGAATGAAGAAACGGATCTCAAAATCGGAATGTACTCGAAAAACTGAGTGGGACAGGTCCGTCTTGAAAATTTTGACTTTTTGGTCAAAGTCAAAAGTCAAACTTGGTCAAAGCATTTTCTTTTTTCTTTTTTTTTTTCTTTTTTTTTTTTCAGGTTCGGACCGGGTCAGGGTCAAACCGGGTCGGTTCGGGTTGGTCTGGACAAACGGGTCAGTCAGTGGAGATGACGTCATTGGTGACGTCATGGCGCGTGTGAGCGCGTGGAAGAAATCCGGCGCGTGTGAGCGCGTGACAGAGGTAGGCGGCGCGTAGGAGCGCGTGAAACTGGGACTGTGACCGACGGATCTTCAGGCGGCGCGTGGCTCATCGTTTGGGCCTGAAATTTTTGGGTTTGGTAGATCGGAGGCCGTAGAATCTAGTGGTATGATTTGTTTTCTGAATTAGTGAGCAGATTTTTACAGATTTGAAGGAGGAGGCAACGATATTCGAAGATTGTTGCGGCGCGTGGAAGCGCGTGCTTCCTCCGGTGAGATTGAGCTTTCCTGGGTTTTGTAGATCTTTGTTTGTTGAAGATCCCTGTGGTTCAGTTTTGTGAAATTCTGAACTGATTTGCACAAATTTGTCAGAGAAGGCTGCGGGTCATTGTTGGACTTATGTGGCTTTTCAGCAACTCTGACAAAGCGGCAACTGTGTTTAGACTTGAAAGTCGTGAGGTGGGTGATGAGCCACCGTTTTCTATATGTTATCCTTCATTTCAATATTTGGTGCAGTCTTCTTTGATTTTGAGTGCTGAGCGCATGCAAAATCTGACTTTGAACTTCAATTGTTTTCACATTTTTGAAACGTGAATATTGCTTCTTCTTTTTTTCTTTTTCTTTTTTCACTGGCTCCATTCTCTATATAAGACGTGAGATTGGCTTCGTTTATTTAGGCATTCCTAGCCTTCAGTCTTCTTCTCCAGCTTTCAAGATTTGATTTTTTTTTATTTATTTTTTTTTTATTTTTTTTTTTTTTTACGTGCTATGAAACCTTTTCCTGACAAATTTTTTTGTTGCTTGTTTTTGTTTTGCAGCACAGTTTTCTTTGGCAATTAAGCCGCACCAACACTTGTCTTTTCAACGCAGCCATCTCAAGAGTCTTTGCAACGTAGCCACATCAAGAGTCCTTACCATGAAGATATGCCAGCATTTGTCCTTGTATTGAAGCCATGCCAACATTCATTTTGGCCATTAAGCAATATTTGCACTTACATATGTCATGAAGTCGCACCACCATTTGCACTGAAGCCGTGCCAAGATTTGTCTTTACCATGAAGCCACGTCAACACTTTATTCGTACCGAAGCCGTGCCAACCTTTCATTCGCGCCGAAGCCACACCAACACCCATCTTTGCCATGAAGCTATGACAATACTTTATTCGCATCGAAGCCGTGTCAACGCTCATCTTTGTCATGAAGCCACGACAACACTCCACACTAGCACTTGCACTCGCATTTGAAGTTGCACCCATATTTGCCTTGAAGTTTCAAGAAGCTCCTATCAAGACTTTGAAGATGCAAAGAGCTCTCATTAAGACTTTGACGATGCCAACAAAATCTTGAAGTTGCAAGGAGTCTGTATCAAGACTTTGAATATGCCACCAAGAATTTGTCATTGCACGAATATGCTCTTAGAGGCGAGATGAAGTAACACCATCTTTAGATGTTGGAAGAAGGTGACGTTGTCCAAATTTCAAAGACATGATGTGAAAGGGCACCATTCAGAAGTGAGATGATGTGGTTCAAATTTCGGAGTTGTGAAGTGACACAACCTAGAATAGAGACGATGTAGCTTAGACTTGCAAGGTACAAGAAGATGCCTCCAGGAGACAAGTGATGCAAAACATACTTTAGAGACATGGGAGGATGCCCACAGAAGAGGGGCAATGCCATGAAGACTTCATTCTTTGCAAAAGAGGTTGAAGGTTTTATTTTACTCCACAACCAAGAACTAACTTATGTTTATCATTAGTTCAAGGAAAGCTGAGCAACATCAACTCCTTTGCAGCTGTCATTTTCTACCACAATGATCTTTGAGCATCATGTAGTGAGCAATTGACTGATCTTAAGCAACGCCTGCCAATTAAAGGGATCTCAAAAGCATATTGACGACCTTTGAAAAATTCCTTAAGCTAGACTGGCAATCCTTCTTCTTTTTCATGTGACTGAACTTAGTAAATGATATCAAGTTGCCTACGTACCCCAGAGAGGGATCAAGTCATCACGTAGTTCAACTGAATTTTTTTTTCTTTAATGATTTTTTTTTTTGATTTTTTTTTTTTGATGATTTCTTTGTTTTTTTTTTTTTTTTTTTTTAACTTTTTTTTTTTTAGTGCGTGACTGAACTTAGCAAAAGATACTAAGTTGCCTACGTACCCTTGAGAGGGATCAAGTCATCACGTAGTTCAAAAGATTTTTTTTTTTGTTGTTGGTGTTGTTGTTTTTTTTTTTTTTTTTGCAAAAAAGGGGGCTCAGTGTGTAATAGTGGATATCACCACTAATCGAACCCGAGACCTCTCAAGGGCGACTTGGGCATCCAACCACTATGCCACACTAGCAATTGGTGACATAGAATGGAATTAGTTTCTCCTTATTGGTACGCTTTCAAAGGTAATGGGAAGACATCATGTACCCTTGCAGCGCTGTAGTGGGTAGTTTAAGCTCTTGCCGAGGAGCAATCCTCGATGTTCAAGCATAGAAGTGTTTAAGGAACTTCCCATTGATGGGGCCGATCCTTGCATCATCATTGTTGATCAACTTGTAAGTTTGGTTGGTGTTTGCCTCCTGCTTGAGAGTTGGAAGTACATCACAAGCAACGGTCACATGGTTTGACCCGACAACTTCATTGA
Source organism: Quercus ilex subsp. ballota (assembly GCA_032727855.1). Classification (NCBI taxonomy): domain Eukaryota; kingdom Viridiplantae; phylum Streptophyta; class Magnoliopsida; order Fagales; family Fagaceae; genus Quercus; species Quercus ilex. The sequence goes on from CM064909.1 coordinate 78,388,129, forward strand.
AGTCTAGATCGATCTTGTTTTCTTTGGCAAGCTTCGTGATTTGTTCTTTGAAGACGAAGCATTTTTGGATTGGGTGGCCAATGATGCGATGATATTTGCAGTAGTTAGGGTCGTCAACTTTCCCTATGTCTTCTGGTCGCCTACATTCTGGCAATTCGATTAGCTTCAACTGTAATAGTTGTTCGAAGATGTTTGGCACATCTTCATCGGGGAACGGATATACTTTTTGCTCACGTTCTTTAAAAGTCAGGCGACGCATTTCGTTCTTTTGCCATCCTTCAAACTGTTTTTCATTTGCCTTAGCTCCTCTTCTTGGAACCTTGATTTCGACAGTGTTAACAACCATTGGGTCTTTGAGATTGCTTTTTGCATTCCTATCATTCTTCCTTACTTCCTTTTTGCTCTCCTCGAGTATGGGAGGATTTGTATTTCCATGGCTAGCAATGCTCAGCTCCATGTCATGCGCACGAGTTGCTAACTCTTCAAATGTTCGAGACTTTATCCCTTGAAGGATGTAAAGAAGTCCCCAATGCATGCCTTGGATGCACATCTCTACAGCAGAAATTTCAGAAAGTCTATCCTTGCAATCTAGACTCAAAGAACGCCATCGATTGATATAATCGACCACCAGCTCATTTTCCCATTGCTTAGTATTAGTAAGCTCCATCATGCTCACCGTGTGACGTGTGCTATAGAATCGGTCAAGAAACTCTCTTTCGAGTTGTTGCCAACTGTCGATTGACTCAGGTTCTAAATCTGTATACCAATCAAAGGCATTTCCCTTGAGCGAACGGACAAATTGCTTTACAAGGAGGCCTCCTTGAGTCCCTGCGTTCTCACAAGTTTCTACAAAATGAGCAATGTGTTGCTTAGGATTTCCATTGCCATCGAACTGTAAGAACTTGGGGGGTTGATACCCATTTGGCATCCTCATGTTGTTGATGCGTTTTGTGTAGGGTTTTGAATATGTGAGAGAACTTGTAGAAGAACCTCCATGTTGTGCTCGGATGGTATTTGTTATCATGTCTTGTATTTGTTGGACTGACAACGAAGCAACCGAAGTAGATTGTTCTCGTCGGGGAGTGTTTTCAATTTCTCTCCCTTCGTCATCCTTTGCGGATGTGAATTTATGACCATGGCTTGATTCACCAAGATCTTGTACTTCAAGTTTGTTCATTAAAGTTGCAATTTGGAGGTCCTTATCTTCAAGTGCTTTTGTGAGAAGGACGACCCTTTGTTCCATTTCAGTCATCTTTTCTTCCATGGTAGAGGTGTTAGTCATCATGACTGACACAACTTCCCAAGATGATGGAGAAGGAGGTGAATTGGCCTATACTTGAGGTGTTCCAAGGTGGACATGTCCTTGTTGATGACCTTGTTTCTTGCAAGAGGGTCTAAGGAGATGATTGTCTTGGCTTCCTTGGTTGATTGAGATTGAAGTTGATTATGAGTTTTAGGTTGGCTACAATTGATTGCACCAATGTAGTTGTTGGTGGTAGCCGTACCAAGTTTAGTTGAAGTAGCTATTGTTGAAGCTTGAATGTTCTTGCAAGTGGCCATTGGAGCTGGTAGCAAGATGATGTAGATTTCTTTCTTTGAAGGAGAATGAGATGAGAGGCAGAGATGTCCCACCGGGCGTGCCAGAATATGTGGACAACTAAATTTCTCGGTTCGAAATAAAGTCAAACAAGTAAAATAGTGTCACAAATGCGAATTTGTATTGATGAATGTGTGGTACGATTCTCTGTGATTACAAAAGAGTGATCCTCTGATTCGATCTCCTTGAAAGATTTGTTAATTTGGATTTGTGGTAATGTGATTTTGATTTGAACACCAAATATTCTTCAATTTGGCTGAAGAATGGATCGAAGACCTTTGAAACAGAATTACAATGAATCTCTGGCTATGAGCTTGTTAGAAATTCTTTGCTCTTCGTGTTCTTCGTACGTTCTTCGTGTTCTTGGTGCGTTCTTCGTCTTTGAAGATTTGTTGTGGAAGTTCTTCGGGGCTTTAGAGGCTTGAATCCGTAGAGCTTCGCTGATTTGTGATTTGTTGATGTTTCTGGAGGCTTTTGAGCTTGATTTCAGTGAACTTTGAGATATAGGAATATGATTTGGATGATTCCTCTTTGAATGTTCTTCGTATTTGAAGGTTTGTGTTAGAAGTTCTTCGGTGCTTTAGAGGCTTGAATCCGTAGAGCTTCACTGATTTGTGTTTATTGAGGTTTCTGGAGGCTTTTGAGCTTGATTCCTGTGAACTTTGAGATCTAGGCAGGTAGTTTGGATGATTCTGCTTCGAATGTTCTTCGTGTTTGAGGGTTGAAGTTCTTGAAGTTGCTGAAGGCTTCAGGGCTTGATTCCAGCAGAGCTTCTAGACTTCTGAATCTTCTCTGATGCTGCTTTGCTTCGGATGGCTTGATGCCCTCTCTTCAGATCCCTCATATCTCCTCAACTGCCTTAGGAAGGCTTCTATTTATAGGAGTTTAGGGGTGGATGAGTGACACGTGGCGGAGTCTGATTGGTGACACATGTCACAGTCTGATTGGTCCGCTTATGTCATCGCTTACACGTGCGAGGTTGCTTGGGTCATCGCTTACACGTGCGAGGCTGCTTGTGTCATCGCTTGCACGAGCCGAGGCATGATTGGTTCTTGCATGACACTTGGCAAATTTCTGTTGGCTTCTGAATGGCAACAGTAAAACCTAGCAGCAGTATGTGGCGCTTTGTAATTGATTGTATTTTGTGGTCTTGGTAGTGTGACGTGTCAGCTTGTGATAGGTCGGAAATTTTCAATCTCTACAGACGCATTAGCAACTATAAAGAATGTAGAGAAGCCAGGAGACAAAGGGAGGAAGGACAACGAGTGTAAGGGGCAGAAGAGGGAGTGTCCAGATCGTTGGACCAATGCTAGGAACAGAAGGAGAGATGACAAAAGCTCTTGAACGGTAAAATTTACCCCCCTAATTATGCCTATTGACAAAATCTTAACGCAGATTAATGACGAGCACTTCCTTAAATGACTAAGGCCTTTGCACACATCTCCTAACGTCCGTGACAAGAATAAGTACTGCTGGTTTCACAAGGATCATGGTCACTACACTGAAGACTGTCGGGACCTTAAAGAGCAAATAGAAGAGTTGATAAGGAAAGGAAAGTTACAAAGGTATGTGAAGAAAGGGGAGTTTAGCAGATTCAGGGACGGTAACAAAAATCAGAAGGAATCCTCATCCAGAGATGAAGATAACACCTTCTAGCCTCCTTAGGATATTATCGGGGAAATTAATACAATAGCAGGAGGACCGTTCCTGGGTGGGTCATGCATATCTCTCAGGAAAGCATGTCAAAGGCAGGTGAATAGCGTCTACATGATACCTCTGTCCAAGCAAAGACGGACGGACCAAGATATGTCTTTCAATGAAGCAGATGCCGGGGGAGTGAAGCAGCCTCACAATGATCCTTTGGTTATAATGCTGACTATAGATGGATTCAGCACCAAAAGGATCCTCGTAGACAATGGTAGCTCCGTAGACATCATCTACCTCCCTGCTTTTCAGTAGCTAAAGTTAGATCCAAAGAGACTGCGCTCATTTGACTCCCCTCTTGTCAGTTTCAGTGGAGACAGAGTATATCCCAAGGGCCTAATGATGTTGACAGTAACAGTGGGGACTTACCCGAGGCAGTTAACCCGTCAGGTAGACTTCTTGGTGGTAGATTGCCCCTCATCTTACAATGTGATTATTGGGAGGCCCACACTCAACAAATGGAAGGCAGCCACGTCCACCTATTGCCTGAAGGCGAAGCTCCCAACGGATAGCAGGGTCGGAGAAGTAAAAGGGGACCAGGTCTTAGCCAGAGAATGTTACCAGGCCATCTTGGCTGCGAAGGAGAACCACACATGGATGATTAAAGAGAAATAAGAAGACAAAATGGAAGCCTTGGAAATATTAGAACTGGATGAAGGAGAGGCAATCAAGTCAACGAGGATAGGGACGACGCTAAGTCCTGAGATGAAATCAAGGCTAGTCCAGTTCCTAAAAAAGAACCAAGATGTGTTCGCTTGGAGCCATGAGGACATGCCAGGCATATCCCAAGAAGTCATTCAGCACAAGTTGAATGTGGACCCAGAGAGGAAACCCGTCAAGCAAAAACGAAGAGTCTTTGCTCCAGAACGAGACCAGGCGGTTACAGACGAAGTTAACAAATTGCTGACGGCAGGGTTCATCCGGGAAGTATACTATCCCGACTGGCTCGCAAACGTCGTCCTAGTGAAGAAAGCAAATGGGAAGTGAAGAATGTGTGTGGACTTCACAGACCTGAACAAAGCATGCCCAAAGGATAGTTTTCCTTTACTAAGGATAGACCAGCTTGTGGATTCTACCGCCGGACATAAGTTGCTAACATTCATGGATGCTTTCTCAGGATACAACCAGATAAAAATGGTTGAGGAAGATCAAGAGAGGACTGCTTTCATCACAAGCCAAGGGCTCTATTGTTATAAGGTAATGCCTTTTGGATTAAAGAAAGCATGAGCTACTTACCAGAGGTTAGTGAACGAAATGTTCAGCAAACAGATAGGTAGGAATATGGAAGTATACGTGGATGACATGCTCGTCAAGAGTAAGGAAGAACTCGCCCATCTGGACGACCTGAAGGAGACGTTCACCAACCTCAAACAATACCAGATGAAGTTGAATCCTAATAAGTGTGTCTTTGGTGTGGCTTCAGGCAAATTCTTGGGATTCATGGCGTCCCAAAGAGGAATAGAAGCAAACCTGGAGAACGTGCAAGCCATAATCAACATGGCATCACCTAGGACCGTCAAGGAAGTCCAAAAGCTCACAGAAAGAATTGCAGCTCTTAATAGGTTCGTCTCTAGGGCGACAGACAAATGCCTCCCCTTCTTCAAGACCTTGAAGCAGGCATTCGCCTGGACAGACGAATGTGAAGCAGCGTTTCAGGAACTCAAGCGTTACTTGAGCAACCCACCCCTTTTGAGTCCTTCCAAAGAAGGGGAAAACCTGTATGTACACTTGGCAGTATCAAATACAGCCGTGAGTGCAGTTTTGATTCGAGAAAAAGACAAGAAACAGCTCCAAGTTTACTACGTCAGCCAAGCTTTCAAACGGGCTGAGTCCAAGTATCCAAAAATTGAGAAGATTGCATTCGCGTTAATAGTTGCCTCACGAAAACTAAGACTGTATTTTCAAGCAAATCCAATCCTGGTGATGACGGACCGACCTATCAAAAAGTCCATGAACAAACCTGAAGCAGCTGGAAGAATGGTCCAGTGGGCAATTGAACTCAGCCAATTTGACATCGAGTACCATCCCAGGACAGCCATTAAGGCACAAGCCTTGGTGGACTTCATCGCCGAGTTCACTTCCCCAGACGAGGATGATCTCACTAACGAGGCTGAGAAATTGACGATACAGACCGACGATTCGTCAGCCCAAAAGAAGGGGGGTAGAGGTCGACATGATCACCCCAGATGGAGAAGTACTAAAGTATGGAGTTCAGTTGAAATTCCCGGCCACCAACAACGAGGCCGAGTATGAATGAATTCTGATGGGATTAAGACTCGGAAAGGTGTTTGGGGCTAAGAACCTGTTAGTCTAAAATGATTCAAAACTAGTAATTGGACAAATCAAGGGAGAATACAAAGTAAAGGAAGAGAGAATGCAGAAGTACCTCAGGCTGACGAAACATTTGACTTAGGAGTTTGATGAAGTGGAGTCCCATAAGCCAAAATATGGTGGCAGACGAAGTCTCGAAGATAGCATCATCAGAAGAAGGGGCGACGAGCGTGGACTTGATGATGGAAATCCAGAAACACCCCAGCATTGAAGAAGTTCCAACATTAGCAATCCAGAGCACAGATAGCTGGATGACGCCCATCGTATCCTTCCTCCAAGACGGGCACCTCCCTCCGAATACAGACGAGGCCAGGAAGATCAAGAAGAGAGCAACCAAATTTACGATCCTCAATGACACCCTATACAAGAGAGGCTTCTCCATGCCTTACTTGAAGTGTGTTAAAGAAGGAGAAGCCAAGTACATCCTGGAAGAGATCCATGAAGGAGTTTGTGGGGACCATGTTGGCCCTAGATCCTTGGTGAGCAAGATCATTCGAACAGGTTATTTTTGGCCCACTATGCAGGTGGACGCAACAGAGTTCGTTAAGAAGTGTGACAAGTGTCAACAGTTCAAGAATGTCCAACGACTTCCGGTAGAGAGACTGACTACGATAACGTCACTGTGGCCGTTTGTACAATGGGGAATCGACATTGTCGGCCCACTGCCCCTAGGCAAAGGTCAGGTAAAATTCTTACTAGTTGCTATTGACTACTTTACGAAATGGGTTGAAGCAGAGCCACTGGCGACCATCACTGAAGCAAGGATCCAAAGTTTCGTGTGGAAGAATATAATTTGCAGGTTTAGGATTCCGAGGACGATCATATCAGATAACGGATGACAGTTCGATAGCCAAGGCTTCAAGGACTTCTGTTCAGGCCTGGGCATCAAGAACCAGTTCTCATCACCAGGACATCCACAGGCGAATGGATAGACGGAGGTGACGAACCGTACGCTACTTAAGATCATAAAAACCAAGTTGGACGATGCGAAGGGTGCCTGGCCAGAAGAATTGCCCAATGTCTTGTGGGCTTACAAAACCACAGCGAAAACCCCGACGGGAGAGACCCCCTTCAGACTCACCTATGGCACTAAAGTAGTGATCCCGGTCGAAGTAGGAGTAACCAACACCAGGCGAGAAGTATTCAACGAAGAAGCCAATAATGATTGTCTGCGACTCAACCTGGACTGTCTAGACGAAGTAAGGGACAAAGCCTGCAGTAGAATGGTGGAGTACCAGTAAAAGATGACTAACTATTACAACAGAAGGGTAAAACTCAGACGACTTGACATAGGCGACTTCGACCTGCGCAAAGTAACCCTGGCGACAAGAGATCCTGCTCAAGGAAAGCTCAGCCCTACATGGGAAGGACCCTACCGAATTATCCACTACTCTAGACAGGGTAGCTATCACCTGGAAACCCTAGACGGACAAAGACTCCCGAGGCCATGGAACATTGAACACTTGAAGAAATACCATCAATAGATGTAACAGTTAACTGTATTCATTATTGAAATTAATAAATAAGTTATTTAGCTAATGTTTCTCTGCAAGTAGGTCTATTCAATTATAAGTCACAAAAGCCAAGAGCGTGTAAGTAACAAGATTCTGCCTTGACGGATGTAAGTTACTGACGAGCGCTAAAGAATGACAAAACCCTTAAGAGGGTGAAAATCAAAAAAGCCTAAAAAGGCTAAGTAACAAAATTCCGCCTTGATGGATGTAAGTTACTGACGATCGCTAAAGAATGACAAAACCCTTAAGAGGGTGAAAGTCACAAAAGCCTAAAAAGGCTAAGTAACAATATTCCGCCTTGACGGATGTAAGTTACCGACGAGCGCTAAAGAATGACAAAACCCTTAAGAGGATGTAAGTCACAAAAGCCTAAAAAAGACTAAGTAGCAAAATCCCGCCTTGACGGAGGCAAGTTACTGATGAGTACAAAAGAATAGCAAGATTCCCGAGAAGATATACAAGGCGCAGGCCCGTGTCGGATATCACAAGCAAATCATGAATTAACAAGTCCACGATCACAAAGGCAAGTAAGTACGCAGCCACAAGTTTAAATTAAAGCCCAAAAATGATGGGCAATTACCATTGTTTTTACATCTTAAAACCTATAAACACTGGGCTAAAAATACTGTTCCCATGGCAAATTGAAAGAAAATTGTCTTGGAATTGGATTTACAAAAAGCCCAAAAAAGGGCAACAACCAAAAACAAAAAAATTTTCTAAGTAAACAGATTCAAGCATCAGCAATTATAGGGGCGTCACCAATGGGAGCATCGTCAGCAGAAGCGTTCTCAGGGACATCACCCTCGGGAGCTGAGGATTGGGCAGCCTCGTCAATAGCCATTTCTTTGTCCACCTCTTCCAGGTCCAAGCTCTCCATGTCAACTCCAGTGGGGTGCTTGGCTAGGTACCTCCTGAGGAGCTCAAAACCTTTGAAGTACCAACTGAAAAGCACTGTGTTGTACTTGTCAGTGGTCTGGAAGGCTTCAACAGATCTAGCTGCAATGGTTTTGAACAATTCCTTGGCACTTAGAAGTTGTTCGTCCTTCTCCAGGTTCAGCTGACATTCAACTCTAAGGTCGTCACTCAGTTTCTTGGCTTCCTCCTTCAAAGTGTTGGCCTCGTCCATAGAATCAATAAGGTTCTTTTTCAGCTTAGAATTCTCTTTCTCCAAAGCCTCCATTCGGGATGTGATAGATGCCACCTTGGCCTCTTGAGTGATATACTCAGAGGTAATATGGAGACTCTCCCCCAACACCTGAAAAGAAATTGAAAATCGTCAGTAGACTAAGAAAGGTTTAAAGACTAAAAGCTGCACAGATAGTTTACCTGAACCAGTTTATGAACATGCCGAGTTGTAACTTCATTGAAGGGTATGCCTGAGAAGACCTTCAAATCCTCTACAGTGACGAGCCTATAAGCCCTGTCCACGGCCCCCAAACAGTAGACATCCCGGAACCAATCTTATTCTTTTCTTTATCAAACACGTGTTGCCTTTTTGAAGCTGGAGAAGGAAGCTCTTCAAGTGAAGTTGAAGGAGAAGTCGTCCTCGTCGTCCCAGTACTCGAGACAATAGGAGTAACGGAAGCTATCGAGGTGATGGAGGGACCCTTTCCAGTAACACGCACGGTCCTCTTCCCAATATTTGACAAAGGCTCATCTTTCTTCGCCCTCATCTTGGCATACATGTCTTTGTTGAATTTGGTCATCATTTCTACAAAAAGGAAGCATTAAAAAAAGAAAAAAAAAAGAAAAAAGGGAAGAATGGGGAAAAGAGGTGTACACAATAGAATTAGTACTGACGAATCTAGTACTTATTTTTTTTCCTTTGATTTCAAGATTGCACAAAACAAAAGCAGAAGGCTTCGGTCCGAAACAGTAAAAGGCGAGAGTCCGAGGGTCCACAAGATCGTCCCAACTCTCAATCGTCTAAGCATATTCAATTGCCTTCTGCACTTGATCTTTATACCTATTCTTGAGTTTGGGTCGCCGCTTAACTGCGCAAAACAAGAAGTACAAAAAAATCAATAGCCATAATGGTAGGCACAACCAAACTCAAATGACGAGAGTAAATAATGATGCACCTAAGGTCGGGGTTCCCCACCGATGATGCAACCTCAGGAGATCACCCCAAACCTCGCTAGAGGCAGTCTCAAAATCGTCCCCAGACACAGAGAAAAACCTGGATTTCCAATACCTGAAGGACGACGGTAAACCCTTGACGATCCTAGTTCTCCTTTCCCAAGGCACCAATTCGTAACACCCATGCTCCTTAGACGCTTTTAAACGATACAAATATACAAGCTCGTCAACCTTGAGCATATCACCGTCATTAGCGGCTAGCCATATTCCCATACAGCTGACCAATATCCTCCACGAATTGGGCATAAGCTACCCAGGAGCAATACCGAAGCGATCCAGTAACTCCATGAAGAAACGATGGACAGGAAACCTCAACCCACAGACGAAGGCAGATTCGTAAAAACATACCTCCCCAAGGAAGAAGTGACAGGCCCTATCCTCCTCACCAAGCAGATGAACCCTAACTCGTTCCGGAAATTGGAACCTATCCTTAAACCTACCAAGCGTGTCAGCGTCCAGCCCACACACCTCCTCGAGGGCATAAAAAGCCCTAAACTCTCGAGGGGTAGAGACGGCTGTATCTTCCTCCCCTGGGTTACCGCTAGATGATAAACCAGTCTCGAGTTCATTGGACTTAATCTCAGACATTATGTTCTGCTCTCTCACAAGGTTCTCAAACCAATCAATCAACTGACGCAACAAGGGTAGCAGATCAGCCAATACAACAGCCAAACAATTGCCCTCGAAAACAAAGCTCTCAAGGTGTGGGAAAACACCCAAAGACCCCCCTAGTCGTGCAAACATAAAAGAAATGGAGGGACAAGCTATCCTAACCTCAAAAGCACTGACCATGGAAAAACTAGAAAATGGAGAAAAGAAAATCTAAAAACCCCGAAAACCCGAAAAGCCAAAACACAAAAATAAGGGAAAATTAGAAATCTTCCACAGTATGTATAGACAGTAATGAAAGAAAGAGTGAAAAGAAAAACATACCTCGAAGAAAAAAAAAACACTGCACGGCGCACCGATTCGAAGGAAAGCTACAAAGTGAGGGTGGCGAAGAAGATGATCAGAGCAATGGTTGGAGTTTCTCTTGAGAAAAGTGAAAAGGAAAAATGAGAAGGGGAGAAGTTTAAAACCAAGACTTAGGAAACTGAAAAACCAGCGGGAAACCCAATAGTCCCAACAATTGGAGCATTAATTCCACCAATTAGAATGTGCCACGTTGGCTACAACTCAGATAATGCCGCCACTACGCATTTAATACGGAACGAAACCCCAAGAGTCACTTACCATCTGAAACCTTTCGTATTCTATGGTCTTCATGCCTAGATGACCACAGAATGAGGGGGCAGCTAACAGGACTGACGAATCTATATCTCAGAGACGATTTCAACAATTACCGACGAGTACATCCGCGAACAAAGTGAACAAATACCTGTATCACTGACGAGGACAACCAGGCCATTCAATACGACCAATTACACCTGAAGCGGTTACAGAGCCAGCTGTATGAGCCGTTGGAATGCATTGAAGCCACATTACAAAGCACAAGACGTTACCAAGAGGGACATTAAGGCCACTATAACTACTCCAACGGTCAAAAGCTGCAAAAACATATATAAGGCCCTCACAATATCAACACAAGGTATGAGAAAAATACTGAGATAATTTGGCTATCATTTTGCTATTCTGTTTTACTTTATAAAGCTCCTTTGTGCTAACTTTGGCATCGGAGATGTTGTGGCAGGCACCACACCAGTGACCATCCTTGAGAAGACATACACGAGAACTGTGGGTTGACTCCATCTGCTAACTGACAAGCTTAGGCTTCATCAATTATAATATTGTGAGAAGATGTTATTAAAATGAATTCTTTTTAAAAAAATAACCATAATTGGTTGACTAATTTGAAAATATCCAAGAATATTAAAAAAGAAAAAATGTACTCCCCCATTTCCTTGTAACATATTTTATTAAGAGAGTGTGTTGTGTGTAATATAACTTGCCCCGCTCTCTCTTAAAAGTTACCATGGTTTTTTAGTAAAGTTGTGGTGTGCTTTGTATTAGAACTCCTTTCTTTCTCCCTTGTGACTTGTGTATGTGTATTTGTTTCTCAAAAAAAAAAAAAAAAAAAGGTTTAAATTATAAATTATTATATTGTTTCTAAAAAAAGTTTAAATTATTATATAATTTTAGAATTGTAGCATTTTTTTTTCTTTTCAAATATAAGTATAATACCTATATTATTGAAATCTAAATTTTAAGGAAAGCTTTTAAATATTTATCATTTTTATAGTTTTTTTAATGCACATAATTGTAATTTCTAATTCCTATTTTACTTGTATTATTTAGCCAAAAACTAAAGAGTTTGTTCCAAATAGAATTAAATTTCATATTTTTCAACCAAAAAATTAAGAAAAAAAATATATGAAATTTTGAGCCCAAAACTAAAAAGACAACCTACCAAAAGAATCAATTTAATGCTCAATTAGTCCAAAATGGACTAAAGTGGACCGGATTAGACTGAATGGACCAAAATGGACATAATGCACCTAATTGGACAAAAGTGGACCGAATAGAACCAAAGTGAACCAAAAAAAAAAAAAAAAAAACCAAAACAAAACAAATTGGATCAAAGGGATCGACTGGGACCAAATGAACCGAAATGCCACCTTTGATCTGTCCCAACAGATGCGTAATAATAATAAATACGAAGTTTCAACTTTTAGATAGTATATAAATAACTTGTTATTGGACAATTGCACGACATTATATGTTAACAATTTTTAAAGGAGATATGAGGCTTTTATTCTCTCACATCCGCTTTTTCACTTCCAATTTTACAAATCCATTTATATGTTTTAACTTTTAAAAGCAGACAATACCTTTTCCTATTTTAAAATATGTATATCAGCATCAATTGTGAATGTTGTGTAAAACAGCATATGTAAAATAAGTGTAGAAGTTTCTCTTTCATTTTTACAGCCGCCTTATGAATGACCAATATTTTGAACATGAAATGAGTCTCAACTAGTAAAAAACTGAAAATTGGAAAATACTACAACAATGCACGAATATTCCATTTGCACAACCAGTGTGCATGGACATCTCATAGAAATGTGATAATAGGCTGGACTACCTAATATTTGTTGTTGGGGTCCACGTAACCGGTCATTCTTGTAGATTTTGTCATCAAATCCCCACTCTGTCTTGTAGCTCTGAATAGAGGGGAAAAGTGCCAAATATTTGATATGTCAACAACACAATGGATGTGACCAAGATTACAAACTACATGACTTCAACTTTATTTTTCAAATCTGTTTTCTGTTTGGCTAACAAACAATAAAATTTTGTTGAATATCATCCAATGTCCACAATATCCCCAACAACTTCCTGAATTTGAAACCATTCTGTGGCCAAACATTTCTCAAGTATATACAAATGAACAGGAATTAAGACCAGTGAGTCTTTTGTTTCCACTCTTTAAGATTCTGCTGGCATAAAAAATTACTTGCTTACTTTCCACCCTGCGGCAAAACTTAAGACATTCACATTTTTTAGTTTTTCTTTAGGTTTTTTAAAGAAAATTGTTGCCACATTGAGCCAAGTTATCGACAGGGTTTAAATCAAATTGCAGAAACTGTATAAAAGTAAAAACTAATTAAAAGGTCATTTACAGTTTTCATTCTCCAATTCAGCCCTACTTATGTAACACTTACACAAAATCATGTAAAATAGAAAGCTCAATGTACTTAACAAGGCTAGAAGCCAGTAGAATTTGTCTAGGCAAGCTTCATTCATGTTGTCAGAGAACCAGCCATGCCCTCCTTTTGAGCTGGTAAAGATTTCGACTAGGGAAATTGATAAGGCACTCAAGTAGCTTCCCACACCAAAAACACTAGTGTATAGAGCAAATCCCATGGTTCTCATTCTAACTGGAACTTCATTGTAAAAGAACTCTTGCATCCCAACAACAGTGAAAATGTCTGAAATGCCCAAGAGAACGTATTGAGGCAGCAACCAGAAGATGCTTACGGGTACCGTTTCTGATTGTGATTCAAGTTTTCCCATATTTCTGCTAATCTCCAGCCTCTTTGTTTCAACAATTGCTGCAATGATCATGGCTATGATAGAGAGAAACATTCCAATCCCCATTCTTTTCATTACACTAATACCTTTTTCATCACGAGTTATCAGTTGTGTAATCGGGATCAAAATCTTGTCATATAAAGGCATTAGAAGAATTATAGACAATGTAATAGCACTCTGTAGTGTAGCCGGTGGAATCTTGAAGCTTCCAATGTTCCTCTTCATTGTCATACCTTGTTTAGTAAAGAATGTCGCAGGTTGTTGAAAAATTACTGCAAACATTAGAAGCATTGTCCATATGGGCAAAAGCCGCAGCACTACTTTCACGTTGTCAAACATGTGTACACCATTTCTTGGGTTCGCTTCCAAGTCCTTTATGCTGTCAAACTCTTCGCGACAAAGAGGTTTCTCTTGAAGCCTACAAACAAGCAAGATTTGTCATTGAGAAGTTCTGTCTTGAAGCACAAACAAGTAAGAATTGTCATTATAAAATGAAGATACCTTGAAATTGATACAAAAAAAACTTACTCTAGCTCAACCTTATCAGCTTTGTAATTTGATAACTTGACTTCACAGTGCATAAATTTTGATTTGGCTGCTTTGAAAGCTTGAACTATGCTCTCAAAGGGGTTATTACAGATAGCATCATTTTGTTTATAAATAAACATCCGTCTTCCACAACAGAAAAATGCAACCGATGTTATCATTGCTGTCATGGGAATGGCAAATCCTAGTACCCAACCAATGGTATCTTGGATGTAGGACATAACTGTGACACCCAACAGGCTTCCACTACAAACACCAAAATACCACCATTGGAAGAATGTACTCTTTTTATGAGACTTATTCTCGTTTTTGCTACAGGGCAATTCCTCATCATCATCGAGTTGATCTGCTCCAAAGGCTTGCAATGATGGGTTATATGCACCTTGGCCTACTGAAACCAAGTATAGTGACAAAAAAAGAAATGAAGAAGACATTGTTTTGCTTGTAGAAGAAGACCATGCCCATGCCAATGCTGTTGATGATGTCAATGCCACAAGCCCCTAAAAATGAAAAACATTGTAAGAACAAACTATATAATATCATCTTGATTATATTGCAGAAGCATTCATAGACAGGCAATATATACATAATTTAATTGTAATATATATACACACACATAGACAAAGAGAGAGAGAGAGAGAGACTTTATTATCCACAATACTTAACGCTCTCTTTCTCTTGCCTGTGTACTGCCGCGACGGCTTTTGCTGCTACTCGTTATTTTCAAAAAAAAAAAAAAAATATAAATGTGACTTCTCTATTGCTAGTGACCTTAAGGGCTAGCAGCACCTGCTCCCTCGTGGGACTTAGTTGTTGGGCTTTGTGGAACTTAATTGTGTTTGATTCAGTTGACGACCTGACCAGACCTAAAATAATGTTGCATAATTTTTAATGGGAGATTTTCTGAGACTTAGTCCATAGAGTGGAGGCTTAGGCCGATAGGTCTAACTCAGAGCGCTCATGGACAAGCCTCCTAGGGTTCGCCCCTGAGAAAATTTTTTGGCCCATTTTGTAGCCCATTGTAAATTCTGTGCGCAGGATATAGAAACTGTTTTTTGTGATTAGAGTTTCATCTTATTGTTGTTTTTGAGAGAGTGAAAACACTAGAGACTTAGTCCATAGAGTGGAGGCTTGGGCCGATAGGTCCAACTCAGAGCGCTCATGGACAAGCCTCCTAGGGTTCGCCCCCGGGAAAATTTTTTGGACCATTTTGTAGCCCATTGTAAATCCTATGCGCAGGATATAGAAACTATTTTTGGTGATTAGAGTTTCATCTTGTTGTTGTTTTTGAGAGAGTGAAAATACTATAGTCGCACTTTGTATTTTTCCCTAATAATAGTGAAATCCCTGCAACTCTTTGGACGTAGGCAAATTGCCGAACCACGTAAACATTGTCTTGTGCGTGTGATTGTTTTTCTTTGGCGTGTGTTTTCTCTATTTTTTGTTTCTCACAGGTTGGAAATTTCGGATTTATTCCCTACATTAGTCCCAGGAATAAAATCATTTCACTTACAAATAGCAAAAAAGTGACTTTCCTATTCTTGGTAAATATTGTGTTGTTGATTTTTTCAATTTATATAGAGGAAATTGATACCATTATTTCCAATTGAGTTTGTAAGTTATTATCAGTATTTGAGGCTGGCCTATCCTTAATGAACTCTTTTCTCTTGTTTTGAGAATCACAAGTGATTCTTCATTATTAAGTAACAAAAAAAGGTAATAAAAGTGGTGTTAACTTTTTGTAAAGATTAGTCCTTTAATTGATTAATTTTCTGCTCACGGTACTGCAACCTTTTTATTCTGCTACCATTACCAATAAATCTCCTTGACAAAACTACAATCCATGGTATTCATTAGTGACAAAAACACAATGCTTGGTTGTGAAATTTCACTAATGAGAAGACATCTTTTTCGTAGGTTCCCAGTTAAATATAAGTTAATTTCCTACAAAAGAAGGAGTTTTGTGCACTAGGCCCGAATGTCACCCACAATCGTAACAAATTTTCTTGATTCAAAATCCAAGCAATCACGTACCACCAGTCATGAGGTCATAATTTCCTCATACTCAAAGGAAGCAAAGTAGCAAACTTTAAAGTTCTGGCTCTGTAGTTGTCTGGCCCCCATGATACACGCACACACACAAGGTCATTGGGTAATGAACTCTTAAAGGAGTTAAAAGCAATTCTTGAAAAGCAGTAAAGACTTTTGACCATTAGAAATAAAAATAGCAATAAAATGGTCTAATCAAACCATTATTATGGTAATCAGCAATCACTCAAGAGAACAAGAACTATTGAAATTAACTTATTTAATCTTAGCAAGATTAAACATTCATTTCACTCAAGGACTATCAGATAGTGGGCGCTAATCTTGGAAGTAGTTGGCTTGCACTTGCTGATATAGTGATATTCAATTGGTGACAAAGTCTTAGGCAAATAAATGGCTCTTCTTATTCCTTAATCATCACAAAAATTAATAAATTCTAATGGCCCCCAAAAGTTTACCAGCTAGTCTTCTAAATTTTAAGGATATTAATTTTATAATTCAATTGGGTGGTGAATGGTGATGAATGATGACTAAGGCTCCATAATCACAATGGATTATCTAATCATCTTTTAAAGCCTTAAATAATTAGCCACACCTTGATAAGTAAACTTCTAGAAACAAGCCATGCAATATTAATAAGTTGCAATCTCCATTCACTCGTGGGAATCACGGCCAAGTATTGTGATAATAACACTAACATTAATAACAATTAACAACAACAACAAATCAAAGAACTGTGCCATGCACTCAGAATCAAAATAAATAAATAAGAGAGAATTAAGAAGAGAGGAGTGACTCACAGCAGCATAGAGGAAAGAAGAGTTCAATATGGTGGAATATCTATCCCAATAAGAGTCAGCAAGAGGTGCCACTAGCAGTGGCAACATAGAAGTAAACCCACACCAACTGTTAACCGCTTTGGCTGCAGAAGAGTTGCTCATCTTCACAACATCTGTGAGATAAGTCACTAAATTTGATGCCACCCCTTTGAATGCAAACCTCTCCATACCAGCTAGCACTGTCAATTCAGCCATAAACAGATCAAATGAGAACTCTATTACACACATATACATTAACTAAGACATTATGAGGAAACAAATTAAGTTCATTACAAATGCTCATCCAAAGCTACAGCAATAGAATGGAGCACTTGTATATACCAAGGTGTAAAAATCCCCCATATGGGTTTTAGAGAACTTACTAGACCCAAATAAGGGTGTTCAAGGTTGACAAAAATCATGTTTTATGGTTGAAAAAAAAGAGAGCAATTAAGATGATGGTATATATACTTAATAATTACCTATTAGAAGAATGCATGACTTGCTTAGTCCCTTTGTTCTCTGACCTCCAGCCATGAGTGAAGAGAAGGAATCAACTATATGGAATCAAAGAGCCAATAAATTAGAGGGAGGTGAAAATTGAAGCAAGAACAAGTTGTAGCTATTTTGTCATTTTTATAATCAACGTAAGTAAGTTGCTTTCACTATCCAAAAACAGTTGCACCACTCATATCCTGTTGATTACCCCTTATATGTGTGTCCAAGTTTTTGTTTCCAAGCTCTTAATGGGACACTAGACAATACACTAACGCTAAAGCTTTTCAAACATTGGTTGTATCTTTATATCAACAAAAGCTAATAATAAGTTTCCACTAAGATCAGTTTGGACATGGTGTCACGGCGACGTTATCTAGAAAAAAAAATAAAAGAAAAAATGTAGACATGCGATGCAAAACCAAATACATAGCCTCAAGTATGTGAGTTTGATTCATGGATAGCCACCTGGCATCAATGACACTTGTACAAACATTTCGAACGAAAATTTTTGAAGTTACAAGTATAGGATTCGATATAATATTGTGAATGATGATATAAATTACACTTTTTTGTCTAGATGAAGTCATGTAATTAATATCACATGAAAACAAATATAACAGACAGTCAAAAAGCTTTTACTAGGAAGATCTTGTATTAGAATATTCGCGCGAGTCATTTTTCGTGACAATGAAGAAGTTCAGATTAATATTTTTTTTCATGTAATACCACATGAAAACGATTATAGCATAAACAGTCAAAAAGCTTTTACTATATATATTGGGGGATCTTGTTGGAATATTCGAGTTATTTTTAGTCGAGCGGTTGATGAAGTTGTTCAAATTAATATTTAGTAGTGATAAAAAAAAAATGATTATAATATATTATATATTGTCAAGCCTAAACTTTTTGTGTTAAGTTAAGGTGGCAGCAATATAACATATAAAAGCCTCACAAAGAAACTCCAAAAATTAAAGTATTAAAAACCCAACACGTTCTTAATCTGATAAATTCTATCTAAACCTTATTAAATTTTTCTTTACACATAAGAATGTTAGCAAGCAATTCATCAAATCAAGAACAAAAGGAAAAGAGAAAAAGAATGCAACCAAACATATAATATAACGTATACAATTGTAAATCATACACAAAATGCAGACTTGTTTGGGGAAAAAAATACTTATACATACAATCCAAGCAAGATTCCTTTTTGACTGAGTTTATCTCCACCTAACTCGTACCCTATTCGATCACGCCATTTTTACTGGTATTGTTTGTGCTGTCATAACTCATAATGTCATTATTTCATTGACAGCCATGAATTTTAACTTTACTACCTTTTGTCTAATGCAATCCTACACCAGAAAGAGCTAACAAACACAAACTGAAACACAAAATTGAATCAGTTTTATACTTTATTTTTTGCGTTACGTTCAGATCACTACTACTGCATGACTGACACATCAGTATGCGTTACACAAATGCATGGAAAGGAGATGTCTATGGCACACACGCACGCACACACAGAAAACACATGCAAACACACAACAAACACACAAACGTCACAGTGACAAACGAAGAGACATACATATATGTAGCTCTGAACCAGTGCTAGCCAATGACAGAATTGGCCACCAATGTCAATTACAAAACTAGCCACAAAATGAACAGATGGCAGTCTCACACAATGGGTATCAACATTTTCAATTGTTTGGGAGATCCACTATAACTTCGCCTCATTTCCCCACCTTAATGGTTTAGTGAGAAGGATAACACTTCTGCTATCCAACACCTCCACTACAAAAAGAATGCTACAAGAAAAGATAGCCAGTGACCAAAACGTAACACAATGCCTAATGGGTCACCAACACGTATGCATTTCTCTATTTCTAGATTATATTGTTCTTCTTTGGAAATTTTTTTACACTTATCCCTATTGGGTTGTTATGAATCTCTTGTGATTAATTAGCACTTTCAACTTTGGTTAGCATTAATAGTTCAATGTTGAGTTGACACGTAAGGAAAGAACACCAACACAGAATTTAGTGCGTTTGCATGGCTTTTATACGTTGAATCCTTGTTTAATTCACTCACATGTCCTCGATCTACAATAATCTACGCAATTATTCTTATCCCAAACAAAAGATATAAAAAGCATACAATTATTGATTTTGATCTTACATGGCCCACTCTCAATTTCGGCATGTCTAGGTGGGAAGTTAATGGAATCGACATTTTGATGTGAATCCACTGCATTATGTTGAGAAATTTTATGCAGACACAAAATAATGATTGTTTTGTGGCCAGTGGCCACTATAAGTCGACAATATATTTGGTAAACCAACTAGACTTCATTCTACTTATAGCAATGTTACGTCCAAAAATTGAATTATCCTCTGTGGTACACCAGTTTTCAGCATCTTATTATAAGTTTTTATCTTTCTGTTGGTCTTAATTACGTTCGAGGATATAAGGTTGTTCAGTAAAATAGAGTAGGGGACCATCAAGTGACGATGGTGATAGGGAAAATATAGGATTAAGACTGTTGAGTTCTAATTTTAATATTATTTTTTTAAATCAAATTGGGTCGAGTTTTTGTTTTCTATGTATACATGGTTATCGAAAAAATCATAAATTTTTACGCAATTTTACATGACCTGATGTGTATAAATTTTAAAGTTAAATTGACTAAAATGTGATCATTTTTTCTATTATACAAGTACTAATTCAAGTGCTCTAATAGAGTAGGGGACCATCAAGTGATGATGGTGATGAGGAAAATATGGAACTAAGACTATTGAGTTCTAGTTTTAATTTTTTTATTATTTAAAATTAGATTGGGTCGAGTTCTTTTGTGTGTGTGTGTGTGTCTCTCTCTCTCTATATATATTTGTTAATTTCATTTATGTTGAATTTGAGACTTATTTTAAATTTGTTATTTCAATTTAATTTTGGTATTTTGAGACATGAAGAAGTTGACATATTAGTTCCAAGGTAAATTGCAATAATTTATTAAATAATTAAATTAATAAAAATCCATTTTTTCTACAATTAAGGCTGGACAAAATGGCCCAACTCGAATCTCTAGGGGTTCAGCTAGGTTGGTTTTGACAGATACTATATATGGATTAGGTTGGGTTTGTCAAGCTTTTATCATCTGGGGAAAAAAATCCAAACCCAACTTAACCCATGCTTATCCCTACTTATATAAAAGTACAATTGTACATAAAAAATAAAAAAAAAATGTACCAAACCAAATAACCAAAATAAAATCAAATAAACAAATCTGAAAATATATTGGATTTCTAACAATTAGAAGAAATCAACAAAAAGTCCAAACTATTAATTTATATTATATAAATTGATTTTCGTTATATAATAATATTATAGATAGAGATATGGATATAGCTTAAATGGAAATGGGATTGAGATTTTTTGGTAGGTGACTCCCAAGTCTTTAAGATATTTAACTGAAACAATATTGACAAATTTGAAAGGTTATTTCAGACTATTTAAATTGGAATTTGGACGAAGTTTTAAACTTGAAAGGTTGTTTCAGACTACTTAAATTGGTATTTGCTGGAAGTATATATTCAAGAATTCGGAATCCTTTCTACGGACTTCTTAGCTATAACTCCACAGACTTAAGGGGGAAAATTGAATATGATATCTATGTAGTTTACATACAATCACACACACACACACACACACATATATATATATTTATATTTCAATAATATATAAGTTCAATTACTTTCAATATATAACGTATTGGCTCAATTTGGTTGCACTCATATTGCATTAGGTTTCTTGAGGTTTTGTTTTGTTTCTCACTAAATTTTCCATTAGTAAGAAGATTTATACAAAATCCTATCCAAAAAAAAAAAAAAAGATTTATACAAAAAATAGATGGGTGAATATATTGGGAAAGATTCTTTTCTCTTGGTTGACAAAGTTGGTAATGCTAATTTGATCGAGAAATCAAATTGGCCGTCAACTACCACGAAAGCAAATATGGGAATGAAGCAAAACAAGGAATACAAAGAAAATATGGAATCAATTTATGTAAATAGAAAACAAGAACACATAACATCGAGGAAGAAACTTCAATTTGAATTGATTCCATTCTATTATCTATTTACGCATATTTCTATTAGGTTCAATGAAGCCATGTTGAATAATCAAGGATTTTTTTTTTTCCTGAGAAAAAAATTATCAAGGATTTAGGTTCCAATAATAATTTTATATCTAAAAATTAATTAAAGTTGTATATCATTTTGAAGAATTAAATTTAAAGGATCAGAGATTCTCCCAAAAAAAAAAAATTTTTTTAAAGGATCAGAAGAATAATTTTTTTTTTTTTAGAGAGTTTCAATATATGGTGTCTGCTCCTGATGATAGCTCTTTATCATTAGACCAAGACACTAATCAGTTTTTGGTGTAGGCAGAAATTGAACCCCAGATCTCTTATTTAACTATAAAAAACTTTACCAGTTGAACTAACTAGAATCCACGAAGAATAATTTTTAGTATACATTGTTTTGCATGAATTTTAACAAGAAGACCTACCAAAACACATTTGTTATGAATTTGTAATAACACTTTACACCCCTAATCAATTAAATTCGTGTGTTTAAAAAAGATTTATGATTTAGATTAAAAAAAAATTATGATTTTTATAAATAAATAAATATATATATATATATATATATTTACTTTAATACTTTATTCAACCCATTGAAACCAATTTAATGGCAAATCACAACCATCATGCATTGTTGGTTAAAATATTATTATATAGAAATGCTAATAATGATAATAATGTTCATTAATACAGAACCGAAGAAATTTATTAAATATAATTTTTAGAGAGAGAGAGAGAGAGAGAGAGAGAGAGAGAGAGAGAATCTTGTTACCTCCTTTTTTTCATTGATCACGACAAATTTGGAACCCAGAAAGTTATCTTTGTTAGTGGATTAGGATGACAAACTTTGTGTCTTTGTCTCTTTGATCCTCGACTTGCATTGTTCAATATGGTTGCAGGCTTCAATGGCAGTACTGACTTTGATAGGTGCAATTCTAATTGTTAATAGACCAAAAACCTGAGATTTGTTGCGGAAGAAACCAAAGACAAATGAGATAAGTGGAAACAAGCAATCTGGCAAAAGAGAGAGAGAGAGAGAGAGAGAGAGAGAGAATTGCTAATTGGAGAGTATATGAGTGTTTTTAGGGTGACCAATAACATGTTAAGAAATTTTCAAACTTCATTTTTGATGCACCAAAAGGTAGAACATGTGGACTTGGGAGTTCCTAGTTTTCTGTCAAATGGCAGGCATATCTTTTTAATTTGGTGCAATTGTATTACACTATTATGACAATATTTTGAAAGAAACAGAATCTCCCTTTTATATGCTTTCTGGTCTAACTGAACCCCATTTTCAAAGCATATGTGAACTCTGTTGCTTTAGCACCACAGTTAGTGAAATATATAGCATATTAATTATAACAAGATCTAATTGAGGATCAAATCGATGACATTATAATTATTTTAATTATTAAATAAATATATAATAACTCATCATATCATACTTACTAAAAGAATTAGACAATATTAATAATATTAATAAGTAGAAAAATATATATAAACAATCAAATTAGTATTAAATAATAATAATAATAATTTTATTAATTTTTTTCTATATAATTTTTTATGACATAGTTAATGTTGGAGAATATGAGAAGTTATACACAAAAATAGTACTATACAATAAACTAGTGGGTGACTGATTAGGGGCAATCCCTTGAGACGATTCACACTCTCTTAGTAGTATTACCGGTGCAAAGAGATTATTAGCTCGTTGTTCCTATGATACAATAAGCTTAGCCATGTACCCACTGTACATTACAAATCTACAAAACTTTGTAAAGTAAAAGCCTCATCAATTTTAACTCCTCCCATACCCATAAATAAGAAGGATTTTATTTTTGTTGGTTTAATGAATGGAATGTTGTAGGAGAGTATAGGTGGCTATGGAAAGAGTTTAGGAAGAAGCTTGCTTTTTGAGTGGAGAGAAGAGATGATATGAGTCTGCTATAGTTGTAATTCCATGTCGACATTGACCGGTTCATGTCGACATTGTCACAAGCATTCCTGTTGCCGCTATAGTTGTAAATCAACGCTGTCTAGATGAAGACTTCGCTTTCTATGGTAACAGGAACCATTTCCACACTCATGTACTTTCTAGTTTTGCCGATTGAGAATAATTGTTTTTTTTTTTTTTTTAAACAATTATTCTCAATTTTTATTTTATTTTATGATTTTTCCTTTTTTTTACTTAGCTGGACCGGACCATTGACCGGTTCATGATCAAACCAATTGTTACAAGTCATTAAAAGGAGTTAGAAAATTGTAAATCGTTAAGATTAACATGATTAAAATTTTGAATAAATTATTTATTGAATTTATAAATATTTTATTATTTTGACTAATTTAAGCATAATAATTTTTTAGACTTTTTAGTGAACGTGTTTTTAAATTTTGCTTTTACCTTTTGATATATTTTGTTTCAATTTTTAGAAATAATTTCATATTCCAATTATTTTTTTAAATAATAAGTGTTCTAAATAGTCAACTTGACTTGTAATTCAATTAATTATCTAGTGTTTCTCATTTGAACGGCTAAGGTTCAAATTCTCCTACCTCCATTGTTGTGACTATCAAAATTTCAAAAAGAAAAAGTAATGCTACAGTCACAAACTATTTTATATAACATGTTTATAAATTGTTGATATGACCAACTTTTCATTGATTTTCATCTAGGCCCACCATTAACATCGCTTTTTTCATTTACCAATAATCACTCATCATGTCAGCTGTTTAAAAAAAATTTGTAGAAGTTTTTTTTTTAATTTTTTTTAGAGAGTTTTAACTTATGGCGTCCACTCCTGATAATAACTCTTTATCATCAGACCAAGACACCAATCAGTTTTTGGTGTAGGCGGGGATTGAACCTCAGATCTCTTATATAACCATCAGAGACTTTACCAGTTGAGATAACTGGAACCCACAAAATTTTTGTAAAAATTTGAATGTGCATTACTCAAAAATAAGTATACTAAATAATTTCTTTTATACAAATTTTATAAACATAACCATATGGATTTATTTTATATAAATACTAATTATTGCACAATTTATAGCTAATTAATACATTGAAATAAATGCATAAACCTCATTAATACATGGCAAGCAATTAATACATTGACATAAACCAAAAAAAAAAAAATGATGATGTGGAAGGATAAATAAAGAAAATTCTTTTTTCTTTTCAAAAAGTGTGCCAATGTTTTTTTTTTCCAGAACAAAGAATGAAGATTGAGATTTTTGATTTTATATAAACTAACCAATGTCCCATGCAATGAGCATTGAATTTAGAAACATTTTTTAAAGAAATTATCTTGTAGCCTATGTATAATATTTATTATGTGTTATAATATTTAGGGATCAACTTCAATTTTATTACATGTAATAGTTTGAAAGAAAGTGCAAAGTGTTAGAATTAATTAAGAATACGAACCTATTTTTTGAGTGAATTGACAAATATTTAGTTTTTTTTTTTCCACTGATTTAAGTATAAAATTATATTTTATATTCTTGATTGTGTGTAGATAAATTTGTTGTTATCTCTTGGTAGATCGTGTTTCAATTTTTGTCAAAACAACTCAATTTGAGCATGAATTTCATATTTCAAATCAATTGTATCTTATGTAAATTTTAGAAATAAAAATAAATTTTGTACCTAATGCACAAAGCTCTCTTATATAAATCTTAGAAAAATAATCATAAAATTTCATTTCACATAAATTATCAGTCTACCATCTATAAATAACTAATACATGAAAATAAATATATTTACTCTAATAATTTTTTTTTTTTTGAGAAAAAAACTATTTTTAATTGCATAGCACAAATTTAAATGACTATGTTATTGGTTACACAAACATATACACATATATTACATGTCCTTAGAAGAACTTAGGATATAAATTGTTAA
Organism: Quercus ilex subsp. ballota; assembly: GCA_032727855.1. NCBI lineage: Eukaryota > Viridiplantae > Streptophyta > Magnoliopsida > Fagales > Fagaceae > Quercus > Quercus ilex. The sequence goes on from CM064909.1 coordinate 78,413,405, forward strand.
GATTAATATAATTAAAAATAGGAGCATATTTATTTATTGAATTCATAAATATTTATGGACTCTAGTCAGCTCAACTGGTAAATTTGTTTGTTGTTGAATAGAAATTTGGGTTTCAACCCTGCCTATACCAAAACAATTGGTCTATTAGCTTAACAATAAAGAACAATTATCATAGAGCAGAAACTATAAATTGATTCTATTATACTTATAAAAAAAATTCATAAAATTTTTATTACTTCAACTAATTTAAGCACAATTAATTTGTTTAAATTTTTATTGCATATGTTTTTAAATTTTCTTTTACGTTTAGATTTTTGTCAAAGCAACTAAACATTAGGGAAAATGTCATATTTCAAACCCTCAATTAGTAAATATGTACATCTGTAATAATTAAAATACTCCTATCTCACATTTCATTTCAATAATATAGTATATGAATTATTTTCTTAATAAACGTACAATATATGCATTTATTACGAAATATGTAAAAGTCTTGCCATGTTAAATAGGGTAATTCTTACATGCTTCGGGAGCAATGCTCTCTCCTCTCGGCCCATGGTGGGACCTACATGTGGAGCCCACCCCTCATGTGAGAGGAGGGAGCATTGCTCCTAGAGCACCTAAGTATTTCCCTTTTAAATACAGCTTGTTAAATCGTACATGTGGTCCAAGTGGTACCTCCCTAAGTACTGAAGGGAGGGAGGGGGCTGTAGTCACAATAGCCGTAGGATCATTTCTAACCAATCAAATCAAATAAAAAAGAGGCCTGTTAAAAGATGTTAGGGTACATTTTTTTTTTTTTTACACCTAATTTTATTTAAGTACCACATATTTATTTTCAAAAACCACTAATAAGTTATTGGGTTTTCACAAATATTTTTTGCCCTATTATTATGTTAACCACAAATATTTCATATCTTATTATCTAAATTGGGTCATAATATAAACTATCACAAAAAACTCATATCTTATCAAATTTTATTAATATTACTTATTTAAGCCCAAAACTGGCCCTATGAGCCCAATACACACATCTCATTCTATTTAAAACCTAAGAATACTTATGCTTGGTAATATTTGAAAAGCTCATGATTCAAGTCCATGGAAAAACAATTTTATCAATGTAATTCAAATCCATAATCAAAGCCCATGCTTTAAACCCATGGCAAAAACAATTTTTTCAATGGAATTCAAATCCATAATCAAAGCCCATGGTTTAAACTCATGGCAATTTATTTATTAAAAGCCCAATTCTCATTGGCAATATCAAAAACCTAATTCTCATTGACAATATTTAAAGCCCAATTCTCTAAAGCCAAATTGACATTGGCATTATTAAAAACTCGAGCTAACTACTTGACACTACTTTATCAAAAGCTCAAGGTTATTAATACCTGGCAAAATACTATATCATAATTATTTCACTTAAAAGTCTAATAATAAACAATATTTTAAGTTCTTAAACCTATTACTATAATATTACAAGCCCATGAAATCTATGGAAATTATCTATTTTCAAAACCCATAAAAATCATCTTATAAAAGTCTATGAAAAGTTATGATTATCTTAAACCCATGACATTTGTTTATTTATACCATATTATAAACTCGTGGAATTTATATAAGAACCCATGGTCATTATTTATCTTATACATTCTTAATATCTATTTCCAAAACTCATAATAATTATTCACCTTATTATGATTATCTATAGAAAAACCCATGAGAATATCACATTATTCCACTATAGTGGTTGTTACCATATTTTATTTGAAACCCATGGATATTGCCTCTATTTAAAACCCATGGTAAATATTATTCTCAAGAAATATTGGAGGTCATTATTTAAAAGCCCCAAAGAAAATATCATTTACAAAATAATCTATGACAAAATTTATGAGAAACTATTCAAATTATTATTTAAAGCCCATGGAAATTAATACCCAAAACCTATCATAAATATTTATTAAAGCTCATGAATACATTTTATTTTTACTAACAACTAAAGCCCATGTGGAATAAAAATTCATGGCAATATATAGTAGTTTTGTCCATTTTGTAGACCTCACAATGAGAAAGCAAAAGAATAGGCCCAAGTGAAGAGAACTACCAAGTCATAGGCTTACCAAAATACTTAGCCCTTTGGTCAAGCCCAACATAAAGCCTCAGTCAAAACAACCTATTTGTGCAAACTGACCCAGCTGGAGAACTCCATTCAGTTCTGCCTTCCGTTGGAGGTCACCTCAAGAAGCAACTAAGCTCTCAAACCAGATTAGGAGCTAGCCACCTGTCCCTGCAGCCTCTCTGCCACTGCCAATCATGATCTGAACAGCACTAGAGGCTAGGCTGACACCTAAAAGTTAATGGGCAATAAATACCCTTCTTCTCCAAGTTTTGACCAAGCCATCCAAGCTCATGAAATCCTCAACTAAATAATTTATTTTATTACTAAAAATGTATGTATTTGATTTATGAACCACGCCCATGAATCCTAAAGGGGAAATTTGGGAACATGTAGTTTGGAAAGCATAAAGGGATCTCCAGCAAAACCCTCTGAAGTTGGCTTAAACTTTGACACTTGACTTTGGGGTGTTAAATCCTACTTCCTAGGGTCTAGATCTCAGTTGCAGTACTAGGATTCCTCCTTAATACCTGCCTTAATCACATTGGCTGAACACAATCTCAGAAATCTTAGCATTTAATGCAAGATTACCCCTAAATACTTACCATGTGTCATATTACCCAAAGTAGCAAAGCAGCCCCAAAAGCAAATCTCCCATTTATGGTCAAATCCTAGGATAATTAATTCTGCTATTCTACCTCCTGATCAGTCCCACGTTTTTGGACTTTTGCTAATTAAAACCTCCCTAAACTCTACTATAAAAGGGTAAGCACATCAACCCACAAAACACACACCAACCCCTCTGAAATTTCTAATTTTCTTGTCACTTTGCTTGTGGTTCAACTCTCCCCAAGCTCATAAATCATTCTCCATAGCCCACACTTACTTAGCCTCAGACATTCCCTTTCCTCTTCTGCATATTCCAAGCCTATAAATGCTTCCTAATCAGTCACAAACAACCCTTTACTCATTAAAGCCTTAGCTTCAGCATTAACTCCATCACACCACCACAAGCTTACATACCCAATCACTCAAAATAGCCTACACTACCCCACTCATGCCACATATATATATTCTAAGAACATTTGCTGCACTAAGTTGGAATCTTTCTCTCCCTTCATTCCATCCTAATTTTCCCTCTTTTACTTGTAATTATAAGGCCTTTAATCCTTTGTTTATAGCTATTATAATGAAGGTCATAATATTTTGGACACTATGGAATTTTTCCCTTATATTGACTTAATAATAATGAAGAAAATATATAATTTTTATCATGTAAACACACTTATTAATCTGTAAGACGTCTACCGCTGGAGGTCTGTCATATTCACTACTGGACCATTTTTCCTCTTGTGTACTTATTATAATGGGCCCACTTTTATACTAACCAACTATGGAAGAAATGCATAATTTTTACTATGCAAATACATTTATTGATTTTCCAAACATCTACCGTTAGATGTTTTTCTTATTTATCGTTGGACTATTATTTAAACACTCATTGTGGTGAGTCATCCTTTGTGCTAGATTATCTTTGTAGAGGGTATTTTGGGGCCTTTTTATAATATTTGTTGGATGCAACCCGAACTTTGAGCAAAATAGGCCTTTCACACTTCACCGATAGCCTTTGGGCCATATTCCAAGCCCAAAGTCGAGTCTCAATCTTGACTACCCAAACATCATGTGGGCAAGGAAAAAATGCCCCCGACAAAAGATAAGATACCACTTTCTAATGAAATATTGGTTGTTAGTGTGAGACAAGGCATATAAAGGACAATATTTGGTTATAGCCAACAACTAACAATAGGTAGGTGATATGTGTTATTGTTATATGCAATGCACAGAATTTAGTAAACCACTTAAGTGATTGAATAAAATAGTGATTACACATGATAGAGACATATATCATTCTCCCTTTTTTTTTTTTGTGGAGAATCTCATTTTCCTATTTTTGGTTGTAGCCTAAGACTGCAATCAAGTTTTAATGATATAATAAGATAATAACTATACAATAACTCATCATATTCACTAAAAAAATCCAAAATTTTTAACAAAATTAGTAAGTAAAAAAATGTATAAACAATCAAATTAATATTAAATAATAATACTAATAATTTTATAACAATTTTTTTATTAATTTTTATAGCATAGTTAAATTAAAGTTGGAGAATATGATAAGTTATACCACAAAAATGGTATAAAATAAGTTCCAAAGAGAGAGATTGAGACGCAGAATAAGTCACTCTCTTGAAATGATTCACACTCTCCCAATAGTATTACTATTATAGAGAGGTTGTTGGCATGCCGGTCTCAAGATACAACAAACATAGTCATCCATTGTACACCTTACAAACCTGCACAAATTTGTAACTTAGAAGTTCCATCAATACTAAAAAATAAGAAGGGTTTTATTTTTGTTGGTTTAATGAATGGAAGGATATAGGAGAGTAGGTAGTTTTGTAGTTATGGAAAGAGTTTAAGAAATAGCTTTTTTTTGAGTGGTTAAAAAATGATGAGGAATGTTATGTCCTTAATATTTTTACAACATTTTTACAATAAATTCTAGATAATAGGTTATATTACTTACTATTATTGGTGGGTAAGAAAATAAATTTGGTGTGGTTCAGATTAAAATCAATAACAAAATGTCATCTAGTTAGGATTTGTTATGAAAATGTTGTGAACATAACACTTCTAAAAAATTGTATGGATTAATTATTTATAAACTTTAGAAGAGAAATAAACCTAAAGTTTTTTTTTTTTTTTTTTAGTGGAAAGAGAGGGCATTATTAAATAAACAAGAAGCTTAGTACAACATTGTGTAGCTCGTATATGGTGTACCCGGCATATATGCCGAGTACAACATATAATTTTTGGTTCATAAGTCATCACAGACCGATGGCTATTAACGAAAGGGCCAGATTGCACCCCCTAGGGGTACGTATTTGCAACATGTCCCATATATATTGGCATTTGACAAAATTAAATAAATGAAACATAAGTTTAAGTCATAAATCAACACTTACTTAAATAACTTAAGTAATAACTTGGGAAGAAATTCTTACAAGGGGGACCCAATATATACCTAGAGAAATTATACGGTTCTTATGGTGGGACACGTTACTTGTTCACTATTCCATTAAAAGACTCACACCTATTTAAAATTGTCAAATCAATTTATATAAAATATATATATATATATATATATATATTTAAACATAAACTGATTTTCTTGTTATATTGACTCAGGAAGTCTTTTAGTAGAATGGTGGACAAGTAATGTTGTCCACTATGAGAAAGAAATATTTAAAAAAAAAAGAAAAGAAAAACTCCCCCAACACATATATTGATTATACTAGAAGTGACTGCACTTATCTTGATTATACTTTTTTTTTCCCATGTAAATTCCATATTTTACACAAAATAATAATAAAAAATAGAGAGAATTTTCTTTTATTCTCAAGGAATACCCACTTTTTCTTTCTTTTTTTTCCCAAACAAAGAATGCATCTCTGGAAGAAACTTACAGCACTACAACTGAGGTTCATGATTTGATATTATTAACTAATGTCCCACCCAATGTGCAATATAATTTGAAATATTTTATAAGAAATTATCTTATAAGCGTATAGCTTATATATAATATTCAAGGATCAAATTCAATTATATTACACATGATAACGAGAGAGAAAGTGCAAATTGTTAGAAGTCTAAAATTGTAGAAAAAATCTAAAAAATACTTAGATAAACTGAATGAGGTAAAGCATAAAATGATGTATTAATAGTAAAGTTAAATAAAGACCATAAGTTGGCTGAAAATTATACATGTTATAAGAATGATTCTCTTGTGGGCAAGGTTAATGGTTCGAGAGTGGACTAAGCTAGCTTAGGTATTTGAGAGCATTTCCATTAGGCTAGTTAAATGTTAGTTTAGCTAGGAAATATAACTAAATTCCAGAAAAGGACCATACATCAGCCTCCATAAACTAACTTTGAGAAATAACATATTTCCAATACATCAATTGAGGTTACTATTCATCAACAATTGATTTTTATATTAATTTCTATCCCTTTCTTTGACATTAACAATTTTTATATTGATTTATACCTCTCTCTCTCGCTCTCTCTCACTACAAAAAACGCGGCTATATCTAATCTATAGCTGCGTTTTTTTAAAACATGGCTATAGGTTGATTCTATAGCCGTGTTCCAAAAATGCAGCTATAGGTCGAGGCAAATAAATTTTTTTTTAAAGGAGGACCAAATGCGTTTTTAAAAAACACGACTATAGGTCCAGTCAAATAATTTTTTTTAAAGGGGGACCTATAGCTGTGTTTTTTAAAAATGCGACTATATCTAACATGTAGCTGCGTTTTTAAAACGCGGCTACAAGTCTAGCCGAATAATTTTTTTTAAAGGGGGACCTATAGCTGCGTTTTTTAAAAACACGGCTATAGTTTACCTGTGGCTGCGTTTTGAAATGCGGCTATAGGTCCTCCTTTAAAAAAAATTTTATTCAACTGGACCTATAGCCACGTTTTTTAAAAACGCAACTATATGTAACATCCAAAAAAAAATCTTTTTCTTCAACTTCCCACATACCCCCCCCCCCCCCCCCATTTCCCACCTACATCCCTACTTTCCCACCTACCCCCACTTTCATTTTTTTTTTTCACTCCAACGTAACTCTTTTTTTTTTCTTTGTTTCTTTAGAGCTACTACTTCTTTTTTTCTTTTTTTTTTTCTTTTTTGTTGTTGTTGTTGTTGTTTCTTTGCAGCTACTTCTTCTTCTTCTTCTTTTTCTTTCTTTTTCTTCATCTCAAGCACACTGATTTGTCTATAGATCTAGTTTTTTTTTTTTTTTGTTATTTTATTTTTTGTTAGTAAGAAAATGGAGAAGATGCTGAAAATTTTGAATGAAGTGGATATTCTAGCAATATATGTGTCTATGTCTTGATTTGGATTTGAGTTTTGATTTTGAATTTTTTGGATCTGTGCTTGAATTTGTGCTATTATGTTGCTGATATTGTGTTCATGTTTAAATGGGTCTGTGTTCTTGAGCTTGTTTCTTTTGTGTTTCTGAACTTGTGGTTTTGTGTTCATTGAATGGAATTAGTGTTAGATTTGGGTTGGTTTTGTTGAATGAGAGGAGATTCATGGGTTTGTGTTCTTATATTTTGGAGCACATAGTGTTTGATTTTGAATTTTCTGGATTTGTGTTTGATTTTGAACTTTTTTGGTTTGAATTTTGAATTTTTGGGGGAAAAAAAAACCCAGAAACTTTTTTTTTGTTTAAAAAAAAAACCTATAGCTGCGTTTTTAAAACGCAGTTATAGGTCCGCAGTCTATAACCACAGTTATAAACGCAGATCAAAGCAGATCTGTAGCCGCATTTTTAAAAAATGCGGCTATAAGTCTTAGCCTATAGCCGCGGTTAAAAAATGCGGCTATAGACCCGCAGGGGGCTATTGCTGCATAGTATAGGCCTGGTTTGTAAACGCGGCTATAAGAAATGCGGCTATATCTTATAGCTGCGTTTTTGGGATGCGGCTATAGACCCCATTTTTTGTAGTGTCTCCCTGCCTAGGATAGGTTTGACGAGTTTGATGTTTTGGCAAAAGAAAGACACAACTGATTTTTTTGACAAATTTTTATATTTTTCATGAAAGGTGTATTAAAACTTGTCTAAAATAGTCCATTAATACATACTATAAAAGTACCCATTAATCGGACATTAATATATATATATATATATATATATATAAAAGTTCAAGTTACACTTGGTGTAACTCTAAACAATATTACACTAATTAATATTTTTTAACTGTATGTGAATTTTGATAAATCGATCGTTGAATTACATTATCTATATATATTCTCTATGCTTGCAAAATTTCAAAGTAATGAAAGATCGATAATGATGTCATCTATCAACTATATAAATTCAAGTTTTTTTAGTTTAAAATAATGCATAAAAGATGAGTTTATGGATCGAATGGTAAATAACATCCGATTGGTATGAAAATTGGCATGCATATTTAGAATATATAGAACATGTAATTCAACGGTGGAATTTTCAAAATATAAATTTATTAACTAGTTATTGGGAGGTGTAATATTGTATAGAGTTACACTAGGTGTAACTTGAACCCATCCCTATATATATATATATGTGTGTGTGTGTGTGTGTGTATGTGCGCGCGCGCGCTGGGGGGGTGGAATTTTTAATAGTATTTTGTAAGACTACATCTTTTTACCCAAATAAGTCGTGGTCTAGATATGGGGGGAAAATTGAGTTTTAACCACGGAAATCTATTAGAGGGGTGCTTAAAATGTGATGATAAATGCTGTGGGGCCGTGACTAGCTAAAGATTGGTGTTGATCAATGAGATACCAATCGAAATTGAGGGTTGACCTAGGGAAATATTAATGTTATTTTTAGCTTCATTATATTCTTCAGTCTTATTCTAATCATTCCGTTTGGATTGAGGGAGAGTAGAGTAGAGTAGAGTAAAACTGCTCTAAAATTAGTCTATTTTCAACCAACTCTACTATACTCCCCTTCACTCCCCTCCACTCCTCCTCTTCCCCCTCAATCCAAATAGGCAATGAAGATAGATGATTTTGCTATCTACTATCTAGGTAGATAATGTTCTGTAGGTAGACTTCTAATTAGCTACCTTAGGATTTGATACAAAACCTTGATTAGCCTCCAACAAATATATATACTTGATTTTTTTTTTTAATACTAGTTAGGGCTTGCATGTAAGAGTAATGATTAAGGTCAATTCTAAATTTTATTTATATAACAAAATGAAGATATAAATCATTTGATTTTTAAAGTACATAGAGATTTACATTAATCATTAGAGACATTAATTTTAAGAATTTTGATAATTATGTCATAAAAAGTTAATCTCATTCATATAAGAATTTTGATCACACACAAAATTAGGGAAGCTATTTAACATATAAATATCTATTTTACTATAATAGTTTTTTAGTATCTATTTGCTAAAGGCAATATATCCACTCAATAAAAACTTCTAACAATAATAACGAATATCATCATCTTCCAACAAAAATCAACTGAGTTTTACTAAGAAAAAAAAAGGATAATAAAAGGCATGTGTCATCGAATTTTCCATTAGATAATATATAAGTCTCGAAAATTTAAACCTAGAAAATCAATGTTCTTTAGATAACAAATAAAACACATTATATTATCATTCCAACTTTACAAGCATTATTGCCATATCTAAAACTCAAAATACGTAAAGAAAATTTTTGGGATGTTAAAATTTAGTGGGAGTATTTTAGACATTATACAATAAAATATTTTAAGAATCATAAACTTTCATTAGTGTTTAACTGAGAGAATCACAATATAATATATTTGCTCTTTTCAAAAAATTAAGGGAAAATTTGCTTGATTCTAAAGTTAAAGGGAGAATTGTATGATGGAGAGATAAACACCTTGGGGAGCTTCCTTGAACAATTAATATAACATATAGAAACACACTTTAACCCAAAAGGCCTAAGCCCAATGGGTATGTGCTCAATTATGTTATATTAACTACTCATTCTTCTCATCTTTATTCAATGTGGGACTTCACTCACATGTGTAACCCAACAATCTCCCCCTCACGTGTGAGTCTCTGCCACTCTGTGGGTTTCAAGACTTCTCTGTGGGCCATGAATAAGTCCTACTTACTCCCCCTTGCCTAATGGGCTTTTTTCACTTCATCAGCGCGTCATCCATGGGTCTCTTGTACGCCATCCATGAGAACCACGTGTCAACCCCGCATGCACATCCATGGGAACTCCGCACGTCCATGTCTATGGGAACCTCGCACCTCATCATTGTTTAGCACCATTTGCAATATTCCTTTGTTGGGCTTTTCTTTTCTCCAGGATTTTTGTGTGTGGGCCATTAAGGCTTTCTCTGTCCTCGCTGGGTAGGGACCATGAACACTTCACTACCTTTGCCGCACACCACCATGGGCTCTGATACCACTTGATGGGGAGATAAACACCTTGGGAAGCTTCCTTGAACAATTAATATAACATATAGAAACACACTTTAACCCAAAAGGCCTAAGCCCAATGGGTATGTGCTCAATTATGTTATATTAACTACTCATTCTTCTCATCTTTATTCAATGTGGGACTTCACTCACACGTGTAACCCAACATTGTAAACTACCCCAAATATAAAGGATGAAAAGTGTTTTTATCATAAGTTTTATTTATTTATTTATTTATTTTTGTGTAAAACTATGTTTTTTTTTACTTAAAATGGTGTGTAAAGGAAAAAAAAAAATACAAAAAGTCAACTCAAAAAAATTGTATGTGAAACAGTGAATTTTGGCTTAACAACGTTGACTAAACCAATAAAAAATTTCTAGAAACACAACCAAATGGCACAATATTTTCATAATATCTTTATAATTTTGTAATATTTTTTTTTTGACTTATAAAGAATTGATAGCTCAGCAATTTTGAAAATATTATGAAGACAACAAGATGTCTTAAAATTTTCACAAAAGAAATGTTATGTTCACGACATTTTCATAACAAATTATAAGTAGTAGGTTGTTATTGGTGGGCAAAATAGTACTTTCATTAGCAAGTTTAAATTAAAACCAATAACAATTTACTACTTATGGTTTGTTATGAAAGTGTTGTGAAAAATGTTGTGAATGTAGCACTTTTTTTGCACAATGACTTTATTTTTAGTTGTGGTTGGTTCCAATATGATATTTTATTATTTTATTTTGACCTATAAGAAATTAACACATTTTTTTCAAAAGAAAAAAGAAAAAAGAAATTAACACCTCAACAATTGTGAAAATATTGTGCCAATTTGTTATGTTAATATTTTATTATTTTGTGAAATATTGCGAATTGAACAAACCAAAGATAATGCAGCAAAACTACTGTAACTTTACGCATTCAAAAAAAAAAAAAAAGTTGCCAATGAAACAATGCAAGTTGAACAAACCAAAAATACTGTATCTTCAAGCCATTCACTCTTTTTATATATAGAAAATATAATATAAAACAACAAAAACAAAAAAAATTGGTGTACTTGAGAAGAAAAAAAATTCATCTCACCAGATTGACCAAATGCCTTGAATAAGTATAAAAAGTTTTTTAATAGCATTAGAATGAGTTCAAGAACTTGACTAAACCAAAACACTATTCCTAAGCCTACCATCTCTTTTTATATAGTTAATAGAAATTTTTTGGAGAATCCATCCAAAGGAGTTCTATTGAATAAACATAAAAACTAGCAAAGGAAACATCACGAAATACATATAAGGAGCTACATTGTCTGTAATTTCTTTCAGTCACACCTGCAGTAGTTCATCCAAATTTTTTGCTTTTTTGGCTAAAGCACGGCGTTGCTATTGACTTTTACATAAGGAGCTAACTCTTTTTTTCTTTTTCTTTTCAAGGGCATGAGGAGCTACTTGATGATATTGTTTTGGGGGAATATCTATAGCAGTTTGACTTTGAAGCATATTAATTACATTTAGGAGAAAGAATAGTTTGACTTTGGGACATACTAATTACATTAAGGGAAAATAATAGTTTATGGAGGATTATAGTGTTATTTAAAGATGGAAAGTTACTAGATAATAAATCTTACATCTCACTCAAAGAAAAAAGAAAAAAGAAAAAGAAAAAACTCTTACTTTTATTACTATTAATTAGTATTCAACCAAGGTATTTTGATGAAAGTTACTATTTGTGAAGTACTTGTTTTGACATAATATAAGTCAACGTCTTTTGGGCCAAGCATGCACCTTTTGTCAATGTTTCATTTACTCAGCAGTTTTCGCCCTCATATAAGTTTTATGATATGGTATAACGTATACGTTTTATGATTTTAGCAATACTCACATACTAAACTGTTTTTCATTTTGGAGTCCTACCTGGGTTATTCTGATTTTTGACTTGAATCATGACATTTTTCGAATTAGTTTGGTAACCTAGACTTGTTTTAAACACATGTGCTAGCAACACAATATATGTTTAGCTTTAGTTCAGAAATATTCATTTGTAGTTTAAACTTGGTTAGCTGTGGAGATTGATGCTATTTATGGCTATTCATGGGATTATAATATATGATCATCTATTAGTCACAAGTGTAATTAGACCGTGCCAACAGGGGTTTAAATAAGTTGGCAATATCTTATATCTGCTCATGGAGAAAGTATCTTATACACCGGGTGTGTATAAGATTTTTGCTCACTCACGGGATCAATCCGCCGGCCACATGGCCACATGTTAACCATGTTCCATTTGATTTTATGCATACATATGAATATTTATAATTTACTCTATTTGTTATTTATAGAATATTTTGTTAGACTATATTTTTAACTAGTCTTTTTTTTTAAGAAGGTTCTAACTAGTCATTTGAGATAAATAAATTTGTTTGTTATTACTTTATATGATTGTCGGGGACGTTTTGTGACAAGGGCAAAAATGCGAAAATGACCCAAATCTTCCCTTGGGTTCTTTAGAAGTGTTTATTTGTGGAGAATCAAGCCCAAAATTCACAATGCATAAAAAACAAAGGCTAATGATGTTTTGACAAGGGGGAATCAAAATGCTAATAACAAAAAGTATAAAAAACATAACAGGTTTGAAACTTCGACCCACAGTCACCGAGAAGAGGAAATTGAGAGAGGTTGTGAGAAAGAGAGGGAAGGTTCCCCTGTATCCATATTTTCACCCCTAAGGTTCGGAATTGTGAGAATGTTTCCTGACTCAATGGGTTTTTGCTCTCAAGTTTCAGCTATATGGGGAAAATGTGGTTCAACAGGTTTAAAAATTTGACCCATAGTCACCGAGAAGAGGAAATTGAGAGAGGTTGTGAGGAAGAGAGGGAAGGTTCTCCTGTACCCATATTTCCACTCCTAAGGTTCGGATTTGTGAGATTGTTAACCGGTTAAATGGGTTTTTGCTCTGAAGTTTCAGGTCTTTAGGTAAAACGTGGCTAGTTGTTTTTTAGTTGAAGAAAGACTCTTGTATTGAGCTTGGGGTCTTGCTCTCAGAGTAAAACATTCTCCTTTGTTTTGAATCTGATTGTGGAATTTATATTGACTTTGGGGTGCTCTAAGTGACTGGTTTTTGGTCAATAGAGAAGGTTTTGGACCCCAAGGTGTTAAGCAAGTAGTAATTTTCAGGTTTGCTTTTGTTTGGATAAAAGGAATGATTACTTTTATCATCATTAAGAGAAATGCTTGACTAAACCCTCATTGGCTCCTCATTTTCAGTTGTTTCAAACCATTGGGAGACTCAACTAGATGAGAGCTAGCAGTTGGAGTTAGCCAATGAGAGCCAACCATTTATAAAGGAAAAAAAAAAGGTTCGAACAGAAACTTTGGCCCACAGTTACCCAGAGCATAAAAGCTATTTTGGGGTGAAAATTTTGGATACAAGACCTCTTTCATAAGCCTGAGGTGTTATTAGTGTCCCTTACCCACTTGGTAGCATGCATGGGCTGGGCTCATGCAAAAGGTCCGAAAGGAACTGACACATACCTTTCAAACCACACTTCCTCAATTTCCCCCATAAGTCACATGGGCTTGGGCCATGCTTAAAAGAATAAAATAAAATATAATATATGAATTGAGACCATAAGGAAGTCAGGCTTGGTCGAATCGGACTTGTAAAAAATGTGTCGCAAAAATGAATATCAACAATGATTTACCTATTGGTATGGTATCTATCCACATTTTCTTTGATGGAATATACATAACTTAGGCCTTTCTTGTTTGACACTATGCATTGTTACTAATTGGGCTTTTGAGCTCAACCTCAAACTTAAGGGTCTGTTTAGAATCTGTTTATTTTTGCTAAAACTGAAATTTTTTTGTTAAAAGTATTGTAGGTAAAGGTAAAAAGTTAACTGAAATAATACAGTGAGATCCATGAATAGTACCAAAAAGTCCAATGGAACCCATAAATAGTAGCAAAAATAAACTGAATAGTAAAATAAGTTGACAAAATTAATCATGCTAAACGGACACTAAGTCCAAAGAACCGGCTCTATCAAAATTCCAAAGTCTTCCTTGTCCTTCTAAAGAATGACGGCTTTATTACCTATGTCCCATATTTCATCTTATACCCTGACCCATTTAATATTTGGAGTTGTTTCTTTTTAATTATTAAATATAACTAAAAATAATAATATTTAGTGTACAAAATTCCTATTTTTAGGATGTCTACCATCTTTTATTTTGTTTTTAAAATGATTTTTTTATTACTTTCTTAACTAATCTCACTTATTTTTTTTTGAAGAAGTTGTCTCATTTTGTTTTACGGTAGATTCCCAAAATTCTACTTGTAAATTCGTGGAATCCCTTGTGGATTCAAGGGTTTTTTTTTTTTTTTTTCCTTGAAACAAACATATTTTGTTTTTGTGACTTTAAACCTATGTTAGTTGGTATCATAACTTTGTTCTTACCTTGGTTTGATGGCTAATGAACATTCTAGTAGTTGTTCCATGATTGATAGGTTGAAGTACAAGTTATTTTAGGGAAAACATTTCTTCAAGTTCAACGGTAGCAAGTATTATGTGAGCTATAGCAAGCAATCACTACGATTCTTACTAGAAAACCCTTCCATGGCAACACCAGTTAGCCTATTTAAGGGCGCATTGTTAAGTTTAATAAAATTTCATTTTTTTTATGGAATAATGTGTAAGTTGGATTTCATTGATTGAATATTTGATTTGGAGGAATATTTCATTAAGAGATATATGTCTAATGAGTTGGCCATTGATGTATCCGAATATGAGATGGTAGAGTGTGTCAAGGTAAGCATCAAATTCGTTCTCGGCAAAGAATGAAAAAAAAAATTGTTGGTTGATTTTTTTTCACAATTATTATGACATAATACATTATACAATTGTTGATTATAGATTATATAAATTCAGACGAAAGAGGATTTTGTCAAAAATATCATGACCCATCCACATAATCAAGATTATTATCCGATGAATTATTATAATCAGTATCAAGTTCGAGCTTCATCTATCTTTCCTTAAATCCTCCACAATGAAAAAAGATGAATGGGATAGGCCTATGGGCATCACCAATCTAAGCCCATGATTCACCTTTGGGCCTGTAATTTAGACTACAACCCACTCCATTATCTTATATGAACATGACCCATTGAACCAGTCCAGAAATCTCACCCAAAAAAAAATAAAAGTTTACAGAACCCCGTTTCTCCAAAGAAATGGGAAGTCTAGGCTAATGAAGCAAGACTAGTCAGAGCTGTCTCCCATAATCAACGCCCAAATAATGCAAAGTCTCCGTCCAGATTCCAGAAAACATTGACTATGACTCCATGAGGCTTCTTCATAGGACTCAAAAATTTTAAAAATAAAATAAAATAAAAATCAAGTGCTTATTCATTTTAAATAAATTCCACTTCTTTGAGGTAACACCAACCAACTTCAAGACTTTTCAAAACTGGTTAATTTGGTCGTTAAAAGTTAAAACTAGCTTAATTGATCTCTAAATAGTTAGTTATTTTTTCTCGGTTATTTTAGAGACTAAATTAATTAATTTCAAAAAGTTTTAAATCTGTTGGCATTAGTCTAAACTTAAAAGATGTATATGAAATTTACCTTATTTGTTTTTATCACTCATCCAACGGCTAAAATCACCCCATTAGTCACCTGGTCGTTGGTCCGACCCCTTTGATTAACTCAACTGCTCCTCTTAAAGCTCCAAAGACCCGGCACTATCAAGAATTCCAAAGTCTTCCCCTATCCCTCTAGAGAGTGACGGCTATACCTAAGCTGTTTATACTGTATATCTTTTTTTCTTTTATATATAAAATTTAATATATGGTGTTTTTTTTTTTTTTTTTAATTTGAAAATTTTCATTTTGATCCATTAAATTTAATTAAAGGTAATATTTAGTGTACAAAATTCCTATTTTTGCAATGTCTACCAACTTTGATTTAAGAAAAAAAAAATTATGTTCTATAACTTTCTTGACTAATTTTACCTTTCTTTATCCTAAGAAAAAGACTAATTTCAATTTGTTTTAATTAAAAGATAGAAAGACTAATCTCAATGTTAAGTGCCAGCAAAACATCATCAATTCTTTCTTAGTCTCTTCAATCGTTTGTTAACACACAATGTTTAAAAATTAATAACATATATTAATATATAAAAAAAATATAATTTTTTTTAAAATCAATTATTTTTTCCTTTTCTATAAAAAATTTCTAAAATTACTTTCTAAGAAATACCTTGAAATTATCACTTAAAAAAATCCAAAAAAATTCTTCATTTTCTCCTTTGTCTTAATTGCTAAAAAAATTGCTAAAATTGCTATTTTGTATCAAAAAAATTGCTAAAATATAAAAGTGCTGACGCCTAACGGTATGAAAAACAGAATGAGATTAAAAAAAATGAAGATTTTCAAACTTGACCAAAATAAAAACAAAAAATGTACACACATTTTTTAACACAGCACCTTAATTCAGATCTCTCTCTTGAGTCTTAACACCCAATGACCCAAACTTCATAGACCCAAAGCAGAACACAACACAACTCCAAACTCCACCATGGCCGATCACCAACACCATCTCATCCAAAACCACCACCACCACCACCGTCCTAACCGCATCTCCCTCCCCCAACGCTCCACCGCCGCCGCCGCCGCCAATCCCAACACACCCACCACTTCAAGACTCTACCCTGTCTACCCATTCACTCCATCATCTTCATCTTCATCTTCAACCCCATCAAAAAACCGCCTCTCCTCTCTCCCTTCCTTCACCTCCAATTCCAAACCCACCACAAAATCTTCCCTTTCCTTTCTCTTCCTCCTCCTCCTCTTCTCCCTCCGCTCCCTCTATTCCCTCCTCCCTTTCCTCCGCTCTTCCCCTCCTTCTTTCTCTCTCTTCCCTTTCACTTTCCTCGTTTCCCTCCTCTCTTTCCTCCTCACCCTCGCTTTCTCTCTCCTCCCATCCAGTCCTTCCTCTCTCAAAAACCCATTTCACCCTAAACCCCAAAACCAAATCCTTCTCTCTCTTTCCTCCATTTCCCACTCTCAGCTCAGAGCCTTGTTCTTCAAGTCTATTCTTTTGGCCGTGGTTTTTCTTCTCCGATTCCAAGCGCTTCGATATTGCGGCACTGCCGCATTGATTCTAGCTGAATTGTCTGGCAATGTGACTGCCCGGTTCGCTTTCGAATCGAGGGATCAGAATTTCGGCGGTGGGTTTGGTCAGAATCGGATTTCTAAGGTTCGTGGATTCTTGGCTTTGTTTTTCGGGTTGTTTTTGTTGGCTGTGAGTTGGGATCGGATTGAATGCTTTCCATTGTCTGCTTATTCTGTTGAAAAATTTGATGTTTCGGTGTTTCCTAGAGACAATTGTGTGAGGTTTTGGCCTATGTTGTTACCGTTTGTTTCTGGGTTTTTGGGTTGCTATGATCGTGTTTCGATGAATTCCGGGACAATTAGGCAACTGGGTCAGAAAAGGGTTAGGCTGATTTCATTGTTTTTCACTACAATTGTGCTTTTTGTGCCTGCTGTTATTAGCGTAGTTGTGTTTGAAGCTGAGGGAGATAGTGTTTCCTTTGGGAATTTGATTTGGCCTTTGGCAAACACTGTAGTTTTTGGTGTGCTTTTGAGTGAGAATTATAGTGATGAGAAGTTGGCGAGTTCTAAGGATTTTCGGAGAGAGTTTTTGGTTACATTTCTGTGTACTCTTGTTTTAGAGCTGTTTTATTTTGCTGAGCTTTCGCTTTGGGGATTGTTGCTTTGTGGTTTGTTGCTCTATGTAGCTGTTAGGGAGTTGGATCCTGTTTATTTGAATTATCTTGAATTGGGGATGGAGTCGCCAGAGTCCTTTTCTACCTCGATTATGAAGCCTATACGGCATATTTTGAGTGAGAGGAAGTCACGGAAGATTGCACTTTTCCTTTTGATCAACACAGGGTACATGGTTGTGGAATTCGTTGCCGGGTTCATGAGCAATAGTCTTGGGTTGATATCTGATGCATGTCACATGTTGTTTGATTGTGCTGCTCTGGCAATTGGGCTATATGCTTCATATATTTCACGTTTGCCTGCAAACAATCAGTATAACTATGGACGTGGGAGATTTGAGGTTCTTTCAGGATATGTTAATGCTGTTTTCCTGGTTCTGGTTGGAGCACTAATAGTTCTAGAGTCGTTTGAGAGGATTTTGGATCCTCAGGAGATATCAACTAATAGTCTGTTAACTGTATCAATTGGAGGGCTTGTGGTAAATGTGGTTGGTTTGATTTTCTTTCATGAGGAGCACCATCATGCCCATGGTGGATGCTCACAATCTCATCCTCACTCCCATTCCCACGCCCACACCCACCATCATGATCAACATTCTCATGACCATACTGGACATCATCATGAAGATCATGGAAATCATCATGAATGTATCACTGTTTCCCTTGAATGCCATGAAAAATCATGCTCTGACCACGGTGACCATCATGAACACCACAGCTGTAATACTCATGGCGGTGCTGACAGTTGTAAAGACCACATTAGTGGGGGACACGGTCACCACCATGACCATGCTCACCAGCATGATCACCATGACCATGCTCACCAACATGACCACCATCACCATGATCACCAACATCATCACCATCAAGCTGATGATGACCATGTCCCTGATGTCCACCACCATCATCATCACTCTGATGGCCATAATGTGGCAGACTCTCATGGTCAAGGAGCAGGTTCCCAAGCTCATGCCAACTCAACAAAACTTTCATCTGGTAGAGATCAACCACAAAAACACCACCATCATCATATTGACCACAACATGGAAGGAATATTCCTGCATGTTCTAGCAGACACCATGGGAAGTGTTGGAGTTGTTATATCAACCCTTTTAATTAAGTACAAGGGATGGCTCGTTGCTGATCCTGCATGCTCAATATTTATTTCAGTCTTGATTGTAGCTTCAGTTATCCCATTACTCAGAAACTCTGCAGAAGTTTTGCTCCAAAGAGTTCCTAGAATGCATGAGCAGGAGTTGAAAGAAGCTTTAAATGATGTTATGAAGATAAGGGGAATATGTGGTATACAAAATTTTCACGTGTGGAGCTTTACAAACACAGATGTTGTGGGGACACTAAATCTTCACATCTCAGCAGAAACTGACAAGGCTTCTACAAAGGCACATGTTTCTCGGATATTAAATGATGCGGGAATCAAGGATTTGACGTTGCAGGTGGAATGTGTTGGATAATCAGTGTGGTAACTTTTGACCTAGTATTCATCATTTGTCGAGAGCATTATACAAGTAGCCCATTTCTTGAGAAGTGAATGTGATCAACATCCTACAAAGATGCTGTTGGCTTGTAGAGAAGTGTGGATCCTCAGTGATGCCCTTAATCTTGGTTCTTGGAAAATAATATATATATTCCAAGGAGTTGAGACAAAATGGCCTGGGTTTTGTAAGCATTATCAACAGATTCATGATGGCTGCTCATAAGATCAGCATGCTTCTTTCCAACAACTCGTTATGGATGATGGATTTTGTATTTTATCAGTTGGTAACATTCTAACAGTCACAAGTTTTGCTTATATGATAATGCGGTCATGAAATTCTGCACACATGTAAATAAATAAGCAAAGGCTGCTGGATTACTTGGGTATTCAACTTTTTTGCTAGAATAGGTATACTTATTTGGTTCATGTCCATGGGCCATTGGATCTTACTGTTCTACTGATGTTGTAATTGTGACACACCTGTTTTCTTGCATTACTTGTTCTTGAAACACACTGAGGTGGAATATATCATTGAACAATTTTGATTATACATGGTGGATAATCATTCTATATCAGTTGTATAACATTTATCTTGATAGTACTCACTACTCACTACATTTTTCGACATTTCTTCTTCTTTCTCCATCCATATCAAAATTAGGCATTGAGGAGAAAAATTTTGTCCTGCCAAGATATTCTGAATAAATTAAAACAAATACATATAGCATACTTGAGATCCGAAATGAAGGCTATGATTGTGAACATCTGAGTAAGACTAATTTAGAATGAATTATAACTTGTAATATTATATTGCTGCCTTGCAATTTTGCAGCCCTTGCTTCAGGTTTTGCAGAGAATGTATGAGACTGAAATTTTATGGCAAGTGAGGCCTATCAACTCTTTTTGTTTATGATTTGTATTTTCCGCACCCATGACATAATTTTATATTTTGCTTGGTCTGGGTTCCACAAGGTCGCACCCCATTAAGCAGTTTGGTTAGATCAAACATGTTCTTATATGTTGTACTTTCGATTTTCCAATTGAAATCGATCATATGGTTAATACAATGTGATTTTTTTAATGAAAATTAAATTTTATTGGTCAATACAATCAAGTAGTTGAAATCAATTGGGAAGGTTACCACTTTTAAGAAATTGTACTTAAATTTTATCTTCTTGAGAAATAGGAATCCTTTTCTTGGGCTTACTTGGAAGTTGGGTCTGAATTTGGGCAGTACGTGGTATGGCCGGGCTGGGCTGGGCTTCATATCTACATCTAATTGCCCAACTTTTTAGTTTTTAGTTTTTACCACCATAACCAAAAGCATGTAAGACGTGAACATATCTTAACATTATTGCAAAAAAGTATCAACATTTCATACAGTGGCATTTGGAGTTTCCTTTGATGAAATAAAGTAAGTTATGGTCCCCTCCTTTTAACTTTTAAGAACTCAAAATATGACAACGACCCACAATAATAATGAACTCTTGTTGCTTATTAGACTATTAGTTAGTCCCTGTGAAGCCAACAAAAAAAAAACATGCATAGTGAGTCCACTTGCTGAGTTATTGTGTAGCTTGCCATCATGGCCATCCAAATCCCTTCACGCCAGCTCTTCATCGATGGTGAATGGAGAGAACCTGTTCTCAAAAAACGGATTCCGATCATTAACCCTGCCACAGAAAAGATTGTTGGTATGTGCTAATTCTTTCTCTTTTGTAATTCATTCTACTTTTCTTTTTTTCTTTTTCTTTTTTTGTTGAACAGATTTTTTCACTGATCTTTTTTCTTCTTACTGTTAAGTCTGTAAGGCATGTTAATGTTCTGTTGCCTCATTACTTTGCAAATGAGATTGAGTCTTTATTGTGAAAGATGTAAATGATCACATGTACTATGGATAACCTTCTGGTAACCTTTTACTTGAAACAGGAAAGTGTGTACTTGAGCTGATTGTGTGTTTCTTCAAACCACATGAATATTTTTGCTAGAAGATCTTTCTTAATGCATGACCATGAATAGTGAAATCAGATTAATTTCTTAGTTCTTTTTTTATTTCAATCATCTAATATCGTGTTTTCATTAGGGGATATACCGGCAGCCACTGCTGAAGATGTGGAGATTGCAGTGGATGCCGCCCGCAGGGCTTTCTCTAGGAATGGAGGGAAAGATTGGGCTTCTACTTCTGGGGCTTTTCGTGCCAAGTTTCTTCGTGCTATTGCTTCCATGGTATTTGATAGCTTTTGTTTTCCATATGGAAAAACATGGCCTTTCTTCTGGAAATTCCTTTTACCATTATAGTTGCACAATCATCTTTGTCAGATGAAATTGGACAGGATTGAAGCCAACTTGTGTTGTTCAAGAGTCTCATGCTTTACATAAATTGTAACAACTGACATTGTTACATAAGTCCTCCACTTTACCACTTAAATTATTCCTTTGATAACTGTCTAATTAGTTATAATCTGGGAATTTTCTATATGTTAAAGGTTTCACAAACCTCTCTGTTGAGTCCCTATATTATATGCTGCAGTGAAAATGAAAATTGAATTCAAATTTCTCTTCAACATGTCGTGCACATGTACATATACTTATAATCCTAACTTTAGTAAACAGGGTTGGTGTGTATGATTGTATGTTGTTGGCAAACCTCTTAGAAGTCATACAGGTTCATATTTTCCACATGATCATCTACAAATCTGGTTTGCATGGGAAGTTTAGGGATCAACCCATTGCCACAAACAAGGCCAAAGTTAGGAGCTTGAGAAATCTCCTTTTTCTTTCAAGTATGAAAAGCTATGGATAGATTCAGGCCAAAAGAAACTACAAATATATATGCTGTTTCCGACTTCTGTATGGTTGCAGTGCTATTGATACTTCAGTCCCATTACAGAAGTTCAGAAAGATGTTTGAGTTTTGAAATTCCTTTTCTCTTTCTTATAGATTTCATGACTTGCTCTCTCCTTTGGATACAGGTATTGGAAAGGAAGTCTGAACTTGCACTACTAGAAGTTGTTGATACTGGGAAGCCCTTAGTTGAAACAGCATCTGATATGGTATATCAATAAGAGTGATCTTGGGCCAAGCTTTATGTGCCTTTTTTCTTTCTCCCTTTAATTGGCTACTTCATGTCATTAGGATGGTGTTGCTTCGTGTTTCAATTACTATGCAGAACTGGCAGAAGCTTTTGATGCGAAGCAGAAAGCTCCTATCTCCATACCGGTGCAATCATTCAAAAGTTATGTCCTTAAGGAGCCCATTGGTGTCATTGCACTAATTACTCCTTGGTATATGTTATTATGTTATCCTTGTTCCTCTATATAGGTTCCTTTTTGATACCTTCTTATGCTACAATTGAACTTAAATATATTAATTAAGAAACGAGGGGGAAAAAGGAAGGAAAAACAAGAAAAGAAAAGAAAAACTGGTATTAATATTCAATTGCATTCCATTATTGTTTCATATAAAATTCTGGACCAAGACTAATTACTAAAGCTATTATGATTTGTTTCTCCTTTACATACAATGAATTGGGTTGAACTGTTACTGTTGTGTCCTCATTATGGTTCACTTATCTGCTAAGTTTTTGTAGTGTTAATTAGACAATAAATTTTCAATGGTGAAAATTACATATGCAGCCATTTACCTTTGTGGATTTGTCATTTTGCATCCTCTCAAATTATGTAGCGATATTAAGTAACTATTAATACAATATAAAATTAGTTAGTGATCTTCTATGCATGTGTGTAATGTGTATAGGTGGGTGGGTGTGCTAACAGAGGATTTTGCCCACAAGTAATTATTATCCAATCCTTCCTATATTATGTAAAAATAATTTGACAAGTAAGGTTTATGTGTATATTGTGAGCTTTCTTGTTTATATGATAATAGGTGCATGAACACTTTTAATATTTTTACACAAGAAGCATTTAGTTCCAGTACTCCACTAATATGACTATCAATAGGCAATAGTATTTTAAAGAGGAAATTACAATTTACATGCCCTGGTTTGACTTTATCAAAATTTAGCTCACAAAATTTCATTGACCCCCCTTAGATTTGAATAGAATTGAAATAAATAGTGCTCCATCCAAAAACCCCTTAAAGATTTCATTTTAATCCAAACTTTAAGTAGTCAAAATATAACAAGTAAAAGGTTTTGTGGAACTAAATTGTGATAGGGCCAAACCATGTGGGGGTAAGTTGTAATTGAAAGTTTATTAACAAAATTCAAAATCTGTTAATTGGACGAACGCTAACTATTTCATTTTAATCCAAAGTTTAGGGGGTCAAATGTAGCAATGAAAAGTTTGTGAACTAAATTGTGATAGAACCAAAACACAGGGGAGGTAAATTGTATTTTTTTTCCCCCTATTTTAAAAGTAATATCTTTGATACTTCTTACGCTAGTCATTAACCATCCGGCTCAACACTTTTTATCTATTCACCGGTAATTTTAACCCTAATTGAACTCTGACATGGCATATGCCTTTCCAGTCCAAGTACTTCATAATTTCTGTATAATGATGAATTTTTGTGGTGATTGTTATTTTGATAACCTTCATGGATCCCCATGAAAAGATATTGACTTTCATGAACTACGGCTGATTTTTATTTTTTGTGTTGAAGGAACTACCCCCTTTTGATGGCTGCTTGGAAGATTGCTCCTGCTCTGGCTGCTGGCTGTACTGCTATACTGAAGCCATCTGAATTGGCATCTATGTGAGAAAATTATCTTGTGTTTTCATAAATCTTGCTTCTGTGACCTCTTTTTGTCTACTGACCCAAAAACCAAAAAATACTTTCTTCTTGTTCCTCCTAATTTTATTTGCAGGACTTGTTTGGAGTTGGCTGAAATTTGCAGACAAGTAGATATTCCTCCTGGTGTCCTTAACATAGTGACTGGGTTAGGATCAGAAGCTGGTGCCCCTCTGGCATCTCATCCCCATGTAGACAAGGTCCTGCTGTCACATAGTCATTTCATCTATTCCAAACTTAATGAAATCTTACCATTGCACACCCCACATCATTGATCATATTTGTAGCACCTTTTATTTTGTATTTCTACCAAAATTGTGATATTAAGTTACATTAATTCTTAAACAGATAGCATTCACAGGAAGTACAGCAACAGGTATCAAGGTCATGACTGCTGCAGCTCAAATGGTTAAGGTATTTTTTTAAAAATTTTGTTAAAAAGTTGTGTTCATTCTCTTGCAGTTTCACTTATGTTATTTTATGTTGGTTGAGTGGCAGCCTATTTCATTAGAGCTTGGTGGAAAGAGTCCAATTATCGTGTTTGAGGATGGAGACCTTAACAATGGTTAGCGAGCTAATAAAAATTCTGACCATTTATACTTATTTATAAGATTTGGGAAAGTTCTTAGCATATAGCAACTGCTCCTTGTATTTGATATTTTGGGCTCTAAAGTGTTGTTGCCCAAGCATACTGCCATCATGAAATTGCAGCATTTTCTAATGTTGATATTTGCCTATATATATACCCTTTCTGTCACTTGAACAGCTGCAGAGTGGACTATTTACGGCTGCTTTAAGACAAATGGTCAAATTTGCAGTGCGACATCACGTCTCATTGTTCATGTGAGTATGAGAAGCTGACTCTATAATTTTTTTTTTTATATATATACTTCCCTTCTATCAAAGACCATTTACCAATTATTTAAAATTTGAAGCACAAGAAAAGATTCACTGACAAAGGTCATGCTTACCTAACTTGGAAGTTTTGAGTTACTTGGAGTGTGGAATTCGAGACTAGGCATAAAAAATTGAAAAGTCTCAAAAGTAGGACATATGCTGATTTTGCCAATCTTTAATGTCTGTCAAATGTCGTATTTTTAAAATTAATGAATAAAATCCATTTAATAAATTATAGGAATGGTAATATAACTAATTTTGAGAGGAGCACCACAAAAATGTACCTATCTGAGTCTTCAAGAACCCTTTTTTCCTTTTGCTGAATTAGTCTTCAAGTACTTTGGTACTTGAAAATTTAAAATACAATTACTTCTCATAAAGTTTAAGCGGGCCTATAAACTTATCAAAAAAAATGTTTAAGTGGGCCTATATTGCATATATAAGTTTTAGATGATTATGTTCTTCTGCCTTATGTTCTCTGGCTTAAGGTCTTTGGGTGCTATTGACTAATCAGATAGACGTGTGCCTGTGCTGTGGCCTGGGATGGTATGTGGATTATGGAACTGGCTTCTGAGAGATAAAATTCTATATATTCTTTTAGTGTTCAAGGGGTAGTAACTCATATCACAGGAGGAAACTTTGTGCAGACACAACTTATTAGGAGTATGGGCTTACGGTCCACACCTTAAAGTACTTATTTTGGTCTGAAAAGGCACCTGTTTTGACACCAAACCATGAACAAATTTGCCTATGGCCTCTGGGCACGTCAGAACTGCATGAGTACACCAGGGTGGAGCACGGTCCAAAGTTGGAAGAGATTATGATAGTGGATTTATAAAAATAATAATAATAATTATTATTATTATTATTTGGCATGTCCAAGAATGTATATGTATTGCTCATGGTGGTCTAGAAGAATCTTTCCTGGAAGAATCATGGTTATGGTGTATAACTGTAAAAAGTATGGACAATCACATAGTGTTATGAATCTCTTTTAGGCGGTAAGTTGTCTAGGATTTAGCTATACTTCAAGGGAGCTAGGCCTCCAAGAAAGAGGGGGAAACTAGAGAATTTGATGGTAGAAGCATAGAATCAATCTTATTTCATCAATGAATTCTTTACAAGCCAGGTAATGACCTTTATATAAGTGTAATCGACCCTTGGGAATATCAATTCAACTAACTGATTTCAACAACCTAACCAACTAATGACAGCTCACTAATTAACTGCCAACTAATCTAACTAATCACTGAGTTATACACCACATGCTTAAATACAATAGGTCACATGCCTATTTACAATCAGCACATGCCAGATCAATAAGGCTGATTCTCCCAGCTTGGCAACTACTGCACTCACTTCACTGATGCACACTACTTCACTGATGTACCTAGGCTAGGCTGTTGCATAATTGACTTGTTGGCATACTAACACTGCTCTGCTGCAATCAGCAATACTGCCGCTATATTAACTTGGCTACTGCAGTACATATTAGCATACAACACAGCATCAACACACTTTCTAAAGCAACACATAGCCAAGGCAGATATGGTTTTAACTTATTGGATTATGTTGCATTAGTTTACATCCTCTAGGGTGGACTCATGCATGAGGCTATTCTCTTGTAAAGAATTCCTGTTATTTATTTACTGATTATCTAACAGGATTTATGCCTGGCACATGCTTGCACATTTTTCAAATCTAGCCACTGGAAAATGGCTGGCTATATTCATAAGTCAGGTCTAAGTATTTTCTGATATGTTTGCAAAGATATTAATCTGGGTTGATATTCGTCTTTCTTGCCCCTTACCAGGAGTAAAATTGCCTCTCCTCATCATGGTTTTTGCATATTAGTGTTGTGAGTAAAAAAGGAAAACTTGGATATTTTCTTTTAGTTGCCTTTCTCAAGTTCTTCCTTGGTAAGTATCAATAATATAAATAACCTTCCAACATGTCAGGAAAGCATTGCAGCAGATTTCTTAGTAAAACTTATTGATTGGAGTAAGAACATCAAAATTTCTGATCCCCTGGAAGATGGTTGCAGGCTTGGTGCTATTATCAGTAAAGGGCAGGTATGATTGCCTTTTTTTTGTGTGGGGGGGGGGGGGGGGGGGGGTTTGTGTTTGGAGAGGGGGGTGGGGGAATGATTATTATGACTTCTTTTCGATTTAGTTTAGTCACTCTTTTACATTTAAAACATCTTAGGTAAAAAGAACATTAAACCAAATTCTGCAATTTGGCTTCATGTCTATGCCCCATCCTGACCCTGTGGCCCACACAGGCAGATAGGTGGCACCCTTGTACTCCTGTACAACATCAATCTGCATTGGTATTCAAATTGATAGCTCATGAGTTTTTCATTTAAAGCACTGGTCATAATTCTTGTTTAACTCATGTAAGGATTCTTGTCACTTGAACAAACTTAACTAACTATTGAAAGTAATAGACTGTGTAGCCTCACATTCACAGCTCGTCTTTGCCTACAAAGACACTCCAAAAAGGTCATATCTAAATTAGCACAGTTACTAAGAAATGAACTCTCTCATCTCTCTTTCTCAAACATTCTCAAAAATGAAATTTGTTCTCCATTTTTCTTTAGTACGAGAAGGTAATGAATTTCATTTCAACTGCTAAAAACGAAGGTGCAACCATTCTCTATGGAGGTGCCCGCCCTCAGGTAAGAACATTTTCTTTTGTCAATTGTCAATATATGGACTATGCCGTCATCTCATTTGTGTTTTTAATTGAATTTTATGGGGGAAAATGACAGCATTTGAGGAAAGGATTTTTCATTGAACCAACCATCATAACAGATGTTAGCACCTCCATGCAAATATGGAGGGAGGAGGTGTTCGGTCCTGTTTTATGTGTTAAAACATTTTCTACTGAACATGAAGCCATTGAACTAGCAAATGACACCGAGTGAGTCACTAGTTACCTTCACTGATTTGTCCTAATATTTTGAATTTTGCTTCGCAGCCAACAGTTTGGTAATGTCTCTGCTCTTGATCTTTCACAGTTATGGTTTAGGTGCTGCTGTAATTTCAAAAGATCTGGAAAGGTGTGAGCGCTTGACCAAGGTAAGAACATTGGAGTTTCTTAATGCTGCTTGTCCATATATAGATGGAGCATAGATTCTGTTAACTAACCCAGGAAAGCAATTCACATTCTTGCCATGCATTGCAGCCTCAAAAGTACTTTGATTATTTTCTACTTATTTTAATTTTCTTTCTCAAGCTTTGAATGGAGTAGTGCATTTTTTGCCCTCCATAATACGAATAACAAACTCACGAGAAGGTGAAAGTAGAGTTTGCTGCTGTAACCCTTGTATACATATGACACAGAGAAAGCTTTCTTCATATAGCATCTCAAGATGAAGCAAATCTACATCATGTGATTATCAAAAAAAAAAAAATCTGCATCGTGTGTCTCATAAATAACTATGTTTCATTCTATGTACTACAGGCTCTTCAGGCAGGGACTGTGTGGATTAACTGTTCACAGCCCTGCTTTGATCAAACCGCATGGGGAGGCAACAAGCGTAGTGGTATTGGGCGTGAATTAGGAGAATGGTATGACAAGGATTATCATTTTTAATTTTTTATTAGTAATCTAGATGATACTAATTAAAATTATTCTTCTATCGCCTTTACTGCATTTGCAGGGGTCTGGACAGCTACTTGAGTATAAAGCAAGTTACACATTACATTTCTAATGAGCCATGGGGGTGGTATTCTCCTCCTCAAAGTAGTGAAGAACTTGAAAGAAGCCAAAAGCAAAACTAGTGTAAGAAAAAAGAAAAAGAAAAAGATGTGCTCTACAAATAAAGCGCATTTTATAACTTGTTAGGAAAAAGTTACGAGTTTTGCCTACGTAAGAGATGTCATGTTTCTACAATTTGAAGCTGTAAAACAATTGCTGAAATGCCTAGTAAATATGAATATTGATATGTGAGACACAAAGACAAAACTAAATTGAAAAAGAAAAGCTTCAAGCTCTTTTTCCTTTAAGCAGCTTAATTTGGGATTTAATATTTCAACCCATCCTGTTTATCAACTTTTTTCGTGCATGCTTAATCTGTACAAATACCTTAAATTAGCAGGAGTTTGTTTGAGCCGATACAGTGGTTGATTAATTACTTTTTAAGTAGCTCTATTTTTGGATGCCAAAACAATCTACTTTCTAACAAAACTCAAGTAGCCTTATGGGAGTATCTAGTCAGATATAGCACATTGGTTGATTAACATATATGATAAATCGCACTATAATTAATTTGGCTAAAATATCATTTTCATCCTTAACTTTCACAATGTTATAATTCCGTGTGTACATTGTTAAGACAACGTTATAACTTCTAATTCCTGTACATTCATGACATAGCATACTCAAAATGTATAGCATCCATGATTATCCATACAATCATAAAAAACAATAAGTCATTGCCAATACATTACAAAGTTCGTAACTAATATTGCCTACACAAAATAGATAGTATTTTAGTCATCTTGTCCCCCATTATTGATGTTAAGATATGTGTAACAAAAAATATATATAGATTAGACAAACTACATCCTTTCTTGGAGGAATTTCTTTTCCTCTTCCATTATTATCTTGTATGATTTATTTATTTATTTTTTTTTTTTGAGAAACATTCTGATGATATCTATTTGAATAAAAAAGAGCCACCAGGTCTAACATTGATTATAGCCAATAAATGTTCAGGTTTAATATTTTCATCATTTATGAATAAATCCTTGGAAGTTCATGTGATATTAATATATTATTAACAAAACTCAAAGAAACCAGTAAATTCAACATCATATTAAACAATTGTCGCATCTTCCAAAAAGTTAAAAACTGAAAATAAATAACACTCCAGTTTGTTTTATATAATGATCTATTCGCACCTTAAATTAAAAATCTCTGCACATTTTGTGTCCCAGCTATTAAATGGATGGCAGATTTTGTTCCAAGTTCATTAATTTTATTAGAAAACATATAACCAAGCCAATACCAATAACAATAATAGTATAAGTAACAACTCAATAATAGGAAAAAATTTGCTGAAGAGAATAAAAAAGGTGTTGGATTTTCATCTCACAAAAGAAACTGTACAAGTAGTCTGTACAAGAGGACTACTTAAGAGCCACAACAGTTGGCAGTACTATGAAACCATCAAAAAGAACAAAGGGAAAATGAAGAGCAGCAAACAATTATAAGTCCTGCACGTCCAAAAATGATTGTTCAAATTCAATAGCTAAAATTGCATGGGAGGTGAACCAGAAGTTGTCCTAACTAGTCATCAGGGAGAGAGAGAGGTTCCACATTGTAAGACAGATGTGAAAAATACCAGAATGGATCAAATATGGAATCATTTGGCATATGGTTTACCGAGAAAGACATATAATCTCTTTTATCCAAGAAGTGTATCTGCGATTGCTGCTTCTAAGTTCGTATATGCAATTAGAAGGTTGTTGGATACCTGTCAATCCGGTTAGGTCGCAAGATCCTAAGCCCATTGAAGGACCCAAAAACAGTGCGTGATCCGCAATATTCACCACCATCTTCCATTGCAAGTGCACAAAATTTAGCTCGTAAACTTTATGTTCCATGAATGGTAATGAAGATACAACCATCATCAGGCGTTGTCCATCAGAAACTAAACGCTGAACTCCACTATTTATATCCGTATATGGATCATGTCCTACGTTTAGCAGGGTCACATTAAGATGAGGACTCAGATGTACTACTCCAATATCAGCCTCACTATAGTTAAAACATATATCTTACCCTTGAAGACAACTGCATCTCGAATCCTCCAATCCATGTTGCCAAAAAATAGCATCCGACGATAAGAAAAAGAGCAAGTGGAGGTTGATGCCATGAACTCTTTCTCGTACCTTTTAGCAAATAACCTCCATCTTCTACAGACACAGCTTATGTGGATATAGTCTACAGTACTTAATGATGACTTTTTGGTAATCTTATTAAGCAATTCCTTAGGAAGGTCTGACCATGTCTTTATCTTTTTCTTCTTCGTTTCACGCCCTACCAATTCCATTAATCCTACCTTTGCACAAATAGAAAACATTGATTAGATTTCTGGTTTTGGATTCATAACACTATGTTGTTATTTTTAATGCAGGTTTCCCCATTATTGTGCCTGCAAGACATTTGCACTTAGTAATATATTAAGCTATATATATGTGGGGGCAACATCGATCAATCAGTTTTGAGTGTTTTCTGTAACTTATTTATAAGTGCAAAGTCACACACATATACAGATACTTAAAACAAGCTTTATGGTGCAAGACATGATAAAATCGATTATTGAGTTGCAATTTTTTTTTTCTATTCCAAAAGAAACATATCCAAAGTATATAGAAAGACTACTAACTGCATTGTAACGCACAACTACAGAAAATTTTCACAATAAACGCAGGATGTATCTACTCATTCAAACATTTCTTGAAACATATACTCAAACAACTTTCTCATGCATGCACGGCTTCTACTATATATCCACGTAGGTATAAAAACCCATATTCATTTAATGGCAGAAAGAAACATAAATAAATATCGTATAACTTTCTTGAAGATCAAATCCATTTGGTTGCCAAAACTTATATATTTCTTGAAATTGAAAGATTAATCCATAAACTTAAATCTAAATTAGTTCATTATTTGGAACACAAGAAAAGCAAAACTTACCAGCTCAAAAGCCTTGAAAGGGTCTGTTTGGATACAGCTTATTTCTGAAAATTGAAAACTAAAAACACTGTAACAAAATAATTTTTAAATGTATGAATAGTACTGTGTGACCTAGTTTTAAAAAAAAATTTGCTGAAATCCATACTTATAGGTTTCGTGAACAGTATACGAGACCCACACAAAAAACGCAAATGCGTTGCTATCCAAACTTATGCAAACAGTGTAAGAACCGGGTGCGTTCTAAGGGGAAATGAAAGAGAATTTACTCAAGTCAAGAAACTCTCTTGGAGAGAGAGAGAGAGAGAGAGAGAGCTATATCTTATTTCATGAAATGCTATTGATTACAATTACAAGTATTTATATCTGTAAGGCTTATTGGCCAACATAACTCATTAATTGTCCTTTCTTGTAATTTAAACTAAGTTAGATATATCTTGCTAAGGTGATTACTTCATTTATCTTGTAGATATTAGAACTAAATCAAATATTGTAAAATTAAGCGTGTATCTAATGTTATATTATTTAAAATTATAACTTACAAGATAATTTATAAGCGGTTAGATTCAAGGAAACAAAATTAATTGTAAAATAAACTCTCTTAATTCAAAGTTAAAAAGAGGAGAATCTTGTTCGAAAGAAAGACAAAGCCAACCAGCATTTTAGCACCTATTAAGCAATGTTAGAACAAGATTCTCCTCTTTTTATATACGCCAAATCGATCATTGTGTAAGATTTTTTGTCACTTGATTTAAGACTATTTATTAGTTACATAGTTGACATGCAACAGAAACATAGACGGACCACCCAAAAAAAACTGTTCATAGTTTGGTTTATAATTATCACAGAATTTCGAAGTAGATGCAGTTCTTTTAATCACAGAGTAATCCTTATAGTTATAACAAATCAAGAAGAGTCAAGTTAGATGTTAGTTCTTTCTCAAAAAAAAAAAAAAGTTAGATATTAGTTATAAGATTGCAAGGGTGGACCCAAGTTAGTTTAAATGACAAGAAAGGACAATTAGTGAGTTGATTCGGCCAATAAGAGCCTTACAGATATAAATACTTGTAATTGTAATCAATAGCATTTCATGAAATAAGATATAACTCTCTCACTTTTCTCTCTGGAATTCTCTCTTTTTTCCTTTTCTCTTCAAGAGAGTTTCTTGACTTAAGTAAATTCTCTTTCATTTCTTCTTAGAACGCAGCCGGTTCTTTTACTGTTTCAAGGCTTCTGGACTGGTATGTTTTGCTTTTCTTGTGTTCCAAATATTAACTAAGTTAGATTTAAGTTTATGGATTCTTTGAATTTCAAGAAATATATACGTTTTGGCAACCAAATGGATTTGATCTTCAAGAAAGATATACGATATTTATGCGTGTTTGTTCCTTTCTGCCATCAAATGAATATGGGTTTTTATACCTACGTGGATATAGTAGAAGCCGTGCATGGATGAGAAAGTTGTTTGTGTATATGTTTCAAGAAATGTTTGAATGAATAGATATATCCTATCTTTATTTTGAAAATTTTCTGTAGTTGTGCGTTACAATGCAGTTAGTAGTAGTAGTAGTAACTCCTCCTATATACCTTGGATAAGTTTCTTTAGGAATAGAAAATAAAAATTACACCTCAATAATCAATATTATCATAACTTGCACCATAGAGCATGTTTTAAGTATCTGCATATGTGTGTAACTTTTCACTTAAAAATAAGTCACAGAAAACACTCAAGCTGATTGATGTTGCCTCCACATATATATAGCTTAATATGTTATTAAGTGTAAATGTCTTGCATGCACAAGCATGTGATAATGGAGAAAAACCTGCATTAAAAATAACAGCATAGTGTTATGAATCCAAAACCATAAATCTAATCTATATTTTCTATTTGTGCAAAGGTAGGATTGGAATTGGTAGAGCCTGGAATGAAGAAGATAAAGATGGAGGGATGGTCAGACCTTCCTCACGAATTGCTTTATGAGATTACCAAGAAGTCACTGAGTGTTATAGACTATCTCATCTTAGGCTCTGTCTGTAGAGGATGGAAGTCATTTGCTGAAGAGTACAAGAAAGAGTTTATGGCATCCCAACCTCCACTTGCTCTCTTCTTCTCGTCGAAGGCTATTTCTTTCTATAGCATCTTTGATCAAAGGTTGTACAAGGTATTACTGCCCAGCCCTATAAGCAACCAAAACAGATGTTTTGGGTTCACCTGTGGGTACTTGGTGTTTCTAAACAAGAAGAATAGGAGGGAAGATTCTCAACTTTGGCTGCTGCATCCTTTCACAAGACATGAACTTCGTTTCCGTGAACCTCCAAAACCTTATAATCGTGTCATCCTAGCTTCTGTAGCTACTCCTGTGCCAGAGTTTTTGCTCGTAGCCTTTTGCCAATTCCTGCCATGTTTCCAAGTTTGTAGATCCACACAGACCAATTGGACTCAATTTGATTTTAACAACATTCCTTTTCCTTGGAGGATTCGAGATGCAATTGTGTTCAAGGGTATGATATATGTTTTAACTAGTGAGGCTGAAATTGGAGTACTACATCTGAGTCCTCATCTTCATGTGACCCTGCTAAACGTAGGACATGGTCCACATATGGATATGAATCGTGGAGTTCAGTGCTTAGTTTCTGATGAACAGCACCTGATGATGGTTGTATCTTCATTAGCATCCATCCAACATACAGTTTACGAGCTAAATTTTGTGCACATGGAATGGATGATGATGGTGAATTTTGCAGATCAATCACTGTTTTTGGGTCGTTCAATGGGCTCAGGATTTTGCAACATAACCAGATGGGAAGGTAGGCAACAACCTTCTAATTGCATATACGAACTTGGAAGCCGCAATCGCAGATACATTGTAAGTTTCCTGGTTGGTAGACATCATATGTTTTCCCAGGGAAACCATATGCCTAATGATTCCCTATTTGATCCATTCTGGTATTTCCCACATCTAACTTACAATGTGGATTCTGTGTGTCTCTCTGATGACTAGTTAGGAGAACTTCTGGTTCACTTCTCATGCAATTTTAGCTATTGAACAATCATTTGGACATGCAGGTCTTATAATTGTTTGCTGCTCTTCATTTTCGATTTTCCCTTAGTTCTTTTGGATGGTTTCAAACTGCCAACTGTTGTGGCTCTTAAGAAGTCCTCTTGTACAGTACACAGAGTACAGATTACATGTGCAGTTTCTTTTGTGAGATGAAAATCCAACACCATTTTTATCCTCTTCAGCAATTTTTTTCCCATAATATTGTTACTTCTACTATTATTAATGTTATTGGTATTGGCTTGGTTATATGTTTTATAATAAAATTAATGAACTTGGAACAAAATCTACCATCCATTTAATAGCTGGGACACACATAAAATGTGAGCAGAGAACCAAAATGTGCAGGGATTTTTAATTTAAGGTGCGAATAGATCATTACAATGGAGACCTTCCTTTTTTTTTTTTTTACTTTCTGGAAAGTGAGTGTGACAATTGTTTAATATCTATGATGGCACCTTAATTTTTGCCTGTGTGGTGTGGTGGCATGAGCTGATGGTAGAGAGAAATACATGGTAAATGGCATATTAAATGCTTCTTCCTTCACTGTCAGTCGCTGAAACTAAACTATATATACTCAAAGTATTAATGGAACCAAAATAAACAAAATTTCTAGTATCAATGGGCGAAATTTAATCCCTTCTTGCACCACTTTCATCATTATTCATTGCCACCACGGCTGTGGTGTGGTGGCCATCTCACTAGTTCTAACTACTTTATTATGGCAAGGATAATAGATTCAAGCTAATGCAAACATAAATTCTTTATCCCACTTTTATGTTTCATTTTTATTCTTTACCAACCATGGTATGTTGTGAGTTTGAATTTTTTTTTTTTCCCCATTTTAAACCTTAATTATTTTATCAGAAAAATTAAACGAATGCATTGCAAGTTGTGATTGAGAAAGAGTATAAAGTGAAACATAAAAAATAATATTGTGGTGAGCTTCTAGAAAAGTAATATTGTTCAAATTATAGTTTTCCATTTTAAATTGCATGTTGTTATAAAAAAGTTTAGTTTCTTTAATATCACTAAATAGTGCTAAAAGGCTGCCTTTCTCTTTCTCAAACAAGATCATTTTTATTTCATTTTAAATTAAGAGAATCTACTTTACAATTAAAATTTTGCTGCAACCTGGATATAACGGTGTATAAATTGTCGACACTATATACAAGTTTAAATTTGCAATATTAAATTTAGTTTTAACTTTTAATCTCTTCAAGATTAATAGATAAAGTACACCTTAAGAGCACTGGCATTAGGAGTGTAAACACTCCTAGTTTCTATTTTACAACCCAAGACACTTAAAACCCACTCCATCAGGGTTTATAAACTTAAAAAACTTTGCAACCTATGAATAGTAAAGGTTGCATAGAGGTTGTAAAGAAAAAAAAAATAATCTTGTTATTGTGTCTGAAGAGAAAAAAAGAGTGGGAGGAGAGTACTTTTTATTATTTTATTAGGTGATTTATATTATTTTATTAGGTAATTTATATTATTTTATTAGGTTGTATGTAAAAATAAAAATTGGGATGTAGGGTGAGTTGTAAAATAAATTGGTAAAATAAATAAAGTGGAGTTTGAAGACCTGAACCTACCATCATTGAAAGTTGGATTCACTATGACACCAATAGTTCCCATAGATAGCGCCAATTGTAAGGACCAGATTTGAATTCCTAGTCCAAGATACGAATGGACTTAGGCCCAAAACGCCCCAAAACAATGAATTTGTAAAGAACGAGTTAGAAAACTGAGTTTTAGTTAATCAAACAACAAGTTAGGTAGGCTTGATGACAAAAGAATGAAAATAAACAAATTTAAACTGAAGAAAAATGTTATCGGCAAAGTCCGAGGAGATTGATTCTTATATAATGCTTTTAAGTATGGTTACAAGTCTGGTTCTAGATTGTTATAGTGTTTCTTTCTTGATTTCTCGATCCCTCTTCCTTCCAAGGGTCTCTTATATTATATATCTCCCTCTTAATGATCTTGGTCTTCCATTTGTTGATCATCCAAGCCACTACTTGAGTGTTTGTCCTATCGAACACCCTCTTTAACTCTCTCTGAGTTGGGATAGCCAAGACAGCACTATTCAGGAGTCTTCTCTACATAAATGCAACCAGAAAGTTAGCTGCAGAACATTTAATGCGATAGCAGTAGCTTTTCCTTAGATATTTCTAAGCTTCCATCCCTCTTGCCCATTACAAAAATAAGTTGTGAGCCCAAGGGAGGTTAAGCCCAATAGCCTCGCTTCAGGCACGCACAATATATATATATATATATATATATATTTATTTATTTATTTTTTTGCATCCCCATATGCTAATGCTCTAACAAGATATAATAAATCACACAAAAATAAATTAATATTTTTTTTCCTAAACTTTCATAGAAGTTTGGACAGTCCGCTACAACCACTTCATTAGATATATACCCTACCATACATTGTTCAAGAAACTCAACAAACAACCATTCAAATTGGAACTTTAATTATTCTTGTTCAAGATAATGTAATAACTCCCTGTATTACATTGTTCAAAACAATGTTATAATTCCTATTCATCCATAACATTGGTGAATCAAAATGGATAGGGGTAAAATAGTAAATTAGCCATAATTTTCAAACAATATAATTAGTTGACAATATTTTTAAACTATATTTTTTATTATCATCTCGACTATAAGAGACTCGATTTTAGCCTATTAATTGAGTCTCAATGACTCAATTTTCATGGTATAATCACCACTGATGTGGCATCTTTTTCCATGTGGCGACCCACTTGGAAATCGAGTTTCTAAGACTCGATTTATAAACCCAAAAAATCTAAAAATATTTTAAGTTTCAAGTCGCTACCGAAAGAACCTCAAGATCGCTCGGCCTCATCGGAAATCATGTATTACCAAGCCGAAATACCCAAAAAAAAAAATTCAACCAGATCAGAGAGAAGATCAGAGAGAGAGAAAGAACCAGATTGCTCGGCCTCACCGGAAATCATGTATTACCAAGCCGAAATACCCAAAAAAAAAAAAAAAATTCAACCAGATCAGAGAGAGAGAAAGAACCAGATTGCTTGCGGCCTGGGCTCGCGCTGGCCTAGGTCGCGTGGTGTAGCTAAGGTCGACGTCGGTGTTCTGTTTCTGGTTTTTTTTTTTCCTCTCTCTTTCTGTTCTAATGAGAAGATGAGAAGAAGATGCAGGATTTTAACTATTAGTAGCGTTGGCTTATAAATCGAGTTTTAGATACTCGATTTCCAAGTGTGCGCCATGTGAAAAAAAGTCACATTAGACAATGAAAATCGAGTGTCGAACACTCGATTTATAGCCCAAAATTGAGTCTAAGAGACTCAAGATACTAGTAAAAAATATAGTTTCAAAACCGTAACTACTAACTACATAGTTAGGAAAATTTGGCTAATTTACTATTTTATCCAAATGGATAGTATATCCATGATTATCCATACAACCATAAAAAATCAATAAGTCATTGTGAATATATTACAAATTAAGTTCGTAACTAAACCCACGGGTTTATTGATTTTAGATCCACAGTTTTCGAACATGGAGAGCTCGGAATAGATTACATGGACATTGGACCCACCCAAGATATAAACTATAAACTCTGCTTTCATGGAAATTTTTTTAAAAATATTTTTGATAATTATTTGCATTATTTTTTTGTTAGGAGAGGTGCTTCGGCATTAGCTCAAAGTCCCAAAAAAACAAGTGAACAACGTTCGAGAGGAAAGAACGTTGCAGGCTTGATGCTATTGTCAGTAAAGGAGAGGTGTTTAGTGTGACTCCTGTTCTTTTTTCTTTTTCTTTTTTGCTGTTTGATGTTAGCTCATCTCTCATACTCAACATCAATCTGGATTTGGTAATTTGGTTTTAAAATTGTTATCTTTGAGTTGTTCATTTAAGCCACTGGTCATAATTAATTCTTGGTTAACTCATCATGTCGGGATTCTTGTCACTTGACAAACTTAACTAGTTATTGAAAGTAATGGATTGCAACTTGTAAGCCTCACTGGCACAGTATAGTAAGGGATTCAAACCCCAGTTCTTCTCATGAGAAGAGGTGGACAATGCAACTCACAAACAATTTAACATTAATTTTAAATGAATGATTTAGGAGTAAATAGAATAACAAATAAATTAAAAACTAAGTTTGTGCTTCCATTACAAGATACCGAACCACACAGTATATCATAGAACTAGAAGTCTAGAACCATATCTACAAAACTGACATACAGAAAAACCGCTATCTCAATTCCTTTACCCAAAGTGATCACATTCTCCACGCTAGAACCATATCTACAAAACTGACATACAGAAAAACCGCTAACTCAATTCCTTTACCCAAAGTGATCACATTCTCCACGCCTAGTAACTTAGAGGGAAAGAAAAAAAAAATTATTATAGTGTAATTACCTATCAAGTTTGATAAGATCTCAAAATATATATATATATATATATATATATATATATATATATAGGACAGAACTTAAGTATAGTACCTTATATATATTTATACACTACATTAATCGTGAGTCAGTAACATTTTAGACTATTGAATAAATAAATAAAAAACATCTTATATTTCAAATATATGTTAGATAAGGGTTTTGCAGGTCGACTAGTAATTTTTAGTGATTATTCCTCCTTATTTATTGTAACTATTGAATTTCTTAAAAAATAAATAAAAATCAAATACCTAAAAATGAATCTTTATTTGTTGGCTGATATAGAAGTAACAGAAATAATCAAGTGACTTTTTTTTTAAAGCACTGCTCACTATCCAAAGTCTAAAACACCTAATTAGTACCTAATATTTAAAGGGAAAACTTAAATAATGCCTTGAAGACATTAGTTTATGACATGTTTTTAAATATAATTTATAGAAAATTAAAAAAGTAATTGAATTTTTTTATCCATTTTTATATTTATTTTGTATGAAAATGGTAGCAAAACATTCCTATAGTCTATTAAGGGTACTAGATAGCATGTCTTATATTAAAAATTAAAAGAAAATGTTTTAGCGTTTAAATCACTTGCTTGGCATCCCAGCATATACTCGGTTAAAAGATCCTCTCTTTCTGTGTCTTTCACTTTGACTCTAAAAGAACCGTTACAGTTGAGTTGATAGTCCGGTACTTGTTTTCTGCAGCACTACTACAAACTACTTTACTTTCTTCTTTCCCGCAATCACAGAACACACTTTCCAAATTCCTTTGCTTTTTATATATAAAATTTAGATACCATATTATTTACAAAGCCATTGTATGAGAAGCTAAAAGATCTAGTAGAATTTTCGAACATGGAGAGCTCGGAGGAGAAGGTGGTCGCCGTTATTATGGTGGGTGGGCCCACAAAAGGTATATAAACTCTAAACTCTGCTTCCATCGAAATTTTCTTCATTTTTTTATATAATTTTTTTGAATTTTGTATAATTATTTGATTTTTTTTTTTTGTTGTTGGGCAGGGACTAGATTTCGACCTCTTTCATTCAATACTCCTAAACCCTTATTCCCTTTGGCTGGTCAGCCAATGGTTCATCATCCAATTTCAGCTTGTAAAAGGGTTAGCTTTTTTAAAAATAAAAAATTCCCATTTCACTTTGTTTGGTTACTGAGAAAATTGTTGAAGAAAAATCCTTTCTTTATGGCATTTTGGCATTTACTAGTTGAAATAATAAATGGGATTTTCAATATTGGAGATGAGAATTATATATGTTTGTTGAATTGCTTGGTGGGATTGTTTGGTTTCTGTTGTTTTTGTTGTAGATACCAAATTTGGCCCAGATTTTTTTGATTGGATTTTATGAGGAGCGTGAATTCGCGCTATATGTGTCTTCAATATCCAATGAGTTGAAAGTACCTATGAGGTGAGTAGTGGGTGAATTTTTATTTTTTATGTTGTGTGATGGTTGTAAAATGCTTTGACAATGTTGGAATGTTGGATCACCAATGAGCATTGGCTCAAATGACACTCCTTCCTCTCATAAGGTTGGGTGGAGGATCAGGTCATGGATTCAACTAGGTGTGTGCATATCTTAAAGTGGTTTCTTGTTGATTGTGATGAATCTAGGTATTTGAAAGAGGACAAGCCACATGGTTCGGCTGGTGGGCTTTACTACTTTAGAGATATGATCATGGAAGACAGCCCGGTATGAACTCTGATCTTGTTTATCATTCCTTTTTGCAATATGTTTTTTTTTTTTTTTTTTTTGGGGGGGGGGGGGGGGGGGGGGTGTCCAAGCATGAGAAATCTAGCTTTGCTCTGTTACTTTTTAAAGGTGCTTATTTCTGTAATTAATAGAACACACGGTGAACTTGTTATATGTGTGCTTTAGTACTCATACATACATCTACTTCCTTTCTGCAGTCGCATATCTTTTTGCTGAATTGTGATGTTTGCTGCAATTTTCCACTACCCGACATGCTTGGTGAGTTTCACTCTATGTATGATGTGTGTTAAATGGCCTATGAATATAACTTTTTTTTCGGATAAATCATGTTCATGTATGACATTTATTATAATGATATATTTGTTTCTTGTTATGTACATAAGTTGTAGAAAATGTAATTGTTTCACTTGTGTTGTTCTTTTCAACAGAGGCCCATAGAAGATATGGTGGGATGGGAACAATGTTAGTAATCAAGGTTGGTAAATGCATAAATGTAGAATTATGTTACAACATCATCACCAATTGCAAATGCTCTCATTTATTTTATTCTTTTCTGGCTTCATGTGCAGGTTTCTGCTGAATCAGCAAACCAGTTTGGTGAGTTGATTGCTGATCCAATCACCAAAGAGCTGTTGCACTACACTGAGAAACCTGAGACCTTTGTATGTACAATGTGTACTTTTTGTGCACAGTGTTCTGACTTAATTGGTTTTTGATAGCCTTATTTGATTGCACAGGGTTCCTCACTTCTGGCCATGTTAAATTTGGGTTAACTATGTTCATGACATGTAGGTAAGTGATCTGATCAACTGTGGTGTCTACGTCTTTACCCCAGAGATTTTCACTGCCATTGAAGGTGTCTCCACTCACAGGGAAGATACAGGTTTGTATTTATGCATCACATCCCTAATTAGATATTGCTGTGAAT
The DNA here is from genome assembly GCA_032727855.1 of Quercus ilex subsp. ballota. Lineage (NCBI taxonomy): Eukaryota > Viridiplantae > Streptophyta > Magnoliopsida > Fagales > Fagaceae > Quercus > Quercus ilex. The sequence goes on from CM064909.1 coordinate 78,455,365, forward strand.
TTTAGATTAGCTCCAGTCTACTACAAATTTTCATCATTACAGACTACAGTATTTATGAAAAACTGTTTACTACAACTGCTTTAAACCTTTATGAAAAACTGGAGACATGTCTTGAAGCTTAAGTCAAAATGACAAATGATTATTGATGGAGATGGTGATGCATAATGTTCCTTTTTAAAACACAAACATGCATTCCAAATTAGGAGGACAATTATCGAACTTTTTTGGCTAATAGAGTGCATTACAATTTGTGGAATAGACCACAAACAGAGATCATTAGCAATAAATTTATGTCTAATCGGATGATGAGAAGTGTGAGATTAACTTGGTAATGGAATATGGTTTGTGAGCAGTCTTTAATTTCTGGAGCCCTTATGACAAGTTGCATTGTTTGATTTAAATTATTAGCTATACTAAAATAAAAGAATTATTTTTCTTGGATCAGCACAGAATATTTAGAACATGACTTAGCTGAGCATTTCAAGTACTTAATGAAATGGAGATGCTGCTTGTTGTAGTCATTAAGTTCTCACAAGATCATTTGGTGTGGAATATGCAAAACAAGTTTTCCATCCTGTTTGAATCTGACTTCTTTCTTTTTTTTATTGCAGCCAATCTACGTCATGTGTCCAGCTTTGAAGCCTTTCATTATTTGACAAGGTTTAACTTGTACTATTACTTTCATATTGAAAAGCATAATTTTAAATTGTTATGGAACTGATATTCAGAAAACCCAGTGAAAATTTTTAGTTGCACCACAACATGCATCACACATAGATGCATTGAAACATGAGTTACAGATCATATATATAATTTGATTGTTATCTAGATGTTGATCTTGCTTGCATTATAGCAAATGCAAAATGTTTCTAAGCTAGATTTTTCAATGGAAGTGCAATATAGGAACTGTATACATAATTATGCGGGTTTCCTTCTCGGGGCATGAAAGCAATATTACACTTCACATTATGAAGTACTGGAGCATTGCTGTTTGAGCTTCCATGTGTTTTTATAGAATATATTCATGACATGTATTATATTCTTTGCAAATATGTTCCCTTTTCACTGTAATTACAAATTCACTGAATTATATATGGCATTTTTTAGACAACATTTCTTTGATTCATCTGTTGATTTATGAAAGCTGCAGTTTGTTTCAGTTGTCATTTGCTGATTTTTGTTTCTCTTAACAGAACCCTTCCTAAGGATTTTGTAAGATTGGACCAAGATATTTTGTCACCACTTGCTGGAAAGAAGCAATTGTATACATATGAGACCATGGATTTCTGGGAGCAGATAAAAACTCCAGGGTACAATAATTGTGCCCATATTTTCAATCTTTTTCCCATTATTCATAACTTTGGATTACATTTCCTCATCTAAATCTGTCTTGATTACAGAATATCTTTAAAATGTTCGGCTTTGTATCTTGCCCAATTCCGATTGACTTCCCCACATCTTTTGGCTGGTGGAGATGGTACTAAAAGTGCTACAGTTATCGGTGATGTTTACGTTCATCCATCTGCAAAAGTTCATCCAACTGCAAAGGTAGTGTCACCTCATCTCCTTCCATAATCTGTATGCTAGCAGTACCCCCTATTCACTGTTCTTTAAAAATGTTATTAAAAAAAAATTTATATTGATGAGAATCAATATATGACATACCCAAACGTCCATTGGAAGTAACCCATTGAAGTACTAAGGAATCAAATGTATAACAGTATGAGCTAGAAATAAGTAGGCTTCGATAGTCAGTTTGCTCATCCATTGTGGTTCATTACCAATTGCAAATCCCAATATTTGATACTTAGCAAGTAAAACCCAATAATTTGAAAACATTTGGGGTGAATGTTCTAGGATGGTAGGAACAAACCTGGTAAACTCTTAATTTGGAGGAAATGAGAGGAGGATCAAATAGATTAATATTTGATACGTAGTTATGCCTGACACGACTAATTTTAAAGGTAGGGTTTCAATGTAATGCAAAGAAAATGGAATCATGTCCTTCAAAATTATCAAGCATTCTGGCTAACTTGACCTTGGACAAGCATTTGCATGTACACCAAGCACACAAATTCTTTAGGTGGCCTATACTGAATATTAATACTTCTTTTACTAGGCTGCAACCCAAGAATTTCCTGTCTTTGACTGCTTTGAATTTTCTATCTTTTCACATCTCTCCCCCCCACCCCCTGCCCCCCTCTTTCCCTCTCCACTTTTCCATGTGAATTTTCTGAGTTGCTTTTTTGAACAGATCGGTCCCAATGTCTCTATTTCAGCAAATGTTCATGTAGGTGCAGGTGTAAGGCTTATAGGTTGCATCGTCCTGGATGATGTTGAAATTCAGGTACAGAACTGGATATATAAACTACATGATAAATACATAATAAGCTATGGTACCTAGAAGCTGATGATGGTGTGTTTTCTTGTTCTCATACAACATTTGATAAAATGTTCCTTTCTTGACAGGAAAATGCTGTTATCATAAATTCTATTGTTGGATGGAAATCATCTCTTGGCAAATGGGCACGTGTCCAGGCAAGTGCAGTGATGCAGTTTTCATTATGTTGTATTCCCTAGGATCATTTGGGGCGTGTTTGTATAAGCTGTTGGAAAACTGTGTTTTTAAAATGATTGTTTGTAAAAAACTATGAGGAGTTGTGGTTGTAAGACAGAGTTTTGAGTTTTAAAAACGCTCTTTTAATCTCCCAAAACGCCTAACCAAATAGACCCTTAAGGAGTCACCTGATGTTAACTGAGTGAGAATAGCACCTTTTATTTTTTATTTTATAGGACAGAATTTTTCTTTAAAGGAGGGAAATTTTTTTTTGAATAAATGAAGCTTCATTTTGACCTTGGGGTCAAAGTTTACGCTTGAGGTATAATTGAAGGCTTATTGAAATAAATTAGTTTAGCAATCCAGTTAAGTTATTATATCGTGCCACTCAAGCACAAAGAAATCATCTTACTCTTGTGCTTATCAACAAACATTTCATTCCTTTGAAAGACAAAACTGCGTTACCAACATTTTTCCTAGAATTTGCAATCACCGTGGCTCTTTCTAAATCTCGAGTCTTATCTGAACCTTGTAAAATCAAATATGTTCATGTCATTCCTAGCTATTGGGGCTGACTAAAATTCAATTGACTGATTCAGGCTGATGGAGACTACAATGCAAAGCTTGGAATTACTATCCTTGGTATGCATCCTCTCTTTCTCGTTTGTGTCTTATATATTTCAAGGCTTTTGATGTTACGACAGCTGTAATTCCAATATGCTTCGCCAATGTTGACTATTAATTTATCATTTTCACAGGAGAAGCAGTGACAGTGGAAGATGAAATTGTGGTGATAAACAGCATTGTTCTGCCAAATAAGACTCTTAATGTCAGCGTACAGGAGGAGATTATCTTATGATATCGAAGATACAGAGATCCTGCAATGCCTCTTAATTTTGTTGTAATTTTATCTTTTTCTTTTTTCCTCATATGTGTTCTTACAGTGGAACTATATGATTGAGGTACAGCAACAAACTGGACCAAATATCCCGGCCATATCTATTGTAATGTTGGATAGCTGATTGCGGATTTGTAGACTTGCAATATTTTTGAATATGAATGAGATGTTTCTGATATACGAGTACTACTAGTAAATCACCTTCTAATTTTTCATATACCCCAGTGAAATCTGCTCTCAACTGAATATCCAATTTTAGTTGCCTCTAGAACAATGACATCTAAGTCAATTTGATGGCAACTGCCAACTGAAATTTCATCCGTTGGAAATTTTCACTTGAAGGAATCCATGACCATTGCATATCTTTAAAATCATTCTTTTAATTTTTTTTTTTTTTTTTTGAGTACCCTTTTCTCTATGTAAGAGAGGGGAGGGGTTGAGCATGGTTCATGGAGGCATACAAGGTTGAGCTGATGCCAATTCATGAAATTGTAGTCATTGTTTGCACTGTTGATAATGGAACTGTCTCAATTGAACAATAGACTAGAAACTCGTGGATTAAGATCCAGTGCAATACTTGAGGTACTAACTATCAGGTAGGTACTAACTATTTCATACAAGCACTCGAAATAGTTAGTAATATAATAAAACAAGGTTGCAAGAAGTAAACTCTTTATGTTTAAAATTCTGTTGTGTGGTTGGAAAAAGTACCAAACCATTTATTGAACTAAAATAATATAAAAAATATCGATACAAAAATTTATAATTGTCACACGTAATTATTATGCATTGTGTTAGTTTGTGACTAGTGGGATTAATTATTAAAATTACTATTATCGCTTGTGCTTTCTTAGTTTGTGACTAGTGGGGATTAATTATTAAATTTACTATTATCGCTTGTGCTTTCCACTTGTGGACTGAATGGTTTATTAATAATATTATCACCTACTTTGAAAAAGTATGAATGAGAATGAAGCATCGTGAACGTCCACTCGGCACAGACCAGGAAAAAATATTTGCATATCACCATATTGGCCAGTATACCTCATTTTTCCTATAAATCCAAATACTCCCTAAAAACCACAAAATAAGGATTAAAATGATATTTCATTTGACAACTTTTTAATTACCGATCATGCACAAACTGTTGTATAAATATATTAGCAATTTTGTTCCAGTAACTGATGCCCAGTGATCTTTCTCGGACTCAATAAACAAAAAAATATATTTGAGTTGGGAAAACAATAAAATTAAAAACTAGTATTACGCATTAATAAGGCAATAAAAAATAATAATATACTTTTCACACATTATTATTCAAGATATTAAACCAAAAAATGAATTTCAAACTCATTTTTTAAAAAATTTCAAAAATTAACCACTAAGAAAAATTTCAAACATATTTGAAGTTTACAGAGCTAAATATAATGCTACGTGCCAAACGTAGTACTTACAAGCAAGTCAAAAATAAGAATTTTCTATCAAGTATTTTGCAAACAATCCAGTTAATTGTACACCAAAAATATATCATGCCGATATGCTTTAGTGAACTTCCTCAGCAAGGTTAACAACCCAGTTATTCACAATGTCCCGCAACTTCTAAAAATTCTCTGCCCATCCATAGCTTTGGATTGATCAGATGTTTCAGTGAGAAAGCAGATCATTGATGATTCATCCCTAGAGATTGGCAGTGTGCTATGAAGAATCAGTCCTCACTAAGCCAGAACAATTTGCATCAGCAAAGTCAACCTATTCATTGGTGTGGCCGTAATTCCAACTTGTAAGCCTGTATTTCCATGGGAGGGATTTGCACTTGTCCTTCTTGAGCAACATCTGCAAGCTGCTCAGTGTATCCGAGCATCTCTGTGTCTTCATGCAAAAGATTCAAAGAAGTTGCTCTTGCATTCAGTACTGCAAGCCCCTTGAACATGTAGAACAGATTCACTGGCTCATCAGCAACACTGACGCACTGTGATCTGCCCTTCCGACAGTATGAAGAATCCCAATGATACCTTTGTAAGATTAGAACAAACCTAGGATCTTCAGGCGGGGTCTGAGAATATTTTGAAGGCCGAGGAGCCTTAAGGCCCACAATATGCAAGTCACATGGTAAGGGAGCAGCTAAAGGAGAGAAGGATCTTGGGAGTGGCTGCATTGATAAGTCCTGTGCCTTCTTCGCAATGAATGCATGTAATGGATAGTTCAAATGAGCACCAACACGATGAGAAAGAAGAGAGGGGCTCAAGGGAAAAGGATTGGAAACCGAGCTTACAGTGGTGGAAACGTTGGATTCCACAAGGATGTGGAAGACTACATTCACAGGACGATTATCCATCACTCCTTGCCCAAGACCACGTCCATCGTCTCTTACCAATCGGCGGTCAAGCATAATCTCTAACCATCCCTCTTTAAGGCTTGCCACACCTAACGACTGTCGAGTATGCACAGAAAACCGCTGACCATTGGATGCTTGCATGAATGCAAGAGAAGGCATAGGGTAGTAATTTCCCTGCAGTGGGATCTTGTCGTAGGTTTCTCTCCGGCTCATCTGAAAGCCATTTAGATCAGAGTAAAAGATCCTTTTGTTATCAATATCTGTCTTGTATCTAACTATTAATTCCCTGTCATTAAAATCATTACCAAGAAGCTCAACATGATATTCCTTCTCAATGAGAAACTCCTGTATAGTGTTATCTCCATTATATATACGGGTGCTATGGGAGATGGGGGATTTCTCCCATGCTGTCCTTGGATAGGAGTACACTTCCTGCATCAGATGGCCCTCAGTGATCACCATCTGCCCACCAGCTTCAATAATAGGCTGTGAGTCACCATCAGGTTTAAATAGGTAAGCCCCACCGTTACTAGAGTACATACCAATTTCTTCACCCACAAAATTTTGGGAGCCATCTTTAAAGCTTATTTTCTGTAACAAGCCATGATTGACATCAAAGGTAAGTGTCTGATGCTTGTTCTGGATATCAGCCACATCACCTTCTGCTTTTGAGCAAGCATATGGAATGGGACAAGTTAATGAATTAGACTCAGAGTAAAGTTTTAGTCTTGCTGGTTTTGCCTTCTCACACCCACCAAAGCCATTAGCAATGTAATATGTTTGCAACCCCAGGGCAGGAACAGAAACTTTCCAGTGGACACGATGCTTCCCAGTAAAAATCTTGTTTTTGTCATTCTGCAATTCAGGAGAAATTTGGCTTTGAATGCATGTCCAGTTTGAGTCCAAAACAGCAACATCCGGCCTGTTAACTATAACCATCACAATCTCTTCTCTTGTTTGCTCTGAAGGATTAAAAAAGACCACTGAATGATGAGTTCCTTCACGGGCACTGATTGCCTTATGCACTGGCTGGACATCATATTTGGATCTCACCTGTTCTGACTCAAACTGAGAAGGGTTCTGATCCAATTTGTCATGGCGGATACCAAGCAGACCTTCTATGGCTTTAGACATAAAAATCTGCAAATCCTGCAAAGAAGCATGCATCCGATTCCCATAGTCCTGAACCACATGATCCTTAGCAGTACCAGTGACACCATCATGATGCTGGAAAAGAGCTAAGTTTCTTCTTGCAGCTGTCAACTTGTGGGAAAACCCCATGGGCAGCCTTTCACATTGCGATCTATGGCAATACCCAAGCAATAAAGCCATCATCATTTCTGTGGCACGCAGTGTTTGCTCTAGTACCCGATCAACAGCCTTGAAGAAAGGCCTTGAAACGTAATAGCCACTCCAATAGTCCTGTTGCCTATCAGAATAAGTAAAGAAGTCACCTGATAAAGAAGGAAAACCTTCAAGCTGACCAGACCCAGCCTCACCAGGACGGGAATAATTTACTCTATCAGCCTCCTCGCGCAGGGTTTGAAAGTAGTCTTCTAGAGTACCAAAATTTGCCTCCGCATTTAAACTTGGATTAGAATTGATATAATCAAATAACAATTGGTAATTCCTAAACTGAGCTTCTGCTTCATCAGTGCTGACATAACGGAAATCGTCTCCAAGAGGAACAAGAAGTGTATTTGTCCGGTATAGAGTTGATTTCTTCCTGTATTGATCTAGTAATAATAGTGCCCTCTCCTGAACATTATCCTGATCGGTCTCTACTGGATGCTGTCCCCAGGGGCAAAGTTCATACCCAAAGTTATTTGATCTAGCAAAGTCAAATTGACAACAAATAGCAGGCTCCGGCCCACAAGTATGTGGAATATCATATGAATAGAAGGGCATCATATGGACAAAAATATCAGTAGATTCTTCAGCATCCCAGCTCTGGCGCCATATGTATTCCAGATTCTTATGCAGCGAGAGTTCCTTCTTCAGCTCATAATGGGTCCTCTGGATAAGCATGTTCTCAAAACCCATGCGACGGAGAAGATATGCCATGGTAGGTGAGTAACCAAATGGATCTATTGCCCAAGAATTTTTAGGAATTACTCCTATTGTCTCATTCAACCACCTATTCCCCTCTGTAATCTGATACATGAATTGCAGAGTCAGATCAGCAACTCAAAATGGGATAAGAATTCAATAAACATTTCTGAATACAATAGTACCAGAAACACAGAGCTAGCCAATTCCTTGACCATGAATATAAACTCTTTGAAACAAAAATGGCTATTTCCCAGCATGCAAAAGCTATGCATATGTGATGAATATATATATATATACACAGTATTCAATTTTCAACAAAGAGCCAGAATAACCAAACACATAGCAGCATAGACTGTACCAAATAATGCTACAAAAACATAACAATGCCCAAAACTAAAATGGCACTTAGTCACCAGATTCACCACCCTCACATATAAATTGACTCCAAGATGTCAAAATGTTCCAGATGACATATCCCAGAAAAGAGAAATATAAAGAGTGATCTAGGATGGATTGGGGAATCTAACAATCGCGTGCTTGTGATAGGTTTAAGGTAAGGAGAATTTGTAAATGTAGGGTTTAGATCTTTAAAAGGAAGGGTTTTGCAATTCTTTAGGTTACGCCGTTACAATGCATTCACCATCATGAGCATGCAGTAATCTATCTATTTAAAAAATTCCGTTACTTAAAAAAAAAAAAAAAAAAAAAAAAAAGGTTAGGATTCAAGAATAACCAAGGTTTCTATAGGGAAGGAGAAAGATTTAATTTAGAGCCGTAAAAGAGGTGAGAAGAAACTGATATAAAATCTGTCCACAAGATGTAAACAATAACCGTGAACTGTAGCATAAATAGTGCCAATGAACGGCAATAGTAGCAATGTTAAAAGAGAAGAGAGAGAGAGAATAGAGAAAGGAAGTAAGAAAAACATACTAAAGCCATCGTGCCACAATACTTAAAACACTTAATTCTTCTGTTGATCAAATTTCTACCATATGGGTAAGCCCAAAATCTAAAACCCAAGGCCCACAACCAGGACTCATAATGGATGATTACTAAATTATGAAAATAACATTAACTCTCTAGAAGGGGAAAAAAACTACTAAATCAAACATTAATAACCTGATTAACTACCACAGACACTTCTTATTGGGTGTTCCCTTAATCTTAGGCCTCCAAAATGGACTTTTTCCTCTAGCCATGCAATGGTTGCACCATTAAAGAAACTCATAAAATATAAACTTGTAACATCATAACACAATAATTAAACACACAAGATTATCACAAAAAAATTAACACTAGTCCAACAAGCCCAACATCAGGTGGTTAATAAATAAAAATCACAACATAGATTTGCATATGCCCTGAACTATGAGAGTATTTAACTCCATTGAGTGTCACATGAAGAATGCTCAATGAAAAATCCATACAATTGTAACAATAATAAAAGAAAATAGGAAAAGGCTTTCAGTTTACCTGCTCAATAATGGCAAAATAATGTGAATTGGCCTGCATCAAGAAAGAATGCCATGCAAAGTCAAGATTCCTGTTCATTAGAAAAGTATCTATTCCAAATTAACAATTTGGAGGGAAAAAGTTAATAGAAAGGATGATTTTAGATATAATCTTAGCCACGATTTATGAATGCTAAGGGTTTTAACTCACAACTGGCCTTATTTTAGTTCAGATAAAAGCCCATGAATATAAATTACCTCATCATTCATTACCCAGCCACCTCCAACAATTTCAAGTTGCCCATTCTTTACTAAATTGATAAATGAGTCTCTTTTGGTCTCAGAGGAATCCTTCCACCATCTCTCCAAATAAGACATCTCTTCCCATATAAATTTGCGCCGAGGATCCTGCACATCAGAAGTCCACAGAATCTTACTAAACCTCATAATTAATATACTCTAAATTTTTTTTTTAATAAGTAATATACTCTAAAATAAATAAAAACATAAGCTTAGTTTCCTTTCTTTTTAAAAAAAAAAATGAATTCATCAAAAACAAAACAGAGTACAAATAGGTATACCAAAAGATTTCAAAGCCAAGCTTACTTTCTTTTTCCATAATATTAGTATCAATCAAGTATGTTACCAACAAAATTAATTTGTTGTGGAATGGTCCCTTATCATTTTATAAATCTATTTAAAAGTCATCAGAGCCTAAGATGTCCCCCCACATAACAACCTCTTCTTCTAACCTTGGTTTCTATATAGAAAAATTCAAACCCAAAAAGTAAAACCGTTTACATGTTAAACCTCTTTGTTTTAGCAACAAGTTCATCAATCACCTCCCAAAAAACAAACCATCATAAACAAATTTCAATCACAAACCAAGTCAAAAATCAACCCAAAAAAAAAAGAAATCAAAAACTTTTAAAACCCACCATTTGATTCAACAATCCCAATACAATTCAACCCTCCCCCCCCCCCCCCCCCCCCCCAAAACAAAAAAAAAAAAATCATAATAATCAAAACCCAGCTCACCATTCGACTCATCATTTCCACTAATATTCAAGAAAGTCAATATAAAATTAAAAATTTTAAAATAATAATAAAAAAAATCAAAACCCACTTTACTATTTGATTCATTAATTCCAATACAAATCAACCTTCATCAATCACCTCTCGAAAAAAAAAACCATCATAAACAAATTTCAATCACAAACCAAAACATCAAAATCTTTTAAATCCACCATTTGATTCAGCAATTCTACTGCAATTCAACCCAAAAAAAAATCATAAGAATCAAAACCCACCTCACAATTTTATTCATCATTTCTACTACAATTCAAGAAAGCCAGTATAAAAATAAATTTAAAAAAAAAAAAAGAAAAAAAAGAAGAAGAAGCAAAACCCACTTTACTATTTGATTCATCAATTCCAATACAATTCAACCCAAAAGACAAAGAACACAAAAAATATGCAAAACCCAGTTCACCATTTGACTAATCAATCATTTCAACTACAATTCAACCCACAAAAAATAAAGAGAGCAAAAAAAACCCAGATTACCTTAGAAAGTGTATTAACAATGGTATCAAGTATATTCCTAGATTGCTTCTCATAATACTCCTCCACCGTGAGCTTCCACCCTGGATCATTATGCGAATGCGGCGCCACAATCACCTTCAACTTCTCCGAATCCCACTCATTCCCTTCATAACTCACCTTCCACCCTTGCTTCCACGCCCCACCATCCACATCCAAAAACTCTATCTTATCATACAACTCCTTCGTCGTTATATCCACCGCAGACTTCAACACAGCGTCGTTCTCGTTCGGCGCTTTCCGAGGAGCCGGCTTTCGCGTGGGCTTGAAAGAGAAGCGCGATGCGCCGAAACCGGGCCTGGACGATTTGTTGAAGTGGGAAGAGATGGGTCTCGGAACGCCGTACCGGAGGATCACGAGGAGGAAGAAGATGAGGGACACGACGAGCCCGATGGTGAAGAAGTTTGCGAAGATGAAGTCTTTGAGGGATAATCGCCTCCGGGATTTGCGGGTGAGCTTGGATTTGGGGTTGTTTGATGAGAATGGGAGGAGTGAGTGGGCCCAGCTCCCTCCTCCTCTCCTGCTGCTGAAAGCCATTTTTGATTGAACCAGATGATCAAATCAAACTGTGTTTTTTTTTTGTGTGTGTGTGTGTGTGTGTGTGTGTGTGTGTTTGTGTTTTTGTTTTGGTAATGTTTTTAATGTTTTTGGGGGATTTGTGATTTGGGATCTATGGGAAATGAAGGATGAGAGGAGAGGAGAGAGAAAACTCACTTGACTTGTGCCTAGTTTTACAGTGGAGAAGTCTTTCCCTTCTTTCTTTCATGTTTCATCATCATTTTTTTTTTCCAAAGTCAAGAGTCTCTCAAAAAATAAAACCAAAACCAAAAATTTTTTTTTAAAAGAATTTTTTAAAAAAAAGTTCAAACTTCAATGTCAAGAGAGAGAAATGGGCCACCAGATAATAGATTTTTTCAGGTTTGTGGAGCCCAATGTAATTGAAGTTTCTTGATATTTGGAGAATGTTGTCTATGCGTAATGTGTATAATTAGAATTTATGGCATTTGGGGTGTTGAACTTTTCTATATTCTTGAGGAGGACTTATAGGAGTCAAAAGTCTTTTAGATGTATTATTCAAAACTTGTTCGCAAATAGTGTAAATTAAGGGATTGTGTATTCAGCCAAAAAAAAAAAAAAAAAAAAAAAATTAAGGGATTGTGGTAGTTAGGTCAGTACAGTTATCATTGGGTTCTCTAGGTTTGTACTCTTAACTCTTTTCTTATTTTTTGAGAAAAAATTAAAAGAGACAAACTTAGAGAACCCAATTTGCCCTATTGGTTGATCTGATTTAGAGGATCACAATCAATTTTGATTAGTCGAGCGATCAATAGTAAGTCTAATTGTGCAAAAAATGTCAAATTGCCAATTGTCGACAAATTTATTCACCTATCACTCAAATAATCCGACTCGTTTAATAAATCATTCTCACTTCTCAGATCCCACCATATCTATACATTTGCCTCAGTAAAACTAAGCATTTGTCTTCGACAATGGACCCATCACCCATGTCTAACGTTAGGACAAAGAATGGAGCAATCCTTTCCATAATCATGGATTTGCTCAATCCTTAAGCCAAAGGCTTATAAGGCATGAGTGGGAGGCGTCTCTGTCCGATGTGGGATTGAGCAAAACCTTGAGGATTAAGGCTCAACGCCATTTCTAAAGAGGACAATTCCTTCTTGGGGTCTGAGACTAAGTTTGCTCCCACAAAAAGGTGCCTTTTGAGGCCGATGCCACCCGAGTGCACTACTACAGGCATGCACTAACAGTTTTTGAGACTTGCTTTAGTACACATGTGTAGTAGTGGTACACTCATCTTTAGGCCAAAGGCTTATAATGCATGAGTAGGAGACGTCTCTCCTTGATGTGGGATTGAGCAAATCCGTGCGGGTGGCATCGGTCTCCTCGGCCCATTCCCAAAGCGAACAATACCTTCTAAGGGAGAGATTCGTTCCTCCACAGGATACTTCAAATTTTTTTTTTTTTGTAAAACAAATACTTGATGATGTTGCACACTTACAATAATATATTTTATTTACTGTTTTTATTTAAAAAATAAAACCCCTAAAATATCATTTATATTTTATTAATATTTTTTCTACCAAAACATTATAAATAAGGGTAAATAAGTATATTCATAAAGATTTTAAATAGAAATATTTAATGTCCACTTTTCTTAAATCTTAAAATATAACTTTAATTTATTTTGATTCTCAAAAAAAAAAAAAAAAATTTATTTCAAACTTTTCTACTTAACAAATAAGAACCAAAGACATATGATTGGGTTAAATAATAAAAAAGCAACAAAATTTAAAAATCCTGATATCCTCCAATGGTTCAAAATTATCCAAGTTGTTATTGTGCCCAACATTTTGAAATTCAAATCTAAACTAAATTTGAAAGTTTAGGCTAACAAAATTAACTTTAAAAAAAGAACAAAAAGAAATTCATTGGTTTCTTAATTTTATACTTAATAAAGAACAATCATTAGACATTATTCGATATAAATGTATCATATGTTTATATTTAAAAAAATATAATTAAGGGGGAAAAAAGCCTATAAGCACTCACTGAAGATGTTTGAACTTTGAAGAGACCTCGCATGAATGAGAGTGCATGAGGTTTTACCCGTGGTGCTTTATTAGAGTAGTTTTACATTTAGCCTTCTATATTTACTTCTTCCCATTGTTTCCCAAACTATGAAATGATGTTTTAAATTAACCACACAACTCAAATATTTAATATGCTTTTATTACATTAAATGCTTTAAATAGATTCAATGTATAACTTTTAAGTTTTCTATTTTCTACGTAAGAATTAAGTTTAATGTAAAATTACAAGAGTCAGAATAAATGGATTGGGTCAAACAACTCAAATCTTTAATATGTTTTTATTACTTTAATGCTTTAGATAGATTTAATAAATAACTTTTCAATTTAATGCTTTATATAGATTTAATAAATAACTTTTCAATTTTATCTTTTATGCATAAGAACTAAGTTCAATGTAGAATTGCAAGAGTAAGATTCAATGGATTAGATAATATGATTATTTGTCTTTACACTTTTGTCCAATCAAGCATAAATAAGAGTTGTCCTTCAAGATAAACTTTGATGGAGTGATTTTTAAAGACAAAGCGGGAGCAAGAGTTTTGATTTGAGATGATAACTGGTTGCTCATTGTAGCATTGAGTTGCAAAGGAAGAGCAATTCAGATTTGGAGAAGGTAAATCTAGCTAAAGCTATCCAGGCTATTAATTTTTCAATTGAAATAGGTGTTACAGATATCATCTTAAAGGGAGATTTAGCATATGCCATGGACAAGCTTCGATCCAATGAGGAAGATAATTCATGACTGGGAACTATGGTAAAGACTTCAATATTAAGAATAAGTATTTTGCATGGTCATAAAAATAATTTCATATAAAAATATATAGTTTTTTATAAAATATTTTAAAATTAATTTATACTGTAGCTATGCATCGTGCAAGACATTGGCTAATTGTTCTAAGCAAGAGTGGATTCTAATTAATTTAATTGGTAAGGTTTCAAAGGATTTAAACATTGGCTACACCAAAAATCATTCGATGTCTTGACTTTATAATTAAAAATAATCATCACAAGAAAATACTATAAGTTTAAATTCATCGAAAACATTCAGGACGTTGGAGATAAAGGTGGAACTGTGGAAGTGTGGAATTTCGACGTACGGCATTTGCCTTTGTGGGCATCGCGTTTGGATGTTTGGAATGATTACTTCCGACTTCCAATATTTTAAATTTTTATGGTATTGGGGCTTAGCTATTGAGTGAGTTTGAAAACTGTATAGCTTTTTGGGTGGGTTTGATAATTATATATGTTTCTTCTTCTAATATAGCAAATGAAAACTCCCTTTTGTGCTGGACTGCTGGTAGTCTGGTACTTGTATGTGTTTGGTCATTTATTGTTCACTTATGACATTAGAATCAATTGGTCAAAAATAGTTTGTCTGAAGTATTGAATGATCTTCATACTGTAGGTTAAAACTTAAGAAAACTGTTCATAATAATCCCCCTCCCACCCTCAATTTTTTTATACATACATCAGTGCTCAGTGGGGAGGTTTGAAATTTAAGTTTGTATTAACAACATACAAAAAAAAAAATTCCATTTTTGTGATGAAAATGGTACTTCTATGTCATTGGGAGTACTATCTTTTTATTGTTTTCTACTTCAATTTGGTCACTAATGACATTACCAAATAAAATGGTCAAAAATCAACTTGTGTCTCAAGCGTTCCTGCAGCGCCAAGCTCTTTTTTCTTTCCTATATACATCCATCAACAAGGTTGTGGTGCTGATCTCACAAAAGCAGATGGTCTAACAACAATATTAATAACACCAAACTTCAGGAGGACAAAAAAAAGAAGACGACACCAGCTACCCTGTTGCAGGTAATTCTCTTCAATGATTTTTCATGAGTTACAAATAGGGGAAATGAGAAGCAAATATATATATATATATATATATATATATATATACATATATATAACACTTCAAAGAGGTAGGGGGCTCGTTGTGTGAGTCTTCACCTCAGCCTAGCGTATTGGATTGCCATGTTTCGGGAATCGGGTCTTTGATTTCTGCTTGTGCGAACACTACTATTGCATGTGAATCTCCTCTCTCAGTGCCTCTCCAGGTGGTTCCAGGCTTGGGGTCTTCGGCGGCTCCCATTGTTTTTGGGCTTCCACAGATGCTGTCAAGCAAGCCGCCAGTTTTGCCGCCACTCTACAATCAAAAGGTGGGTAGTAGCTTACCAACGAGTGACGAGGTAGGAATGGGGTCGGAGGAGGGGAATTTTGAGACTGATTTGGCAAGGTCTTCTCAGCAAGCAGAGGGATCGGAGAAGTCAGATCAGATTTTCACCAAAGTACCACAGGATTTTGGTCCTACACTTAGTGATTTTGTCGGTGATTTGAGCACAACATGGGGTAACTCCAATGATTGGATGATTGAACTTCGGGATGGGAGGAAAATAGTTATCCCGCACTCAGCATATCCTTCTCCTAATTCTGTGTCAGACCAGATTGTTTCGGAGGGTGTAGTTAATCCAGGTATGGATTCTCTTGTTAACGAGGGATAAATTAGTAGTTGGGCTTCTGAGTATGATGGTGTTGTGGGTTCTGTTGCCTCTGAGTTTGGGTCAGAGGGTGAGGCTTGGGACTCTAAGGTGGGTTTGTTGAATTGGGAACATTTAGGTGAACCACTTGAAGTGGCACCTCTGGCAGTGGATAATTCAGTGGTTATGGAGATCCCTACGGTTGAGGAGAGAGGGTGTACGGTGGATGTCGACAACTCCAAGTTGTCACTTTGGGTAACTAATAGAATAAAAGCTTTCTAGAAATCTGTTGGGACCTCACTGAAGGGGTTCAAAGAACAAGTTACAGGTTTGCTCTTAGTTTTAGAAGAGCGAAGAAAAAAGAGGATGTTAGATGTAGCCTCTCAGAGGAAGATGGTTAAGGCTGGGCATAAAGGGCATCGTGAATTAAAGAATTTATTGAGTTCTTGGGGTGAGGAGAATGAGTCAGAAAGAAGCAGGAGTGCAGTTAGGGATCGGGCTGTTGTAGTGTATCAATGAATTTAAGAATTTAAGATGGAGCCTCTCAGAGGAAGATGGTTAAGGCTGGACATAAAGGGTATCGTGAATTAAAGAATTTATTGAGTTCTTGGGGTGAGGAGAATGAGTCAGAAAGGAGTAGGAGTGCAGTTAGTGATCGGGCTGTTGTAGTGCATCAATGAATTGTTTCTTGGAATGTGAGAGGATTGAATGAGTAGGAGAAGCGGCTTCGGGTTAGCAATTTGATCTGTAAGTGGAAAGCAGATATTGTTTGTCTGCAAGAAACTAAGATGGAGTTAATTAATAGAGTTAATTAATAGGGGTGTCATTTGCAGTTTTTGGGGAGGTCAACATGTGGATTGGCTCTATTTAGGCTCTGTGAGTGCTTTAGGTGGGGTGTTATTGATGTGGGACAATAGGGTTGTGGAGAAGTTGGAGGAAGCGGTGGGTCGCTTCTCAGTCTCTTGTAAATTCAAAAATGTGGTGGATTAGTTTGTTTGGGCTTTCTCTAGTGTTTATGGGCCCAATTGTGATAGAGACAGATGTCTCTTGTGGGAGGAGTTATCTGGCGTATGTAGTTGGTGGGAAGTGCCTTCGTGTGTGGGAGGTGATTTTAATGTGGTGCGGTTTCTTTTTGAACGTTTTGGTTCTACTAATTTTACTTCAGCTATGCATAGGTTTTCAGCTTTTATTTCAGAGCTTAGCCTTATTGATCTGCCTCTGGTTGGGGCGAACTTCACTTGGTCTAATTCTAGAGAGGTTGCTTCAACTTCTAGATTGGACAGATTCCTTCTGTCAGCTAACTGAGAGGAGAAATTTCCATCTGTTTGTCAACGTCGACTATCTAGGTTGCTTTCAGATCATTTTCCTATTCTTTTGGAGGGTGGGAATCTTCTTGGAGGTAAGAAACTTTTTAGGTTCGAGAACATGTGGTTAAAAGATGAGGGCTTTTTGGAAAGGGTGTGTTCTTCGTGGGAGTCCTACCATTTCCAAGGTTCTCCTAGTTTTATTTTGGCAAACAAACTGAAGATGTTGAAATTGGATTTGAAGATGGAATGTGGAGGAGTTTGGAAATATAGGTCTTAGGGTGCAGAATTTGTGGAAGGATCTCAATGTGTTGGAAGTTATCGAGGAAAATCGTGTTCTTTCAGCAGAGGAGAGTTTGGAAAAGGATCGGATTCGTGAAGAGTTAGAAAAAACAACCTTGTTGGAAGAAATCTGCTGGAGGCAGAAATCTAAGACTCTTTTCCTTAAAGAGGGAGACAGGAACACAAAATTTTTTCACCATATTGCAAATTCTCATAGAAGAAGCAATACCATCGATAGACTTATGGTACATGGAGAGTTATCCACGCATCAAGGGATCATTGAGGGGTGCATCTCTCATTTTTATAGACAGTTAGACTCGGAGAATGAGGTACACAAACCTCTTTTGGATGAGGTTTTTTTTTCTAGCATATCTGAGGAAGATGCCAATTGGCTGGACAAACCCTTTGATGAGGATGAAGTTTTTAGAGTGGTCCATGATATCAATGGTGATAAAGTGCCAGGTCCGGATGGTTTTACAATGGCATTTTTTCAGTCTTGTTAGAGCTTGATGAAAACTGATATTATGAATGTGTTTCATAATTTTCATGCTCACGCGGTGTTTGAAAAGAGTCTCAATGCTACTTTCCTTGCTCTCATTCCTAAGAAAAATGATGTTGTGGATGTCAAAGACTTTCGACCTATTAGTTTGGTGGAAGGGTTGTACAAGATTATTGCTAAGGTGTTAGCCAATCGAATGTGAAGGGTGGTTCACGGTATTATCTCAAAATCTCAGAATGCCTTTCTGAAAGGTCGTCAGATTTTGGATTCTATCCTTATTGCTTCTGAGTGTTTAGCCAGTAGATTAAAGGCAGGGGTTCCGGGGGTGTTATGCAAACTGGATATTGAGAAAGCTTATGACCATGTGAATTGAGAGTTTCTCCTGTTTTTGTTACAGTAGTGTGGTTTTTCCGATAAGTGGAGAAGTTGGATCAGGTGTTGTATATCAACTGTTAAATTCTCCATTTTGATCAATGGTTGTCCTTCTGACTTTTTTGGGAGTTCTAGAGGACTGAGGCAAGGTGATCCTTTATCCCTTTTTCTCTTTAATATTGTCATGGAGGCTTTGAGCCGTATGTTGGACGCAGCTATTGGGGCAAGTCAGTTTTCAGGCTTCTTAGTGGGGAATGCAACTGGTTCCTTGTTGACGGTGTCTCATTTGTTGTTTGCGGACGATACTCTTGTTTTCTGTGATGCTGACAGCAATCATATAATAGTTCTGCGTGGGATTCTCTTTAGATTTGAGGAGGTGTCAGGGCTAAAAATTAATTTAGATAAATCTGAATTGGTTCCAGTTGGGGATGTGCCTAATATGCATGAGCTAGTGGAGATTTTGGGCTGTAGAGAGTCATCTCTTTCGCTGAAATATCTTGGTCTTCCGTTGGGTGCTTCCTTTAAAGATAAGATGGTTTGGAATCCTATTTTGGAGAAGATGGAGAGAAGGCTAGCTGGATGGAAGAGATTGTTTTTATCTAAGGGAGGCAAGGTTACCCTTATTAAGAGTACTCTCTCTAGCCTGCCTACTTATTTTCTTTCCCTTTTCCCTATTCCAGTTAAGGTGGCCAAGCAGATGGAGGATCTACAAAGAGACTTTCTTTGGAATGGTATCGGTGACGAACGTAAACTTCATTTAGTAAGTTGGTCGAAGGTATGGAGGCCAGTGAAGAATGGAGAGCTAGGCATTTGGTGCTTAAGAAGGTTTAACTCTGCCTTATTAGCCAAATGGTTTTGGAGTTATGGTGTGGAGAATGATGCCCTTTGGAGAAGGGTCATTGGGGTGAAGTATGGGAATGAGTGGGGTGGTTGGTGTACAAAATCTGTGTCTAGAGCATATGATGTTTGTTTGTGGAAGTCCATTAGAAGAGACTGGCTGAATTTTTCTAAGTTCCTTCGGTATGATGTGGGTGATGGTTCTCGTCTGAAGTTTTGAGATGATGTGTGGTGTAGGGATCATCCTCTTAAGGAGGCATTTCCAGATTTATATAATATTAGTAGGACAAGGGATGTTTTAGTCTCTAAGGTTATGTGCTTTGCTAATGGGAGAATTTTTTGGGACCTTCAATTTCGCCGCCTAGTGCATGATCAAGAGTCACAATCTTTGGATTTGTGTTTGGTTTTGATCTACTCCACTAAGGTGCGAGGTGTTGGTTCTGACAAACTTTGTTGGAAGCCGACCAACCGTAGGGGTTTCGTGGTGAGCGGGTATTATCACTCCCTATCCCCCTCTACCGCTATTTCCTTGCCGTTGAAAATGATGTGGCAATCGAAGGTTCCCCCCCGGGTAGCTTTTTTCTCTTGGACTGCGGCTTTAGGCAAGATTCTAACTATTGATAACCTTCGGAAGAGGCATTTTGTTGTCCTTGAGTGGTGTTTTATGTGCAAAAGGTGTGGGGAACCTGTAGATCATCTCCTCCTTCACTGTCCTTTGGCTTATGAGATGTGGAGTATGGTCTTTTACTTGTTTGGTATTTGTTGGGTGATGTTGCAAAGGGTAGTGGATTTGTTGAATTTTTGGTCATGTAACTTCAGGCGTTATCGTAATATAGTTATTTGGAGGATGGTGCCGCACCGTTTGATGTGGTGTATCTAGCGGGAATGAAATGCCAGAAGCTTTGAGGGTCGTGAACGGTCCATTCTTGAGTTTAAGTCTTTTTTCTTTTTTACTCTTCTCGAATGGTGTTTAGTTATACCATCTTTTTCTTGTTTTTCTCTTCCTGTTTTGTTTGATCATTGTAATTTGGTTTCTTGATGTTTTTGCCTGTCTAATACATTTCCTATGTACGGGGCTGTGTTCTTCTTTAATATATATTTTCCGTTACTTATCAAAAAAAAAAAAACTTCAAAGTCTTGCCTAAATGATTAATTAAGTAGGGTACATGAACAATAAGAAATCCCAACTAGTCATCAGAGAAAGCATCCACATTGCAAGATAGATTAGGAAAATACCAGAATGGAACACCTGACCAAGCACCTGTGGTAGATATTTTGCACAATGGAACATCTAAGGATTTGTGTATCATATCCATATGGTATGTTTCCATGATGGGGAAAGACCCGGGATATCTACCATCCAGGAAAGGTCCAAGATTGTATATGCAATTCATAGGTTGTTGGCTACCCCTCCATCTGGTTATGTTGCTAAATCCTGAGCTCTTATAGTCACCATTTAGAAACAATGCTTGATCTTTGAAGTTCTGCATCTTCACCCATTCCATCTTCGGAAAATTTAGCTCATAAACTTCTTTTTTGGCAATTGACACAATTCTACGAATCATGAAGAGCTGCTCATCAAAAGCAAGTAAATTTAGTTCAAAGTTGCTGCATCCAATGCTTTGTATTTCCAGCAGGGTCACATAAGGATGGGAATTCAGGTTTAGTACCCCAATTTCACCATGATCGGTTAAAACGTACATCTTACCCTTGAAGACAACTCCATCTACAAACCACCAAGGACTGTTTGTAGGACTGCCCTGAAAATTTTCAGAATTATAAACAGTCCAATTAACATCTGTGGATCTACATAATTGTAAAAATGGGGACCATCTATCAAAAGCAATGATTACATACTCCCACAAAGGCGTAGCTAAAGAAGCAAGGATGATAAAAGAATAAGGATTAGGAGGCCTAGAGAAACGGAGTTCATGTCTTGTAAAAGGATTCAGTAGCCAAATCTCAGAATCAGCTCTTTTTTTCCGGTCTTCCAAGACATAGTACCCACAAGAAAGACCGGAACATGTTTTCCCAACAAGGCTTGGCAGTATTGCCTTGTACAACCTTCGATCAAAGATGCTGTAGAAATGACAAGCTCTCTTAGCTTGTGTTGATAAGAAGACAAGAAGTGGTGGTTGGGATGCCATAAACTCTTTCCTATGAACTGCAACATACAATCTCCATCCTTTGCAGACACAGCCAAACATAAGATAGTCTATAGCACCTAGCTGATTTGCTATCAGATGAAGCAAAACCTCATGGAGCTCTGACCATGGCCTCAAAAATATCAACACCTCTATCAGGCAAAACTTACTTCAACCACCACACGTATACAGATAAATAAAACATGCTTTGAACTTTGAAGTATACATGCTTTGAACTTTGAAGTATAAGGCATTATAAAATAGATTATTATCACCGCTGCATTTTCATTTTTAGGCACAAATGCAAAAATATCACAATGAGAACAGCAAAGATATTATTCAGTCTAACAATTCTTCAAAACACATAGTACTCATACTGAGTACACAACAAAAGCAAAACTCAGCATTCAACCATTGCACCCTTTTAGCTAAGTTCTCCAGACAACAAATATTATAACATATGATTCAAAACTCTCTTTCCTACTTTTCTTTTGTTTCCTTACCGTTTCTTAGCTACCAAACAGACAGAAGGCCCATAAAATAATCTTACACTAATTTTTTTTTATATATAAAAAAAAAAAAAAATCTGGGAGAGTAAATCAGTAAAGTACCTGCTTTGATCTACTGTGTCAAACTAAGTGAACACCTTAACAGTCTGTTTGGTTGGGTGGAAAAGAGAGTGGATCGAAAATGGTGGGGAGTAAACTGAAAAGGGAACAAGAACACAGTTTTCACCTTTTTGGTTAGGTACAAATATGAGAAGAAGGGAAAGGGGAAGGGAAGAAAATGAGCATAAAAAGACTTTTTTTTACCCCTTATCCTATTATCTTTCTTTGGTCTTTTGCTTGTTTCGTCGTTTCATATTTTTTCATCTCATACTAATTTGAGTAATTTCCTCCTTCCTTTTTTTTTTTTTTTTTTTTTTTTTTTTCACATTAACACAGTTCAGGGTCAACAATATATTAATGAATATAAATAAACAACTTGCGCTTTATTCAAACTCGTGTAAAATATCATTTGTACAAAAAACTTCATTTTTTCTAGTTTAGACTGTTTAGTTATCTATGTGGAATTTAATTTGAGAACCTAAAACACCCACCTATTACCTTTTCAAAATATCCAGTTTTTTATATTTAAAATACACTATAAATAATAAAATACTATTCACCTTTTCGAAACATTGCTCTTACAAATTAAATATGGGAAACCAAGTAAATTTATAAAATCTTGAAATAAAAGTGTATGATGTCCACTTGTTTAATTTTTTTTTAAAAAAAAAACCCTTAAGTTAAGTTAATTTTTTTTCTTAATAATTAAGAACTAAAAAAGAACTAAGGTCCAATAATAATCTTCTAAAAAAAAGTCCAATAATGATGTCCTTCTCACCAAAAAAAAAAAAAAACAAAACAAAACAAAAACAAAAGGTCCTATAATGAGGCAAAAACTTAAAGGTGGTAGTTGGTATGAATGTGATGCCTTGCAATCTAGATCCCTACGAATGTAATTATTTCTATGTTTGGTTTAACTGGAAATCTAATAAGATTCCTAGGAATGTGAGATAATAATGTTTAGTTTATTCTTAAGAATCTTAAATGAATTATTTATTTTTCTCATATTGTCCTTAGATTTATAAATCCAATATCAATTTTTTTTAAAATCTTCCTCCAAATAAATAATGACAAACAAAATATAAACTATAAATGTACAATACAAAAATAACTATTTAAATTCTTGTTCTTTATGAAAAATCTTGTTAACAAAAATAAATAATTTATTTTACTTTAGCATCTAACCATAATTCTTAACCATAATTTTAAAAAGAGCTTAATCCCTAACAAAACAACCTAACATCATTCATGTCTATAAGATATTGATGATTTGTTTTATGTTTTATCTCCATTGTTTAAATAATAAGAAAAAAAGGTTAAAATTGTCAATTTGTAAAAAATATAATTTCTTTTAAGCATCTGGATATTTACTTGTTTTAAATAGAATCCACATTCCTACAAAAAGGGGGTTGAGGAGAATATTCTAAATACCTTTGACATCTGACTCTGTGGTGTAATTTGCAATCAAATATGAGAATTTTTAAACATTCTTGAGAATCCTAAAATATTACCATGTACCAAACGCCACAAGGTAAAACAATCAAAACAAAACAAAATTGATCTTTAATTTTAGCTATATTTATTTCTTATTTATCCTTTTTCTCTCGTACATGTTAATAAAAATAGTTATTCAAAATTTCAAATATAGAATTATCTAATCCAAAAAATATAAAATGGAAAATGGTTTAAAACATCTCAAAAGGGGGTTGAGGAGAATGTGAGATGTAATTATTTCTCAAGCATACACCATTTCTGGCAAATGACATATTGAAATAATAAATCCCCATATAAATTAAATGACAGATGGCAATAGGAATATGAAAAAAAAAAAAAAAAAAAAAATTAAAACTTTACATCAAAAGCTGTTCATTATTTGGGACACAACAAAAAGCAAAATAGAAACACACCAGTCAACAAAACCTTAAACATCTGAAAGACAAAAAAATATGAAAAAGAAGAAAGGACCCCAATTATCCTCGTAGGAAATTCTCTTCAATGATCACCCTGGAAATGAAAAGCAACAAAATATGTATAGCCTTTAAAGTCTTGCCAAAATGATGAAGTAGGGTGCATGAACAATAAGAAATCTTGACTAGTCATCATAGAGAGCGTCCACACTGCCAGACAGATTTGGAAAATACCAGAACGGAGCACCTGAGGAAGCACGTGTGATAGGTTGAGGGGGAGGACTCGGATAAGGCTTGGGATCTCTATCATCCAGGAAATGTAAGGTGCATATCCCATCTGAAATTCCAAGATTGTATATGCAATTCATAGGCTGTCAGCTACCACTCCATTTGGTTACGTGGCTAAATCCAGAGCTCTTATGCCTCAGAAACAAAGCTTGATCATTGAAGTTCTCCATCTTCACCCATTTCATCATCGAAAAATTTAGCTCAAAAACTTGAAATTGCTCTCTTTGAATTTGTAGTCCATTTCTACAAATCATCAAGAGCTTGTCATCTAAAGCAAGCAACTGTAGGTTAACTTCAAAGCTGCTATATCCAATGCTTTCTATTTCCAGCATGGTCACATAAGGATGGGGATTCAGTTTTCGTACTACTCCAATTTCACCATGATTGGTTAACAAGTAAATCTTACCCTTGAAGACAACTCCACCTAGAAACCACCGCTTACTATCCATGGGAGTGCCCTTGAATATGTCAGTAAAATCATAGGCAGTCCACGTGACATTTGTGGATTTATAGTACTGTAAAAATTGTCCACCAATAGCTATGATTACAAACTCCTACGAAGGAGTCGCTAAAGACGCAAGGATGACAAAATAAATTTGATTAGAAGGTCTAGGAAAGCGGAGTTCATGTCTTGTAAAAGGATGCAAAAGCCAAATATGAGAATCAATAGTTTCAATCCTGTCTTCCATGACAAAGTACCCACAACAGACACGAGAACATCTCTTGCCAAAAAGATCTGGCAGTGTTATTTTGTACAAACTTTGATCAAAGATGCTATAGAAGTAACAATATTTTCTAGCATACGGTGATAATAAGACAACAAGTGGAGGTTGGGATGCCATAAACTGTTGCCTAAACTCTGCAACATACGATCTCCATCTTTTGCAGACACAGCCAAATATGAGATAGTCTATAGCACCTAGCAGCTTTGTCATCAGATCAAGGAGATCATCACTGGCATCCATGAGATTAAAGCCACTGCCCCCCTGTGGTACCATACCTACCCTCCAATAAAAAAAAGAAAAAAGAAGATGAGTTCCAAAATATGACACTAAATAAACATTGAACAGGTTTAGATTCATAATAGCATCTTATTGTTTTCAACCCAATTTTCCACATTCCATGCTTGTGCCCAAGACATCTAAAGTACTTAAAGGTTGAGTTTTTAGGACAACAATATCAGCACCTGTATCAGGCAAAATACACACGTGTACAGATAGATAGAACCTAAGAAGCACAACACAGTGTCACGAGCAATTTCTGAAAAATTATAACATAAAATGGCGCACACTAAATGAAGGTTTCCGTACTTCTTAGGATAGAACATAACATAAAATGATTTGAGGAACAAGGCATAATAAAATTGATTATCAAGCTGCATCTTCTTTTTTAGGCACAACTGCAAAAATATCATAATAAGAACAGCATAGATATCATTCATTATAACATTTCTTCAAACACATAATAGTGTTCATACTCAGTACACAACAACAAAAGCAAAACTCAGCATTCAACCATTGCTCCCTCTTAGCTAAGTAACAATTACCGGTACATAACATTTGACTCAAAACAGGGCTGGCCCAACAACTTTTGGAGCCTTAAGCGAAAATTTTAAATGGGGCCTTTTTATAATTATATATATATTTATTTTCTTCTAAATTATTTTATTTTTCATTATCAATTATTGTTACATTAGATGTTTCAACATCATTAGGACTATTTTCATTATTCTCTATTTGTTGTATAATTTCACTATCTTCCAACTCTTTTTGACAAGTTTCTTGTTCATTTGTAATATTTTCACCCAAACTTTCTATTGTGTTTTTTTTTAACATTAGTAACAAATTTATCCATAGATCCTTTTTTGAGATTCAATTTGTTGTTCAATTTTTCTCTTTTTTAGAAGTTTTTCATATCCGGATAAATATTTTCTAGTAGACATTTATAATAAGAAAATATTTACAGATAAATAAAACACAATTTTATAATTAAAAATGATAAGTTAACTAAAAATAAAATTTAAAGTATAGAACAATAGAACCTGGCTATTGCAATTTTTCTAAAGCCGTGACCACTTTAAAACTTAAACCTGCACAAATAAAAATTAATTTAATACATGGTTTAATAAATTAATGTCACTATAATACAAATGAATTGATATGATACACATCAAATTATTAATTGGTACAATAATTTATAATAATATATAAAGTGTACTATGTTAGATTTAAAAAAAGAAAAGAAAAAAGAAAGGTGAGTAATCGGCCAGCCTGTACTCCACATCCTATGGCTAAGCTTTAAAGAAAAAATGTGTCCTATCATTCTATCAATTGTCATGGCAGAGAAGGGTCCAAACAGGGGCTCAGGGTAGCAAAGTTATCATAGCAAAAAAGTGAAAACGTGTCGCATCCCATCAAACTATTGTGCAGACTGCAATGAAAGTGTTAAACAAACTAAATATATATATAATTTAAGTTAAATAAATAGAAGGCTTTGGTCTTCATTTTGGGAAAGACAAAGAGAAAAAGGGGAAAACTGAAGAGAGAAGAAGAATACCTCTGGTGACTGCCGACTGGTATGCTGAATCAACAAAGAAAAATTTCAAGCCAGACTGATTGACTGAGTTTATGGAAAAAGATCAAGAATCAAGATGAAGATGAAGAAAAGAAAGGTGAGACCGTAAGAATATAGATGGAGATGCAGAGAGATAGAAAGATGAGAGGTTTTTCTTTTGTTTTTGAAATTTATAATCTCTATTTTAGCATATTTCAAGACAATTACGTTGTATTATTAATGAATTTGTCTGCTATTAATTTTGATTTTAGCATATTTCAAGAATGAATTAATAAATTTGTCTCCTAAAATTTAATTTGGTTAGCTGAAGTTTGACTATTTTTATTTTTTCCATTTTAATCTTTTACATTTTAGGGCCTTTTTAATGCATTTTATTGATCAATAAAATTGCTTAAAATTTTTTTTTAATTAAAATATATAAATAAATTTTATATATATAAATTTTTTTTTACAAGTGGGGCCTTCTTTTATTTGTTCTTTTATTTAGTGGCCTTAGGCGATTGCATCAGTTGCATCACCGGTTGAGCTGGCCCTAACTCAAAATTTTTCTGCCTACTTTTCTTTTTGCTTTCTTACGGCTTCTTAGCTACCAAACACAGATAGAAAGCGCATAAAATCATCTATATTAAAAACAAGAAGATACCTGAGACATCGGAGACCTCTGCCACGTCAGCCACAACATCTTCCTCCGCCATAGGGTGCACGGAAACTCTGTACTACCTGAGCGGGAATGAGATCCTAATATTGGGGATGGGTTTGTGGTTGCAGGTTGTGGGCGGTGGCCTGTGGCCTGTGGGTACTGATATGGTCCAGTGGGCCTGTGGGAGAGGCCCACTACTTTTGTTTTCTGGGACTGATTGGTTTGGGACCTTTGGGTTCAGAAAATGTCCAGTTTAATCATAACATATTAAGAAGAATAACAATATTTATTAATCATTTTTTTCCAACTTTTTCATTTCTAGGGCGAATTTCATGAGTTATATACTTTTTTTTTTTTGGGGTTAAAATGAGTTATATACTTACATATACATACATATATATATATATAATAATAATAATTTTAAAAATATTTTATAATATCTTATACTATTTGTTTTTGCACAAAAAAAATTAGCTAACTTGAACTTACATAATATGCATTTTCCATGTAACTTAATTTTTTTTTATTTATATTATTTTATTTGTTATTTAATTTAATTATATTATTAATTTAAAAATAATAATTATTATTCTCGATTAAGCTGCAATGCAAGGGCATAATACTAGTTTATGTTTATAATAACTTTATTAATATATAGTAAAAGAAAACTCCTTTTTTATGCTGGACTGTTTGTACTTTTATGTGCAAGGGAATTGGGAGTTTAATCTTTCATTGTTTCTACTTCAATTTGGTAGCAAATTACATTACCATGAAACATTGGTAAAAAATCAGTTTTGTGTCTTAAGTTGAAGGATCTACAGACCAATGTAGAAATGTCCATATATTGGGACCATGGGGTGGTAGTGGTGATTTGGAAAGGGACAAGGCCTAACAAATAATGTTTTAAAAATCGGACTAGATCGGTTGAACCAGAACCAAGCACTAGTTCAATCTGGTAAAATCCTTCAAAATCAATCAAAACTGAAAGAAACCGAGTTGAACTGGGAATTAGGGCACAAATAAATTATTTAACAGTACCGGTTTTTAAAATCATGCTACACAGATAAGGGGAAAAAAAAAAAAAAAAAAAAGAAAAGAAAAAAGACTCCAGCTACTCTAGTTGCGGGAAATTCTCTTCATTAATAACCCATGAGGTACACAGATAAGGGAAATGAAAAGCAACAAAATATTTATAGCTTTCAAAGTCTTGCCAAAATGATTAAGTAGGGTACATGAACAATAAGAAATCCTAACTAGTCATCATAGAAAGCATCCACACTGCTACACAGATTTGGAAAATACCAGAATGGAGCACCTGAGGAAGCATCTCTGATAGATATTTTGCAGCACAATGGAACATCTAAGGATTCTTCCATCAAATCCATAAAATCTTCTATATCAATGATGGGGAAAGACTCTGGATATGTATCATCCAGGAAATGTATGCTGTATTCCTCAACCCGAGCTCCAAGATTGTATATGCAATTCTTAGGTCGTTGGCTAACACTCCATCCTTCATATTTCATAGTTTGTTGGCTGCCCCTCCATCTGGTCATGTCGCTAAATCCTGAGCTCTTATTACTTAGAAACAAAGCCTGATCGTTGAGGTTCTGCATCTTCACCCATTCCATCTTCAAAAAATTTAGCTCATAAACTTGAAACTTCCGCCAAACATATCTATGAATCATTAAGAGTTTGTCTTCAAAAGCAAGCAACTGTAGTGCGGAGCTCTTATATCCAATGCCTTTGACTTCCAACAGGGTCACATAAGGATAGGAATTCGGGTTTAATATCCCAATTTCGCCATGATTGGTTAAAATGTATATCTTACCCTTGAAGACAGCTCCATCTAATAACCACCGAGAATAGTCTGTAAAATGGTCCTTAAATAAGTCTCTGTAATCATAGACAGTCCAGTTGACATCTGTGGATTTACGGAACTGTAAAAAAAATATATCGATAGCTATGATTACAAACTCCTGCAAAGGCGTGGCTAAAGACGCAAGGATGATAGATAAATAACGATTAGGAGGGCTAGAGAAACGGAGTTCATGTCTTGTAAAAGGATTCAAAAACCAAATCTGAGAGTCAGCACTTTTTTTCTTGTCTTCCATGACAAAGTACCCACAAGAGACACCAGAACATCTTTTGCCAACAAGGTCCGGCAGTATTGCCTTGTACAACTTTTGATCAAAGATGCTATAGAAGTAACAAGTTCTCCTAGCATAGGATGACAATAAAACAACAAGTGGGGGTTGGGATGCCATAAACTCTTTCCTATGCGCTGCAACATATAACCTCCATCCTTTGCAGACACAGCCGAACATGAGATAGTCTATGACACCTAGCGACTTTGTTATTAAATCAAGCAAAGCCTCCGGGAGCTCCGACCATGGCTTGCAATTACCATTGTCAACCACCCTTTTCTTCTTCCTTCTAGACCCCTTGAGATTCATGTCACTGCCCCTATGCAGCACCATACCAACCTTCCCACAATAACAATATATTGATCAAAATCTACATATGACACTAAATAAACATCTACCGATATACACTTGTGCTACACATTTAGACTTAAGAGAATATTATATTATCATCTTAGAAGATGTCAACCACTTTTAAGAATTTATTAGGACACATAAAATCAGCACCACTATATACTAACATTTTTTTAGGCACAATTGCAAAAATATCACAAGAAACACATATTATACTCGTTCTAACATTTCTT
Organism: Quercus ilex subsp. ballota; assembly: GCA_032727855.1. Lineage (NCBI taxonomy): Eukaryota > Viridiplantae > Streptophyta > Magnoliopsida > Fagales > Fagaceae > Quercus > Quercus ilex. The sequence goes on from CM064909.1 coordinate 78,485,541, forward strand.
CAAACATATAGCACCCATTTTCTGTACACAAAATACACAAACAATGATCTCAAGCTTGCACCATTTGTAGAACATGATATATATCGACATAATAATAAAACCCCATATTAAATAAGATGGCAGATGGCAGTAGGATTATGAAACAAATATGATATATGACTCAAAAACTTTTCTTTTTCTTTCCTACGGTTTCTCAGCCCCAAACAGAGGAAAAGCCCATAAAAAAAATTGATACTTGAAAAACATATATATACATATTTAATTAGTTAAGTAAAGTACCTGCTTCGAAATTTTTTGTGAAAACACGAGTGACCTCCTATTCTTTTTTCTGGGGGTAATTTTTGTTGCTTATATAAAGCAAAAAAAAAGCCGCTCAAATTTTGATTTTGGAGGTTCGGCGGTGTAATTTTCCCGCCATGTATTTCGTGGTATAATTTTTCGATAAACCCAAAATATGTTTATTTTTTTTATCAACGAAATAAAAAATGTAATAATGGAAAATTTTGGATAAACAAAATGTTGTTAGAGGGTTAGAGGCTGTTTGGTTGGCCTGTTTCCGTAATTCAATTATCTGTTTCTATAACTTAATTCTCAAAAATGATGGGACCCATAGTAAAAAGTCCATTTAGCTGCACCAATTCTCTGTTTCCATTACTTAATTCTCGGATTTTTGAGTTATAAGTTATGGAAATTGAAAACACATTTTGACTATTTTCAATTTCCATAACTCATAACTCAATAGCATTTTTGTAATTAAACACACATGAGAGACCCACTGATCATAACTCAGCCGCACATTTTGACCAAAACAACCTTTTTTTTTTGTCCTGGGTTCAGTCTCCCCGTGTTCTTCCTCTTTTTTCTTTTTTTTTTCCCCCTTTCTTCTCCTGGGTTCGGTCTCCCCGATGTTCTTCCTTTTTTTTTTCCCTCTTCTTCTTTCACTAGGTTCGATGATCTGGGTTTTTTTTTTTTTTTTTTTCTTCATTGGGTTCGGGTGATCTGAAATTTTTTTTTTCCTTTCTTCTTTCATTGATTCAGGTTTGTAGGTATTGAAAAAAAAAAAAAAAAAAAGCTGCACTAGTGACAGGTATGGGGCCCACAAACAGTGTGAAAAATATTGAGTAATGAAAATTGAGTGATGGTGCCAAACAGACTTGGTATTTTAGAGTGATGTGTGATAAGTGATGAGTGATGAAAATTGAGTGACGGAAATTGAGTGATGAAAAAAATGGTGCCAAACAGCCTCTTAGAGCGTGGAGCTAAAATTTTTGGTATTTAGTATTTAACACCTTAAAAAATTATTTTATTTATTTTAACACACAATTTTACAACATACTTTACATCAATTCTCTTACTTTTTCTATTGGCAAACATTATTCATTTTTTATCAATTTTTTTTCACTTTCTCTCTCTTCCTCTTTGCCACAAAACCCAACAAAAGGCATAATTTTTTTTTATCCTATCTTATGAATTGTCAAGACCAGCAATTCAATGTAGCAAGTTGCCAAAAAAGTTTGGCTTTGGCATCATTGATGTTGGGCTCTTTTTGGTGTTTTAGGTGATAAAATAGCTTTAAAAAATGATTTTTTTTCTTGTAATACATTTTGGATTTTACTTTTATTTATAATTTATTTGCATAGTATTAATAAAAAATAATAAAATACATATAGTAATTTTTATATTAAATTTTTGACGAAAAGTTTAAAAGCTAGTTTATTTTCAAATAATGAAAAGTTAAGTTATTTGTAAAAAAAAAAATTAAAAAAAAAAAAAAAAACACGAAGACAAAAGGCAACAAATTTTGAAACAAAATTGAAATCCCAAACACATATAGGGATGTGGGAAAGCCAAAATGACCTCCAAATAGAACTAATTCACCCAAAATGACTCGTTTGCTCAAGTTTATTTTCAATTTATTCAATTTCTTTAGTTTGAAGTCTTTTAAAATGTTATGTGAAAGCTCAATTAGTGTGAAAACACTAATGCTTGTTTAGAAATCCAATTTTAAATTATGTCTTAATTGCTTTTACTCTAACTTATCTAAGTGTGGAACAAGAGTAAAGCACGCCCACTAAACTGGTACACTACTCTAAGCCATAAGCAAATACAATATGCAATAAATGTAAAGTTTAAAGAAAAGGGAAGAGAGATGCAAACACAAGATAACACCAAAATGTGTTATCAAAGAGGAAATAGAAGTACTCAACGAAAAACATTTCCGTGGCCCTCCAAGCCAAAATCGATCCACTAGTGAATAAGTTAGAATACACGAATATCAAAAAAACTCTTCAAGCCTAATTTACTCAATGTACTTTAGCCCTCCAAGCTCCTGTTACCAACAGATAGGACTGTAAATGAACCAAACCGTTCATAAACAGCTCGAGCTTAGCTCGATAAAAAGCTCGGACTTAGCTCGATAAAAAGCTCATTCATGTTTGTTTGTATATAAACAAGCCAAGTTTAAGCTTTATTTTAGGCTTGTTTAATAAACAAGCCGAGCCTGAGTAAAAAATATTGTTCATGAACAAGCTCGTGAATGCTTAGGCTCAATACAAAAGTAACAAAGCAAGTTGAGCCTAGGCTTGTTTATGAGTTTGGTAATAAAATTGATATGAGCTTAACAAGTAAACTCATATCCTTCTGAGACTTTAATTAATTATAAGTTGAGATCACTCATCCAAATCAAATAGGCTAGATAATAAACTTGATAATATACTTGTGTTGGATCTCAAGCATAAAAACATGATATTGAGCTTGAGCTTGGCTTGACTAATGAATCAAGCCAGGCCGAGTTTAGGCTTTCACACTTTATAACGAGGTCAAGCTTGAACATTATCTGTAGGCTTGTATCAAGACCAAGCCAAGCTTGAACATTCTACTTTTGTTGTTGAGCCGAGCTTGAACATTCACTACTCAACAGAGCTCGGCTTGTTTACAGCCCTACCAACAGACTTCTTGGAGTCTTGTCTTCACTAGTTATTAGGATCCCACAATTCCGCTCAATTGCATCTGTCACTCAAGGCTTCTTCCAATACTTCCCAAAGACACCAAAACTTTGCTCAATACTCAAAATGAGTTAGGTAACTGTTTAGGCTAAAAACCTCTCAAGGATGTATAATGAAAATGTGGGAGTAGATAGAAACTTTAGAGAAATGATGTAGAATATTGTGAGTAAAACAGTCTCTAACTCTCAAGTGTTTGGCTAGGGTTTCTTTCTCAAAAGTTTCTTTAGAAAATACTCATCCTTCTTCTTACATTTCGTGAGTAATGAGGGTTTATCTAGTGATGGTAAAGAATGGAAAAAGTCACACTCCAAAAAGCAACAGGTAGTGGGTTTTGCAGGTCACTTGCAACTTGGCCTGAGTCACGAGTCACTCACAAAAAACTAGCTTGTCAAAGACTCTTCAAATTCCAGCGTGTGCTTCTCACATGGCTTATTTCACGGGTCATTAGTTGCGAGTCAATCGCGAGTCTAGTTGTGAAAACCACCTCTTCACAGATTCTTCGCTAAACTCTCACACACAAACACAACCCTTACATTAAATCCCACAAAAATACTGGGAAATGATTGAATAAAATTACAATAAAATTTGATACGGAATTAAAGCCAACAAAAATACATGGATGTAAATCACAACTTTATATTATGTTTTATCAAAAGTCTTGTAACTTAACTGGCATAAAAAAAAATTCTAACTTTTCCTCCCCAAAAATTAAATGTATTATAACTACATTGTGTGTGAATATGTACGGCCCCCGCACCCGGGCCCATTTGGGCCTAGGACCCTAGCCTGGATGTCTGGCCCATAAAGCCAATCTTTTTCTACCTAGCGGCCCATCCCAAAGCCACACATGCTGCGGGCCTAAACTTTGCCACTTCATCATTTCTCGGCAATACTGTCCTGGGCAATGATAAAGAAGCGACGTTTGAAGCACCCCGTCCTTTACATATTTGGCCGTGCCTCAGGAAGCGCCGCTGCCGAGAATAGTTGCAGAAGTGGGAACCAAGTTCCAAAGCCATTCTCACCACTTCCCACTCCCACCTAACCACCCACTTATGGTCGATAATACTGGACCACTTGTTGCACTAACTGGTAAGTGATCATGACCTCTCCACTAACTTTGAACTATAAATATGAGAAGTTTGGGGGAGATTGGGGTTGGAAAATTTACTGTAAAAAAGGGAGAGATAAATAGGAAGCAGAGGGAGAACAAGGTGATTCTGACCATTGAGGAGAGAAAAGTGATCTCATTGAGTCTCAGTGCCAAGAACAACCCAGTGTAGGAAATCCAAACCCATCATACAAGTAAGTTGTGAGTCCAAGTGAGGCCCAGCCCAAAAGGCTTCATTTTCGGGCACGCACAACTGGCGCCGTTTGTGGGAAACTCCTACTAAGCAGTGGTTCCGCCGAGACTCGTGTGCAGGAAGATGTCTGGAAGTAACGCCGAGAGTGGCTCGGCAGGATCTTCCCAGGGATCCACATGGCGGGAACAGAGGCAGAAGAGACGCGAAGATCGGGCTTACGAGCAATTGGAAGAACGGTCCGGCCTTGGGGAAGGGTCATATCAAACACAGAGAATAGTGTCCAATGCTTCGGGGTGCAGGCAGTTTGACGAGAGGGATGAGGAGCTTGAACGGCTACACAGGTTAGTACAAGACCTCGAGTTAGAAGCAAGAAACGAGCGCCACAGAATGGATCAAGACAACCGAGGGAGAAGGCCTGACGCCAGGGAAGAACGACGTGGAATGGGATCGAATCAATCAGGATCCCATCACCACCGAGAGCGTTCACATTCGAGAAAGTCCCGTCGGCACCGAGACCATTCGCATTCAAGGGAATCTCGCTAACGACGAAATCGCTCTCGTTCGCGGGAGTATGAAGATCGGGGCTCGGATTCTCCAGAAGAGAGACGACCCCAGAATGCGGCCATAGATGCGATGAGCCGTGCATTGCGTAGGGCAGCTCGGTCCCCGTTTTCAGCAGACATTGAGTGGGCGTCAATGCCGGACAGATTTACGCACCTACCTTTCAATTCGTATGGTGGGAAAACGGACCCGGTAGAGCACGTCAGCCACTATATCCAGATGATGTCTCTACATACCCGCAATGACGCTCTGATGTGCAAGGTTTTTCCCTCCAGCCTTGGTCCCACAGCTTTAAGGTGGTTCAACGGGTTGCGCAAAGGCTCCATCCACAGTTTTACAGAGCTGATACAGGAGTTCGAGACCCGATTCGTAACATGCAGCCGAGAGCCGCAACTGGTGGACGCGCTACTGTCTATGAAGATGAGGGCAGGGGAAACCCTTCGTGATTATGCTAGCCGATACTGGAAGCTCTACAACGAGATCGGCGAAGGGAACGAGAAGATTGCCGCAAGCACTTTTAGAAGGGCTGAGGGAATCGTTAATTAAGAAACCTCCCGAGGATATGAGGCAGCTAATGAGGCGCATTAAAGAATATAAACGGCTGGAAGACGACAGAATACAAAGCAAATGCAAGGCGCAGATGACAGATCGTCCTCGGCAAAGCGACTTTCAACCGAGGGCACGGGGGAATTTGAGAATTCAAGAACCAGAAGTACCGGTAGGGGAGGTGAACATGACATTCAAGGAGCCCGTGTACAAAATTGTGGATAAGATTAAACACGAGCCATATTTTAGGTGGCCAAACTGGATGGCTGGCGACCCCTCTAGGAGGAATCAGAACCTATACTGCACTTACCATAAAGACAGGGGACATACCACCGAGCAATACCGAGTATTGAGGGATCATCTCGGGTAGCTGGCTAAGGCTGGGCATCTAAAGGATTTTGTGACGGATGCCGGGAATCGAGGAGCAGGGTAGGGCGCCCCACAGAGAGGGAATCCCCTTCCACCCCCTCTTGGGGTAATTGATGTTATCCACGTCGTCCCGAGGGGCTTCACTACGGTAAGGGGGAAAGAGGTGTTGACAGTAGTATCAGTGGAAGGAAGTTCGGGCATGCCACCTCCCGCAAAGAAGATAAGACCCACCCGAGAGCCAATCGCTTTCGACGATAGTGATTTGGAAGGAACAATTCAGCCGCACGACGACGCATTGATAGTCACGGCTAGGATAGGCGGCTTCGTTGTGAAGAGAATAATGATAGACCAGGGAAGCGGGGCTGAGGTTATATACCTAGACCTCTTCAAAGGGCTCGGGTTGAGGAACGAGGATCTTTCAAAGTACAGCACACCCTTGGTTGGGTTCGACGGGAAAGTGGTAGTTCCCGATGGGCAAATTTCTCTGCCCATGAACATGGGGGGCAAGGGGGTAGTGGTAAAGTTCATAATAGTTGCCTCGTTCTCCCCATACACGACAATATTAGGAAGACCATGGATCCATGCAATAAGGGCTATCCCGTCCACTCTGCATATGAAGGTCAAGTTTCCTACCAATTATGATATCACTGTGATACGAGGAAGCCAGCGGGCAGCCAGGCAATGTTTAGTCACCATGGTCGATTGGAAGAAAAAGAAAAATAACAAAAAGGAGCAAGCCGAGTTTAAATGTCCGTCATCGGGGACTCCTTTATAGCAATTACAGAACTCGCAAGAGGAGAAGGGGGCCGCGCGCGCCAAGAATATGCTCCAGGTAAAGGTATTGCCGGATATAGACAAGTACTTCTAAATAGGGGAGAGCATGGAGGACCAGGAAAAAGTAGAAATGTTGCTACTCCAAATACAAAATGTAGATGTGTTTGCATGGAGTCCATATGAGGTGCCCAGGGTAGATCCTGAGTTCATCGTCCATAGACTTGGAGTCGACCCCTCGTTCACTCCTAAAAAGCAGAGGCTGAGGAGATTTTCCTAGGAGCACGTCGAGGCGGTGAAAGTGGAAGTTCGAAGATTGAAGGATGCTGGGGTGATTAGGGAAATCTTCTTCTCGAATTGGTTGGCAAACACCGTGGTGGTAAAGAAGAAGAACGGCAAGTGGAGGGTTTGCGTGGATTTCACATATCTGAATCGAGCCTACCTGAAAGACCCTTTTCTCGTGCCAAAGATTGATCAGCTAGTGGACGCCACGTATGGGCACCCGAGGATGAGCTTTCTAGATGCTTTCTAAGGGTATCACCAAATCGCCCTGGCTCCCGAGGATCAAGAACAAACGACATTCATCTCCCCAGAGGCCAATTATCACTACATGATGATGCCCTTCAGACTAAAGAATGCCGAGGCCACATACCAACGAATGATGACGAGAATGTTTCGAGACAAGATAAGGCGTACAGTCGAAATGTACGTCGACGACATGATGGTAAAAAGCAAACAGGAAGCACTGCATATGGAGGACCTTCAGGCGGTTTTTGAGGTTCTCCTACAGCACAAGTTACGCCTTAATGCGGAGAAGTGCACATTTGGCGTGGTGGCCGAAAAATTCCTGGGGTACCTGATCACTGGGCGAGGAATTAAGGTCAACCCCGACCAAATTGAAGCGGTGAAAAGGTGAAGCCACCGAGCAACCCGAAGGAAGTGCAAGTATTAACCGAGATGCTAGCCGCCCTTAATCGGTTCATCTCCAAATTTGCGGATCGCTGTTGACCATTCTACCAACTGCTGAAGAAATGGACTGGATTTCGGTGGAGTGAAGAATGCGACAAAGCCTTTATGGATCTGAAGAATTATTTGGCGCGGGCGCCCATGCTTACGGCACCAGAACCGGGTGAGGAGTTATTCATGTATCTGGCAGTATCTGAGCACACCGTGAGTGCTGTGCTACTGAGGGACAAAGGAATCCAACAACCCGTGTACTACATCAGGAAGACTCTAGTTGACGCCGAGACGAGATACTTACCCTTGGAGAAGCTTGTGTTAGCCCTAATACACGCCACTAGGAAGCTACCGCACTACTTTCAGGCTCATACAGTATACGTCCTGACCGAGTATCCCTTGCAGTCACTATTAAAGAGGTCAGACTTCACGGGCCGAATAGCAAAATTGGGAACTCGACTTGGTTCTTTCGACATACGGTACGGACCCCGAAGCTCGGTGAAGGGCTAGGTCCTTGTAGATTTCATCGCCAAGTTTTCGCCTAATGGAAAAGGGGAGATGGTTTGCCGTCTAGAGGTTCGCTCGTGGAAGGTATTCGTGGACGGTGCGTTGAGCTCCACGGGGGCCGGTGCAGGGGTTCTCATAATCACCCTAGAAGGAATACGGTTAGAGCACTCGTTTAGGTTAGGTTTCAAAGCATCCAACAACGAGGCAGAATACGAGGCTTTTCTGGCCAAACTAAGGACAGCCTCGAGTTTAGGGGCTCGGGAAGCTGAGGTGTATTCAAATTCACGTCTGGTGGTTAATTAGGTGCAGGGCAGTTTTGAAGCCCGAGATCTCCGGATGAAAGCGTACCTGGAACAAGCGAAGCAGGTTATGGCCGGCTTCGATACGGTGAAGGTTTTCTAGGTAGCTCGAACGCAGAACAGACACGCTGATTCCCTCGCCACGCTGGCATCGTCAGTAGCCGAAGAGATACCGCGGCTAATTAAAGTCAAGCTTGTTTTAGAGCCGAGCGTCAGGGTACTGAGTGATTCAGGAACTACAAGGATTGACGTCACAGCAATCACAACCCTTGCGCCATGATAGATCGACCCCATCATCGACTTCCTGGTAAAGGACCGACTGCCGAGTAACGAAAAGGAGGGTAGCAGTATCCGTAGAATGGCTCCTCGGTATTGGCTATCGGAAGACCGAACTTTGTATCGAAGGTCCTTCGGAGGGCCATACCTTTTGAGCTTACGCCCAGAGAAGGTGGGCGAGCTCTTAGCCGAGCTTTACGATGGAGTGTGCGGCAGCCATGTAGGGGGACGTTCATTGGCACACCGAGCAATGACTCAAGGGTTTTGGTGGCCTCAAATGCAGAAGGACGCCGTCGAGTATGTGTTTAAGTGCGAACAGTGTCAGAAGCATGCTCCTCTAATCCATCAGCCCGTGGGCCATCTGAACCTGATCAGCAATCCCTGGCCTTCTGCACAGTGGGAGCTGGACATCATCGGCCTATTCCCTAGGGCGACGGGTGGTCAAAAGTTCATTCTGGTGGCTGTCGACTATTTTACCAAATGGGCGAAGGCAGAAGCTTTGGCCAATATACGAGATGTGGATGTAAAGAAATTCGTGTGGAAGAATATAATCACAAGGTTTAGGGTGCCGAACTCTCTTCTCTTATATCAGACAATGGGCTACAATTTGATAGCTGGGCCTTCCGAGAATTCTATTGTGGTCTCGGTATCAAAAACAGGTACTCAACTCCAGCGTATCCCCAGAGTAATGGTCAAGCCGAGGCCGTAAATAAAGTAATTGTGAATGGACTGAAGAAAAGATTGGAAGGTGCGAAGGTGCTAAAGTAATTGGGGGCATATCGGACAACTCCTAGAAGGTCCACAGGGGAGACCCCGTACTCTTTCACATATGGAGCAGAAGCCGTGATACCTACCGAGGTGAGTCTATGCAGTGCGTGAGTAGCGGGATTCGACCTCGCCAAAAACGATGAGATGATGGTAGGATGCTTGGACAAGTTGGACGAATGCCGCGAAATGGTGACTATATGGCTTGCGGAATATCAACAGAAGCTCGCCCGGAGATACAACCGAGACGTAAGAACGATAGAGTTTATTGCCAGAGATTTGGTTCTTAGAAGAGCCGTGGGCAACATGTGGGATACTAATGCCGGGAAATTGGCGCAGACGTGGGAGAGGCCCTACAGGGTCACTGCGTTGGCCGGCACCGGGGCTTACTACTTGGAAGACCTAGACGAGAGACAGTTGCCCCGACCGTGGAATGTCCATAATATGAAGAAGTACTATCACTGATAGGTAGTATGTCGAGCATAAAGTTAAGTGTGTGCGGTGTCTTGTATATGTTTTGTTAATAATAGTAATGATATTTGCTCATGCAGATTTGCATCTTTCTACCCCTAACCCTTGGTTCGATCCCTATCACCGAGCAGGTGGAAATCTCAAAAGTTTATTCTAAGGACAGAAACCTGACCCTCGGTTCGATCCCTATCACCGAGCAGGTGGAAATCTCAACAGTTTATTCTAAGGACAAAAACTTGACCCTCGGTTCGATCCCTATCACCGAGCAGGTGGAAACCTCAACAATTTATTCTAAGGAGAGAAACCTGACCCTCGGTTCAATCCCTATCACTGAGCAGGTGGAAACCTTAACAGTTTATTCTAAGGAGAGAAACCTGACCCTCAGTTCGATCCCTATCACCGAGCAGGTGGAAACCTTAACAGTTTATTCTAAGGACAGAAACCTGACCCTCAATTCGATCCCTATCACCGAGCAGGTGGAAACCTTAACAGTTTATTCTAAGGACAGAAACCTGACCCTCGATTTGGTCCCTATCACCGAGAAGGTGGAAACCTAGATTGTCCAAAAAGCGGAAAGCTGCTTCTCTGTTCTTAACCCATCTCCGAGTAGGCAGAAACCCTGCAAATCGTCTAAGGACAGAAAACTGTCTCCGAATTGATACTCTTCACCTAGCAAAAAGAAGCCTTAGCCTATATTCTCCGAGGACAGAAACCTGTCCTCGGCTCGATAGGCGTTCTCGGGCTTGATGGAACCAATCTAAATTTCCCAGACGGAAAACTGTCCCTGATACAAACTTCGTTGCCGGGCAAAAAGGAACCTCATCCTAAAGAAGCAACCGAAGAAGATTGATTACTTGGTCGAAGCGAAAGCACAACATAGTAAAGCATTCATAGTAAGGCATATAAAATTTAAATTGATGTTTAGTTGCCAAAACCCGGCAACTCGAAAGATAGAAAATACAGCATAAAGGAAATAAATTGTTCCGTCACCACAGCCTAGTGACATAGGCGATCCAGTTCATTTAATTTCTTAAAGAAAGAGAAAAACAAAATACGAAAAATCCGGTTCGGTGTTTGACTTTAGAGATCCGTGGCATGAACAAAGGATGCATCCTCAAGAGGCCGCTGGTCGGCGAAAGAAGGTGGCAACTGGACATTCCCCCCGATTTGATCCCCAACATGAGGGTGGCTAGTTGCCTCCATTTCGGTCGGCCCCGCGTGAGAATCAATAGCATTCACCAGTTCCCTCATGCTGGTGGTCTCTTCTTCGTCAATAACAAGGGGTGCATGCTATGCGGCTTTTGGGGGGTTCGGGAAAGGGATTTTGCCGCGATCCCTCAGGGGAGAATCTTCGAGAACCACCATGGCTTGAAGGGTGGCAAACCAACCCTCCTCGACTCCGAGCGTGTGAGCTTGGCGAATGACCGGCTCCGCCGAATTCTCAGCATTTACAAACCCCTCGTCGTACCACTTACTTTCGCAAGCTTCCAATGCCGCCTTCGAGTCGGCCAATTTTTCTTCTAACATAATATTTAAACTCTGGGCCTCCGCCAGTTTAAGCTCTGTGCCACCCAGTTGCACTTCAAGCCCCTTAGACTTCCCTTCGTCCAAAGCCAGGGCATTCTCGGCTGAAGCAATTTTTTCCTCTGCATCCTCGGCAATTTTCAACTTCTCCTTCACTGTGGCCTCGGCAACATCCTTCAAAGCCCTCTCCTGCTCAGCATCTTCAACAAGGTCCCTCATCCTCTCGTCCACAATATGCGATAGTTGCGTGGCCTGACCACACAATAATGACGTTTGTAAGGAAAATGGAAAGTACACATATATGAACAAGTAGAAAATCGAGGATGATGAAGTAAAATGGAACAGTTACCGCTATGGTGTGCCACTGCAATCGCCTCCCCAAAGACTCGTCCGTCCATTCCGCAAAAGCGTGCACATCCACGGGTAAAAGAAGGCCACGCACCAGACTTTGGGCAATACGACCCCCATGACCTTTTTCCTATGTTTGTACACTGGCTATCGCAAGAAGAGGCTTGCCGTCGAGTTGGAAGGAAGGTTGCCATTCAGCCGAAGCCCGGGAAGTAGACACCAGGTTTACCTAAGTTTGTGCAACCGGCTCCCGGATAACGATACCCGCCGACGACCGGAGAGGCGCATTGCCTGAGCTCACCTGCGTCTAATTAGCCGTGCACTGCTTTTTTCGAACACGGGTTGCTGGGGCAGCGGGAGGTGAAGCATCTTGGCCAGGGGTTCGTTGCTGCTGCGCGGCTGGCTGGGCACCCGGGACAAAGCGGTTGATCGTCATTTTCTTCCTGGTCACCATGGCGTTGCCTTGGTCGGATTTTGTTTCAGAAGAGCTGATTGACTCTGCGGCTGCACCTTCTACCTCTTGAACAGAAGCCTCGGACTCTATAAGGTTCTCGGGGTGGGAGGGAGCTTCTGGCTGAACTTGCTCGTGAGCACGCTTTTGGCGCTCTCGCGACACACGCTCGGCTGAATCGTCATGTATGGGCTGGCGCTCGTTCGAACAAATGAACCGGGGGCTGAGATTATGTGCCTTGCCTACGGTGAACTTTGGTGGGAGGAAGTTCGCGTGTCGAACATCTATATATGAGAGGAGAGGGCTGTCAACTAACGGGGCTTGGCTAAAAGCTTGCCATGTTGAGTAAACGGGGTCGATACCGAGCATAAGATGAGACGCTTGGAGTTGTCCATCTGAGTGAACAAAAATCTCTGACCTGAGCACGAAATTCAGGTCCCGAACATGCACTACTCTGAGATCCGGCTTGAACCTTTTGCTCTCTGCACGGGAGAAATAAAAGTTAGCAATTACTTACTCAGATCAAAATCAAAAGAAATTAAATGAATGGCATTTGGTACCAACCAACATCGCGTAGTGAAAATGCGCAGGGGAGCTCCTCGGCAAACCAATTGCCGCTCACCCGTACAAAATCTCCGACCGAATTTCTATTTGAATTTGGTAGGCATGAAATAAGTCGTACCCTTACATCCCTAGTTTTTAGATAGTAATCCGAATCAATGTTGCCACACAAACTATACATAAAATTAACGTCATGATGATTCAGTTGCAACCCGAACAACTGGTTCAACCTATTCACGCAACTCACTACCCGGTAAAAGTTGGAAGGAAGTTGGTCGGGACAAAGGCTGTAAAATCTAAGGGTACTTAGGATCAAAGGGTCAACCGGGAACCTAAGCCCACCCTCTAGAATAGCCATCGAAGGAAAGAAAATCGTATTTGCACCACGGCGCCTTTGGATGTCAATATCGCCCATGTGACAGTAGGCAATATCGACATCCCTGGGAACGTTATAGGCAGCCCTAAAACTAGCCAAGGTGTCCGCGGAAGAAAGGAGGTGGGAGTAACCCATTGCACAAGCAAGAATTCTTAAAAGAAAAGGAATACTAAGATTATTGAAGAATGGAATGAAATGGAGCAAACAGCAAGAAGAAGAAAAAGAACTTACTGTGGGCTCTAAGGAGGAGTGTGTTCTGGGCTAGGAGATGGGCCACGAAAGTAAAATGCTCGGTAAAGTAAGAGATTGAAGGATGAAGAACGCAAAAGTGAGGAAAAAAGACAGAAACGATTATTTATAGGGACAGGGAATGAGATAAGTAGCATTAAATGATCTATTGGGGGAAACCACTCGAATCGCCGCCTCAACTGCCACGTGCGTAATGCCTCGGTTCACGAACTATCAGATAATGATGACGAATAAGCCATCAATCAGGTTTAAATGCGTCTTTTGAGGCACGCATTAATACATTCATCAACGGCCGGGTACTGACTTTTTGACTTCCCGGGTGGATTTTCGCCCCTTGGGATCCTTGATTCATCCCCGAGAATGGGGAACGAATCAAAGGGGGGCTATTGTACGGCCCCTGCACCCGGGCCCATTTGGGCCTGGGACCCTGGCCTGGATGTCTGGCCCATAAAGCCAATCTTTTTCTACCTAGCGGCCCATCCCAAAGCCACACATGCTGTGGGCCCAAACTTTGCCACTTTATCATTTCTCGGCAATACTGTCCCAGGCAATGATGAAGAAGCGATGTTCGAAGCACCCCGTCCTTTACATATTCGGCCATACCTCAGGAGCTGCCACTGCTGAGAATAATTGCGGAAGTGGGAACCAAGTTCCAAAACCATTCTCATTGCTTCCCACTCCCACCTAACCACCTACTTATGGTCGATAATACTGGACCACTTGTTGTACTAACTGGTAAGTGATCATGACCTCTCCATTAACTTTGAACTATAAATATGAGAAGTTTAGGGGAGATTGGGGTTGGAAAATTTACTGTAAAAGAGGGAGAGATAGATAGGGAGCAGAGGGAGAACAAGGTGATTCTGACCATTGTGGAGAGAAAAGTGATCTCATTGAGTCTCAGTGCCAAAAACGACCCAGTGTAGGAAATACAAACCCATCATACAAGTAAGTTGTGAGTCCAAGTGAGGCCGAGCCCAAAAGGCTTCATTTTCGAACGCGCACAGTATATACATCCAAATTATTACCCAAAAAAATGTAATATAATCGCAATTGTGTTAGTTAGGACATCTTGTGTTATGGATGCTATAGAAATTCGGCCGGAGGAATGAAAGATTCATTTCAATGTTGAGGGCTCATAAGCCCAAATATCTACTACCTTACCGGTTGGCTTAAAATGCCCATATATTAATATTCTTCACCTCACAAATTAAGCAAAAAGCCCATAACACTCCTCATCAAAGTTCACCGCAACTGAAGAGGACTGTTAATGCTATATTCTACTCTTGAATGGGTAAAGAGAATGAATTAATCTGAAGGTGCATATTCAATTCAACCATCAATATCATTCTCCCTTTCTTCTAAAAAAACATTTAAAAGTTCAGTTTAATGGTCCATTTGGTTGAAAATTAGCCTAATATCCGATTAACTCTACTCTTCTTCCCTTGATTCCCCTATCTTCCCTCTCAATCTAAACAGGCTATAACTGAAAAATAAAAACATACAATAACTTTTAAACACTAATTTTTTTTTTTAAAATAACTGAACATGTGTGAAGAGACTAATGTATTATTATTTGTTCTAGTATGTGTAGAAGCTCGACAAGATCGACAAGACCAATGGCATTTTAATTTTTGTAGGCATCCTGCTTGGATGTTTCCAAATTATTACTCCAATTTCCAATCCATTGTATGGTATTGGGTCTTAGGCTTTTGGGAGGGTTTGAAATTTATGTGGCTTTTTGGGTGAATTTGGAAATTATGTTTATAATAATAACAACATTATTAAGATGCCATTCTGTCAATGCTATAAATCATCAAGAGCTTGTCATCAAAAGCATGCAAACATTTCCATATCTACTCCTATGTCCAATGCTTTCTTGAATTTTATTAAGAAATAAATAATCAAGCGAATACCAGTGACAATAGCCATAAAAGTAACAATGTACTACCTCAAGGAAAATTATGTTAACAAGAAGAGAATAACCACTTATGGATTTCATCTTACATAAGAGATTGTACAATCTGCAAGTTAACTATCCACAACCACAAGTTAACCTTGTCCAAAATATACAGAACCCCTCAAACACTTGTCCAAATCATTCATGACTAGTCTTCCACACTGAATGACTGAGATGGAAAGTATCAGGATGGTAAAACACCTGAAGATTGGATATATTTTCTTCGCATGAAAGGTAACTATGAGCACTCACGATTACTACCATCCAACATCTCCAATAGGATGTATTCACCCTCTAATCCAAATCTGTAGGTGTAAATAGATGATTGTTGACTACCATTTGATCTGGTTATACTGCTAAATCTTGAGTTCTTACTAAAGCCAAGAAACAAAGCTTGATGTTTGAAGTTACACATCTTCACCCATTCCATCTTCAGAAAATTTAGCCCATAAACTTCAAAATTACTTCCACTTTTATCAATCAACAGGACCTTTTGATCATAACCTAATAAACATGGTTCACCTTTCAAATTTGCAATGCATTCTAGTTCCAGAGGGGTCATATTAGGAGGTGAATTCAAATTTAGTACCCCAATTTTTCCATGACTAGATATAACATATATCTTACCATTGAAGATAGCTCCATTAACAATTGTCCATGGGGCATTAATAGGATTGCTATGTAATTTGCCATTGTAATGAAATGCCGTCCATTTGGCATCTGTAGATCTACAAAAATGTATTTTTAGGCAAAATTTGCAAAGAGCTATGATTATGAACTCCGGCAAAGGCATAGCTAAAGAAGCAAGGATTAAACGACAACAAGGTGCTAGCATAAAAGATGTAGGGAAATGGAGTTCATGCCTAGTAAAAGGATTCAAAAGCCAAATTTGTGAATCTGGCCTTTTATACTTTGTCTTCCAAGATCAACTACCCACAAGTAGTTCCTGAACAAAATTTGCCACTAATGTTAGGCAATTTCGTCTTGTACCTCACATGATCAAAGATGTTATAGAAATAACAATCCCTCTTAGAATGAATTGGTAAAAGGGCTGCTAGTGGAGGCTGCGATGCCATAAACTCCTGCCTGTATGCCAAAAAATACAACCTCCATGTTCTGCAGACACAACCAAACATGATATAGTCTATAGCACCTAACCACTTTATTATCAAATAAAGCAAAGCCTCAGGGAACTCTGACCATGGCCTCCAATTACTATTGTCCGCCATCTTTTTCTTCTTACTTCTAGGATTGTGGAGCTTTATGCCATTGTCCCACTGCAATACCATGCCTACCTTCACACAAAGAGAAAATAAAGATTAATGCTTATTTATCACGCCCCAAACCCAAAAGGGTCCCAAACCCAAAAGGGTCCAAAGCATGAGAAATACATCCCAAAGGTACGTGTAAATTTTCCTTTTTGACAATTCAGTCCAAACAATTCATACCAAGTACCAACATCAAAAATTTTCATAATAATTTTAATAAAAATACTCCCAAAGTAAGTCAGAGTTCTATGCAATAATTTCAAAGACTATTGACTACACAAGAATCGAGGTTTGAATAAATATAATTACATATCATCAACTTGTCCCATTAGTGGGAATAAAAGTCATCACCACTATTAGATACAAAAGAATTAGTCAAGCCTACTATAGGATGTACATTATCTAAAGATCAACATTACAAAAGTCCAGCCTCCATTAGTAATTAGTCTAACTATTACTAGCCACAAAAACATGTCTCAAAACGATCATTACCCTACTCTGAAAATTTTTGTAAAAGAATGGGATAAGATAGAGCCCAGTAAGTAGCAAAATTAATGGGGGTGGGGGAAATGCAAGTTTGATGATGATGAACAATTTACAAAGCATGTTTTAATCTGGGAAATTTCTAACTGAATACTGGAAGATCATTTTCAATAGACAATAATAATATGACAAGAATGATTAAATAATGAAATACAGCTTCTTAAAATAAATACCTTGAAACTATATACTATAATCTGTGAGCACTAACAATATAATTCCAAAGTCATAAAATCTAATATAAGGTAAATTATCACAAAGATACCATACTACCATATAAACCAGTTAAGGGATCCACTCATTTACAATTAGCATGATATTGTCTTCTCTGGTATGTAGTCTCTTGGCTTAATGGGCAGCAGCCTCACCCATATCCTTAAGGTTTTTTCTCTCTCCCTATGAGCAGTAGGGAGAACGAGTCAAATAAGACCTCTTTTGCATGTGGTCTTTTGGCCCCATGGGCAGCAGCTTCACTCACACACAATCAAAGAACCTCTTCCCCTATGGGGGGCAGGGAAGAATGCGTCATTTAAAGAGAAAGGGCACTAACCTGGATCTGACACCATTGTCACAAAGACTATGGAAATCAATTTGGGTGATCACTAGGAAATCACACATGACATAGGGTTAAAACCACATAAAATTCACAGGTTATATGTACTTTGAAACACATAGTTTATATCCAGTTAATTTCAGAAAAACCTTAAACAACCAAAACTTCCATAAAGTCTGTAAGGTTTCCAAATTCATTCTTTGTCAACAAAATTTTCTATCAATTCTCAAATAATAAAAGACAAGACAAGCACCTTTAAATTTTCTAATATACCATAAAATCCATGAATTCATTATCAAAGATTAAATCAAAGATGCTCATATTTTCAATGTCAACAATTCATGCATTTCCCCAAATGCAATACTAAATATGATGCACTTTTCATACATAATCATATATAATATGGTCACAATACAATACTTTTTTTAAAAGGACATAGTTCCCCAAATAATTTCTCAAAATGTGTTTGACCCAAAAATAACGTTTATACAACATTGTTATTTTCCAAAAATCCCGTTAAAAAGCAACTTACCTTGCAACCTGGAAAAAACCTAATTCTTCAAACTCCAAAAGAGATTAGCTAGAACCTAAACAATATCAAGTAAACCTATTACAATAAGCATAAAACTTAAAATTGTATCTAGCTACAAATTATGAATTGCCAAATAAGCAATTGATTAGGCAAGCCTAGTATTTAACCTCATTAATAATGTATTCCACTTTTAAAGTTTCTCAACAAATTAATTTACAAGACATAGACTCCAATTTATAAACTTAAGTCATTCAAAGTATTATCTCTAACATCAAAACCTCAACACCTTATAACTACTTCCCACAAGATTTACACCACATCAACAAGAGACCCATGATACCAAAAATCATAATATCCTCCAAGGCAAACAATTTGAATCTTTAACTAGTTCCAAATAATCAATAAAAATAATATTCACTATTTATTTCACGTTAAAAAGCCATAACCCCCAAATCTTCACCACGTAGATAACCGTCATTGTAAAAATTATAAACCCACTCATCAAATAAATCCACCAAGACAAAACCCATACATATAAACACATAATATCACTTCCAAAGCTCATAAATCACATGATATTATTATCAAAGTTTAGATTAAAAGAATCTCTAGCAAAAGCATAAAACTCATAAAAAAGATTAGAAATCTTTACCTCAAATAAAAGGGATGAAGATGCTTAGAGGTTCCTAAGGATTTTCCGGTGATTTTGTTGGAAAAATGATGGTGGAGATCGTGGTGTGGAGTGGGTACTGTGGGAGAGTGTGAGGGAGAGGAATATGTGTGTTTAAGTGAAAAGAAAAGAAAGAAAACAAAATAAGGGTTTGTTTGTGTAGAGCATCTGCGTTTGCGTTTGTTTCTCTTGCCTTCAAGTGAGAAAAAATGGGTGAATAGTAATTTGTAGTAATAAAAAATATTTTGTTACAGTGTTTTCAGCAATAAGTTTTCAGTTTTTTGCAAAATAAGCAGTATTTAAACACATACTAAGATCAAGAGGGATGGCCGGCCAAGAGAGTAAAGGAGTGTGTGAGATGTTAGGTGGGGGATAGTGGGGTAGGTGGAAGCACTTGGGACACCCAAAAAATTGACCTTTTATAAATTTTTTTTTTTTTTAAGCTGAGATGTTCATGTTACACTATATATCACTAATTCTTCTACATCGTTAGTTACTATTTGTCACAACTTGTTGAAGTGGACGTCTATGCATGGTGGACAATCACTTATATATAGATCCACCATATTTTCTTTACCACTTATAGTCTACTACATCAAAATTATGATTAGAATTATTGCACAAAAGTTGTATCCCTGGTCTTTCTCATATATAACACTAATTAAAAAAAAAAAAAAAAACTAATAGATTCAGAATCATTACACCCACTTATGTATAGCATAGTATTCTCCGCAGCATTGACCACACCATTTGCCAAAACTCCACTCAATACTCATCATAGAAAACCATAGAAAAAACGTAAGCACATAACCAAGGAAGTGCAAAATGACAGATATATCGATTCATATAACATGCTACGAGGTAAACAGAATGATAAAGTTGATTATTGAGCTGCATAGTATGTAGAAAATTTAGAATGGGGACTTACCAAAAAGAAAATTTAGAATGGGGGAGGGGGTTCACCTTAACGACTTGTAGTGATGATCAGGTGGCTATAGCTAGTTTTGTCTATGACTCTTTGTTTTGGGGTATGTTCTTGTTTCATGTCACCCATTTAAAAGATACATTATTGCCGTAAAGCAATCAAAATTCAAACCAGACTTAATTTTTTTTGGTTTGATATGACATTCATTTGGTTTGGAAGTTCAGTGGTCGTCAATTTAACTGACACTCATTTCGTGGCTTAAATTTTTTTTGATAAACTACAAAAAATAATGGGCCTACTTTTATCGATAAACGAAATGAGAAGAATGTAATTAAGAAAAGATCTATTTTGCCTACCTTCCCACAAAAGGAAATATTGATCAGATTCTATTTATGAATCTAAATAAACATCTACACGCTTGTGCTACACATCTATATATCTATATCTATATCTATATATATAATAATAAGTGAAGTAGAGAGAATCTCAAATTGAAATTTCAATTAGAGTTCTAATTTTGTGCCAAGTGTCTAAATTTATCCTTCTAATTGTTCAATTCAAATCAGAAATTAGAGTCCAATTTCACCTCCCCTTCTAGAAATCTGTGTTCTACATTTAAATGTTGTGCTCTTTTTTTTTTTGGATAAATAAAACCTTTTGCTCTTCTTTATATATCAGACACGCCTGTTTTACAGGTTCATCTCCCCTTCTGCCAAAGCCAACAACGACAACAACACCGATCTCTTCACCTCCTTGATCTCAGACATCAAATCCTACTCTGGCAACGACCCTCTTCTCCCATGGCTCCGGTATGCCTCTCTCTTTCTTTGTGGGTAGCTCTTTTAATGGTTTTAAAAAGTAAGATTGTTTGGCATTTTGTATATACAGAGGGATCAGAAAGATGAAGGATTCGCTGCCTTTGCAAGTACTAAACGAGAAGCTACCACGATTTTTGCAGAAGTGCGCGCAGACCTTCGATTTCGATCACCGTTACAAAAACGACTTATGATACCTCCGCATTTGGTTATAGTTGGTATTTTACTAATCCATCGCTTTTTCTTTTTTCTTTTTTCGTTTTCTTCTTGATGATTTCGATTCTGGGTCGTTGGGTTTCTTAGAAGTTGTTTGGTTCCTGTGGAAATGAAGGGGAAAGATGTGAAAATCAAATTTGGACGCTCTTTAGATTTTTTGGTTATCTAAATGTTGTAAATTTATTCATTTATTTTATTGTGTAGATGGGTTTTTGTGGATGGTCTAAGAGCGCCTTTTTTTTTTTTTTTTTTTTTTTACATTTTCTTATTGTTGATTTTGATGCTGGGTTATTCGGTTTTTGTTCAATTTCATAGCCTTTGTTTGGTTCCTGAGAGAAAATGAAGGAAAATTTATGAACATCAAATTTGGAGTTTTAGTAAATAGAAGGGTTGTTTTGGGCTAAGTTCACTAGCTTTTTATTGTTATTATGATTCTCTTTTGATTTATGACATATAATCTTCATAGAAGCGAGGGAGTTGATAGGAGTTAATCATGAATTGAAAAATGTCAATTTCATTGTCCGCATCATAATTCATAAGTATTTATTTATTTATTTATTTTGTGAGTAGATGGAGTTTGCGGAAGATCCAAGAGTGATTTTCATTATCTTATGGATGATTTTGATAATGGGTCATTCATTTTTTGTTCAATTTCATAGCCCATTCCCTCTTTTTCAATGAATGCTATGAAATTTGAAAGGCATCTCTCAGGATCAATGATGAATGCTTTTCAACTGTGACTATTCTTATTTAATATTTTCTGGTTGTTAGTATTTTTTTTTTATTTCAAGTATTTTGGATTTATATCTGTGATCAATTCCTTTCTCTACGGAGATGAGGTGGGTTCTTTCTAAAATCCTCGACAACTCTTTCTCTCGCTGTCAATGGCAGACAAGAAATTAGGGTTCTTCACTATAAAAGAAGAGGATTGTGGAGGCATAAAGAAATGGGAGGCACGTACTACTACAGAAAGAAGGAGCACCAAAGGGTAAGACCTACTTTTCTGAAATTTAATAATTTGTTAAGATAGAGAGAGGCTAGAACCACTACCGGTGAGTTCTTATCTTCGATTTAAGTTTGTTTATTAATTGTGATTAGGTTTTGATATTCACAACCAACCCAATATCAGATCGCTGGAACTACTACAGGTAAAATTGTTTATGTTAATTTTGTGCGTTTAATAGGATTTAGGTTTTACTATTTTGGTTGGTTGGTTTTGATTTAAGAAATTGGTTTAGATTTTGTATAGTCAAAACCTAATACAGATTCCGTTCAATATATAACCCTCTATATATTCCCATCAGTGGCCATAGAAGAGTGACCACTCTCTAACAAATTGATTTTATTTTGGTTTATTTGGAAATATCTCATGTCTCATTTTTTTATTGTGCTGTGGCTTATAAGAGAAGAGCCAGTTATGAGGAGAAGTTTGTTGATTCTATGTAGAAGAAAGCTAAGGTAACAATTCCTTGCTGATTGTTCTCTACATAATCTGCCTTTTTTGTGGCAGGAGGAAAAAGGTTGAATTTGCATCAAAGAGATTCTTGGTATTCTTTCGTGGACTTACAGATTGATTAATTTTGATAGCAACCAGATTCCAAGATCCTTCAAAGGCAATGATTTTCTAAGATATAATATTTGGTTCCGATAAATTAGCTTGTTTTCTATTGAAACTAACAGAATTTGTATTGCTCTATTTATTTATTTGGTTGGTTGAGAAATTCTGTTGATGGGTTTTGTTTGTGAGAATTTCTACGCTGAATCTAAAATTTAATACTAAATATTAAATTTGATGTTCGCTTCTTACTTTTTTTTTCTTGTCCTAATTTCTCTGTCTTATTGCCAAGCTTCAAGCGTAGGAATGGTGCACACAATCTTTTGTTAATAACTGTGCAAGTTTGTATTAATTTCATGTGATTTTTTATTTTTTATTATTTTTATGATAGTTAGATATCTATTTGCTTTATTTCAGATTACGTTTGATATCTATTTGCTTATTAATGATATCAGATCTAACCCTCACTTAAACAAAACAGAAGGTATCACATTCACAAAACTTAATGTAAGGTATCCTATGCTTTCTTGCTTTCTAAGAAAATTTCATTTCCATTCCATGTGTTTGTCTCAGGTTTTTGTTTTGTGTGTCTTTGGGTTAATAAGGCAACAAAACTAAAGTTTTTAAGGCTATTTGAGACTGTCAACAACATCACATAATGGTAACTTAAATTCTTCATTCATTGCTGATTTTTTTCATTTGCTTTGATTTGTAAATAAGGATTGTGTTTTTGGAGAAGTGAATAATGACTCTAAGTTCGTTACATTTCATATTGATTGTACTGTCGACTGCCTGAATGGAAGTATATAAGTAAGATTTCCCTAATTTAAATGCCATTGTGATTTTTTTTTGTTTTTTGTGATGCACTTGATGCATACATTTTCTTTATTCAAAAATTGATAGTTGATACTAGGTTAATATTTCTTCTTATTGTTAGGACATATGTGTGTTCACTTGTTAAGAACATATGTTACTTATTTATGTAAATTGGCTAATCCTTTTGACAAAACGCACTCTACTTGTAATTGGGTAGTTCTAGGTGTTTTTAATACTTCAAGAAACAAGGTTTCAAGATCAAGTATTGAAGTCATCAAGTCTGTCCAAGAAAAAGTAAGCTAAAGTGCAATTTCATTAAAGCTTGACACCTGCTCGATAGCTACCTCGACACCTGCTATCTGTCGAGATTTATAAAATCAGCTTTTCTGATTTGATTTTCTTGGGATCCGTGAATGTGTTTTTCGGCCTTCTTTTCTTCTAACCCTAAACATATAAAAGGATTGTTTTAAGAGCCGTCAAGTGGTACACAAGTTGCAAAAGCATTGAGCAATCCTTGTTCAAGCAAATTGTGATCAAAAGACGAAGTTCTTAACCTAGTTCATCTTCTCTCAAGAAGTTGCTGTGTATTTGCACCATAGGGTTTTGTAACCAAGCATCTTCCTGATCTTCATTGTGTATGATGAACTGAAGAACTTTGCAGCCAACCTCTCCTTCTAAGTTGGTGTTTGAAGTCGCGTACTGGGATCCGCACATTGGTTAGTCACGTACTTGGGAGCCGTGCATCAAATGTGGAAATTGTCACTACAGATCAAGTCCAATTGGGTATTGGGGTAAGGGTTCAACTGTAGGTTGGTAAGGTACTTGGGATTCCTTTACTTGTAACCGCTTGATTTGATAATAGTGGAGTTTCGGGAGTGGTGACCTGAAAATCACCCGGTGAGGTTTTTGCCGTTAGGGTTTCCCCTATTCGTAAACAAATCACCGTGTTATTTAATTTCCGCTGCATATTTAGTTTTTAGTGATTTGTTTGTGCTTTCACGCAGTTGCATGTTAAATTGATTAATTTAAAACTTAGCTAATTAATTAATTGATTTTATCACAAGGGGTCATTCAGATTGTGGCCTATCAAATGGTATCAGAGCGGGCACACTCTGATTAGGTTTAATCTTTACTGTGTTGATCCATTGACCCCTATTTGTCATGGATAGAGGACAATCTTTAATCATACCTCCTTTATTTGATGGCACTAACTATGCATACTAGAAAGTACGCATGAGAGCTTTCTTGCAGTCTTTAGATGAGAAGGTGTGGCAAGCTGTAGAGATTGGCTGGACTAAGCCAAAAGAAGAACCGGCCGATTGGAATGATGCTAAGATCAAGGCGGCTAACTTCAACAGCAGAGTGCTAAATGCCCTATTTAGTGCAGTCACCAATGAGGAGTTCAAGAAGATATCCTCAACTGAAACTGCTAAGGAGGCTTGGACCATCCTCTAGACAACCTATGAAGGAACAAAGGCGGTCAAAGATTCAAAACTTCAAAGGCTCACTACAAGCTTTGAAGAAATTAAGATGGAGGAGGATGAGTCATTTGATGAGTTCTATGCCAAGCTCAAGGACATAGTGAACTCAGCCTTCAATCTTGGAGAAACCATCCCTGAACCCAAGATTGTAAGGAAGGTGCTCAGATCTCTACCTGAGAGATTTCATGCCAAGATTACGGCAATTGAGGAATTAAAGGATATAGACAAGATTCCTTTGACTGAGCTGGTTAGAAACTTGCAGACCTATGAGATAGGTTTATCTAGGATTGGCAAGTCAAGTAAAGGCAAAAGCATGGCCTTGAAGGCAAAGAGCAGTGACATAGATGAGTCTTCTGATGATGAAGATTCCAAGATAAAGTCCTACATTACTTGGCAGTTCAAGAAGTTTATGAAGAATGCCAATGGAAGGAGCTTCGACAAGGACCGCAGGCAGTTCAGTTCTTCTCAGTTTAAAAGCCAAGACAAAGGGAAGAAGGATGCTAAGGAGGGCGGTCAGTATACTTTTCCCACAGGACCAAAGTGCTTTGGGTGTCATGGGTTTGGACACATGAAACATGAGTGTCCTACATATCTCCAGAGCATTGGGAAAAGCAAAGCCCTTGCTGTAACCCTAAGTGACACTGAGCCTGAAGATGATTCCGACAATGAGGATGACGGAATCCTAAATGCCTTCACTGCCATAGTCAATCCTACTGAAGGGATTGTTGAAGAAGTGGATGAAGAAGAAGAATTGGTGGAGTCCAAATTTGAGAAGATGGATGATCAAGATGATATCCATTCAGCCTATGAGAAGCTTTACAAGCTCTTTGAAAAGCATGAGAAATTATATAGGCTGGCCACCAAGAAGCTTAGTGATGTGGAACTTGATCGTGAAGAGTTGTCCACGAAGTTTGATGAGGCGAATCAAACTATTGGAGCACTGAGATTTGAGAACAACTTTTTGGCTGAGAAGACTAAGAAGCTTGAAGCGGAGCTGTTTCAAGTCAGAGCTCAACTGGAAAGGACTTCAAGTGAAAAGCTTGATGAGATGCTTAGCAATCAGAAATCTGCTTCGGATCGAACTGGTTTGGGGTATGGTATTTCTTTCTCTAATACTGCTTCTACTAGCAATACTGTTTTTGTTCCTCCTGCTAATAACACTGAAATTGGAAACATTGATGTTAAAACTAAATTAGCTAGTGAGAACTTAGACAAGGAAAAATCTATCGTAGGAGCACCCCTTAAGCTAGATAAGAAAGATGCTAAAAACCCTAGGGCTAAGAAGGCTAACTCTCAAAAGCCTAAACAAAAGAAGCAGCATCTCTGTCATTATTGTGGAGCTACCGGTCATACTCGACTAAATTGCTATAAGTGGTTAGCCACTCAACAGAGCAACGGCATGATAGCATCTGGAAGCCAAAATCAGCTTCAATCCTCTCTTGCTCCTCTTGGAGATCTTCTAAAATCCCTCATGTTCCTTTCGAACTTAAACGGTTTAAATTCTTCCCCCTCACCGCCTGTTCAAGGATTCAATCAAAGGAAAGGTTCTTCCAAGGTGTGGAAGAAAAAGGACTCTAAGTAATTTCATCACTTTCTTCTCCCTTCTTGTTTTTTCTCGTTTGTTGCATTGCTTGTGTGTTTTTCTTTTCTGCTGAGTCAGTCTAGTTTTTGCTTTACTTTGATAACATGTTTTTGTTTGTTTATTTTCAGTTTTGTTTATTTTGTTTTTTGATATAAAAATAAAAAAAAATTGAAAAATACAAAAACAGTGTGTGTTATGTGTACTTTGGTATTTGTGTACCTTGGATGGCCAATGAAACAAAGTTTTCTAAACTTTGTATCTTTTGTAACTTAGATGAGCATCTCTATGCACAACTAAGTAAGGGAGCTTTGTGGCTCTTGTTTGTGATGAGTAAGATTAAGTTATCTCTTAAACTTAACACTCATATCACTCTTTTGACGGGTAGGACTAGAAAATCCTAAGAGAAAGGCATAAATGACCATCTCACCACTGTTGCCCGCCAATCATAGTATGACACCTGTATGCTTTGGCATAGCAAAAGTGCAGTGTCATAGACACCTGTATGCTTCGGCATAGCAAAAGTGCAGTGCCAAAGACATCCGTATGCTTCGGCATAGCAAAAGTGCAATGTCTATACTTAACATGTTGGGTATTTCTTTTCTCTCTTTATATGCCCATGCATGATATGCTTAAAAGAAAATATGCAAAGAAAATATAAAGCTAAAAGATTAAAAATACTTTAAATATGATTGCAAGCGTGTTTTCTAGGAGATGTGGGAGTCATAGGATGTACCTGAAAGGTGATAGTCCCCATCAAACAGTTATGATTGTGTGTGAGTTAAAATTATTTTCTCATATCTTAGATCATCATAACATGTATACATATATGCAATCTTGTGATGTTTTTCACACACAACACGCAATATTCTTTGCTACTTTTGATACATGTGCAGGTACAATGTGATTTGGCCATCACAAGTGTTTACATGTGCTAATGTATGCTCACTAAACTGTCTTAACTTGTTTTTGAAAAATAAAATTGGTTAGACTTGTTTAGTGTGTGTGTGTGTTTCTGAGGATCTATGTGCTTAAATTTTCTTGTTGAGAGATGATTTTAAGAGCTTTTTATGTTAAGTGGATCTTTGGTTGAGGTGTATGTTGGATTGCATTCATGTCTGTGTTTTTCACTTCTCGAAAAACTACTTTTCAATGATGGCTCGACACCTCCTCGATACCTGGTCATCTGTCGAGCTTTTCAAGCCTTTTCTAATCGCAATCTCGACACATGTCTCGACACATGATGGATCGATCGAGAAAGCCTCTGTCTCCTCGATAGTTTCTCGACACCTTGTCGATCGATCGAGCTTCTTGTATCTGAATTTGGTCTTGCATCTCGATACGTCTCGATACCTGCAGCTATCGAAGGCCAAATCCTCGATACCTTCCTCGACAGCTTCCTCGATACCTCTCGACACTTCAGCTGTCGAGAATTACTGAGGTGCCTATTTAAGGACCTGTCGCGATTCTGATCTCATTTCTCTCGATCTCTCTCGATCTGTCCGAGGCTTTTTCATCTCCTAAACACTTTTTCTCACTCAAATCTTCCACCCCACTTGGATCTTGATCATTCCTTGCTTCAATCACTTGGTAAGATTACTTTTCCCTTCCTTTTTCATGCATTTCATGTTTTGAAACCCAAGTTTTGGGAGTTTTTGAAATTTTTGGGGTTTTTCAAAATTGACGAGTTTTTCTTCAAATTTTGGGTTGGGTTTGCATTTAAATGTTTTCAAAATGTCATACATTGCATTTCATTTGCATTATAATGATATTTACATGCATTTAGATGTGTGCTCTATGTTTGTGTGCTGCTAGGATTGGATTGGGCTGAGCCCATGATGTTTTTTTCCTTTGCATGTCACATGCTCATGCATTCCCATGCATACGTACTTGTTGTTCAACATATTTGATATATCTGAACTGTGTTGGGACTTTTGTGATTGTCTCCCTCTCTATCTCTTTCTCATTCTTTTACGTTAGTAGTGTCTATGGCACCCAAACGTAAATCCACTCCTGCTCGAAACCCTCTGCGTTCTGGAGCTTCCTCTTCTTCTGACTCTGCTCCTTTTAACCTTCGGTTCCGTGATGGAGATGCCCACAAGGCATTTTCGGAGAACTTTTCTCGACGAGGTGTTCATTCGGAATGCCAAGTTATTTTGGCGGACTTCGCCGATACTGACCTTCCCTCTGTCATTCACAGTAGGGGATGGGGGTCACTGTGTGACATCTTGGTCACTTGCCCTCTCGTGCTGATCTAGGAGTTTTACTCCAACATGCATGGGATAGACCGTTCAGTACCTCTCTTTTTCACTCGCGTTTAAGGTACGCGCATTCCTGTTACACCACAGCTGGTTGCTGATGTACTTAGGGTACCTAGGATAGATTTTCCTGATTACCCTTCTTGTGAGCGTCTGAGGACTGTGTCCAAAGATGAGCTCATCTCTACCTTCTGTCAGCGTCCTGCTGATTGGGGTGAGCATCAGTACACATCATGTAGGCCTTTTGCTAAAGGTCCTAGATTTCTTAACATGGTGATGACCTTCGTACTCCATCCACTCTCTCACTACAACTCTATCACAGAGTCTCGTGCCCGATTTTTGCTTTCACTTCTAGAGCATCTTACTATAGATTTTCCTTCTCATTTCATCCTTTCTATTATAGATGTCCATTTAGATTCGGCGTCCTGTGATAAGCTCATCTTTCCTTCCGCTATCACGAGGATCTTACGCCATTTTTCTATCCCCTTTCTTGTGTCTGACCACTTCACTCAAATCTGTGCAATAGATGCCGCTACCGTAAAATGTAGTGAGGCTCAGTTTAGGTCGCGACAGACGGATGCCACTCCTCCCTCCCGTTCAGCTTCGTCCAGATCAGCTCCATTCAGATCTGCTCCTTCTACATCTGCTCCTTCTTTCTCTACGGGTGATGTATCTCTTGGAGATATTATGGCGCAGCTGCAGCGCATGGACACTCGCCTTGATACACTCTCTGCTGAGTTGTATCAGGTGAATGTTCGTGTTGGTCGTATTGCACGACGGCAGGCGACCATGGTTGGTTTTGCTCCAGAGGCTACTCCTTCACCACTTACTCCAGCAGCTTCAAATTCTGAGGATGATGAGGATGATGATGATGATGATGGGGATGCTAGCTCTACTGATGAGATGTCTACATGGCACTTCACCCTTTGTCACTCGTGACAAAAAGGGGGAGTAGTTTTGGGTTATGGGAGTAGTCATCTTAGGGGGAAAGTTAGTATAAGACATTTTGATAGGGGGAGTGTTGATATTTTTGAGGGATGTAGTGAGGTTTTGATGTATCTTTTCTTTTCTATTCTTTATAGATACATTGATTTTGTATATGAGGTCTTTTGACCAGTTTTACATACATTGTACTTATTCTCTTTATATGTGGATGTATGTTTCTTTCACCTCTCTCTTCATGTGTTGTTTCTTCTCTATCTTTATACACATGTTCTTTATACTTGTATGCAATCTATTTATTTCTGTTTCACACAAGATGCCTTGATGAGTTTTGTTTTAAAGTGTTTCAGAAATACAGGTTGTCAAAGTCTACTTGCCATAAACTCTCTTCTTGCAAAGTTTTTCAAGAGTTTGTGTTAGGATAGATTTTATTGTATTCAACAAGTGAATATGATTTGAGTGATTTATGACTTCTCTCATATGTTCATTTGTTTGTTGTGGTTTTGTCACGGATTGCCAAAGGGGGAGATTGTTAGGACATATGTGTGTTCACTTGTTAAGAACATATGTTACTTATTTATGTAAATTGGCTAATCTTTTTGACAAAACGCACTCTACTTGTAATTGGGTAGTTCTAGGTGTTTTTAATACTTCAAGAAACAAGGTTTCAAGATCAAGTATTGAAGTCATCAAGTCTGTCCAAGAAAAAACAAGCTGAAGTGCAATTTCATTAAAGCTCGACACCTGCTCGATAGCTACCTCGACACCTGCTATCTGTCGAGATTTATAAAATCAGCTTTCTGATTTGATTTTCTTGGGATCCGTGAATGTGTTTTTGGCCTTCTTTTCTTCTAACCCTAAACATATAAAAGGATTGTTTTAAGAGCCATCAAGTGGTACACAAGTTGCAAAAGCATTGAGCAATCCTTGTTCAAGCAAATTGTGATCAAAAGACGAAGTTCTTAACCTAGTTCATCTTCTCTCAAGAAGTTGCAGTGTATTTGCACCATAGGATTTTGTAACCAAGCATCTTCCTGATCTTCATTGTGTATGATGAACTGAAAAACTTTGCAACCAACCTCTCCTTCTAAGTTGGTGTTTGAAGTCGCGTACTGGGATCCGCGCATTGGTTAGTCACGTACTTGGGAGCCGTGCATCAAAGGTGGAAATTGTCACTACAGATCAAGTCCAATTGGGTATTGGGGTAAGGGTTCAACTGTAGGTTGGTAAGGTACTTGGGATTCCTTTACTTGTAACCGCTTGATTTGATAATAGTGGAGTTTCGGGAGTGGTGACTCGGAAATCACCCGGTGGGGTTTTTGCTGTTAGGATTTTCCCCATTCGTAAACAAATCACCGTGTTATTTAATTTCCGCTGCATATTTAGTTTTTGGTGATTTGTTTGTGCTTCCACGCAGTTGCATGTTAAATTGATTAATTAATAACTTGGCTAATTAATTAATTGATTTTATCACAAGGGGTCATTCAGATTGTGGCCTATCACTTATTATACTCTATGGGTTTTGTTTTTGCTTTACTACACAAACACAAACAAAATTCCAATATGTTATTTATTTATGTAGTTATCCCAGATTTTTTAAAATTTGGGTTGCCAAACATAGGTGTATATGATTTAGACTCAAACCTTAAATAACTACCATTTGTTGTGATAAGATTGTATTGAAATTATGCACCATAAATGTGAATTATCCATACTTCTAAGAGGATTGGCTCTGTTCCTTCTATGCCTACTTAGATAAAGTGGATGTGGTTTTGTAAGGTGCCACTAGGTGCCATCATCAGAGGTTCATTTGAGACCAATTGTGAGAATTTGTGATATAACAAAATTTGAAAATAATTATATTGAAAGTTAACACAAATCTATCTTTTAGATTTATTGGTTGAAGAGCAATTTCTTCAAAATTGGTTGGCACTAATAAGCAAGAGTTCAACACAGATGTTGGTCATTTTGGAGTAGGAATTTAATTATCATGATATATGCTTCTCTAAAGTTGCTACATTCCTGTCAAGGTAAGCAAAATACTAAAATTTTGAACTGTTGTAGAGATTATAAACAAAAGAGACATGCCAAATTTGCCTTCAATTAATATGTCAGGTTTTTAGGAGTTATCTTGCAACTATACAAAGAATTTTCAACCTTTCATTAGGTTATCCTGCTTGGAAGACCATTTTTTAGTTATTATTACATGTGTTTTGTGAAATTTCATTAGACATGTGATATGTAATATTTAGTCTCAATTCCCACTTTATCTCATCCTATTATAGATTTGCATCTCCTCTATAGGACTCAAATATCACATTGGATTCTTGCTTATCACAAGTGTAGACTATGTTGGTAAGGTATTACTTGCTTTGCTGAGCTAAGTTCATTTTTTGGAGTTCATGTAATTGTATTTTTTTTTAAAACTTCATTAGTCACAATTCTGCATTGTGTGCTATCCGAACGTTTGAGTTAAATAGTCAATATTATCTTGGTTTGAGAAAACCCAAGACCTAATCAGGGTGGCCAAGAGCTTCCTTAGTCTCTGTATTATTAGGTGCACCAAGAGCTTTCATGTCCTTTTATTTCTATTTTTGTGTAGGGATCACTATTTTCATTCTTTAGATTGTATTATGAACTTTCATTATTGTTTTAATCATTTTAAGGTGTAGATTTTGAGATTAAGTTGCTCACAATTGGTGGGAGAAGATTGAAGCTTACAATTTGGGACACAAGCAACTGCTAGAATTATTTTGAATTATAGTTTCATTTTAATCTTTGATTAATGATGCTTTTGGAAGTGATAGTTTGTGCTAACATGTAATCTTTCTCTTCTTTCAAGTTAGTCATTGCTTTTGGTGCATAAATAGATTGTAGAGCTATTAACAATTGATGAAAGATATGTATATATGATTTTTAGTTAGGTGAACTTTTGGATTTTAATAGAAACATTTAACCTTCGGATGTTGAAAAAACAAGAAGGTAAAATGTTCTGTAAAATTTAATTTTGTGAAATTGAGCAATGGCAATTTGAAGTGTTAAAAGAGACAACAATATTGACTTTGGCTTGAAATGTACTCAAAATAAACTCAAGGACAGCGTATTAGACATGTCTATTGGGGAAAAGTGTTATCTGATGGCATCTCCACTAAAAACTGTGAATTGCAACACACTTTTGATTCCAATACGCTATTCATGTCCAATTTTATTAGAAACTTTTGAAGAAAGTTCCATTAATGTCCCTTTATATATTTTAAATAATAAAATGCAATATTCTCTTTTTTCTTCACTGTGGCATTACTTAAATAATAAAATGCAATATTCTCTTTTTTTTATTCATTGTTTTATCTAATGCTATCCTATGATAAACCAAAAAAAAAAAAAAGACCAATAGCATTACTTAAATAATAAAATGCAATATATATTTTTCATTGTTTGATTTAATTCTATCATTCGTTGATAAACCCAAAAAAACAAAAACAAAACAAAAACAAAAAAATTGGTCAATAGCATCATTACAATTAACTAGTCCCGTGTGATAGCACGGGCTACATACTAGTTTAGACTAATAGCATGTCATATTATTCATCTTAGAAGATGTCAACCACTCACCAAGGAAGTGTAAAATTACACATATGCAGATGCTTAAAACGTGCTTTGAGATGCAAGGCATAACAAAACTGATTATCGAGCTACATTTTCTTTTTTTAGGCACAATTGCTGCTGCAAAAATATCACAATAAGAGCACCTTATAAATTCTACTCATTCTGACATTTCTTCAATCATATAGTACACATACTCTGTACACAAAAAAACAATTTACTCATGCATGCACCGTAACTTGAACATGACATATTAACAGGACAAAATTGCAAAATGCCTATTTTGGGCAAACTAAGCAGCTTTTTGCCCTCTTTCTCAAACTAATTAGAGAAATGCCCATCTTTTGAAAATCGAGTTTCTCAAAATCGATTTAGGCCCTATAACGATATTTTTAAGGAGCCTATAGTGACGTTTTCATGACCTATAGTGGCGTTTTGTAACTCGATTTATATAATATCGAGTTATAGGTAAAAAAAAATTGCCTATAACTCGATTTATTGGAAGTCGAGTTACAAAACGTCACAATAGGTCCTGAAAACGTCACTATAGGTCTTTAAAAACGCCGCTATAGAGCTCCAGATTTTTTTTTTTTTATAACTCGATTTTGAAAAAATTGAGTTTCAAAAGAGAGACATTTCCCTAATTAGTTTGAGAAAGAGGGCAAAATGCTGCTTAGTTTGACCAAAAGGGGCACTTTGCAATTTTGTCCCATATTGACACAATAAAACCCAACATTAATTAGATGACAGATGGTAGTAGGAACATAAAAGGCCGTAGAGACAATAAGTCCAAAAAAAAAAACCTTAAAACCAATGCTCAAATAAACAGAGGGAAAGCCCATAAAAAAAAAAAATTGAGATTAAAAAAAAGTACTTTTTGTTTTTGTTTTTTTGTGTATCTTTGGTTTTAGTTTAAAAGAAATCTTTAAACTTTCAAAGTATTTATTTCCCAAAGTTTGTGGCACATCAATAGTGTCGTGTTGGCTGTTCCAAAAACAAGATAAAAGGATTTTATCCTCTACTATCCAGCGCAGAATATGCATGTGAAGATTAATAAAAATTAAAAAGAAACCCTCAAAATCATTTTGGGTCGCTGAAAAAAAGTTATATTACAAAGAGGTTAATAATGCACATCTACATTTAGTCTCATCGTGTAATAATAAACTAATATAATCTTGGGTTTTGGATTCAAATGTTTCTACCACCTCCTGCTATAATACTATATTAAATTATCGATTGTCCAAAAAATTTAAATTATTGGAATATGGTGAATTTAATCATTTAATCACATACTTCTAACAAGTACTAGTCTTACAATAGAAGCATGATTGATCCTAATGAGCAATGATATTGTTGCTTGCTTGGTCATTGGGATACTTCGGATCTCAAAGAGTATTGAATGATTTATATTAGATTGTGCCTATTTGTGATGAAAATTGCCAAATGATCCTTAGTGACAAGGAACGGATATACAAAGTAGACAAGCAATATAAAGTTAATGGGGGAAATTAGTTATAAGTGGCTACAGTTTCCAATCCTATAAGGTTTAGCAAGGAAAACAACAAACTACGGTACATGCAATTTAGCCATATTGGCGGTGAACGTGATATGTTAGAGTTGTACAAGTTAAATTTATTTAAAGGTAATAAATACTTGAAGTTGGATTTTTAACAGTATTGTGTGTATAGTATGGTCAATTTCAAGGCAAACTCTCATACTAGCTAGTATGGTTTCCTTAACTTTATCTATATGTACTTTAAATTTGGGCGGAAATACCATTTTGGTTCCTATATTTTGGGGGTATGGTCAATTTGTTCCTTAAATTTTTGGAGCAATCAATTCGGTCCCTACTATTTTCAAGTCACAATCAATTTGATCTCTACCGACTAACAAAATATGCTTAGGTGGCAGACGAAATGCACACGTGGCCTAAATTAAATTAAAATATAAATAGTCCTTCCACGTCAGTCTTTTCACATCAGCTTCCACTACTACTAATCCCACGTGACTCTCACATTTCCCACTTATCATCAACACCCTCCTCACTAGTCAGACAACTCAGACCTAATTGAATTCAAAATCCCCAAAATGAAATTTCAAACCCTAACCCAAGATGAAATTCTTCTTGACAACCACATCTCTTCTTGCCTAATCCCCACGATCAAAGCTTAATCTCTTCTCACCGATTCTACTCTCATCTTGCAAACTCAGGTGATTCCAGATCGAAACTATTGATGAACAACTCTGTAACTCACCCATGTCCATACCTTGATTTCTTTGCTCTTTAAAGAGCCAATTACTTGTGAAGGGACAAATCAAAATTTGAGGAACACAACTACTAGGCAATGGTGATATCTCAATTTGTTGAAGTTTTAAATTTTCTGCCACATTTGTTTGAAATTTTTGACGGAAATGTGGTGCACTTTATAGTAGTTTATTTTCTTTGCTTTCTCATCAACTTAAGAAGCATAATTATTGGTCCACTTCAATTAGGATTTCACAAAATTCAACTCAATTGCTTCTATGAAAGCCTCCAAATAAAAGCTTAAGTAGCTACCATGTATACAAACAAACATGGCGACCCACATATCATTCTAATTAACAATATGTCACAAACCCATTATAAGTGGGATAATATTATGAAATACTTATTCTTAAAATTCACAAAGAAAGTACACATAACAACTACCCAGCTGTTTGGGTTTGTCATTGACATTTGGGTTCTCTGATTCTTTATCTCTTTGGGGGTTAGGAACTTGAATGGGAATTGGCAATGGAGTCGGTGAGATGAGAGTGGAATTGGCGAGATGATAGGAGCATTGATCTTGCGGATTAGGTGAGAAGAAATGTGACTAGGAAGGAGTAGTTCATGTTCATTGTGGGTTAGGGATTTGAAATTTCATTTTGGAGGTCTTGAATTCAATCGGATCTGAGTTGTCTGACTAGTGAGGAGGATGTTGATGATAAGTGGGTCATGTGAGAGTCACGTGGAGTGGGATTAGTAATAGTGGAAGCCGATGTGAAAAGGCTAACATGGAAGGACTATTTATATTTTATTTTAATTTATGCCATATGTGCATTCTGTTTGCCACCTAAGTAGATTCCGTTAGTCATTTAATAGTAGGGACCAAATTGATTGTGACTTGAAAGTAGTAGGGATCAAATTGATTGCTCCCAAAATAAGAATTAAATTGACCATAACCCCAAAATGTAAGGACCGAATTCTGTTTTCGCCT
Organism: Quercus ilex subsp. ballota; assembly: GCA_032727855.1. Lineage (NCBI taxonomy): Eukaryota > Viridiplantae > Streptophyta > Magnoliopsida > Fagales > Fagaceae > Quercus > Quercus ilex. The sequence continues at coordinate 78,521,827 of CM064909.1, forward strand.
TAAATTTATCTTGTAGAAAGACTAATTTTTTTTATGTAATAAATTCGATAGTTACATAGGGGAGGGAGATTATTCAATTGCTCAGAGCACTCACATTCAGTTTGTAAAAAAAATTACATTTTACAATTTCAAAAGCTACTTTATCATTTATACCATACCATTTTACAACACACACAACATCCCAAACTCTATTTTTTTACAACTTTATTTAAATATTCTTTTTTTAATATTTCTCTTATTCTTCCTCTTCCTCTCTTCCTCCATCTTCCTCTAAACAACCAGCAACTACAACATCACTACCACCACCACTCAAATCCTAGCAAACCGCATGGCACCGGCCCATAACCACAATAGTCCATGCCAACCACCAAAACCCACACACACAACCACCAACCCAAAAACCCACACAACAACTTGCTGATCTAGAAACCCAAAAACCCACACTGATCTCCACCATCAGAAACCCATAAGAATGCACTGATCAATCTAGAAACCAAGAAACCCAACTGATCTCCACAGTCAGAAACTCAAAAGAACGCATTGATCTCCATTGCCTAAAACCCATAAGAACCCAATCTCCACCGCTAGAAACCCAAGGCCCACCACACCAAGCAAACCCACCAAAATTCGATTAGCAATCCTCAACCCCTTGACCACAATAATCTCACCCAGAAAAGTTCATCGGCAATAAGAGGCATAGGGAGAGAAAGGCTCAACGGAGAGAGGGGAGATGAGCTCTATGACTGTGAGAGAGAGAAAGAGAGAGGAGTTGAAAGACAAAGGACTGAAAGGAGAGAGAAAATAAAAGGTGAAAAGGGATTTAAATAATATATTTTGGTTTACAATTGTGCTACAGTGCCATCCTACATTTAGGATGGCACTGTAACACAATTGCAAATTTTTTTACAATTGTAAGATGCAAGACCGGGTAATGGAGGCTTTAGAGCTTTGATGCTAAATATTGCCAACATATGGCATTTACAAGACCTAATGTGAACGCTTTACTTCCTAGAATCCCTCCTATTAAATCCTATTTATGGTCTAAATTGATAAGTCCTTAAACATCCACAGTCAGCTACTTAAATGCCTGGCTCTTCTTTCCCTTTGTTTAATTACGCTCTCAATCCGTGCACACTATTGTCATACTTAATGATTATGCTCAAAACAAACCGTTTTATGCTACATAAAAGTCTCAATTAATTCCTCATAAAAAGTCTCAAAAATTTTTTATTATAAAAAAAAAAATTGAGACTTTCTTTTTTTTGAGGAAGAAATTGAGACTTTTTTAAGTCTCAAAATATTTTCAACTTATAACTTTTATTTATTTGAAAACCAACTGCCCTATTAGTATGAGAACATGGAATGAACATGCCAAAACCAATTTGGTAACCATTTTGGTTGAATTAATGTCTTAAAATTAAATGACTTCCTAAAAAATTATATATTTTAAAAAGCAACGGTTTACTACAGAATATATATATATATATATATATATATATATTTTAACCCGGAATTTCCTTTTCAATTTCTCTCTAAAATCCATAATATTTGCTCTTTATATAAAACCACAGAAGGTATTCTTTCTCTGTCTCTTTCTTGCTTCCAGTTTATATATATCAAATATTGTTTGAACAAGATATGGTAACTTTATTTCTCATTTGAAGTTTTGGTAATTTGAGGTGCAGATTCAAAGATGGTTTTGGATTTGAATTTGGGATTTTTCATCTCTATATGTGTGTGTGAGCGCGCAAGTTATATTATTGAGCACGATAATTTTGACCAAAAGAAGAAAATCGGTGAAAAGAGCCAGCTGATGAAGGACCAAATTGGGACAAATTAATGTAATACTATGTAAATAAGTAAGGGATATTCCAGAAAAATTCAATCAAACCATATAATTTCTTCTTTAATCTCTCTCCCTGAAATTTGTAATTTCTATTTTGTATTTAAAGCCATGGAAGGTATTCTCTCTCAATAAATTTTCTATCTTACTTCCTGTATTTTCATATATAATACCACTCGATCAAAATGAGATAATTTTTAGTACAAAGAAATTGAGGTTGATTTAGATTTAGATTTAGATTTGAGATCTTTCATTTATTTTATATGTTAAATAAAATCCCCTTGTATTTGGGAGTTTAATCTTTTTAGCGTTTCTCCTCATTTTTGCTATGGAGAAGTCAGCCTTTGTGCTGATCCTTTTGCTAAAGAGGGGAGCATTAATGAAGGCTGATTGAACTTTTGAAATCCTCCATCTTTCATCTTTGCTGTTAGCCTGTCATTAGACAATGCTGCCCAGCTCTATGATCCATCTTGTACGCTCTATGATCCATTTTTGTAATATTGATTATTGACACGATTGTTTTGTTCCTACTTTTTATAAAAATAAATAAATACCATAGAATTTTAATTTATTGCATCCACTCCATTATAATTACTCTTTTTTTTTTAGTAAAACATTATAATTACTCTTTAATCATTATACCAAGATACCAATTAACTTATAGATAATTCCAACTAAAACAAACACACAATTGTTTCATATTAAAAAAAGAAAAAGAAAAAAAAGCATAAATTGTTCAAAAATAAAGCTCTGACCCCGTCCCTTTTTATTTTCCTTTATCTACATCCATAAGTGGAGTGGTGTTAGTAAGCTCACAAAAGCAGGTCTACTGATCTAACAATAATAAAATCGAACTTCTGAAAGATTTATATATAATAAAAAAAATCTGAAAAAAGAAAAACAAAAAAAAGGCTCTAGCTACCCAAGTTGCAAAAAATTCTCAATGATAAGTGAGCGCGCCCGAAAATGAAGCCTTTTGGGCTGTGCCTTACTTGGACTCACAACTTACTTGTATGATGGGTTTGGATTTCCTACACCGGGTCGTTCTTGGCACTGAAACTCAATGAGATCACTTTTCTCTCCTCAATGGTCAGAATCACCTTGTTCTCCCTCTGCTCCCTATCTATCTCTCCCTCTTTTACAGTAAATTTTCCAACCCCAATCTCCCCCAAACTTCTCATATTTATAGTTCAAAGTTAGTGGAGAGGTCATGATCACTTACCAGTTAGTGCAACAAGCGGTCCAGTATTATGGACCATAAGTGGGTGGTTAGGTGGGAATGGGAAGCAGTGAGAATGGTTTTGGAACTTGGTTCCCACTTCCACAACTATTCTCGGCTACGGCGCCTCTTGAGGCACGGCCGAATATGTAAAGGACGGGGTGCTTCGAACATCGCTTCTTCATCATTTCCCGGGACAGTATTGCCGAGAAATGATGGAGTGGCAAAGTTTGGGCCTGCAGCATGTGTGGCTTTGGGATGGGCCGCTAGGTAGAAAAAGATTGGCTTTATGGGCCAGACATCCAGGCCAGGGTCCTAGGCCCAAATTGGCTCGGGTGCAGGGGCCGTACAATAGCCCCCTCTTGATTCGTTCCCCATTCTCAGAGATGAATCAAGGATCCCAAGGGGCGAAAATCCACCCGGGAAGTCGAAAAGTCAGTACCCGGCCGTTGATGAATGTATTAATGCACGCCTTAAAAGACGCGTTTAAACCTGATTGATGGCTTATTCGTCATCATTATCTGACGGTTCATGAACTGAGGCATTACGCACGTGGCAGTTGAGGTGGCGATTCGCGTGGTTTCCCGCCAACAGATCATTTAATACTACTTATCTCATTCCCTGTCCCTATAAATAATCATTTCTGTCTTTTTTTCCTCACTTTTGCGTTCTTCATCCTTCAATCTCTTACTCTGCCGAGCATTTTACTTTCGTGGCTCATCTCCTAGCCCAGAACACACCTCCTCCTTAGAGCCCACAGTAAGTTCTTTTTCTTCTTCTTGCTATTTGCTCCATTTCATTCCATTCTTCAGTAATCTTAGTATTCCTTTTCTTTTAAGAATTCTCGCTTGTGCAATGGGTTACTCCCACCTCCTTTCTTCTGCGGACACCTTGGCTAGTTTTAGGGCTGCCTATAACGTTCCTAGGGATGTCGATATTGCCTATTGTCACATGGGCGATATTGACATCCAAAGGCGCCGTGGTGCAAATACGGTTTTCTTTCCTTTGATGGCTATTCTAGAGGGTGGGCTTAGGTTCCAAGTCGACCCTTTGATCCTAAGTACCCTTAGATTTTACGGCCTTTGTCCCGACCAATTTCCTCCCAACTTTTACCGAGTAGTGAGTTGTGTGAGTAGGTTGAACCAGTTATTCGGGTTGCAATTGAATCATCATGACGTTAATTTTATGTATAGTTTGTGTGGTAACATTGATTCAGATTACTATCTAAAAACTAGGGATGTAAGGGTATGGCTTATTTCATGCCTACCAGATTCAAATAGAAATTCAGCCGAAGATTTTGTACGAGTGAGCGGCAATTAGTTTGCCGAGGAGCTCCCCTGCGCATTTTCACAGCGCGATGTTGGTCGGTACCAAACGCCATTCATTTAATTTCTTTTGATTTTGATATGAGTAAGTAATTACTAACTTTTATTTCTCCCGTGCAGAGAGCAAAAAGTTTAAGCCGGATCTCAAAGTAGTGCATGTTCGGGACCAAAATTTCGTGCTCAGGTCAGAGATTTTTGTTCACTCGGACGGACAACTCCAAGCGTCTCATCTTATCCTCGGTATCAACCCCGTTTACTCAACTTGGCAAGCATTTAGCCAAGCCCTGTTAGTTGACAGCCCTCTCCTCTCATATATAGATGTCTGGCATGCGAACTTCGTCCCACCAAAGTTCACCATAGGTGAGGCACGTAATCTCGGTCTTTGGTTCATTTGTTCGGACGAGCGCCAGCCCATACGTGAGGATTCAGCCGAGCGTGTGTCACGAGAGCGCCGAAAGCGTCCTCACGAGCAAGTTCAGCCAGATGCTCTCGCCCAGCCTGAGAACCTTATAGAGTCCGAGGCTCCTGTTCAGGAGGCAGAAGGTGCAGCCGCAGAGTCAATCAGCTCTTCTGAAATAGAATTCGACTAAGGCAACGCTATGGTGACTAGGAAGAAAATGACGATCAACCGCTTTGTCCAGGGTGCCCAGCCAACCGCGCAGCAGCAATGAACCCCTGGCCAAGATGCTTCGCCTCCCGTTGCCCTAGCAACCTGTGTTCGAAAAAAGCAGCGCACGGCTGATCAGACGTAGGCGAGCTAGGGCAATCCGCCTCTTCGGCCGTCGGCGGGTATCGTTATCCGGGAGCCGGTAGCACAAACTCGGGTAAACCTGGCGTCTACTTCCCGGGCTTCGGCAGAATGGCAACCTTCCTTCCAACTCGACGGCAAGCCTTTTCTTGTGACGGCCAGTGTATGAACATGGGAAAAAGGTCATGGGGGTCAAATTGCCAAAGTCTGGTGCGTGGCCTTCTTTTACCCGAGGATGTGCACGCTTTTGCAGAAGTGACGGACGAGTCTTTGGGGAGGCGATTGCAGTGGCACACCATAGCGGTAACTGTTCCATTTTACTTCATTAACCTCGATTTTCTACTTGTTCATATATGTGTACTTTCCATTTTTCCTTACAAACGTCATTATTGTATGGTCCAACTATCGCATATTGTGGATGGGAGGATAAGGGACCTTGCTGAAGATGCTGAGCAGAAAAGGACTTTGAAGGATGTTGCCGAGGCCACGGTAAAGGAGAAGTTGAAAATTGTCGAGGATGCAGAGGAAAAAATTGCTTCAACCGAGAAGGCCCAGGCTCTGGCCGAAGGGAAGTCTGAGGAGCTTGAAGTGCAACTGGGTGGCACCGAGCTTAAACTGGCGGAGGCCCAGAGTTTAAATATTATGTTAGAAGAAAAACTGGCTGACTCGAAGGCGGCGTTGGAAGCTTGCGAAAGTAAGTGGTACGGCGAGGGGTTTTCAGATGCTGAGAATTCGGCGGAGCCGGTCATTCGCCAGGCTCACACGCTGGAATTCAAGGAGGGTTGGTTTGCCGCCCTTCAAGCCATGGGGGTTCCCGAAGATTCTCCCCTGAGGGATCGTGGCAAAATCCCTTTCCCGAACCCCCCAAAAGCCGCGTAGCATGCACCCCTTGTTATCGACGAAGAAGAGACCACCAGCATGAGGGAACTGGTGAATGCTATTGATTCTCACGCGGGGCCGATCGACATGGAGGCGACTAGCCATCCTCATGCTGGGGATCAAATCGGGGGAAATGTCTAGTTGCCACCTTCTTTCGCCGACCAGCGGCCTCCTGAGGATGTATCCTTTATTCACGCCACGGATCTTTAAAGTCAAACACCGAATTGGATTTTTCATATTTTGTTTTTCTCTTTCTTTAAGAAATTAAATGAACTAGATCGCCTATGTCACCGGGCTGTGGTGACGGAACAATTTATTTCCTTTATGCTGTATTTTCTATCTTTCGAGTTGCCGGGTTTTGGCAACTAAACATCAGTTTCAATTTTATATGCCTTACTATGAATGCTTTACTATGGTGTGCTTTCGCTTCGACCGAGTAATCAATCTTCGTCGGTTGCTTCTTTAGGATGAGGTTCCCCCTTGCCCGGCAACAAAGTTTGTATCGGGGACGGTTTTCCTTCTGGGAAATTTAGACTGGTTCCATTAAGCCCGAGAACGCCTATCGAGCCGAGGACAGGTTTCTGTCCTCGGAGAATATAGGCTAAGGCTTCTTTCTGCTAGGTGAAGAGTATCAATTCGGAGACAGTTTTCTATCCTTAGACGATTTGCAGGGTTTCTGCCTGCTCGGAGATGGGTTAAGAACTGAGAAGCAGCTTTCCGCTTTTTGGACAATCTAGGTTTCTACCTGCTCGGTGATAGGGACCGAACTGAGGGTCAGGTTTCTGTCCTTAGAATAAACTGTTGAGGTTTCCACCTGCTCGGTGATGGGGATCGAACCGAGAGTCAGGTTTCTGTCCTTAGAATAAACTGTTGAAGTTTCCATAAACTATTAAGGTTTCCACCTGCTCGGTGATGGGGATCCAACCGAGGGTCAGGTTTCTGTCCTTAGAATAAACTGTTGAGGTTTCCACCTGCTCGGTGATAGGGATTGAACCGAAGGTCAGGTTTCTGTCCTTAGAATAAACTGTTGAGGTTTCCACCTGCTCAGTGATAGGGATCGAACCAAGGGTCAGGTTTCTGTCTTTAGAATAAACTGTTAAGGTTTCCACCTACTCGGTGATAGGGATCGAACTGAGGGTTAGGGGTAGAAAGATACAAATCTGCATGAGCAAACATCATTACTATTATTAACAAAACATATACAAGACACCGCACTTAACTTATGCTCGGCATACTGCCTATCAGTGATAGTACTTCTTCAGATTATGGACATTCCACGGTCCGGGCATTCCAAGGTCGGACCATTCTTCCAATTGCTCGTAAGCCCGATCTTCGCGTTTCTTCTGCCTCTGTTCTCGCCATGTGGATCCCCGGGAAGATCCTACCGAGCCACTCTAGGCGTTACTTCTAGACATCTTCCTGCGCACGAGTCTCGGCGGAACCACTACTTAGTAGGAGTTTCCCACAGACGGCGCCAGTTATGCGCGCCCGAAAATGAAGCCTTTTGGGCTAGGCCTCACTTGAACTCACAACTTACTTGTATGATGGGTTTGGATTTCCTACACTGGGTCGTTCTTGGCACTGAGACTCAATGAGATCACTTTTCTCTCCTTAACCTTGTTCTCCCTCTGCTCCCTATCTATCTCTCCCTCTTTTATAGTAAATTTTCCAACCCCAATCTCCCCCAAACTTCTCATATTTATAGTTCAAAGTTAGTGGAGAGGTCATGATCACTTACCAGTTAGTGCAACAAGCGATCCAGTATTATCGACCATAAGTGGGTGGTTAGGTGGGAGTGAGAAGCGGTGAGAATGACTTTGGAACTTGGTTCCCACTTCCACAACTATTCTCGGCAGCGGCGCCTCCTGAGGCACGGCCGAATATGTAAAGGACGGGGTGCTTCGAACGTCACTTCTTCATCATTGCCCAGGACAGTATTACCGAGAAATGATGAAGTGGCAAAGTTTGGGCCTGCAGCATGTGTGGCTTTGGGATGGGCCGTTAGGTAGAAAAAGATTGGCTTTGTGGGCCAGACATCCAGGCCAGGGTCCCAGGCCCAAATGGGCCCGGGTGCGGGGGCCGTACAATAATCAATGAGTTACAAAAATAGGGAAATGAAAAGCAACAATATATATATAAGCTTCAAGCCTTGCCCAAAATGATTGATTAAGCAGGGTACATGATCAACATGTAATTCTAACTAGTCATAAGAGATAGCATCATGAACAATGAGAAATCTTAACTAGTTAAGTAGTTATCAGAGAGAGCGTCCACGTTGCAAGACAGATTTGGAAAATACCAGGATAAAGTATTATAGTTAGTACCTGGGAGAGATATTTTGCACCTTGGAACTTCTAACTCTGATGTAAAGAAAGTACTGTATTCTTTTTTCATGTGGAGGAAAGATTTGGGAAAGTTTGAGAAATTACCATCCAAGAATTGTAAGGTGTATCTGTATTCTCCCACTAAAAGATTGTAAATGCAATTCATAGGTTGTTGGCTACCCTTCCATTTGGTTATGTTGCTATATCCTGAGGTTCTAAGACTTAGAAACAAAGCTTCATCTTTCAAGTTTTGCATCTTCACCCATTTCATCTTCACAAAATTTAGCTCATAAACTTCAAATTTCCACATAAATGAGTCAAATCTATGAATCATTAAGAGCTTGTCATCGAAAGCAAGCAACATTATTCTATAACTCCAATAATCTTCAATGCCTTTTACTTCCAGCAGGGTCACATAAGGGTGAGAATTCAGGGCTAGTACCCCAATTTCACCAAGATTGGTTAAAACGTATATCTTACCCTTGAACACAACTCCATCTACAAACCACCAATGCCGAGAACGATCTGTAGAACTGCTAAAAAACGTGTCATTCAAATCGTGGACAGTCCAATTGACATCTGTGGATCTACAAAATTGTAAAACTGGGTCAATAGCTACAATAATGAACTCCTGGGAAGGTGTAGCTAAAGACGCAAGGATGACAACACGATAAGGCATAGGAGGGCAAGGAAAACGGTGTTCATGTCTTGTAAAAGGATTCAGAAGCCAAATTGGAGAATCTTTCCTTTCTTTCTTATCTTTCATGATCATGTACCCACAAGTTAACCCAGAAATTGATTTGCCAACAAGGTTAGGCAATGTTGCCTGTGCGCCACAGCATACAACCTCCATCTTCTGCAGACGCAGCCAAACATTAGATGGTTTATAGCACCTAGTGACTTCGTTATCTGATCAAGCAAACCCACAGGGAGCTCTGACCATAGCCTCCAATTACTATTGTCAACCATTTTTTTCTTCTTACTTCTAGAACCCTTGAGATTCATGTCACTGCGCCCTTGCAGCGCCATGCCTACTTTGCCACAAAGAGAAAATATAGATCAGGTTGTGCATATGGTTCTACATTCATAATAGTATCTTATTTTCTTTTAACCCAATTTTCCACATTACATACTTGTGCAAGACATTTGAACTTAACATTATATCATGTTCTACTTGGGCCAAAATCAATGTTATAGCCAGTTTGAGGGTTGGCATTCACATCCGGAAATGCTATCTCATCCTATTTTACCATCTTAAAAAGTTACTTTATTAATTACACCATACCATTTTACAATATGCTCAACATCCCAAAACTTTATTATTTTATCATTTTATTAAAATATTATTTTTTAATCTTTCTTTATTATTTATTTCCAACAGTCACTTTTTTTCAAATTTAGCCACGATTCCAACGGTAACATTTTCCTTGGCCTTTATCATTTCTTTCCGACAATCATTTTTTTTTTCAACTTCAACAACTATTCTAAACAACCTGCCTTTTTTTTTTTTGGAGAAAGAACCTACCAAATATCAATGTACTCAAACTTAAAAAATCCACATACATATATATTCCATCAAACCTGCCAAATATCAATGTAAAATCCATATACATATTTATAGATGCTTCTTGCCAAATATCAATGTATTCAACCTGCCAACTTTTATGATCCACACACACACACACACATATATAGAACCTGCCAAATATCAATTTACTCAAACTTCCTAACTTTAAAAATCCACATACATACGTATATATGCAACTTACCAAATATCAATGTACTCAACCTGCCAACTTAAAAAATCCACATACATATATATACATGCAACTTGCCAAATATCAATGTACTCAACCTACCAATTTTTAAAATCCACACACACACACACACACACACACGTATATATATACATGCAACCTGCCAAATATCAATGTACTCAACCTGTCAACTTTAAAAATCCACATACATGTATGTAATCCACGTTTGAGATAAAGTCTTTTATGGCTTCCCAAACGATCAAGTTCAATATACCAACGATGTTTACGTGGTGATGTTGAACCCTTAAGAACTCGCCTCATTATCTCATCCAGTGGCGAGTCCAGAAAATTTTTTCAAGGTGTTCCTCAACAAGCATAAATTACACAATCTAATTAAAAAAAAAATTTATATATTGACAACAACAACAATCAAAAAATACGCAAATACATAAAATTTACAATTGCCTTCTACGAGTTTTCATCTTTTGAAATCGTTGCATAATAGTTTCATTATCAATGCTACAAGCTACATCTTTTTCAATATACACAACTAAGCAATCATTCATCAATTGATCTCCCATTCGATTGCGCAGTTCATTCTTTATATATTTCATTGTTAAAAAACTTCTTTCTACTGTTGCAGTAGCAACTGGAAGGGTCAAAGCTAGCTTCACAAGCAAATAGACTAATGGATAAGTCTCGTGCTTCCTTGTGCTCACTAACTTTTAAGCAAGTTCACTAACTCCTTAAAGCTCTAAAAAGAAGTCATTGCTGTGCATATCAAAAATGTAATTCTGCAGTTGAGAGTCAAGTGCCAAAATATATGTCCTAAGAAAATCAGAGGGGTAGAACTTAGCTAGACGTATCAATTTTTCCTTATCGAAAGTCACAAATGAATTACTTGGATCCAAGCAAGCCATACAAAGTAGCAAATCGGTATTCACCTTAGAAAAGCGGTTGTTAAGCTCTTGAAGTTGCATATCTATGACTGTGCAGAATAGCTCAACACGATAATGATGTAAATTTGAATTTTTTTGGGTGTTGCGTCCCGGCCTCCCACTAACTACAAACATCGCTTCCATGTCCAAGATAGGAATATCATGTGAGTTACAAAATAAAGATACTTTAGCCAATAAAGATGCCCATCCATCACATCCATCATCTCTCATCACTTGCAACCGTTGCTTAGACACTTTAACAAGATCCATAGCATTTACTATATCTTGATTTTTTTTTTTTTTTTTGCAATGCTATTGACAACTCATTTGTGATCCCTAAAATATTTTTCATCAAGTGTAGAGCAAAGACAAATTCAAAAGTTAGAATTGACCTCATAATAGATCGAGCTTCAACTTTTGGTCGGAGAGGCCATCTTCTTCAATAATCTCTAATACATCAACAACAGCAGAGAAATTCAAAATCAAGTTCAGAATAGTCCCATAATCTGATCCCCAACGTGTATCACCAGGACGTTTAAGATTTGTCTCTTGATTCAAACATTGCCCACTTCTACGTACACCATTCTCTAAATCTTCTTTAATTTTGGCAAATTGTGCATCTCGAAGAGCATCTCGTCTCTTACAAGAGCCTCCAACAACAGTTACTAAATTACTAACCACATAAAAAAATTCAGCAATGTTAATGTGATTTTTAGCAACAGCAACAAGTGTCAATTGAAGTTGATGAGCAAAACAATGGACATAGAATGCTGACTTGTTCTCTTTCAAAATTAAAGTTTTGAGTCCATTGATATCACCTTGTATATTACTAGCCCCATCATAACCTTGCCTACGTAGGTTCGACAAACTCAAATTATGTTCACAAAGTAAACCTTCAATAGCATGCTTGAGTGACAAAGCAGTGGTACTTGCTACATGTACAATACCAAGGAATCGCTCTATAATAATTTCTTCTTTGTTCACATAACGAAGAACGAGGGTCATTTGTTCTTTCACTGAGATATCACGTGACTCATCAACTAATATTGAAAAGAACCCATTGTCAAGATTGTTGATGATGACTTTGGATGTTTCACGTGCAATTGCATTCACAATGTCTTTTTGAATATCAGAGTGGGTAAGCTTGTAATTTTTCCAAGATTTTTGCAACACTTCATTGATAGATTCATTGTGATCCCCCAAAAATTTTAAGAGCTCAAGGAAGTTTCCTCTATCACTTGAACCTTGAGATTCATCGTGACCACGAAAAGCTAATCCTCGGCATAAAAGGAATTTTACGCAATCAATTATTGCATTTAATTGAATCTGATATTCAGTTTTATCTTGTTTTGATTGCTTAACAAAAACACTTTGAATGTTTTGCTTTTCCTTCAGTAGATCTTCACTCTTCTTGACAGCTTGGTTATGAGCACTATTAACTTCTCCAACATGGGAATCTAACTTTGCAACATGATTCCAAAGTTTGAATCCCTTCGTTACAAAAGTCTCACCTCCCCCTCGCTTACCAACATCTTGCCCAAATAGGTAGCAATAAAAACAAAATGCCGCATCCTTGTCTATATTATATTCCAACCACTTTCTATTTATATACCATTCCGATCTAAATCGACGGGGCTTTCTAGAAAAATATGATACAGGGTAATCCTGAACAACTGGTTGACAAGGGCCTTTTGTTAAATAATATCTTCTGATTTCATCATGATTATTAGGATGATAAGATGATATCTTTTGTCGTAGCCCAAGATCTGAAGGAAGATTTTCTAAGTTAAAGTCAATACGAATTCGCTTAGAAGATGTAGATGAATCTTGCACAGGAGATGAATCTTGGGTACGTGGTTTTCTTATCAAATATTTGTCCATAATTCTAGCAAAAGAATAAACAATAAACTATAAGTTTATTTGAAATATTAATAAAATTATTAATTATTATTGTTTAGTTGTTTCATTAATTTGTTTTTCTTTTATAAATTATAATTTGTTATATTGTTGTTGCATTAATTATAAAATTATTAATTGTTATTTAGCCTAGCATAATTTAATTTATTTGTCTTTTATAATGTATTAGTTAATTTAATTATATAGCTTTAATTATTGTTATTTAGCGTAACAATAAACTATATTGCTTTAATTTGTTTGTCATTAATTATACTACTTTAATTTATTATATTTGTTTGTCTTATGCACGTTACACATTCTATGTGTATCACAATAATTAAAACAGTGTAATGTGTAGCACATTACACTGCTAATCAGCAATCACAAACAATAACCTGCCAATCAGAAAATTTCACAATCACAATAGACAATTTACATCACACTAAAAGACAATCAATATATTACAAACACATTGACCAACACCAACACACGTTACACAAGAACCAACACCAACAGGCAACAGGGAAGATAAGGCCAAATTAAAAAAAGAAAAAAAGAAAGAGGCAAAAGCAAGCAATTCGGCCAGCCAATCTGACCAACTGCTTGCTTTTGCATTTTTTTTTTTTTTTTTTTGTCTTTTTGAATTTGTCCTAATCCTATTGGTTAGAGTGTTGGTGTAATGGTGTTCACCAACACCATTACACCAACACACTGACCAATAGGATAAGGACAAATTCAAAAAGACAAAAAAAAAAAAAAAAAAAAAAGGCAAAAGCATATAATTATGTAGAGAGAGAGAGAGAGAGGTACCGGTATTAAAGAATAAAGAGAGAGAAATTGTTATTCATTTCAGTTTTGCATTTCATAGGTAAAGAGAGAAACTGAGAGACTTAGAGAAAAAGAGAGAAAAATACCTAGCGCGAGGTCCGACCGGCGAGCACCGAGGTCCCAGCGGCGAGACTGCGATCTGCGACGGCGACGACTACGATCTGCGATCTGTGATGGCGACGACTGCGAGACTGCGATGAGGGCGAGCGGCGAGCACCGATCTGCGAGACTGCAACGGCAACGACGAGCAGTCTTCGAGCGACGGCGACGTGACCGTCCGTGGGCAGTGTATCAGTGTATGCTGGGGTTTGTTTTGGTTTTCTCTGTATTGGGAGCTTTTTTTTTTTTTTTTTTTGAGATAAACACTAACTTAGTTGGGGTTTGTTTTGCTTTACTGATGGACTGGTTGTATTGGGGTTTGGGGATTGATTTCTGATTTCCTTGCTAGTGACGTGACCGTGACGTGGGTTGATTTCTGTTCTCTGTTTTTTTTTTTTTTTTTTTTTTTTTGGAGAATCCGTGGGCCACGGGCTACCTGTGTAATCTATTGGGCTCGCCGTGGGCTTGGCTTGCCGTGGCCTTGGCTCTATTACTTTTTTTTTTTCTTTCAAATTTTAGTTCAAATTTTTTTTGGGTTTTTTTTTTTTTTTTTTTTTTGCTTGGAAGTAGAACAGATTTTTTTTTTTTTTTTTAATTTGAGGGTGTTCCTAATTTTGTTACTGAGGGTGTTCCTAATTTTGTGATCAGGGTGTTCCTAATTAAGATTAAGTATAAATTTTTTTTATTTTTTTATTTTTTTCAAGTCAGGGTGTTCCCAGGAACACCCTGACTTAGACGTGTTGTCGTCACTGATCTCATCCTCATTTGAGTCGTTAAAAAGTAAATTGCGAAAAAGAGAGCGACCCATAGAGACAACCTTGGAGACAACAGTGTTAGGAAATTTTCACTATTATTAAACAGGAAAATAATTAATAAGGGTTTAAAGAACATAAAACTGACAATATAGCAACTTATAAAATATACAGTCTATGTTCCTATATATAATACAGTCTTTATAAAAGATTGATGTTAAGACTTAAGAATAGAATACTTACATATTTTATCATATAAACTTTACCTACTGATGTATGATTCATCACAAAAAGAGTATCCAAATACTTAATAATAACACCGTGTATACAATCTAGAAAGGGCACTAACTTTACAGCTTTGGTAACCTAAATGATATCTACTTTAGTCAGCCAAAAAAAAGAAAAAAAAAAAAAAGATAAAACAGCCACATAAACAGCAATAAATAGCCACATAAACAGCTACCAGAAAAATTAAACACGTTTAAATAGCTTAAAACATACTTAAAACAGCCCCATAGCAGATTTGACAAATTCTGCCACTGAAACAGACGTAAAACAGCCACATAAACATCAGTAAACAGTCACATAGACAGCTACCAGAAAAATTAAACACATTTAAAAAGCTTAAAACATACTGAAAACAGCCCCAGAACAGATTTGACAAATTCTGCCACTGAAACAGACATAAAACAGCCACATAAACAGCTACCAGACTTTAGAAGCATATAACTGAAAACAGACTTCAGGCAGCCAAAGAAACACCCTTAAAACAGAATTCAACAGACTTAAAACAAAGGACTTCCTACACCCAAAATTATATGTAATAAAATGCTTGGTATGTATTATGTATCATATGAGCATGATAAATATTTGTACTTCCTATGTGTCATCAAACACACCCTAAAATATCCAAGAGCACTCTAACCAATAAACATGATAACCATTTGTTGCCACATAAGTTACTGAACCATGATAACACATATTTCCCTAATGATATACTCAAATCAATTGATAATGTGCCATATTTGCATAACTTGTGCGCTCTAATCATGCTGTTACCTCCAGTGAAATATAATCAGTTCACAAAAATGGGCTGAGCTCCTCCCATTTTAGTACTTATTTTACACACATTTTGTTTCCTTGGCTTTATGAAAGGTTAGAAAAAAAAAAATTATAGATGAAATAGAATTTCAACATATAGAGTCTACTTTATGATAAATGTTTTTTTAATTATCAGACTAAGACATATATTAGAATAAAATATTATATTTTGTTTTACAATTCAGTTACAGTGCGATTCTACATTTAGAATTGCACTGTAGCACAATTCCAAATATTTTTGCAATAGTAGCTTTTTACAAGTCCGGATGCAGAGGTTGTTTTGAGCTTTTATGCTAAATTGAACCAACATATGGCATATAGCATTCCCAATGTGAATGCTCAAGGACCATAATATCAGCATCCAAGTCCAACACTTTTATCAGGCAAAACTAATTTCAAGCAGCTGAAAAAAACACAAAACCAAGTTCAAAATTTCACACATAAGCAGATACTTAAAACATGCTCTGAGGTACAAGTCATAATAATAATAATAAATTGACTATTGAGCTACATTTTATTTTTCAGACATAGATTCTATTCAAACAATTTTTCAGACATAAAGATTCAATTATCTCAGCCCTAGACAGAGGGAATGCACATAAAAAATATGACATTAAAAAGCTTTTAAAGAAACAAAATATTTGGTTAAGAACCTGCTTCAAAGTTTTATGTGAAAACCCAAGCGACCACCTTCAATTCCTGAAGTAAAATGATCAGGTGACTGTAGCTTCGGTTTTTTGTTTTTTGGTTTTGGTTGGTAATTTATGTTGCTTATGACAACTGATTTAAGTACAGCTAAAGGCAGCTCAATTTTCAATTTTGGCAGTTCATTGGTCTAGTTTTCCCGCCAAGTATTTCGTGGCATTGGTTTTTGGATAAACCCAAAAAATGTCTAAACTTTTTCGGGAAACTAAGACCAACGGCATAAACTTATCCAAACGTTCCTGCTATTTTGCACACAAAGAACTACTTTTTTTTTTTTTTTTTTTAATTTTACACATCTATTTTTTACAAAATATCTACATCAGACTATTTATTTTACAAATTTATTCAATAAAATATTTATTCTTTTACAATTTTTTATTATTTCCTCACTCACTATCCCTCACTCTCACAGACCCAACACTACTAAAAAATACTAAAATATTAAATGCACGAACTACAATAACCGTGCATATAAGCACGGTTAAAGCATCCACATTAGTGGATGCAAAATGCAAAAAACCCTTCATTTTACATATTTTGACAAAAAAAAACCCACATTAGTGAGTATAAAATTGTGCATAAATGTACAATTGCTACAATAACAGTACATATATGCACAATTACTGTAATACTTGCATTTTATATTTTAGTAATTTTTTCTCTCTCCTGGTCTTTTTCTCATTTGATCAAATCATCAATCCATCCGACAAAGAACTAAAACACATTACTGTAGGTTCAGCAGAGCTTTGTTTTGGCTACTAGAAGTGTGTATATTGTTTTCTTTGGTAAAACTAGAGACACCCAAATGAGAAAAGGGTCTAAAGGTTCATGCTCTATGGGGAAACTAGAGAGATTGTGGCTGACGAAGAACTCGGCTTTTCCTCAACATCGCTGTTGCTTTGGAATCATAGGAATAATGAAAATGTAAGAATTTCATCGTTACCTTATTTGGGCCTAGGTAATGGGTATCCATAAATAATCATATTCTGATCTCGCGCCACAGTTGCCGATCGCCACCGCCTTGATCTCTCACCAATTGCCACAACTATCTTTTTTCTTTGTTTGATGGTTTTGATGATTTTGATGAGTGGGTTTTGATGATTTTGATCTGTGGGTATTGATCGGGTTGATGGTGGCTGGGATTTTGATGGGAGGGTTAATGATGGTGGTTGTGTGGGTTGATGATGGAGGGCTGGGTTTTGATGATTTTGATTAGTGGGTTTTGATGATTTTGTTCGAGGGATTGTTCAAGTGTCAAGAGAGAAGGGAACAAGAACTGTTCTCAGTTTTCTAACTACCAATTTTATTTTAAGAGTTTGAGAGAGAGAGAGAGAGAGAGAGAGAGAGAATCTGTACTTGAGAGAGAGCCTGGCTCTGTTCTAAGTATCAAGAGGGTGTAAGATTAAGACTCAGAGCTCGTCATTGGGTGGAACTCCAACGGTCTAGGACATTGAGACAAAGTGCACGCCTACTAAACACGCAGTTTTCCATGTATTGGCTAAAATTTGAGCTTAATTAATACTACAAGATAGTCATTATATTATTAACCTAAATTTTTATTTCTCCTTTTTTTTTAAGAAAAAATTATTGGTTGATATTTGGGGCTTTTTTATTTTATTATACATTTGGGTCCACAGGGAATTGCCTCACTTGGCTATATACAAGGCTACAATCAAAGTAAAAATAACAAAGATTGTCATTACAAATTCTATGAAGAGAGAGAAGATTAGACTTAATAAGAGGAACTGTAAGAAGATTTCCACGGTTGAAAGTATGTTTTAGAGTGTGAATTTGGGAAATTACCATATTGTGTGTTATGGGCAGTTCATTACCACCCCCAACAGTTATTGCATCTGAGCCATTTTCTGAATTATTCAAAGAGAGATTGGTATTGTATGGAGATCTAAGTGCCTTGAGATTTGAGAATGAAGAGGCCATGGCTGTGAGTTTTGCAGGTGGTTGTTCCCTTGGTTTGCACAACATGTCTTTGGCGTTACTAGTATAAAAAGGGGAAAAATCTCTTCCACAGTTTGAAATCGTGACTTAAAGTCACGAGTTCAGTTATTTTTGCCAATGTGTGGATCTACACATTGCATGGAATAGACAATGCCCATAAAAAAAAGGCAGGTATTTGGCGTCGGAAATATGTTTGATATCTCTAGCTTGATATTTTGTGTTCCCAAACTGTTATGATTGTATGTAGTTCCAAAAGACCTGCCTCGGCCTCAATTATAACTGGACCTTCCCTTGCCTTCGTTGGTGTCTACATGAAGCTCTTGAATAAAAGATTAACCTTTGCCTTTTGTACTGTGGATATTGCTGCGATAGCCAAGGCTCGGCAGTATTGCCTTGTACAACCTTTGCTCAAAGATGCTATAGAAGTGGAGGTTGGGATGCCAAAAACTCTTGCCTGTGTGCTGCAACATACAACCTTCATCCTCTACAGAAGCAGCCAAACATGAGATAGTCTATTTCACCTAATGACTTTGTTATCAAATCAAGCAAAGCTTCAGGGAGCTCTGACCATGGCTTCCAATTACTATTCGTAAACCATCCTTTTCTTCTTCTTTCTAGGCCCCTTGAGATTCATGTCATTGCCCCCTTGTAGCAACATACCATCCTACCAAAAAAAAAAAAAAAAAGGGCTATTGATCAAATTTTACATATGACACTAAATAACCGTCTAATGGTTCTACATTCATAATAATAGTACTTACTGTTTTTAATCCAATTTTCCACATGACATGCTTTTGCATAACATTCAGACTTACAGCAAATCATGTTATTCTTAGGCCAAGATCCATTTAGAAGATTTTAGGACAGAAAAAATCAGCACCTCTATCAGGCAAAACCTATCAAGGAAGTGCAAAACTACACACATGCAGAACTTAAAACATCCTTTGAGGTGTAAGGCGCGTAACTGATTATTGAGCCACATTTTGTTTTTTAGGGACAATTACAAAATATCACAATAAGGGCAACATTAATTCTACCCATTCTAACATCTCTTTAAACATTTTGTACCCATACTCTGTACTCAAATACACCAATAATTTTCTCAAGCATGCACCATTTCTAGCACGACATATCGAAATAATAAATCCCCATAAAAGTTAAATGACAAATGGTAGTAGGAATACGAAAAAAAAATTGAAACTTTACATAAAAGGTTGTTCATTTTGGGACACAATAAAAAGTAAAATAGAAGCACACCAGTCAACAAAACCTTAAACCAGTGCTCAGGAAATATATGAAAGCATGAAAACACTAAACTTCTGAAAGACAAAAAAATATGAAAAAGAAGAAAATGACTCCAGCTACCCTTGTTGTAGGAAATTCTCTTTAATGATAGCCCATGAGGTACAGGTAAGGGAAATGAAAAGTAACAAATATTTATAGCCTTCAAAGTCTTGCCAAAACGATTAAGTAGGGTGGATGAACAATAAGAATTCCTGACTAGTCATCATAGAGAGCATCCACACTGCTACACAGATTTGGAAAATACCAGAACGGAGCACCTGAGGAAGCATCACTGATAGATATTTTGCAGCACAATGGAACATCCAAGGATTCTTCCATCATATCCATAAAATCTTCTCTATCAATGATGGGGAAAGACTTTGGATATATAGCATCCAGGAACTGTATGGCGTATTCCTCAACTGGAGCTCCAAGACTGTATATGCAATTCTTAGGTCGTTGGCTAACACTCCATCCGCCACAATTCATAGTTTGTTGGCTACCCCTCCATCTGGTCATGTCGCTAAATCCGGAGCTCTTGTTACTTAGAAACAAAGCTTGATCTTTGAGGTTCTGCGTCTTCACCCATTCCATCTTCAAAAAATTTAGCTCGTAAACCTGAAACTGCTGCCAAACTGTGTCATATCTATGAATCATTAAGAGTTTGTCTTCAAAAGCAAGCAATTGTAGTCCACAGCTCCTATATCCAATGCCTTTTACTTTCAACAGGGTCACATAAGAATGGGAATTTGGGCTTAATATCCCAATATCACCATGATTGGTTAACATGTATATCTTACCCTTGAAGACAGCTCCACCTACAAACCACCGAAAATCGTCTGCAAAATGGCCTTTAAATAGGTCAGTATAATCATAGACAGTCCAATTGACATCGGTGGACTTGTGGAATTGTAAAAATGGGTACCCTCCTTTAATAGCTATGATTACAAACTCCTGCGAAGGAGTAGGTAAAGACGCAAAGATGAAAGAAAAATAAGGATTAGGAGGGCTAGAGAAACAGAGTTCATGTCTTGTAAAAGGATTCAAAAGCCAAATTTGAGAATCAGCACTTTTTTTCTTGTCTAACATGACAAAATACCCACAATAGACACTAGAGCATGTTTTGCCAACAAGGTTCGGCAATATTGCCTTGTACAACCTTTATTCAAATATGCTATAGAAGTAACAAGTTCTCCTAGCATATGACGATAATAAGACAACTAGTGGAAGCTGGGATGCCATAAACTCCTGCCTGTGCGCTGCAACATATAACCTCCATCCTTTGCAAACACAGCCAAACATGAGATAGTCTATAGTACATAGCTTCTTCGCTATCAGCTCAAGCAAAGACTCAGGGAGCTCTGACCATGGCCTCCAATTACTTCTGTCAACCATCCTTTTCTTCCTGCTTCTAGGCCCTTTGAGATTCATGTCACTGCCCCCTTGCAGCCCCATACCTACCTTCCCACAATAAGAAAATATTGATCAAAATCAATATATGGTTGTGCTACTCATTTAGACGTAAGAGCATATTATGTAATTCATCTTAGAAGTTTCAACCACTCTTCAAACATGCTTTGAGCTACATTTTGTTTTTTAGGCACAATTCCAAAATCTCACAATAAGAGCATTATCTAATTTAGCATAAGAACAAACTTTTTTCTATTTTACCTAATTATTTTTTAAAACACCCACGTCTAATTGTCTAGTTTACACTCAACTTTATTTAAATATTCAATTCTCATTCATTTTTTATTAACATTGCATTAATCTTTAAGAGCAGAAAAAATTCTACTTATTCTGACATTTCCATAAACATAAACATATAACCCATAATCTGTACACAAATACCCAAACAAATTTTCTCAAGCATGCACTGTTTCTAGCACATGACATCTTGAAAAAAAAAAACCCAATATGAATTAGATGAGAGATGGTACTAGGAATATGACAAAAATCGAAACTTTACATCAAAGGCTGTCTGTTCATTATTTTGGGACACAACGGAAAAGCAAAACAGAAACAAATCAAATATAACACTCAAACTTCTCTTCCATACTTTTCTTTTGTTTTTCTACGGTCAGCCCCAAACAGAGGGAGAGCCCATATAAAAACTAATAAAGATGAAAATAAAAATAAAATTTTGAGATTAAAAAAATACAAATATATTTTGTTAAGTAAACTGTAAACTAGTAAAGTACCTGCTTTGAAGTTTTTTGTGAAAACCCAAGCGACCACCTTTGTTTTGTTGAGTGTAAAACGACGAGTATGTTTTGCTGTGACAACTTTTATAAATCCAGCTAAAAAGCCCGCCCCAACTTTTGATTTTCGAGGTTTATTACTCACGTTTTCCCGCCTTATAATTCATGGGTGGCAAGTGGCATAAATTTTCGATGAACCCAAAAAAGGTTTTTTTTTTTTTTTTTTTTTAATTTATTTTTATAAACTATAAATATTCTTCTAAAAAAAAAAACTATAAATAAAAAATGTAGTTAAGGAAATATTTCCATAACTACAGTCACTTCTAGGTTAATATGGTAAACTTACCATAAATTTTATCACAAAGCCTAATAAATTAATTGGTTAATGGTAACACATTAACAATTAATGAATAATGGATAATTACATTTTATCCACATGTGGTTTGCCTCTAATTCGATGTGCCTACTGGTGGTTTCAATTTTGACACTTTGTTCGCCTGTGATTCTCAACATTACTATATCGTAACCCACCTCTCCACTTTTCGTTACTCTAACACAGAAAATGTAAAAAACAAAGCCCTAAATGGATCAAAACACTCCTCACATGAAGAACATACACAAACATGGATTGATCCAATCTGGACTGACTGGTTGTATCAATGCTTTGCCAAAGCAAAAGGGTCCCAAGAAATAAGAGTTACACTTTACACGAAGAAATAAAGCCAGAAAAGAAAAGAAAAGAAGAAACTAATTACAGCCAAGCAGAATCCAAATCATAACATCCAAAAATCAAACACCTTACCCACACAAATTCATAGCCAAACTCCAAAAATCTACCAAGAACAAACCACAACCTCAAGAAAAACCCAAACACCTTAACTACACAAACCCACAGGCCATAGCCAAGCAGGACCCACAAAACAAAAGCCCACCAAATCCATCTCTTCCAAAAAATACAGAACCCCATTCAAACTCAAACGCCTTGCCCAGGTTACAAAGCACAAAGGCCGAACCCACCAAGCCAAGACCCATGACACCATAGCCATGGCTAAATCAACTTCTCTCCATTAGCCATCAGTGTTGCCTAACCGCATAGAAGGACCATCGCAGGGAGCATCTCTATTGTTGCCATCGTACGTCTCTATGGTGAACTACTGCGAGACTCAGCCGCTGAGAGCAGACTTGATCGAGCAGAGCCATGGACAGCTTGGGATTTGACTTCGGAGAGAGCGAAGATGAGAGTTTCGATAAGAGTAGGTTGAAACGGTATTGCTTGATTTGATTTGTATTAGTTTTCTAGGTATATGTTCTTCATGTGAGGAGTGTTTTGATCCGTTTAGGGTTTTGTTTTTTACATTTTCTGTGTTAGAGTAACGGAAAGTGGAGAGGTGGGTTACGGCACAGAAACGGTGAGAATCACAGGTGGACAAAGTGTCAAAATTGAAATCACGGATAGACACATCAAATTAGAGGCAAACCACAGGTGGGTAAAGTGTAATTATTCCAATAAATAAAGTAATAAATAAGTCAGAAAATTGCACCAGAAAGTGGAAATAATACCATGATTTTTTAAACTATTTTGTTTTATTTAATCTAAATATGAAATTTGACAATTATTGTAATTATTAATATACATATTTATTATGATTGTGTTAGTATATGAAATTAGGGTCAGTCTTAGGTCTAGTGTCCAATAGTACTAGACCCGTTGAGATAATGATATGTGTTTACTTTTGGATATGTGTCACCATCAGATCGGGTCCAGTGCATTTAGTGCGATGCACTGGACCTAAACAAAGTTCATGAAATTATATATCACTGCACACCCTTAGTGCGGTGGTCACTCCACAAGTATAAATATTTGTGGGGTGTGGAGAATAAGGGTTGTGATTCAAGTCTTCAGGAGAGAGCTTCACACACATATACACTTAGATTAGGTTAGAGTAAAAATTCTATCTTGTATTAAAAAAAAAGTATATGAAATTATATAGTTCATTATTCAAATAAATTGTAATGTATTAGGATTTTAATGGAAGATTTAACTATATAATGAAATTTAAATTCAATTGGGAAAATATATTAGAATAATGACACGTAAAATTTTTAAGTGAGGAAATTTTTAATTATATTTTAGTGGTTGGTGATGTTTTTCCCTTCCCGTTGAATGATTTCTTATGTAAAAATTCAACATTCTTGATTATGAGTTGTTGCTTAATTATTTATTTTATATTTAATATTGCGCTTGGCTAGTTCATTTGAAATATCCAATATTTTTCACAAAGAGAGAAAAAAAAATTTTGATTACAAGTTATTATTATTTAATTAATTTTTCCAAAGAGAACGGAATAACCATTGTTAGATCTTCATCTCACAAAAGCATTTGTGAAGCATGGACATGTGAACAACTTAAATACCACACAAATCACAAATGGAAATGGTTTGTTAATTTTGGATATTTTTTAATAATTCAATGGTTACAACTTGCAATAGAAAAGATGAGATTTGAACTTTAGACATCTTTATTTCTTTTAGAGAGTTTCAACGAATGACATTCACTCCAATTGAGCTAACCGGAAACCACCTTAAACATCTTTATTAAAAATAGTGTCAGTCGAGCTACAAAGCTTTTGGCATTTTCTAATAAAATGTCTAAATTGGCCCTCAAAGTCATTTTTCAAATTGCCACTTGTTAGCACCTGGATGTCATTCCTTGTTGACTTGAGATTAGTTCGGGTAGCCGAATACACCTCTCTCGTTTGCACGCACAATTAGTGAACGCTAGCTTCTTCATGTTTGTGCCTATGTGGTTCCAACCCCATCTCCCCCTCCTTCAATACCAATGACCATAGAAAAAAACAAATAACAGTGATAATATCTAACCCAAAAAAAACAAAAAAAAATTATGGGGGAAAATTTTATTATATTTTTTTGACAGAAATAGAATAACCATTGTTGGATTTTCATCTCACAAAGGAGAGTGTACAATCTGCACAGGTTGAGTATTTTTAGAAGCTACAAAAATGGCAGCAGGATACTTAATTAAAGAAAATTCTCTACAAAGAGTTCATATCCAGTGCATAATGCTTCAATTTTTACGAGGTTGGGAGGGGTCATGGACTCATGGTAGGCACCCTTATTTTCTTCAATGAGCATATCATTATAAAAAAGTACTAAAGTAATAAAAAGGCAAATGAAAAAGCAACAAAAAATATATATATATAAAAAGAAAACTCTCAAACTCTTGTCCAAATGATTAATTCAAAAGACAAATGGTAAGGATGATGAACAAGAGAAATCCAAACTAGTCTTCAAACAGAGAATCCATACGACAAGACAGATGCGGAAAATACCAGAATGAATTATAAGATAGGAAATCATGTGGCAAACGTTTTCCATGCGAAATTTCGATAGACTGGAAGCCTTTTCTACCTTTCCGTCTGTTTATTGAGCTGATAGAGTAGAAAAAACTCCGAATTCTGTATATGCAATTAGAAGGGTGCTTGCTATCTTCCCATTTGGCCATGTTGCTAATTGCTGAGAACTCACAAGAGTCTTCCTGGAACAATGCTTGATCGCCTAAGTTAGGAATCTTCACCAATTCCATCTTCAAAAAATTTAGCTCATAAACTTCATGATCAGTAATTCCACCAATCACAAGGAGCTGTTTATCAAAACATAGTAACTTCCATGATCCACAATTCAAATCTGCAGTGCCTTTTACTTTCAGCAAGGCCAAATGAGGATGAAAAGTCAGATTTAGTACCCTAATGTCAGCATTATTTGATATAATATATATCTTACCGTTGAAGACAGCCAAATCAGCAATCATATTACGATCATCATAATTATATAGAGTCCAATTGACATCGGTGGATCTACGGAACTGTAAGTACTGACTGGAAAAACATATGATTACCAACTCTGGCAAAGGAGTAGCTAAAGTGACACAACGAAAGAGATTGGGAGGGCTAGGAAAACGGAGTTCATGTCTTGTAAAGGGATTCATAAGCCAAATTTGAGAATCTGGCCTCTTTTTCTTGTCTTCCATTATCAAGTACCCAGAAGAAATCCCAAAACACACTTTGCCAACAAGGCTAGGTAGTAATGCCTTGTACCACCTTTGATCAAGAATACTATAAAAGTAACAAAATTTCTTCCATTGCCGTGAAAAGAAAAGAAGAAGTGGAGGTTGGGATGCCATAAAATCTTGCTTGTATGCCAAAGCGTAAAACCTCCAAGTTCTACACACACAGGCAAAAATGAGATAATCTATAGCACCTAACCACTTCGTTACCTGATGAAGCAAAGCTTCAGGGAGCTCCGACCATGGCCTCCAATTACTATCGCCCACCATCTTTTTCTTCTTACTCCTGGGTCTACTGAGGTTGACATCACTGTTCGCTTGCAAATGCAATACCATGATTACCTTCACACAAATAGAAAATAAAAAGATTAATGCCTACATATAACACTAAATAAACTCCACTTGAATTGTTTTTAACACCGCTTGTGCAACATATTTTATTTATTTGCTTCCAAGCTCATTAATGGATAGAAGTTTTTTGATCCAAGTTCATTAATTTTACAAAGAAATAAATAATCAAGACAATAACAATGACAATAGTGGTATATGTAACAATGATCTAAAAATTTTAAGATGATTTTGTTGACAAGAAGAGAATAACCATTGTTGGATTTCCTTATCACAAAATAGATTGTACAATCTGCAGAGGTTTACTATTTAAGAAACATAAAAATGGGCAGCATTTAACAAAAGAGACCCTGGTTGCAGGAAATTCTCTTCAATGAGAATGACATCAAACACAGTTAAAGTCAAAAATAAGGGAAATGAAGAGCAACAAATATATATAACCCTCAAAATCTTGTCCAAGTGAATGAATGATTCATTCAATATACAAATGATAGGGATGAAGAACCTAACTAGTCTTGAGAGAGAATCCATATTGAAAGACTCATGTGAAAAATACCAGGATGGTTCAACTCAGAAAGTATCTGGCGTACACTTTCTTCCAATGAAAGGAGAAAGACTGGCCGTGTCTACCATCCACGAATTGGAAGCAGCTGTCTTTGCTATCATGTCCGAAACCGTACATGCCATTAGAAGGTTGTTCACTATCTTTCTATCTGGTTATATTGCTAAACCCTAAGCCCATATTATAATCCAGAAACAATGCTTGTGCTCCAAAGTTCTGCATTCTCACCCATTTGAACTTCAAAAAATTTAGCTCATAAACTTCATAATTATTTCCAATTGCATGAATCAACAGGAACTGCTCATCAGTACCCTGTAACTGCAGTTCACCTTTCAAATTTGGAATGGATTTAACTTCCAATGGGGTCACATAAGGATGAGACTTTAGATTTACTACTCCTATTCCAGAATCAGTTGTTATTGCATACATTTTACCCTTAAACGCGGCTTAATCAACAAATGTCCAGTGATGATTACAATCACAAATTCACAATAAGTCCAATTGGCACTATTGGATCTAAGAAACTGTAGATATGAGCCATATCTACAAAAGGCAATGATTACAAACTTTGGCAAAGGTGGCACTAATGAAGCAAGGATGACACTATCATGTTCTAGGGGAGGGCTAAGGAAACGGACTAACGGAGTTCATGTCTTTTAAAAGGATTTAGAAGCCAAATTTGAGAATTTACCATAAGTTACTTGTCTTCTAGGACCAAGTACCCACATAAGATCCTAGAACACAATTTGCCAACAAGGTTGGGGAGTATTGCGTTGTACTCCTAACATCCTTCTATCAAAGATGTTATGAAAGTAACAAGCTCTCCTAGAACGGTTTGACATAAAAATAACAAGTGGAGGTTGGGATGCCATAAACTCTTGCTTGTATGCCACAACATACAGCCTCTGCATTCTGCAGACACAGCCAAACATGAGATGGTCTATAGTACCTAGTCACTTCGTTATGAGATAAAGCAAAGCCTCAGGGAGCTCTGACCATGGCCTCCAATCGCTATTGTCAACCATCTTTTTCTTCTTACTTCTAAGCCCCTTAAGATTTATGTCAAAGTCCCCTAGCAATACCGTGGCTACCTTAACGAAAAGAGAAAATAAAGATTAATTTGCACATATGACACTAGATGAAATCTAATTTTTTTTAGATTCATAAATATGTCTTAATATTTTTTTTAGTCCAGTTTTCCAGAACTTGCAATACATTATACTCTATACATGTAAACTTGACAGCATATTAAGCAATACTTGGCCAATATCCAAGTATTTTGGAGATATTTTCATTTTGGCCCATATATTTTAAAAGAATTAAATGTTATCCTTGAGTTTTTCAAAAATTTTCATTTTGATCCATGCCGTCATCTCATAAAAATTGCTGACATAATTGACGGAATGCTCACACGACTAATATAATATGATAATAATAATTTACTTTGATTATTAACAAAGCCACTTCTGCATCTCAATAATAATAAAAATCACTAATATTTTTTTATTATAAAAAAGGTCTTCATCTTTTCTGGCACTTTCTTTGCAACCAAACATTGCAGCAGGTGCAGTTCATGTCAATGCATCAGCCTCCAAGATTGAAGCTTTATTGCTCCCAAAAATTTACTTCCTAAAACAAAACACTAGAAACCTCAACCAAACAATACTCTCTCTCTCTCAGAGTAGAAAACAAAAATTAAAAAATAAACAGCATTCTCAGAAATAAAAAATGACAAGAATCATCATAATTAATATCAGACGTAATCAGAACCTTTAATGCCTGATCATCAACCATAATAATACATGCTTTGGATTGATATATTAAAAATTTGAGGGTATAGCTTACCTTGCAATGCCAAAAACAGTGTGGAGGAGAACAGAGGGTTGAGAGAGAGAGAGAACTAGGGTGAAGTTTTCTCTATAATCTGATGAAGAAATCAAACGGGTTGATTAGAATTGCTCCTTAATGAACAATTATACTAAAAAATTTACTCTGTATGGTTGTCAAAGAAAGTGCAAGAAAATATCTGAATTTCTAATTTTGAACTGCTCCAACTCCTCCAAATTTCTTCAATCACTCAGTTACCTATTTCTTTTTTTTTTCTTTTTTAATTTGCGGTTTCCTTACTCCTGGGTCTCACTTTTTTTTTTTTTTTTTTTTTTCAAATCTCTTCTTCCTTTTTTTGAATTTGACAAAAAAAAAAAAAAATCATACTATAAAAGTAAAACTGTTACTACAACTACTCATCCCTGTCCCTTACATATAGGCACTAGTTGTTTACAAAACAAAACATAAATAAATTTCCTCTCTTTACCTCCCTCACTTTCTCATGGGTGAAATATATATTTTTTTTAATATAAATCTCATCACATCTCTTAATATTTTTTTGACATTTTTTTTTTCAAATCCCTTGTTCCTTATTATGGATTTGAAAATAAAAAAACTCATACTATAATCTCTCATCCATATCCCTTATATTTAGGCACTAGCCAGTTGCCAAAACAAAACAATAGATGTAATTTTCTTAGAGAAATGATATGTTTATAATATTTTTACAACAAATTATAAGTAGCAGGTTGTTACTAGTTGTTATTGTTGGGGCAAAAAAATAATCTTAGTGTTAGTTTCAAATTTGAACCAATAACAACTAATCAACTGTAATTTGTTGTAAAATTGTTGTAGACGTAGTATCTCTCATTTTCTTAATACTAATTTTTTATTATGTTTTTATTTTAAACAAATTTATAATTTTGAAAATACTTTTCTTTAAATCTCTTTAGGTGTAAAACTTGAAACACTCTTTGTATATTTCAAATGGTCATTTGGTTTATAGAAATCATAATTTTAAATTCCGTTCCATTTCAATGCTTAATTTAGTGCACTTACCCCTCTTATTTAGTTTCAATCTAATTTCGGTATGTTTTGATGGGTCGGACAAATCCCGGCCATTTTAATTTCTCAATTTCGGACTATTCCAGGCTATGTTTTTTTTGCATTTTATTCCAGGCTATGTTGGATATTGAAACAAAAAAGAATGTGATTAATCAGTAAGAACATTTTTTCGATAAACAAACTGCAATTATATCCTTTCAATTTCAAATGGCTGTGGTCTGTGGGGTAAATAAATAGTACTCACCTTGCTACCAGTTCCGTTGCTCAAACATTTTCATTAAAAAAAAAAAAAAATGAAGGACAAATTTTTTCGATAAAAGAAAAAAAATGTAATTAATGAATGGTTTTCTATAGAAAAAATGTAACAAAACTTATCTGTGAGTTTAATAATTGTGACCTCACTCCACCAAGCCCAAACAACATGGGTAATAGTGACCTCATTAGTCATTTCTAGTGAATTTTCCCAGCTTCGAAATCTATTTTTTTTTTTTTTTTATAGAAAGAACAAGTTTCAAAAAAAAAGTTTTATAATTGTGCATATAATCTTTGAAATACTTAAACTTAAAATTTTGAAAATGTTAAAGGGCATTGATAGATTAGGAAGTCAATAAATTAGTTACCATTTACTTTTAAAATAAGACAAATAATTTGGAATAGCAAAAATTAAAACAAAATAAGACAGTGAGAGTATGATAAATCTAAAATACTCAGCAAAAAAAAAAAAAAAAAAAAGAAAAAGATAAATCTAAATTAAATTACGATTTTCCCTAAAGAATTACAAAAACTTTATTTATTGTGTTTCTTTTTAATGGAATGTTTTTTGATACATTAATAGCTGGGAGACGAGTGATTTAAAACCTAGATCTCATGGAAAAGACCAAGGTAACAACTAATTAAATTACAAGACTTTTAATTTTTTTATCATACATTTATAATGTATCAATTTTTTGGATTCAAGGGATAGCACAATTGTGATGGTTACCTTTGTGGTGCTTTTTATCTATGCTTTGAAATTTGAATACTTTCCTCTCCACTATTTAGTACGGAGTATTTACCTATCCAATTTTTTTTTTTTTTCCTTTTTGAAAATTACCAATTCTTTGCTTGTGCATGTCAGGGTGTGTAAATATAAGATGGGTTCAAGGTGTCAATATATATGATGAGTTCAAGTTAAACATGCTTGGAGCAACTTTTTTTTTTCTTTTTAAATGAAAAACCTATCGCAACTTTATAATTAAATATTACATAGTTGGAAGAGAGGAAAAAAAACATTTTATGAATAATTTTTTTCTTTCTCTTTCTCTTAACATCGAAGAAGATTGTAGGGGAAATGACACTTGGACAAATTCTCCAGAATCTATTGATTTGTTAAGTAATAAGATAAAATTTTTGATTTAAAGTGGCTTTATTAATGACATGATTAATACTAATTTTTTCAATTTTGTTGACAAATCGATAGTCAGGGGTGGGAATAAAACTATAGATGTCTTTATTGAAAATAATAAAAAATGCTAATTAATTAAGTTACATGGCACTTGACAATTTTGTACGTAGCTTTTATAAAGTTACACCAGAGTCTCTCTCTCTCTCTCAACTTCCACCATTGTTGTTCACTCTTTAAGCTCAAATCTTACAGTTCCCTTAACACAACAGTTAGTGAAAATTAGTCAAAAAATATTGATATTGCTTTGTTCTCATCACCCTTTTGCTAACTTATGTGTTATGTCTTTTAAATACTATCAAGGACTAGTATTCATATATTTCGGCACCTTGTGAAAATGAGAGGAAAAAAATAAGGTGCTACCATATTAAACAATGTAATTCCAAAATTAAAAATCACTACAAATTTTGGTGCTTTTTAGTTACGTTTTTTTATAATTTTTTTTTAGTATTTGCTTTCAGAGTAATGTTACAGATTCAAATTATTTAATAACATTTTTACAAACTACTCATGTGGTTTTAGTAATTTTCAAATAGTCATTGATAAACATAAATGTGATGTAAGTGGTAGACTCATATTAGAACTAGTAAGAATTTGTTATATTAATAGTTTGTAAAAATATTATAAGATAATTTGTGGCTGTAACATTACTCTTATTTCTAAGTGCGTTAATGGATGACATTTTTTGTTCCAAGTTCATTAATTTAATTAAGGAATAAATAATCAAGCCAATAATAAATAATGACAATAGTGATAAATGTGACATTGTGACAATGATCTAAAACTTTTAAGAATATTTTAAAAGCCCCAAAAATAGCGGCAGTAAACTTTAGCTACCCTAATTGCAGGAAATTATCTTCGATGAGCATATCATAATAAATGAAAGAAAAAAAAAAAGTACTGAAAAAGTAAATAAGGGAAATGAAGAAGAACAAAATAAATAAAACCCCTCAAAACTCCTGTCTAGAGGATAAGTTCAATACATAAATGGTAGGGTTGATGAATAAGAAGAAATCCAAACTAGTCTTCACAGAGAGAATCCACACGACAAGACTGATGAGGAAAATACCAGAATTTATTACATCCAGGGCGTATGTAACGTCCTACTCGCAAGATTGGGAAAGTCTGGGGGCATCTACCATCAAAGAACTTCACAGAGTAGTCAGAACCATCTTCGCAAATACTGTATATGCAATTATTAGAAGGCGAGATCCCAACAGCTTCCCAACTTGTTATGTTGCTAATTGCTGAGAACTTACTGCGATCCTGGAACAATGCTTGACCTCCCAAGTTAGAAATCTTCACCAATTCCATCTTCAAAAAATTTATCTCATAAACTTCATAATCAGGATATCCACAAATCACAAGGAGCTGTTTATCAAAACCCAGTAACTGCCACGTTCCAGGATACACATTTGTATTGCTTTTTACATTCAGCAAGGTCAAATGAGGATGCAGAGAATTCAGATTTAGCACCCTAATGCCTTCATAATTTGATATATATATCTTACCGTTGAAGAGAGCTAAACTGTGAATCATATAACGATTATCATATTTATATAAAGTCCAATTGACATCCGTGGATCTACGGAACTGTAGGCATTCATGGGAAAAACATATGATTATGATCTCTGGCAAAGGAGTAGCTAAAGAAGCAAGGGCGACGTATCGAAACCGATTGGGAGGGCTAGGAAAAAAAAGTTCATGTCTCGTAAAGGGATTCAGAAGCCAAATTTCAGAACCTGAAATCTTTTTCTTGTCTACGATGATCAAGTACCCAAAAGAAACCCCAAAAAGTTCTTTGCCAATAAGGCTAGGCAGTAATGCCTTGAACAACCTTTGATCAACAATGCTATAGAAGTAACAAAAATTTTTCGCTCCCAGATGTAAGAAAAGAACTACAAGTGGAGGTTGGGATGCCATTAACCCTTGCTTGTTTGCCAAAGCGTACAGCCTCCAAGTTCTACACACACAGGCAAAAATGAGATAATCAATAGCACCTAACCAATTAGTTATCTGATGAAGCAAAGCCTCAGGGAGTTCCGACCACGGCCTCCTATTATTATTATCTGATGGAGCAAAAACGATCTTTTTCTTCTTACTATTACGCCTACTGTTCCCTTGCAATTCCATGCCTACCTTCGCACAAAGAAAAAATAAAGATTAATGCTTATATATAACACTAAACAAGCATCTAATAGATTTAGATTCATAATAGTATTGTATTGTTTATAATTCAGTTTCCCACCACTAGTAGAAAGTGCAATATATTATACAATGAAACATAACTGCACATATGCTATATGTATAGTTGGTCCATTACCAATAGTTGAAAAATATAGGAAATGCAAAATGAAACATATATTGATTCCTAGAACATGCTTAATACGATGTAAAAGCCATGTTAAAATTGATTATTGAGCTTCATATGCTTTTTCATTCCTGAAGATATTCATTTATATAGAGAATATAGAAAAATATAAGGGCAAAGAAAATCACCTTAACGTCTTAGAGTGATGATCTGGTGGCTATGGCTAGCTTGTCTTTCAGAATTTGGTTTCTGTTAATGTTCTTGCTTTCGGTCACCCACTTATATAGAATTCTAGATACTGCCTTAAGAATTTCAAAATGAAACGGGAATTAATTAGTGTTTGATAAGTTGGCTTGGAAGTTCAATGAATTTTTCAGCCAAAAGATGGTCATATTTAATGGGTCTGTTAACAAAACGAAAAGAATGTAGTCAAGCAGAGGTCTACTGTTTTCGATAAACGAAACGAAAAGTAGTGCAATTAAGGAAATGTTTTGATAAACATAATGTAATTATAATAGTCCTCTCAGTTTCAAATGGCTGTGAGGTTTAATTAATAAGTTGTCACCTCGTTACCCATTACGAGGTTTCGATTTTTGTAAAATTGTAAACAATAACTAATTGTTTAATTTCTTTTCGTTAAACGAAAAAAAATGTAATTAAGGAATTTTAACTAAGTTTCTTGTCCATTTTTGTTTGTCCAGCTTATAAAACCTAACCTTTTAAAATACTCCACGCGTTTCTTTCAAAAAAGAAAAGAAAAAAAATCCGAAGTTTTAAAATTGTGCTTATGTAAACATGAATAAATATCTCTATATATAAAAAGAGCCAATAAGCTCAATGAACAGTATTTTGGTTTACTGAGTCACCTTTATCCTTTATTTATTTATTTTTTTTTCAAGTTTTGAACAGTTGCTATGGTGCCAATTTAGTTTGTTCAATTGGCACTGTAGCTATAGTACTTTGGTTTCTTCAACCTTTGCACTATTGCTACTTTTTTTTTTTTAAAAGCTGCTTTCTTTTCTTTTTTATTATTTTTCTCTGCTTTTTTTTTTGGGGTAATATCGTCATGTCCACTGTTTTATTTTATTTTATTTTTTATATATAAATCTGTTAGTTTACACAATAAATTGTTACAATATTTTTACAATTGTTAATATGTTAAATCCTTATAGGTTAAAATAAAATATCATATTAGAATCATCCACAACAAAAACTAAAGGTACTATGAAAAAAGAAGTGCTACATTTACAACATTTTTCGCAACATTTTCACAACATTGTTCATTAGGCTTCTTTTTTTTTTTTTTCCACAAACCACATCTCGCCGATTTTGGTTGTATTGTTTTTGTCTTTTCCTTTAAATATTTATATGTGTATGTACAGTTACACTGACTTAACAAATTCTTACAATATTTTCACAATTATTGACAATTTGCACTGTTCATATATGCTGGTTTTGCTTGTGCTTTTAAATATTATATGTGCATACACAATTACAATGATGCAACAAATTTTTACAATATTTTCATAATTATTGAGGTATCAATTTTTTAAAGGTCAAAATAAATAATAAAATGAGAGTTTGAGACCAATCACAACTAAAAATAAATGTATTATGAAAATGTTATAACATCTTCTTCTTGTCACAATATTTTACAATTGCGAGATCTCAGTTCCTTATAGATCAAAATAAAAATAAATTCTATGTCCACAACATTTTCACAATAATTTTGTAACAAATTTTATGTGGCAAGGTATTTTTGAAGGATAAAAAAGTGATATCAATAGTGGGTTCAATTTAAAACCAATAACAACTTGTTATTTATAATTTGTTCTAAAAATGTTATGGAGGTATCATTTCTCTCAAATAAAATAAAAATATATTCGGATCCTAAAAATAAAAATATTGTGAAAATGTTTTAATATTTTGTTGTATTCTTAGACTTCATTTTTAGTATATATAGTCAAATTGGGTGAGCCAAAATTCACTGTACGTTTCACGGACAATTTTCTTGTATTGTCTTTTTGTTTTTTTTTTTTAATGCATAATATTAAAACCAATAATAATATTTTACCTAAGATTTGTTGTGAAAATGCTATGGACGTAAAAATTAAATAATAAAATATCAAACTGGGACCTACCACAGTTGGAAATAAAAAATATTACGAAAATGCTGTGACGTTTGGTTATATTCCTAAACTTCTTTTTCGTGTGACATTTTGTTGTGTTCCTAGGCTTCTTTTTTTGTTTAGTCAAATTTAGTAAGCCAAAATTCATTGTTTTAGGCATAGTTTTCTTCAGTTGGCTTTTTATTTTATTTTTAAATGCATGGTTAAAAGTGGTTAGCCCAATTTAAAACTAATAGCAATTTACCACCTTAGATTTATTATGAAAATATTGTGAACGTAACATTACTTTAAAATAAAATAATAAAATATCAGAATAGGACCCATCATAGCTAGAAATAAAGGTATTGTAATCTGATGTGGTTTTTTGAAATAGGTGTCAGTTATTTATTGGGTAGGAAACACCAAAACAGATACTGAGTTGGTATTGCCGAAACATGGTATACTTTCTCCCACATTTGATGGCAAAATTTGCTTAATAGTACTTTTTAAGAAAAAATTTGGGTAAATAGCATATGTTTGAAGTTTTTTAGTTAGTTAGACTGTTGTTGTAAGTCGAGTTTGGCAAACTTGAGTTTGGGTTGAAAGTCGAGTTTGACAAACTCGACTTCCAAGTAATATTGATGCATCCTACTTGGCCCTGCTTGGAAGTCGAGTTTGCCAAACTCGACTTCCAGCCCAAACTCGAGTTTTGCCAAACTCGACTTCCAAAAACAGTCTAACTAACTAAATAACTTTTTTCGTGTGCTGCTTTCCTATTTTTTATTTTTTTTAAAAACATACTATTTGGCAAATTTTGCCCACATTTGATTCTAAAATTAAGAAATAAAACTCTTTAAGAATAGATAATTTAGGATACATGATGCAAAATTAGAACTTTAATTTAGAATTCTAATATGAGTTTCTCTCAGCTTTACCTATTATTATATATATAGATTATGTATAAAATGTAAATTGTCCATTTTTTTTAATTATTGTGAAGCACTTTTTTTTTTTATACAATTTATTTATTTTAGACTGTTTGGTTTTTGTACTTAATAATTAACTTGGATGAATATTTATGATGTGGTCCCACATTTGATTCTAAAATTAAGAAATAAAACTCTTTAAGAATAAATAATTTAGGATACATGATGCAAAATTGAAACTTTAATTTAGAATTCTAATATGAGTTTCTCTTAGTTTTACCTATTATTATATATATAGATTTGGTTTCTATTGCATGCAATAGAAACCTTTTATATATATATATATATATATATTATCCAATACATAAAGTACATTTCCTCGACATGATGGTAAAAAATAATGTTATTCCATTTTGATGCCTATTTCAATTTGTCTATTGGAATGAAACATTTTGGAATTAATCAATTTTAGCATACTGTTTCAAGATTACTGTTAGGTGGCATTTGGTACAGGAAATCTATATTACTCCTATCATCCAGATTACTAGGAATGTGATACCTTGCAATCTGGATGCCTAGGAATGTAACTACTTCTATGTTTAGTTTAATTGGAAATCTAATAAGATTCCAAGGAATGTGAGATTATAATGCTTAATTTATTCCTAAGAATCTTAAATGAATTATTTATTTTTTCCATTCTATCCTTAGATTTGTAAATACAATATCAAGTATTTTTTTAATTAAAAAAAAAAACTTCCTCTAAATAAATAATGAAGAAAAGGTATAAACTATAAATTATGACTCACTAAAACTATAGTCTAACATTTCAAAATGACAGACTACAATACTAAGAGACAAAGTTGCCACAAAATTAAAGGCCGAATATAATAGAATAAATCATACCAATTAAAGAAAAAGTATCAATAAAGCAAACAAATAATTTACACCATTATTTGAATATAGCAACTAGTGGTCAAATAATTTCAAAATAGATCCATTAATAATTTGTTAAGCGACAGACACAAAATAGTAAAAGTTAATACCTGGCAACAATAAAGGGTTCCTTGTAGAACCTTTTTTTTTTTTTTTTTTTTTCAAATGTGAAACCTAAATAGAATTTTGTTAAGAAATATATCAACAGAGTTGTTTATCCTGTTTATGTTGTTTTGGCAAGAAGAGATAAAGACAAGGGAAAAGATATTGATGATTTGTTTTATATTTTATCTTATCTCAAATGATAAGGAAAAAGAGTTAAAATTGTCAATTTATAAAAAATACAAATTTCTTTAAGTTTGGGAATTTGGATACCTACCCGTTTTAAAGGGAATCCACATTCCTAGTTGAGGGAGATATAGATTCTCCTGGCATCTGATTTCCTAGTATGATTTGCAACCAAACATGAGAATCTTTTTTTTTTTTTTTTGAAGCCGGAACCAACTGAATATCATTAATGAATAATACTAGAATCCAAATACAGAGAATCTTTAAACATTCCTGAGAATCCTAAAAGCTTACCCCGTACTAAATGCCACATTAATATATATATAGACTCACACATGGAGATAAAATGGTGTAAAATATCTCAAATCGTTAAACCTTGCACCACATTTTAAAATTCAACTTCTAAAAAACATTTAAAAGTTTGGTTAATTGGAAAAGACATATAACAACATTTAAGCACTATAATTTATATAAAAAAAAAAAAAAACTGAACATGTGTGAAGAGACTAATGTATTATTATTTGTTCTAGTATATGTAGAAGCTCGACAAGATCAATGGCATTTTGCTTTTTGTGGGCATCTTGCTTGGATATTTCCAAATGACTACTTCAACTTCCAATCCATTGTATGGTATTGGGTCTTAGGCTTTTGGGAGGGTTTGAAATTTATGTGGCTTTTTGGGTGAGTTTGGAAATTATGTTTATAATAATAACAACATTATTAACATGCCATTATGTCAATGCTATAAATAATCGGTGGATTCCAGTTAGCTCAACTGGTAAAGTCTCTGATGGTTGTATAAGAGACCTGTGATTCAATCCCTATCTACACCAAAAACTGATTAGTGTTTTGGTCTTCCTGATAATAAAGAGCTATCATCAGGAGTAGACGTCATAGCTTGAAACTCTCTCAAAAAAAAAAAAAAAATTGCTATAAATCATCAAGAGCTTGTCATCAAAAGCAAGCAAACATTTCCATAGCTTTTCCATGTCCAATGCTTTCTTGAATTTAATTTATTAAGAAATAAATAATCAAGCCAATTAATACCAGTGACAATACCATAAAAGTAACAATGTACTACCTCAAGGAAAATTTTATTAACAAGAAGAGAATAATCACTTATGGATTTCATCTTACATAAGAGTTTGTACAATTTACGAGTTAACTATCCACAACCACAAGTTAACCTTGTCCAAAATATACAGAACCCCTCAAACAATTGTCCAAATCATTCATTCAATATATGAATTGTAGGAGTGGTGAATAAGAAGAAATCATGACTAGTCTTCCACACTGAATGACTGACATGGAAAGTACGTACCAAAATGGTAAAACACCTGAAGATCGAATATATTTTCTTCACATGAAAGGTAACCGTGAGCACTCGTGATTACTACCATCCAACATTTCCAATAGTATGTAGTCGCCCTCTAATTCAAAACTATTGGTGCAATTAGATGATTGTTGACTACCATTTGATCTAGTTATGCTGCTAAATCTTGAGTTCTTACTAAAGCCAAGAAACAAAGCTTGATCTTTGAAGTTACTCATCTTCACCCATTCCATCTTCAGAAAATTTAGCTCATAAACTTCAAAATTACTTCCACTTTTATCAATCAACAGGAGCTTTTGATCATAACCCAATAAAGACGGTTCACCTTTAAAATTTGCAATGCATTCTACTTCCAGAGGGGTCATATTAGGAGGTGAATTCAGATTTAGTACCCCAATTTTTCCATGACTAGATATAACATATTTCTTACCATTGAAGACAGCTCCATTAGCAATTATCCATGGGGCATTAATAGGACTGCTACATAATTTGTCACTGTAATGAAATGCAGTCCATTTGGTGTCTGTAGATCTACAAAAACTTATCTTTAAGCAAAATCTCCAAAGAGCTATGATTACAAACTCTGGCAAAGGCATACCTAAAGAAGCAAGGATTAAACGACAACAAGGTGTTAGTATAAAAGATGAGATTAAATTCTATAAAGATGTAGTGTGAAACCTATATTTTACTCCTCCAATCCCAACATGCCACATCATCTTATCATATATTAAAGAATAAGCCTAACCATACCCAATCAATTCTAATAACCATATACTAAATACAACCAAATTGAGAGTTTATTGAAATGTTATCTCGTGTGATAGAATGTATTGAATTTAAGTAAAATGATGATGTGTCAATCTTTTATTGGATAGTGTAAAATATGGGTTTTACACTCTCATCCTTACCAAATTCGAACCCATAAAAGATGTAGGAAAATGGAGTTCATGCCTGGTAAAAGGATTCAAAAGCCAAATATAAAGCAATATCTACAATTTTTCATTTTTCATTTTATATTTGCACTCACATAACCTATAAAGCTAAGGCTTCTAGGGCCTTTTATATGGGAAGAGAGTTTAGCCTCAACACCATTAAAAGTGTTTGACAAAATGTTTGATAGAAATTACTTCAATTATTTTCTTTTATATGTTTTGATCTATTCATGTAGTAAGTAATGAGGTTTTCCACTATTTTAATAGTCATAGACTACAATATGAACATTTGGTGAATATATCTGTGAATTTCTATAATTTGGTTTTTTGTTTCATGTTGTTATTAGCTCTAGAGAGATGGATGAGGGTTATGATTCCCAGGTATAACCTATTAAAAAATTAAAGTGAATCCCTAGGCATTGATGTTGATCTTTTACTCAAATTTTGTTGCTTAATAATTTATAATCAAAATAATTGATAATCAAGTAGATAGTTTAGTATTTTTTTTTTTTCATTCTAATAATATCTGTAATTTTTTTTTAATTCTAATAAATATTATAGATGATATATATATATATATATATATATATACTAGCCTCATCACACACGCTTTATGCGTGCAATGAGGCTTTAAATTTTTTTTTGAATAAATTTGTTTTAAAAACATGGATTAATAAAAGAGTGTTTTATTTTGTAGAAATTTTAAGTATAGTTTGAGATATATATTTATTATCTTTGATGAGAATATCATAATAAATGAAAGAAAAAAAAAGTACTGCAAAAGTAAATAAGGGAAATGAAGAAAAACAAAATAAATAAAAACTCTCAAAACTCCTGTCTGGATGATAAGTTCAATACATAAATGGTAGGGTTGATGAATAAGAAGAAATCCAAACTAGCCTTCACAGAGCGAATCCACATGACAAGACTGATTCGGAAAATACCAGAATTTATTACAATTAGGGGATATGGAACGTTCTCCTTGCAAGATTGGGAAAGTCAGGGGGCATCTACCATCAAAGAAGTACTCCACAGAGTAGTCAGAATCATATTTCCAAATTCTGTATATGCAATTATTAGAAGGCGAGATCCCAATAGCTTCCCAGCTTGTTATTTTGCTAATTCTTGAAAACTTATTTTTGAAGTCCTGGAACAATACTAGATCTCCCAAGTTAGGAATCCTCACCAACTCCATCTTCAAAAAATTTAGCTCATAAACTTCATAATCAATATATACATATATCATAAGGAGCTGTTTATCAAAACAAAGTATCTGCCTCCATCCAGGTAACAAATTTGAATTGCACTGTACTTTCAGCAAGGTCATATGAGGATGCAGAGAATTCAGATTTAGTACCCTAATGTCATACTTATTTGATATATATATATATATATCTTACCGTTGAAGATAGCTAATCTATAAATCTTATAAGGCTTATCATATTAATTTATATAGAGTCTAATTGACATCTTTGGATTTACGGAAGTGTAAGCATTGACTAGAAAAACATATGATTATGAACTCTAGCAAAGGAGTAGCTAAGGAAGCAAGGGTGGCATATTGAAAGCGATTAGGAGGGCAAAGAAAACGAAGTTCATGTCTTGTAAAGGGATTCAGAAGCCAAATTTGAGAATCTGGCATCTTCTTTTTCTTGTCTAGGATGATCAAGTACCCAAAAGAAATCCCAAAAAGCTCTTTGCCAACAAGGCTAGGCAGTAATGACTTGAACACTTAACCACCTTTGATCAACAATGCTATAGAAGTAACAAAATTTCTTCGGTCCCCGTGATAAGAAAAGAACTATAAGTGGAGGTTGGGATGCCATAAACCCTTGCTTGTGTGCCAAAGCGTACAGCCTCCAAGTTCTACACACACAGGCAAAAAGGAGATAATCTATAGCACCAAACCACTTGGTTATCTGATGAAGCAAATCCTCAGGAAGCTCTGACCATGGCCAATTATTATTATCCACCATAAAAGCTCGGATTTGTGTTAAAATACAAGAGTTTGTTCACACCCCCAATTAAAAGTTAGGGTTTGATTGCTTTTACTCTAACTTAAATTAAATGCGAACAAGAGTAAATAAATGCAGTAAACCGACAACTCTACCCTAAGCCATATTCATCCATTATCAACAATAAAATGAAAGCTTCAAGAGTAGGAAAGAATGATGCAAACACAAGATAATATCGAAACGTATTATCGAAAAAAAAACCCAAGAATTCCGCAAAAAACCTCTCCGCAACCCTCCAAGTCAAAATCGATCCACTAGAAAATAAAATTAGAGTACACGAATAACAAAAGACTCTCCAAATCTAGTCTACTCCATGTACTTGAGCCCTCCAAACTCCTACTACCAACTGACTTCTTGGAGTCTTGTCTTATCTAGCTTTTCAGATCTCACAATTCAATTTGATTGCATCTGCCAATGAATGACACCTTCCAATACTTCCCAACAGCACCAAAATCTCACTTTACATTCAGTATGAGTGTGTTAAGTGTTTG
This sequence comes from Quercus ilex subsp. ballota, assembly GCA_032727855.1. Lineage (NCBI taxonomy): Eukaryota > Viridiplantae > Streptophyta > Magnoliopsida > Fagales > Fagaceae > Quercus > Quercus ilex. The sequence continues at coordinate 78,564,346 of CM064909.1, forward strand.
GACTAGCAACCTCTCAAAGATATAGAGATTGAGAGGTAGGAGTTAAGGAAAACCACAAGGAAATGTGTAGATGATTGTGGATATAACAATTTCTAACTCTCAAGTGTATTTTCTAGGGTTTTTTCTCTGAAAGCAGTCCCTACAATTTGTGGGTAATGAGGGTATATATAGTGTTGGTAAAGACTTGGTAAAGCAAAACACAACTTTTTGCCAAACAAAAACTTTTGCAGGTCCATCGCTGGTTGGCCTTACCTACGAGACAATTGCAAAAAATACAACCTGGCACAACTCTTCATCTTCTAGTCATGTGCTCTACAAGTGACTCTTTTCGTGGGTTGCTTCTTGCGAGACAGTCATGAGCTAGTCTTGAAATCCACTTGATCAATTTTTTAAGCTTGATTCTTCACCAATCTCTCACACTTATCCTTCCAATTAAACCTACATACATACAAGGAAAATGATTGAAGAAAATACAATTAAATTAGGCACGAAATTAAAGCCACCAGAATATAGTTGGAAATTACAACTTTACACACCATGACACCATATATCTTTTTCTTCTTACTTCTACGCCTACTACTGCCCCCTTGCAATTCCATGCCTACTTTCGTACGAAGAAAAAAATAAAGATTAATGCTTATATATAACACTAAACAAACATCTAATATAATTAGATTCATAATAGTAGTACAATATGTGTGTGTATATATATATATATATATATATTACAATGAAACATAACTGTACATGTACACATGCTATATATATTTGGGCCATTTCATAGAAAAATATAGGAAATGCAAAATGAAACATATATCGATTCCTAGAATAACATGCTTAGTACGATGTAAAAGCTATGTTAAAATTGATTATTGAGCTTCATATGATAATTCATTCCTAAAGATATTCATTTAGTGTATATAGAAAATCTAAGGGCAAAGAAAATCACCTTAACGTCTTAGAGTGATGATCTGGTTGTTATAGCTAGCTTGTCTTTGAGAATTTGGTTTCTGCTAGGGTTCTTGCTTTCGGTCACCTACATATATAGAATTCTAGATACTGCCTTAAAAGTTTCAAAATGAAACGGGAATTAATTAGGGTTTGATAAGTTAGTTGGGAAGTTCAGTGAATTTTTCAGCCAAAATATGGTCAAATTTTTCGATAAACGAAACGAAAAATAATGAGAAACATAATGAAATTATTATAGTCCTCTCCGTTTCAAATGGCTGTGAGGTTTAATAATTTGTCATCTTAGCTACCCATTACGACGCTTCGATTTTTGTAAACAATAACAAATAGTCTAATTTTTTCGATAAACGAAAAAAATGTAATTCAGGAATTAAGTTTCTTGTCCAATTTTGTTTGTTCAGCTTATAATTAAAAATAAAAAAGTCAGCCAACTAAATCACAAAAATGCACCTAAGACCATGAGAATCCCTAGTCCCAATTGTGAGACAAAAACGAAGAGGTGGAGTATAGGAGAATGACTGAAGAACTTGAGATGCCCAGGCAACAGCAACAGCAACAGCTACCCACCCATCCGAAGGTAGGCGACCGACCCATCCAACAGCGAATGACCAAGCTCAAACATCCATTAATCATTGGGTTTCAGGGTTTTGATGATTTTTTCTGTTTCTTTTGTTTAGTCTGGGCTTTTTATTTTTTATTTGTTCTATAATTCCGTTGCTTGCTAAGCTAAGAAAACATTGGAGATGAAAGGTATTTTCTTTTGTTTAGGCAGTGTGGCTTTGAAGACAATTTTGGGCTGGTGTTTAATTTTATGTTCTTTATTTTTGTTGTTTATGTTGACCCCTCTCAAACAAAGGGCGTGAATTGGGATCCAAAGAATTGGACATCCTAGCATTATTAGCAATGTCCGGATCTCTTTTGCCATATTCGTTGCAGACCATCTTTGCCAAAACACATAACTTGTACAAAATGGAATGGTATTTGGGTTGAAGTTATGATTCTCAATGTCCGTCTAAAGAGCCTGTGAAAATGAATAGAAATACATGAAAAAATTTTAAAAAAGAGAAAGAAGAGATTTTGATACGTGTTTATACATACCCACTTGAAGGAGTTTGAGTGAAAAATTCAAAATCAATCTCAACTTCCATGGCCAAATCATTCTTCAAGTAAAACAAAAATAAATCGCAATAATTTCATTGAATTTCTAGGGAGCCAAACATGAAGTTAGTAAGGATACAAGAGAAAGACTTGGTGCCGCAAGAAAAGAGATCGTGAGGATGAGAGAGAGAAGTTGGAGATGAGTTTGGCTGGTCGTGGGATTTCACGTGTCTCAGTTTTTTTTTTTTTTTTTTCAAATTTGATGTGGCGGTACAGTTGGTAGCTAATATGACATGAATTTTTTTTTAATTGTTCCATTTGACACATTAGTTTTTTTCCATTTAAAGGATAATGGCGGGGACTAAATTTACATAGCAATGAAAATGTTAGGGACCAAATTAACTCAATTGAAAGGTCATGAACCAATTTGAAATATGGTGTAAACGAAAGGGACTGGCTTTGTAATTTATCCTAAAATCTAACCTTTTAAAATACTCCACACGTTTCTTTCAACAAAAAAAAAAAACAAGTTTTAAAATTGTGCTTCCTTAAAAATGATTAAATATGATTAAAAAGAACATGAATATATTAAAGGCATTGATATATTGGCTTGACTTTTAAAATTTGACAAATATTAGAACAGCAAAAATTGAAATACTACTAGACAATAAATAAGCAAAAACTTATTGGTGTTTTAGTTTAATTATAAAGAGCTATCATCAGGAGTAGATGTAATAGGTTGAAACCCTCTTAAAAAAAGACCGAGAGTATGATATATCTAGATTAAATTACATTTTTTTCCTAAAGTTCTTTTTTGCTCTTGAAATTAAAAATCCCTTCACATGTTGCTGCCCAAGTCACTTTCTACGGTTCCCAAAATTAAAAATCTTCAATGTTTTGGTAAATTTTGAAAAAAGTTTTTTAATCCCAATATAAATTTGGGGAAATTACAATTTACTACTTTAAATTATAGTACCTCATATTACACTTTAATTGCACCATAAATTATGACCCCTATTACATCTTACACCCGACACTGACATTAAGTTTGTCGTTAAATTGTATTGAAATTCAAGTTGGGGTACAATGTATAATAATAATCATAGTTTAGGGTGCAAAATGTGCATTCAAAAAATTTAGGCTACAAAATGTAAGCAAGGGTATAGTATACAATGGTAAAGTGTAATCAAGCCCAAACTAATAATAGAGACAACCAAACAACTAAATAATTATTACAAAAGAATAGAAAATGCAACAAAATAACTCAATGATGATTACAATAGAATAACTATTCCATTCCCAAAATTATTCCTGCATTCTTAACATGGCTAAATGTTTGAAGGGATGAATGATCTGTACAATGACATGATCTAGGATAATTTGAAGTTCAAGAATCACAACCCCACCCTTCTCTCTAACTCCAATTATTGTTGTTTGTTTACATCAATCAATGGGATATATATTGAACCCTATAACTTGAACCCTTTACCGTCCATATATAATAGAGTTTTAGTCTTCAATAGCCTTTAAAGCTTGTAAGGTTGCAACTTATTAGAATTATGATTAAATGATAAAATTTACTATTTCTTAAAAGCTTAAGTTTGGGACAATTATTATTTTTATTTTTATTTTTTTAACTTACTAAAGCATAAAAATCAGTATTTTGACTTGGATTGAATAGACTGGTTATTTAATGTTAATTCTCTTCCGCTGTTTACCCAAAAAAAAAACAATCAGTAGTTTATCACATGTGCCTAAAGCAACTCCTCAACAAACTAACATTCACCCTATACTGACTTGGATTGAATGCACGTGTGATAAATCCTTTAGCTACCCTAATTGCAGGGAATTATCTTAAATGAGCATATCATAATGAAAGAAAAAAAAAATGAAAAAAAAGTACTGCGAAAGTAAATAAGGGAAATGAAGAAGAACAATATTAAAAAAAAACCTTCAAAACTCATGTATAAATGATAAATTCAATACATAAATGGTAGGGATGATGAATAAGTAGAAATCCAAACTAGTCTTCACAGAGAGAATCCACACGACAAGACTGATGAGGAAAATACCAGAATTTATTACATCTAGGTGGTATGTAACGTTCTCCTCGCAAGATTGGGAAAGACTGGGGGCATCTACCATCAAAGAACTTCACAGTGTAGTCAGAATCATATTCGCAAATACTGTATATGCAATTATTAGAAGGCGGGATCCCCACAGCTTCCCAACTTGTTATGTTGCTAATTGCTGAGAACTTACTGCCAACCTGGAACAAAGCTTGATCTCCCAAGTTAGGAATCTTCACCAATTCCATCTTCAAAAAATTTAGCTCATAAACTTCAAAATCAGAACATCCAGAAATCAAAAGGAGCTGTTTATCAAAACACAGTAACTGCCACAATCCAGGATACACATTTGCATTGCTTTTTACATTCAGCAAGGTCAAATGAGGATGCAGCGGATTCAGATTTAGCACCCTAATGCCTTCAAAATTTGATATATATATCTTGCCGTTGAAGAGAGCAAAACTGTAAATCATATTAGGATTATCATATTTATATTGAGTCCAGTTGTCATCCGTGGACCTACGGAACTGTAAGCATTCACGGGAAAAACATTTGATTATGAACTCTGGCAAAGGTGTAGCTAAAGAAGCGAGGGTGACATATTGAAACTGATTGGGAGGGCTAGGAAAAAAAAGTTCATGTCCCGTAAAAGGATTCAGAAGCCAAATTTCAGAACCTGAAATATTTTTCTTGTCTACGATGATCAAGTACCCAAAAGAAACCCCAAAAAGCTCTTTGCCAATAAGGCTAGGCAGTAATGCCTTGAACAACCTTTGATCAACAATGCTATAGAAGTAACAAAATTTTTTCGATCCCCGATGTAAGAAAAGAACTACAAGTGGAGGTTGGGATGCCATAAACCCTTGCTTTTTTGCCAAAGCGTACAGCCTCCAAGTTCTACACACACAGGCAAAAAGGAGATAATCAATAGCACCTAACCAATTAGTTATCTGACGAAGCAAAGTCTCAGGGAGCTCTGACCACGGCCTCCAATTATTATTATCTGATGGAGCAAAAACGATCTTTTTCTTCTTACTTCTACGCTTACTGTCCCCTTGCAATTCCATGCCTACATTCGCAAAAGGAAAAAATAAAGATTAATGCTTATATATAACAGTAAACAAACATCTAATAAATTTCTATTCATAATAGTATTGTATTGTTTATAATTCAGTTTCCCAACACTAGTTGTACGTGCAATATATTATACAATGAAAATAACTGCACATATGCCATATGTATAGTTGGTCCATTACCCATCGTTGAAAAATATAGGAAATGCAAAATGAAACATATATTGATTCCTAGAACATGCTTAATACGATGTAAAAGACATGTTAAAATTGATTATTGAGCTTCATGTGCTTTTTCATTCCTAAAGATATTCATTTATATAGAGAATATAGAAATTATAAGGGCAAAGAAAATCACCTTAACGTCTTAAGAGTGATGATCTGGTGGCTATAGCTAGCTTGTCTTTGAGAATTTGGTTTCTGTTAGGGTTCTTGCTTTCGGTCACCTACTTATATAGAATTCTAGATACTGCCTTAAAAGTTTCAAAATGAAACGGGAATTAATTAGTGTTTGATAAGTTCGTTTGGAAGTTCAATGAATTTTTCAGCCAAGAGATGGTCATATTTTATCGATCAGTTAACAAAACGAAAAGAATGTAGTCAAGCAAAGGTCTAGTGTTTTCGATAAACGAAACGAAAAGTAGTGCAATTAAGGAAAATTTTTGATAAACATAATGTAATTATAATAGTCCTCTCAGTTTCAAATGGCTGTGAGGTGTAATTAATAAGTTGTCACCTCGTTATCCATTACGAAGTTTCGATTCTTGTAAACATTGTAAACAATAACAAATACTTTAATTTCTTTTCGTTAAACGAAAAAAATGTAGTCAAGGAATTTTAAGTCCATTATTGATTCTTGATTACATAAGTTTCTTGTCCATTATTGTTTGTCCAGCTTATAAAATCTAACCTTTTAAAATGCTCCACAAGTTTCTTTCAAAAAAGAAAAGAAAAAAAATCCGAAGTTTTAAAATTGTGCTTATTTAAACATGAATAAATATGATTAAAAAATACATGAATATATTAAAGGCATTGATATATTGAATTGACTTTTAAAATTTGACAAATATATTAGAACAACAAAAATTGAAATACTAGCTATTAGACAGTAGACAAGCAAAACAAGACAGAGAGAATAATAAATCTAGATAAAATTACATTTTTTTTTTCCTAAAGTTCTTATTGCTCCTGAATTAAAAATCCCTTCACATGCTGCTCAAGTCACTTTCTACGGTTCCTAAAATTAAAAATCTTTAACGTTTTGGTAAATTTTGAAAAAAGTTCTTTAATCCTTATATAAATTTGGGAAAATTACAATTTTCCACCTTAAATTATACCTTATATTATACTTAATTGCATCATAAATTATGACCCCTATTACACTTTGCACTAGATACCGACATTAAGTTCATTGTTAAATTGTACTAAAATTCAAGTTGGGGTGCAAAATGTAACAATGATTATAGTTTAGAGTACAAAATGTGCATTCAAAAAATTTATGGTACAAAGTATAATCGAGACTATAGTTTATGGTGGTAAAATGTAATTTCCCCTACAAATTATGTAATCAAGCCCAAACTAATAATATATAGAGACAACCAAACAACTAAATGATTATTACAAAAGAATAGAAAATGCAAAAAAATAACTTAACGATGATTACAACATGACTATTCCTGCATCCCAAACATGACTAAATGTCTAAAACTATTCCTGCATTCTAAACATGGCTAAATGTCTGAACGGTTGAATGATCTGTACAACGACATGATCTAGGATAACTTGGAGTCCAAGAATCACAACCCTACCCTTCCCTCCCCACCATTCTCTCTACCTCAAATTATTGTTGTTTGTTTACATCCATCAATGGGATATATATATATATATATATATATTGAATCCTATAACTTGAACCCTTTACTGCCCATATATAAAAGAGTTTTAGTCTTCAATAGCCTTTAAAGCTTGTATGGTTGTACCTTATTAAAATTATGTTTAAATGATAAAATTTACCATTTCTTAATAGTTTAAGTTTTGAGACAATCATTTATTTATTTTTATCTTATCAAACCATAACAATCAGTATTTTATTACATCTGCCTCAAGCAACTCCACAACAAATAAATATTCACCACGTACTGACTTGGATTGAATGCACGTGATAAATCCTAACACACGCCCTCTGATCTTCATTTTGCATATGTATTAATCTTCACCCTGTATCCTGAGCACTACATTCTGCATTCTGTACATCTGTTTGATCTTCACTGTGCTCTGCATTGTCTTCAATGCACTCTGCAGACGTGTGATTTGGTTCCCTTAGCACAACAGTTAGTGAAAATCAGTCAGAAAAGATTCATACATTTCAGGTTGCTTTGTTCTCATCCCCATTTTGCTGTCTTATGTCTTTTTAATCCTATCAAGAATTAGTATTCATATATTTCGGCACCTTGTGAAAATGAGAGGAAAACATAATAAGGTGCCACCATATTAAACAATTATAATTCCGAAATTCAGGAAGCTAAAAAAGAAATCAAAAATAAAAGAAACTTGATCCATTTGTCTTACAATGATCTATTGCTGCTGAAATTTAAAATTACTGCAAATTTTGGTGCTTTTTAGTCACTTTTTTTTTAAATTTAAATTTTGTATTTTTTTTGTTCCAAGTTCATTAATTTTATTAAGAAATAAATAATCAAGCCAATAATAACAATGACAATAGTGGTAAACGTAACAATGATCTAAAAATTTTAAGAAGAACATTTTGTCAAGAAGAATAGAATTACCATTGTTGGATTTCTCTTATCACAAAAGAGATGGTACAATCTGCACAGGTTGACTATTTAAGAAACACAAAATGGGCAGCAGTAAACAGCAAATACCCTGGTTGCAGGGAATTTTCTTCAATGAGAATGACCTCAAAAAGAGTTAAAAGTTGAAAAGAAGGGAAATAAAGAGCAACAAATATATAAAACCCCTCAAACTCTTGTCCAAATGATTCATTCAATATATAAATGGTAGGGATAATGAATGTGACTAGTCTTGACTCTTGAGAGAAAGATCCACATTGCAAGACTCGTGTGGAAAATACCAAGATGGTTTAAATCGTAAAGTATTTGGCATACATTTTCTTCCCATGAAAGGGAAAGACTGGTCGCGCCTACCATCCTTGGAGTGGAACCAAATGTCTGTGTTATCACGATCAAAACAGTATCTGCCATTAAAGGGTTTTTCACTATCTTCCCATCTGGTTTTGTTGCTAAACCCTAAGCCGCCCTTATAATAATCCAGAAACAATGCTTGATCTCCAAAGTTTTGCATTTTCACCCATTCCATCTTCAAAAAATTTAGCTCATAAACTTCATGATTCTTTCCAATTGCATTAATCAACAGGAGCTGCTCATCAGTACCCCGTAACCACAGTCCACCTTTCAAATTTGGAATGGATTTAACTTCCAATGGGGTCACATAAGGACAAGAGTTTAGATTTACCACTCCTATTCCAGCACCAGTTGTTATTGCATACAATTTTCGCTTGTACACGGCTAAATCAACAAATATCCAGTGATCATTGCAATCACAAAGAGTCCAATCGGCATATGTGGATCTACAAAACTGTAGATATGAGCCATATCTGCGAAAGGCTATGATTACGAACTTTGACAAAGGTGTCTCTAAAGAAGCAAGGATGACACGATTATGCACTAGGGGAGGGCTAAGGACACGGAGTTCATGTCTTGTAAAAGGATTTATAAGCCAAATTTGAGAATTTACCGCATCTATCTGGTCTTCTACTACCAAGTACCCATATGAGATCCTATAACAGATTTTGCCAACAAGGTTAGGGAGTTTAGCCTTGTACTTCCTTCCATCAAAGATGTTATAGAAGTAACAAGCTCTCTTAGAACGATTTGGCATAAACATAACAAGTGGAGGTTGGGATGCCATAAACTCTTGCCTGTTTGCCACAGCATACAACCTCCATGCTCTGCAGACACAGCCAAACATGAGATAGTCTATAGGACCTAGCAACTTGGTGATCATGTAAAGCAAAGCGTCAGGGAGCTCCGACCATGGCTTCCGATTACTATTGTCAACCATCTTTTTCTTCTTACTTCTAAGCCCCTTAAGATTTATGTCACTGTCCCCTTGCAATACCATGGCTGCCTTTGCAAAAAAGAGGAAATAAAAATTAATGTCCACATATGACACTAAATAAACATCTTTTATAAAATTGTTAATTGAGCTGCATAAATTTTTTTTTTTCATTCCTCTATATATTTATCCAGATTATAATAAAAAATTTAAGAGGAAAATCTTAAATTAAAAAAAAAATTATAAAAAAAAAATCGGTCTTTTTGTAAAAGTCTTTAATTTGGTCTTTAAGTTTTTCTAAATTTTTGTTTTGATCCCTACTGTCATCTCATTAAAATTGCTGACATAATTGATAAATTGCTCCCTTAATACACAAGTGAATAATAAAAAATATTTAATTGATTATTATAAAATCCAAGTCTACATCTCAGTAAATAAAATAATAATGTCAGAATAAAAAAAAAATCTGAAAAAATGAATGGAAAATGCTAGGATTTCAATTTATTGCACAACTTGCCACGTGGCAAGCTGTAAGCAATAGAGGAAAAATAGTGAGTCCATAACTCCACCATTCACAACTCGCCATGCGGCGAGTACTATGGTAAAAGTTATTCAATAATTTATGGTCCCAACATTGCTTAAAATGAATTTAAAAAAAAGTTCCCATCTTTTCTTGCACTTTATTCATTTCTTGGCAACCAAACATTGCAGGTGCAGCCTAGGAAGCACAGGGTACGGATATGGGCACGAGTACGACATGGTGATACAAGCAATTTTTGAAAAATTTTAACATAAAATGGTGTATGACACGGGTACTAAATGAAGTGTCTGTACTCTCTAGTGTGTAGTTCATATCAATGCATTCTAAACAAAAGGCTAGAAACCTCATCCAAGCAATACTCTCTCTCTCTCTCTCTCTTCAATACAGAACATACAAACACCGACAACAGACAAAAAAAGGAAAAAAAAAAAAAAACAGCCTTTTAAAAACTTAAAAAAGACATAATTTTCGGTTTTACACAGAAAAGAAAATAAAAATAAAAAATGCAATCAGAACTTTTAATGCCTGATCATTAACCATAATAATACATGCTTTGGTTTGGTTTATTAAAAAATTTGAGGTTAGAGATTACCTTGCAATGTCCAAAACAGAGGGTTGAGAGTGTGAGAAATGCGGTGGTGGTGGCTGCGGTGAAGGGATTTTGTTTTTTGGCTGAAGGGTTTGGTAAAGTTTTCTCTGCAAGCTTAGAAAATCTTTTTATTTTCTGAAAAAAGAACACGGACGTTTCTCCAAAATAATAGTACTAGAAGATTTCAAATTGCGCTTATAAATTTTTAAATATTTAAAATTGAATATGGAACTCAGTAAATTAAGGAACATTTACTGTCAAAATAAAACAAATAATCCAATTTGGAACAGAAAAAAACGGAATACTAAAAGACAAACAAAATAATACCAAGAAAGTATAGTAAATCTAAATTAAAATTTATTTCCCTAAAGATGTTTTTTTTAGAATCTTACTCTCCCGTTCCAATTTGTTTGTTCTGTTTCAAAAATCTAACTTTCTACTACTTTTTTAAGAAACATCATTTATTGTTTTGTTTGTTATATAAAATAGTATAAGTTTCCAGAACTATTCTTATTAATTTAAACTTTAGAAAAACAATGACATTAACTTTTAAATAAAATAAGGAGTAAGGTAGAAATTTTATTTATTAATTTTAGAAAGAGGGCTTTATTTATTTATTTTTTTAAGAAAATAATAATACTTATTAGAACATACGAACATAAAAGTAGTATATAGAGTTTTTTAAACAGGCAAGAGGACTTTATTTTGGTACTTATTTTCCTAAAGCATTGTATACACACGCATTATTCAGTGCATTTCTTTTTTATGGTATGTTTAATGTATGATTTTTTTTTTTTTTATGTTTCAAGTGATGGTCTAAAAAGGTTGTCCCTCAGTTGTCCCTGGGTGCCTATCGGTCTGCAATTCTTAGTCTCACACGACCAACTGGAAATCAGGTTGCACATCTTCTCCAAAGTAGCAAAGAACTACCTTCTCCAAAAAAAAGAGCAGCAAAGAACTTAGACAGTGAAAACGTATGGCTTGAAGAAAGCCCTGTTTTTCAGTGCTCTTGCTCTCTCATGATGTACTTTCTCTTAATCTCTCTTAATGAATTGATATCATGGTTTAACTTCAAAAAAAGAAAAAGAAAAACTTGAATATATTATCAAGCATTGATATATTGGATTGTCTTTTAAAATATGCCAATTACATTGGAACAGCAAAAATTGAAATAGTACTAGACAAACAAAATAAGACAGTCTTATAAAAAATAAAAATAAAAAATAAGACAGGAATGTAATAAATCTAGATTAAGTTACATTTTTTGGCTAAAGATCATATTGCTCCTGAAATTAAAAATCCCTGCACATGTTAGTGCTCCAGTCAATTTTTATGGTTCCCAACTCTTACTAATAGGATGACAATAACCATTATAGGATTTTCATTTCACAAATGCAGTTGTGCACTTTCCAAATTGCCACGCAATTGGGCAGCAGGAACCTTTACCTACAAAACATATATACACTTCAAATCCATAAATAAAGGATTGTTTAAATGAATAAGGTAGGGAAGAAGAACAAAAAGAAATCCTAACTAGTTATCAGAAAGAGAATCTACATGACTAAATTGCAAGACAGATGTGGAAAATACCAGAATGGAACACCCAAGGGAAAATGTGGCATACGGTTTCCTTGCATGTTCCAGAAATACCTTCGATCTCTACCATCCAAGAAATTTAAGATGCATTTGCAAGTCACACCAACATTGTATATGCAATTTGAATAATGTTGGCTCCACCTCCATGTGGTCATGTTGCTATATCTTGAGCCCATATCATAATCCAGAAACAGTGCTTGATCAGTGAAGTTCTGAATCCTCGTCCATTCCATCTTCATAAAATTAAGCTCATAAACTTGACATTCTTCCTTCATAATTCCAATTCCGTTCATCAATCCATTAATCATCAAAAGCTGTTCATCATAAGCCAGTAACTGCAGTCCACAGTGCAAATATTCAGTGTTTAAACTTCCAGCAGGGTTATGTAAGGCGTAGAATTCAGATTTAGCACCCCAATTTCAGCATAGCTAGTTAAAACGTATAACTTACCCTTTAAGACAGCTCCATCAACAATCGCCCACGGAGAGGGCCCACGACAGCCATTAAATTTGTCACTATAATCATGTACAGTCCAGCCAAGATCTTTGAATCTAAAAAACTGTAGAGATGGGTACCATATGCAGAAAGCTATGATTACAAACTCCTGCAAAGGCGTAGCCAAAGAAGCAAGGATCACACGAGAATAGGATTGGGAGGGCTAGGGAAATGGAGTTCATGTCTGCCCTTTTTTATTATCTTCCAAGACCAAGTACCCACAAGTTATCCCAAAACATGATTTGCCATTAAGGTTTGGCAATTTTGCCTTGTACAACCTTTGCTCAAAGATGCTATAGAAATAAGAAGCTCTCTTAGCTTGCGTTGATAAGAAGACAAGAAGTGGAGGTTGGGACGCCATAAACTCTTGCCTGTGTGTTGTAACATGTAACCTCCATCCTCTGCAGACAGCCAAACATGATATAGTCTATAGCACCTAGCTGCTTTGTTATCAGACAAATCAAAGCCTCGTGGAGCCCCGACCATGGCCTCAATTTACTATAGTCAACCTTCTTTTCCTTCTTACTTCTAGGCCACCTGAGTTTTATGTCATAGCCCCCTCGCAGCAATATGCCTAGCTACCTTCCGCACAAAGAGAAAATAATGATCAGATTCTATATACACCACTAACAAAACATCTAAAGGTTCTACATTATTCTTTTTTTTAATAACATGGAACCTCAACAAGGTAGGGCCCTTTTGGACCCACCCCTAAGGAATAAACCACGGATACACGATAGTTAGAAATACAATAATATGCTGCTAATCCCATCCTGTTGAACCTCTAAGCACTTTGTGCATGGAGAGATGCCAATCGAGCTATTATAAGGCTCCTAGCAAGTTTCTACATTTATATTCGTATGTTATTGTTTCTAACCCATCCACATGGCATGCTTGCAAGAAATTTACATTTAACAGCATATTATGTTAGACTTGGGCAAAAGTTCATCTTAGAAGATGTAAACCGCAATATCACCACCTCTATCAGACAAAACTTACTTCAAAATCCATAAATAACATATAAAGATACTTAAAACATGCTAATAAACTTTATAGTCAAGCTGCATTTTTCTTTTGAGGCACAACTGCAAAAATATCACAATAAGACCAGAGACCAGCATAGATTTTTTGCATTCTTACACCTCTTCAAACATGTGGTAATCATGTTCTATACATAAATACACAAACATATTCTACAATATCCACATAAAACCCATATTAAATATGATGACAGATTGTGGGAACTGAAGAAAAGTGAGTGACAACTTTAATTCAACAAAAGCATAACTCACCAGCCAACCACTGCTCTGAGATAAGTCCTTCACACAAGAAATATAATATATGATTCAAACTTTTCTTCCTAGTTTTCTTTTGTTTTCCATTAAAAAAAAAGAAACTGATATTAAAAATATTGAAATATTATGTATAAATTTGGAAAAGTAAAACACCTGCTTCAAAGTCCAAGCTAGACTTAACCTCAAGGTTTTGCTTTAAAAGGGTGGCTTCGTGGGTGGATTTAGCAGTGCAATTGGGAAGGCTTTTAGGTGATGGGAGTACATGAATACGTTGCAATGAGAAGAGAAACTTTAGGCAGAAATAGGATATCTCACTCCACTAAGTCCAACGATATAATTGCTTAGTGGAGAGAAATTTTTGCTTTTGATTGACTCCATAGACTTGTAAAGTAGATGCTATATGCCTATATCTAGATACTGTAATTATTAAATAGTCAGTTGTATTGATTAATAAAATTTACATAGTTTGGAGAATTCCAGTTAGTTCAATGGATAAAATATCTTATTAGTTTAGTTTTGACTAGTGACATGGTTTGGGAAATTTCATTTAGCTCAATTGATAATATTTCTTATTAGTTTAGTTTTGACTAGTGATGTGGTTTGGGAAACTCCAGTTAGCTCAAAGGATAAAATTGATAAAATTTCTTATCGGTTTAGTTTTGACTTGTGGCATGATTTGGGGAATTCCGCCAATTAGCTCAAAAGATAAATTTCTTACTAGTTTAGTTTTGGTTAAGGATATAATCTGAAAAATTTCAGTTAGCTCAACTGATAAAATTTCTTATTAGTTTAGTTTTGACCAATGACATAGTCGGCAAAATTCTTATTTTGTGATATATTACTTATACATCAAGTATATTTGTGACATCCAAGAGTTGGGTATCATTACCTAGTTTCTTCTTAAACCATTAGAGGGCGTAGGGAGGGGGACCTGGTTTTTTCAAATTCTCCCCCTCCCCCTCTATTTATCAATATATATATATTTTTTAATTATGTTGAAATTATATTTAATAGCACCTTCATTTAAAATATATATATATACACACACACACAAACACTCATTTAAAGTAGTAGTTTCTCATTTTTTTTAATCTTTTAATATTCTCTATTTTTCCATACATAACTCATTAATTTTAGGATAATTTAAACCATATATTCATAATATATATAGTAAAAACTCTTTTTCTTTTCAAAAAACAAACTATTTTTTATTTTGCATTTAGAGAGTTAGGGATGTTTGTATTTTTAGTGTTGGCCAATATCAGTCCATTCGGTCTATTTCGGTCTGATTCATTTTGGTGATGCTTTAAGAGGAGAGGTTTGTGTTAAAAGAGGGGCTACTTCATTGACAATTATGTCACATTCTTAGCATAATATTGGTAGGTACTTGATAAAATTACATTTTCTTATGTTATTAAAGTCTTGAATTTTTTTGGGGGGCTATAAGTGATGTATTTACTTAGGTCGACGTTCAAGATGTATAAAGGATAAACCATTTGTAAGGAGTACTAAAATCAAATTCTAACAATATATTACATTATTTATAAAATATCTTGCTATATAATAGTTGAATGTAAAATGCATTATGTTTTCTTTAAAAACAAAAAACCTACAAAATTTTAAATACTGTCAAATAACAAATATATATAACTTAATTTAGAAAATCTAATATATTGTATTAACTATACTTTTTAAGAAAATAATCACATCATTTTAAGAAGGGTATGAGATTAACACTTATAAGTTTTATCTACTATTTTCATTTTTCACTTAACCACAAAAAAATAGTCAAATTTTTCCTATGACTAGTATTAAAATTATTACATCAAATTCTTGTAAATTAGAGGAATTTTTTTTTTTATTAGTTTTACAACGATCTATTTGTTCTTGAGATTAAAAATCCCCACACATTTAGGTGTTTTGGTCACATTTTATGCTTAATTTTCAATAGCCTTATATCTCAATTGACGCTTCCTAATGTCCCAAGTTCAAATCTCTCCTCTATCATTGTAACTATCAAATTATTATAAATTATAATTTAGAAAAACAACAACAAGAAGCTCTTTGATGGATTGGCAGATTCTTGTTCAAACTTCATTAATTTTATTAGAAAACTAATAATCAAACCAGTACCAATAACAATAGTAGTAGAAGTGACAATGATAATTACCTATTAAAAAAAAAATATGAGAGGAAAAAATTTTGCTGAGAGAAGAGATTAACCATTTGTTAGATTTTCATCTCACAAAAGAAATTGTGCAGTATGTACAGGTTTAAGAGACAAAAGTGGGTAGCAGCCAGCAGGAAACTCCAGCTACACTCATTGCAGATAATTCTCTTCAATTATTGTAAACCATCAAAAGGTTCAAACTTTCAAAGTCATAAATAAAGAACATGAAGAGAAACAATATATATATATATATATATATATAACAACTCGAAGTCTTGGCCAAATAATTGTTTCAATAGAAAACGTGTGTGGAAGATGAAGCAGAAGAAGTCCTAACTAGTCATCGGAGAGAGAATCCACACTGCAAGACAGATGTGGATAATACCAGAATGTGTTAAATTGAGAAGCACTTGGCATACTTCCCAGCATGATCAATTGAGACATGGAATATCTACCATCCAAGAAATGTGATGTGTAAAGGCCAGATCCAGATCCAATTCGTATATGTAACCAGAAGATGGGCCACCTGTCAATTGAGCTATGCTGAAAAATCGTGAGCTTTGTGGAAAATCAAAAACAATGCTTGATCTCCGAAGTTCTGCATCTTCACCCATTTCATTGTTGAATTTTTTTTTTTTGGTTTCCCACAGTGTTTCCTTAAGGCTTTCAACCAGAAACTAATCACTGTTCGTGCCGGGTGGGCCCACAAAGGGGTAAAGCACTGGCCCAGGAAATTCTTTTCAAAGTGCAGGTAGCAGGACTTGAACTAGGGAGCACACCTAGTCAAGCCCAGTACAAGCACTTTGAGACCAAGAGCCCAACCAACTTGGCCAACCCCCTGGGTTTTTGTTGAAAAATTTAACTCATAAACTTTATGGTTTCTGCATGAAATTGCATAAATCATCAGGTGCTGTTCACCAGAAACCAGAAACCGCCAGATTCCACGTTTCAACTTTGCATTGCGATTTATTTTCAGCAGGGTCACATAAGGATGAGAATTCAGATTTAGTACCCCAATTTTAGCATGAGTAGTTGTAACATATATCTTTCCCTTAAAGACAACTCCATCAATAATTTTCCAATGATTGTTTTCTTGACTTTCATCAAATTTTCCACTATAATCATATACGGTCCAATTGATATCTATGGATCTACAGAACTGTAAATATGGGCACAATGTGGAAAAAGCTATGAGTACATACTGTGGCAAAGGCATAGCTAAAGAAACTAGGATGACACGACAAAATTGTTTGGGAGGTCTAGGGAAATAGAGTTCATGTCCTGTAAAAGGATTCTGAAGCCAAATTTGGGAATCTGCTGTACCATACTTGTCCTCCAAGACAAAGTACCCACAAGTGATCCCAGAACATGATTTACCAGTAACACTGGGAAATATTTTCTTGTACAACCTTTGATCAAATAAGCTATAGAAGTAAGCTATCCTAGCATTCTTTGATAAGAAGAGAGCAAGTGGAGGTTGGGATGTGTTAGGTTTTAAAGACTTAGGATTTGATGTATTTAGAACTCTAATATGTATTGTTGGCAAACCATGATCAAAACAGGTTGTTTAGTCTTGTTTAAACTTGCTCAAAGCTGTTTTATTTATGTAAAGTTGGAACAAAATGATGCAGGAATTAATAGTGCTTCTCGGCCTGGTTCAATCGATCGAAGCTTAGGCTTGATCAATCGAAAACTGGGTTAGATGCGTTTTTTCTGCAGAATTCCAACTCAGCCTTAACTCCTGAAACGTTTAGGGTTTTATGTTTTTGCCCTAGGTATATAAGGCAAACCCTAGCCACGTTTTAGAGGTTGCTCATATTGCTGTTTTGTGTAAATCTCTTGTGAGATTTAGAGGAGCTTTCTTTTACACAAAGCTTAGGGTTTTGAAGGAGGAGATGTTATCTACACCTTGATGATCAACTCAGTTGCTGCAATTGGAGCTTAAAGATACACAAGCGAGTGTGCTTGTATTTGCTAGAGAATCCAAGAAAGAAGGAGTTCGTGGTCTCGGACCTTGCACGTGGTCGTGTCAGTAAGTTCTACTGGCATGTGATTCTTGTCTTTGGTATTTGGATAGTGGTTGTTCCAGGCATATGACAGGAAACAAAGGTTTATTCAAGACACTTTTTGAAGGGAAGATTGGGACAGTCACTTTTGGAGATGGAAGCAAATCTGTGATCAGAGGCATTGGAACTGTGGATATTCCAGGGTTACCAGTTTTCGAAGATGTCTGGTATGTTGATGGATTGAAGGCCAACCTACTAAGCATCAGTCAAATTTGTGACAATGGTTTGAATGTTCTCTTCACTAAGTATGAATGTGAGATACTTGATGGAAGAGGTGACTATATGTATGTTAGTGTAAGGACAGCTGACAACTGTTATGGTATAACTCCAAACATAAACAACAAGTGTTTTAGTGCAAAAATAGATCAAGTTGATTTGTGGCATCAACGGTTGGGGCATGCAAGTAATAAGCAATTAGAGAAGATTTTCAAGTGTGATGCAGTTATTGGTTTACCTAAGTTTGAGAAGATAGATAAGTGCATTTGTGGACCATGTCAGATAGGTAAACAAGTGAAATCCAAGCATCCGTCTGTAGCTAGTGTTCAAACTTCAAGACCTCTAGAGCTATTGCACATTGATCTTATGGGTCTTGCCAGAGTTCAGAGTTTGGGTGAAAAGAAGTATACCCTAGTTGTTGTGGATGACTTTACTAGATATACTTGGGTTGTGCTTTTGAAAGATAAAGTTGAGGCTCCTGAAAAGATGATACATCTGTGCAAGAAATTGCAGGTTGAGAAAGATATTGTGATAGCCAGAATCAGAAGTGATCATGGAAGAGAATTTGAGAATACCAAGCTGGCTACTTTCTGCAATAATCAAGGCACACATCAAGAGTTCTCTTCACCCAAGACACCTCAACAGAATGGGATAGTGGAAAGAAAGAATAGGGTTGTTCAGGAGATGGCACGTGTCATGCTACACAACAAAAAGTTGCCAAAATCCTTCTGGGGAGAAGCAGTTAACACTGCTTGCCATACACTCAACCGAGTGTATTTGAGACCTGATTCCAAGAAAACTCCCTATGAACTCTGGAGAGGGAAGAAGCCTGTTGTCAAATATTTCAGGGTATTTGGCAGTGACTGTTATATTCTGTGTGACAGAGAGAACCTAAAAAAGTTTGATGCAAAGAGTGATAAAGGATACTTTCTAGGATACTCCTCCACTAGTAGAGCTTATAGAGTGTACAATTTGAGAACCAAAACAGTCATGGAATCTTCAAACGTTGTGATCAATGATGAAGTATGTTCAGAAGCACATTCAGAAAACATTATTCCAGTTCAAGATAAGTCTTTGGAAGTTGATGATTCACTTCCTGCTGATTATGTGGGGAAACATAGTGAGGAAGAGTTGTTGCTGTTGAATGATACTATTTCAGTACCATCAAGTTCAGAACCATCCACTCTGATTCATGAAACTCAACAAGCACAAAGTGAGCTTAGTCCTCCTTCAGAATAGAAAGGTACCTCCACATCTTTGGTAAAAGGTCCATCCTCTAGAGTCAAATTGAATCATCCTGCTACAAATATATTGGGTAGTCTGAATGATAACATGAGATTGAGATCAAAAGCCTTGAATGTCATTACTCACTCATGCTATCTATCCCAATTTGAACTGAAGAAGGTAGATGAACCACTTCAAGATGCTGATTGGGTAAATTCCATGCATGAAGAACTTCATCAATTTGTTCGGAATGATGTGTGGGAATTAGTTCCTAGACCGAATGGGGTAAATGTGATTGGAACTAAATGGATCTTTAAAAACAAGTTAGATGAACATGGCACTGTTATCAGGAATAAATCAAGACTTGTTGCTCAAGGGTACACACAAGTGGAAGGAATTGATTTTGATGAGACCTTTGCACCAGTAGCAAGACTGGAATCCATCAGAATACTTTTGGCTATAGCAAGTCATCTAAACTTCAAGTTATATCAAATGGATGTCAAGAGTGCTTTCTTGAATGGGATGCTGCAAGAAGAGGTGTATGTTGAACAACCAAAGGGTTTTGTTGATCCTCACAGACCGGATGATGTCTACAAGTTGAAGAAAGCTCTCTATGGTTTGAAACAAGCTCTTAGAGCTTGGTATGATCGATTGACTGCATATCTCACTGAACATGGATTCAAAAGGGGATTTGCAGATACATCTCTCTTCATAAGAAAGGATAAGAATGGTTTTGTTGTAGCTCAAATTTATGTTGATGACATTGTTTTTGGTGCTACTAATGATTCTCTTGCTCATTCTTTTGCAAATGAAATGAAGGCGATGTTTGAAATGAGCATGGTTGGTGAACTAAATTATTTCTTGGGATTGCAGGTGAAGCAAATGGAGTCAGGAATCTACATCAATCAAGCAAAATATGCAAGAAATCTAGTCAAAAGATTTGGACTGGATAAGGCTGCTCATGCTAGAACACCGATGGCTGCAAATGCAAAATTAACAATTGATCCATCAGGTGAGTCTGTTGATGTTACTTTGTATAGAAGCATGATTGGATGTCTCTTGTATTTAACTGCCAGTCGGCCTGACATCTCCTTTAGTGTTGGTGTCTGTTCTAGATTTCAGTCTAATCCTAAGGTTTCACATTTAAATGCTGTTAAGAGAATCATAAAATATGTTAGTGGAACTTGTGATTATGGATTATTTTATAGCAAAGAGTCTAATCTGTCTCTTGTTGGTTTTTTTGATTCTGATTGGGTTGCCAATGCTGATGACAGAAAAAGCACCGCTGGTGGGTGTTTTTATGTTGGAGCCAATCTTGTGGCTTGGATGAGTAAGAAGCAAAATTCTGTTTCTTTGTCTACTGCTGAGGCAGAATATGTTGCTGCTGGGAGTTGTTGTTCTCATTTTTTTTGGATGAAAAAGCTTTTGAATGATTATGAGATACCACAAGACACCATGATTGTTTACTGTGATGATTCTAGTGCTATAGATATCTCTAAGAATCCTATTCAGCATTCTAAGACCAAACACATAGAACTTAGGTATCACTTCATTAGGGATTTAGTTGAAAAGAAGATTGTGGTTCTTGAGTATATCCTTACTGAATGTCAGAACGCTGACATCTTCACCAAACCTCTTGATGGAAGTAAGTTTGAGACACTTTGTCAAGTAATTGGTGTGCTTCGGTGTCCCTAGTCTCCTTTAGCTTTCATGGTCCTTGTGCTTCTTTGCTTTATCTTTTGTGACCTTTGTTCTTTGGTTTCTTTTACCTTTTGTTTCTAGGTTTTGCATTGCATAATTCATGCATTTCATTCTAGGATTGCTTTTGTTTCTTCTTTTCAAGAAAAATAATTATAAAAAAAAAAGGGAGAAAAAGGAAAACAAATTGTGTTTTGTATTTAATCTCTTGGTTTTTGAAAACAAAGTTGGTCAATTTATTTTCACATAACATGTTTGTGTACTTTGTTTAGCTTTGATGAGCTTATTTATTGCACTTTACTAGCTGAAGCTTTGTAGTGCATGTTGTGTGGGAAAGATGTTTACAGCTTTTGATCACTTTGTCTTGATTTTGAAGTCACATGTCTTTGACTGTCGGACTTGAACCTTTTGAGAAAGGCATAAATAACCATCTCACCACTGTTCACTAGCCAATTATGAACACCTTAGTGCATATCGTAAGATTCTGTGCTCGAGAAAGTGTAGCACATGCACAAAAAGAACATAAGGTGTAGCCTCGGTTTAATTGCTTAATGCTTAAAATTGGTGTGTACCATTAGGCTTGATGCCAAATCACATAATTAAAATTGGTGTGTATATTATCCCAACTTTTAATAAGTTTCTGAACAACTAAAATTTGTGTGTACAATATGAGGCAAAATTCAAGAAACTTACATGATTGCAAGCTTATGTTCTAGGAGATGTGGGAGTTATATGATGTAACTCTTTAGGTGATAGTCTCTTTTGAATTCTATGTGATGAATTTTGTAGACTTTGTGGTTGATTTCTATTCACATATCACCTCACATGTATCTCAAGCTTTTGCTAGTTGCACACACTACACAAGTTACTCTTTGCTAAACATTGTACATGTTATTGTGTGTGTTTTTGGTCTGACCAACCAAGTTTGAAAAATACTTTGAGTTTTATGCAAAACTGATTCGTTGCTTGAGAATTAAAAAGGGAGTTTTGTTTGAAAATCTTAATTTTGGAAAACTGGGTTTAAAATCTTGAGTTTGTGAAAATCATTTCATCTTATACTCATGCATTTATTTCATATTTTTAAATGCTTTGAGGAGAGGTTGCATCAAATTCTGTTGATTTTCAAAAATTCATTTTTTTTTTTTTTACAATTTCGATCGATTGAGTCTATTTTTCGATCAATCGAAATTACGATTAAAAATTTCAGTGACTCTTTGTCTGTTTCGATTGATCGAAACTGTTTTTCGATCAATCGAATATCGTCAATAAGGTTTTTAAAAATTCTGGGTTTGACTTGTTCAACTTCACTTTTCCAAAAGTTTTTCAACTTTTCTCTCTCTCTCCGACTCGGCAAAGCGCAATCATCAAATCTTTGTCGTTTTCGACCTTTTTTTTTTGCAAGGTTTTCCTCTCCCATCACCGGTAAGACCTTTATACATTTCTTTTGCATTGTTTTTCATGGTTTTTGGGTAAATTTTCGGACTATGCATAATTTGGGATTTTTGTTTAATCAAGCCTTATTTTGTGAAATTGATCAATGGGTTTTGTTGCTATATTGATATATTCATGATCTATGATGGTTAATTTGATCAATTTGGGGTTTTGTGAAAAATTAAAAATTTCTAGGGTTTGTTTCGAATCTGATTTGGGGTTTTTGTTCAATTGGGTTAAAATTGATGAAATTGACTTGTTGGATTGATGTAATTGATCATTCTAGTCTGTTTTAGACCTTGTGTGATGATCAATTGGTCAAATTTCTTTAAAAACATACAAGTGGTTTTCAAATTTTTGGGGTTTTTGTTAGAAACTCTGTGCTCAAGCCAATTTTGTGAATTTGAACTTCAATTGAACCTAGTTTCACTGCATTAGAGCATGCATCATGACATTTTATTGTTCATGCATCATATAGATTATTGTTCTATATCTGTTTTGTGCTAACTTGCAGTCTGCCCTTGGTTTTTTCTTTTTCTGTTCTTTCTTGTTTCTGCTATGTATCCTTGTCCTTTCCTTAGCACCATGCCTAGGAAAACTAGAGCCCATAGGACTCCCTCCTCTTCTTTTGAGTCACCCTCTAGGAGTGAGTTGTTTAAGGATGCCAAGAGCAGAGAGGCCTTTGATAAACTGAACAGTAAGAGGAAGATTTAGGCTGAGAGTTCTTTGCTGCTAGATGAGTTAGATCTTGCCATTAGGGCAAATTTTGAGAGTAGGGGCTGGTTGTCTTTGTTGGAGATAGATCATCCACCCCCGACTGCCCTGATTAAAGAGTTCTACTCGAATCTCTCTTGTCACATCTATGATTCCAACACCCTTGTTAGGAGTTGGATACGAGGTGTTGAGTTCACCATTACCCCTAGGGTAGTGGCTGAGGCTTTTGGGGTCCTGGTCGTTAGGCAGCCTGACTATCCTTATGAGGATTCTCCACCCCTTGATGACGTCATGTCATACATTACTGGGTCTTCTATCCAGTGGGGTTTTGATCCTCGGATCACATCCGCTGAGCTCCCTGAGACTACCTATCTTTTTCTTAGGATTGCGTGTCATTCTTTGTGGCCTATTTCTCATCTCCACACCATCCCTATTGAGCGATGTGTGTTTTTGTATGCATTTGTCTCTGGTGCTTCTATTTCTTTTCCTCATATGTTTCTTCATTTTTTGAACGAGATTCATAGGAGTAGCGCGGTTGGTCACGCTCTTGTATATCCTATCTTCATTCATAGGATTTTGTTGTTTTTAGGTTTAGATGGTTTCCCTGCTTCTGAGCCCGTTCATATTACTGGTCCCATAGGTGCCTTTTTTCTTCGTTTGAGGGATGCACATTTGAGGCCTCATCGTGTTCAGTCTTCTGGTGTTGTCCCCCCTTCTTCTTTTTCTACAGGTTATGCATAGGCCGAGGCGTCTGGTGCTGCTGCTGATGTTCCTCCACTGACTACTTCGGATGATTCAGACATTCGACGTACGTTGGATCATGTCTTGACCGTTCAGGCGGCTCATGGACAGATTTTGGTGGACTTGCTCGATGAGGTTCGTGCTTTGTGTGCAGAGTTGGCGCATTTTAGACAATCTCTTTTGCCACCTCCTTTTGATGATGGCTTATGATTTCCCTTTGGCATTCTGTCACAAAAAGGGGGAGTAGCTTTTGGTTTTGATTGTAGAGTTTTTTGTTGATAGGGGGAGTTTTGTTTCTTTGGAGCCTATGGTAATTAGATTGTATCTAGGAGCTGTATCTTGTATTTACATTCTTTTGGCTCTTGATGCATTTTTGTTGGGCTATTCATGTTAGGGGGAGATACATTTATTTTGTTTCTTGTTTCACTACTTAGTGACTTATTTTTTGTGAGTTATTCATTTGATATATGTCTTTATTTTGTGTTTTTGAGAAATCAAGAATTTATTTTGTTTACTTGTATTTTCCACACATGCGTTTATGCGTTTGCTGAGTATTTCAGGAAATACAAGTTGTTTTAGTTGAGTTGCTGTCTACACTTGCAACTGATGGATAGTAGTTACGATTGGATTTGTTATGTAAAGGACTATATTTTGTAAACTTTGAGCTTTTAGTTGTGTTTTGTCAAGGATTGCCAAAGGGGGAGTTTGTTAGGTTCTAAAGACTTAGGATTTAATGTATTTAGAATTCTAATATGTATTGTTGGCAAACCATGATCAAAACAGGTTGTTTAGTCTTGTTTAGACTTGCTCAAAGTTATTTTATTTATGTAAAGTTGGAACAAAATGATGCAAGAATTAATAGTGCTTCTTGGCCTGGTTCGATCGATCGAAGCTTAGGCTCGATCAATCAAAAATCGGGTCAGATGCATTTTTTCTGCAGAATTCCAACTCAGCCCTAACTCCTAAAACGTTTAGGGTTTTATGTTTTTGCCGTAGGTATATAAGGCAAACCCTAGCTACGTTTTAGAGGTTGCCCATATTGCTGTTTTGTATAAATCTCTTGTGAGATCTAGAGGAGCTTTCCTTTACACAAAACTTAGGGTTTTCAAGGAGGAGATGTTATCTACACCTTGATGATCAACTCAGTTGCTACCATTGAAGCTTAAAGATACACAAGCGGGTGTGCTTGTATTTGCTGGAGAATCCAAGAAAGAGGGAGTCCGTGGTCTCGGAGCTTGCACGTGGTCGTGTCAGTAAGTTCTACTGGTAGGTAGCAATAAGAAGTCGAGCGTGGGGGCTTGTAAGTCTTATTGTATGAACTTTGATTCTTTCAAGATAGTGGATTCAAGTTTACCTTGAGGATAGCTAGGTTAAATCCTCCCCAAGTTTTTACCGTGTGGTTTCCTAGGTTATCATATCTTTGCGTTATTTATATTTCCACTGCTATATACTTGATATGATTGTTTAATTATGATAATCTAGATTTGCATAATTTGACTAAGTTAATCACTTGGCTAATTAACTAGGTTAATCCGGTTGTGTTAAGGGGTCAAAAAACCGTTCAGGATGCCATAAACTCTTTCCTGTATTATGCAACAAATGATCTCCATGTACTACATACACACCCAAACATAAGATACTCTATAGCACTTAGTGGCTTCGTAAAGCGCCAGGGAGCTCCGACCATGGCCTCCAATTATTATTGTCAGCCATATTTTTCTTCTCACCTAGAGGCCCCTGGAGATTTATGTCACTGATGCCTACCATGCCTACCTACCCACGAAAAGAAAATATAGATCAAATCCTATCTATGATACTAAACAAGCATCTAACAATACTACATTCATAATATGCCAACTAGTTTGAGTGTTTAGGTATGTAAATGACTTAATGTATATAAGCCATTGCTCATTTACAAAATACTAGAATAACAATATGCATTACAATGTGCAAATTTATGCCACAATAAAGAGTGGATCCTTGGCCATTGCCACATCAACACTATGGTTCACTCACCTGTCAATGAAGTACATAAATAATTATATATACAATATAGGAAAGTTGAGGGCGTAGCCAGTAGGCATAATCATCTTTGCTTCTTTAATGGCTACACTTGGTATGTTGCAATGCCCTCACTTGCCTTAGATTTCCATTGATGCTTAATGTAGGGTCACAATTTGTAGTCCACGTCCTAAAGGTATGGGATATAGGCCCAATGAGCCCAGTACAATAAATTTGTAGAGAGTGGGTGAGAGAACTAGGCCTTTTGTAAATTTGACAACGGCTAGTATGGATTTAAAAGATGAACAAGCAAGAAAGACAAGTAAAACTGAATGAAATTGTTGTTCGAGGAGATAGATTATAAAATAAAACAATAGAACTAAGGGCTAATACAGCTTTAAGTGCTACAGTAGTTCTTTTCTCCCTTTTTTCTTTTTTCTCTCATAGGATATTCCTCACAATATATAGTCCACTCCCATCATCTTGATCCTACACTTGTTAATCATCTAAGCTTTCACTCAAGTGTCATGTCCCATCAAACACCTTCTCTGGCTTTCTGGGAGGTGTGATAGTTGAGATACACTGTTCAGGGTCCTGTCCACATAAATGCGGCCAGAAAGGTAGCTCCAGTGCATTTAATACGGTGGTAGCAGCTTTTCTTTAGATATTTCTGAGTTTTTATTATTCCTATACATGTATAAGGCTCATCCTTATTGTGGAAATATCCTGGAAGATTACCCAGATTGTTTGCAATACGGACTTGATCTGTGTTCATCATACCCGAGGGGGAGTTCGTCTTCAGACTATCCTCCCCGCTTCTTCTGTATGTGCTTACAAACTAGTGTTCCCCCTCTTGACTACTCTCCCCCTCCTCGGACATGCCCACTTTCCTAAATTAAGCCTAAGGCCCAATACACAAATTTGGGTTTCTATCCCTACAATAGCCCCTTAAAATTCCAATTTTTAACTCGCATTAGAGGAGAAAAAGTGGGATTTGATTTGACAAGAAATAGGGACATCAAACCCCTAAAGTCACACGTGTGGGAGTATGGTTTTGTGCGCCTCATAAGTACTACTGACGTTTCGGAGCTTGTGAGACATCATTAATTGCTTCAGGCGGCGTTATGTCCCTTGCATCTGACGGTGAGGTGCAAATCAAACGGTTACATTTTTCAAAAAATTTTTGAGCGGGATAACTCCCACTTATTTTCGCTTCTCTATATAAAGCTTTGAGGGAGACCGTTTCTCCTTCATTTTATAAACTCTCAAACTCTCCAGCATCTTCAAGCATTCAAAACCCACGAGCCCTGTTAAATCGCTAAGCTTTGCACACGTTTCCTTTAAGAAATATTTGGGAGTTTCTCTAAATATTTCAGGGATCACCACGCACTTTAGTTCGTGTAAGTTTAACATCTTTAAATCTTTCATTTTCTCCTCTGTTGACCTTCTCGGCCTTGCAATTTTTATTTCTCCCCTTAGAAACTCTGGTAGCTACCTTTTAGTTTGTCAAAATGGGTAGATTTAAGAACTTAGTGGACTCCCCCACCAAAATAAAAGCCTTTAAGGAGAAGTATCACATACCACAGGAAGTCATACTACGATATTGTCCCCCCGACCAAATAGAAACAGACCGAGAAAAGGAAGAAGTCGTCATCCCTATGATAGCATTCATAGAAGGGGGAATGACCCTTCCAATGGGTAGGGTAACCCAGGGTTACCTATTTAACCATAGGTTATACCCCCACCAATGCGCGCCCAACCTATTTAGGGTCTTGGGTAGCATTGATGCTCTTAATGAGCGCATGGGTCTGTAGCTCACTTAGCATGATGTAGTTCACATGTACAAGTGTCACTTCCAAAAAACTGCGGGATATTATCTCAAATCCCACTCGGAGGTGGTGAGATTAATATCGTGTCTACCCAAATCCAACAAGAGTATGAAGGATGATTACCTTATAGCTTCGGGAGCGTGGCACAATGGCGATCACTGCCCCGTTTGGATGGGAAAACCAGGTGGGGTGCCTTAGAATTAGGTTTCTTAGTGATAGATTTGGACTCTTTAACCTTGATCTTGTCTTGCCCCTTTTTGTTTTACTTTCTTTTGATAACAGACTTTAATTTATAATCGTATTTCCCTTCGTCTGTTTTTACAAATAAAAGGCTCATAGCTCCAAGGCTCAGTTTAACCAACACCGAGGCCCTTAATTACTTGCTGAGGTTTGAGGTTTTTGTAAGCGAAGATAGGCAGTTGCGGGTCATTCACCTCATATTGGGTTTTCAGCCCATCTCGGACATATTCCAAGAAGTCGGCCACGCTATAAGGGCGGGCGACCTGCGGATAAACCGCATTGACGTGTCTCAGCCCCAATTTTTAGCTCCACACGACCTTCCACCAGTAGCACACCCTTTCCCACAAGGTATTCCTTTAATCATCCAACCAGTTCAACAAATTCCTCTTGAAGCGGCCGTTGAAAAAGGGGTTGCTTCTTCTAGTTCCTCGCTCGAAGAGGAGATTGATAAATTTCATTTTGGTGAGGAAGAACCTCAAGGAGTCCAAGTGATTTCAGTATCGGACACCAAGGAGGAACCGGACATACATTCTAGTGTTTACACTCCTGCTCTTGTGGTCACCCATCTGGAAGACACTTCAGACGAGGAGGAAAAGGAAATGGCCTTGAATGCAGGAAGTAAAAGTTTAAAGGACCTTATGAAAGCGAGAAATAAAGTTTCGCATCAAAAGAAACCAATAAGTCCCAGCCATCAACTAATCTTCCTCCTCCCCTTCCTTAGCTTCCCACTGACCTCGGATTGAAGCCACTTCCCGAGTTAAAGAAGAAAAGACCAAACGAGGTGCTTGAGGAAGGTGAGGTGGGCCCTGTGAAGGGAAATAAACAACAGAAGGTGGTCAAAGACCAGTGAGGCAGAAGGTTCTCCTCTATTGAAAGCCGAGAGGATCCTCTCGGGGCTGATGTGCGCCGACCACCGCACATGGTCCCTCAAGCTAGAGATAGACGGCGCTCCCATCGCTTGGGATGCCTCAGTCCAAAGCTTTCAAGGAGGACAAGCGGCTCACATTGCTGAGGCCTTGGAGCAGCCACTTCTTCTGCCAAGAGATATGGACGCTTACAGGCGCTTCAAGCAGCCTGATCTTTTTCTATCCCTTAAGAGGCATCTGGCTATGGTAAGTGATTTGACCCACCCTTCTAAGTAAATTCTTAATCATTTTTACTTGTTCCTTTTCTTTGTCTTATATGGAATTTTCCTATTTCTGTTATGCAGATTACCCAACAGGTTTATGTGGCCGAGGAATGGGTTAAGGATGCCCGCAACGAGGCTAAGGTAGAGGCTCAATCTCGGTCCAAGGTTGAGAAAGCATTGGGTAAACTTAGGCAAGATCAAGCTAAACTGTCCAAGCAGTTGAAGGAGGAGATTAAGGCCAGAGACAGTACTAATACAGGCCTTAAGACTGCAGAGAGGCAGGCCGAAGATCAACGATAGAAATTGCATTTGACCGAGATAGATTTGGCCACAAAGAGGCAAATGGTCAAAGATCTCAAGGCTGAACTTCAGAAGGTTAAGGAGGTAGCCCAACTGGCTAAGGAAGCAATCGAGGCTGAGAAGCAAGCATCATATCAGCTTGGTGTAGAAGAGACTCAAGTCAGGCTCACCGAGGAGCTCTCAGCAGTGTGCAGGGACTACTGCGATATGTCTTGGGGTAAGGCCCTTGATGTTGCTGGGGTCCCTGCAGACTCTATCTTGAGGCGGCCTGGGATTGTATATTACCATCCAGAAATTTGTGAATTCCTAGGTCCTGACTCTTCTCACCCTAAGCAAGCTCCAAAAGTATCTGAGTAGCCGTTGGTTAACCCAGCCCCACCTCCTGCTCTCCCCGAAGCTCCTAAAGGATCTGACCAACTTGATGGCCAGGGTCAGGGAGCTGAGGGTCCCCAGGATAAGGGAAAGAAGAAACCTCTTTTTGAAGCCAAAGATAAAGCTCAAGATGCTGTTACCTCCCAGCCAAGTCAAGTTGCTGACCCTCCTGCCCCCAATACCAAGACTTAGCAATTAAGACTTTTTTTTTCTTTTTTTCTTTTAGTAGTTTTTTTTTTTTTTTTTTTTTTTAAACTGTTGTCATGGAATGTAAGATATTTTTCCCTTTGATCAATGAATGTATTCTTCTTTTATCTCCTGCATCTTCATTACATATGTTAACAAGTTTATTGTCATTGCAAATAATCTTGAATTGTTGCTACCTTAATTTCAATAGAATTAACAACAATACCCTGCTAATGATGTAAGTAATTTAACTAAGTACTAACGAAAGCTGGTTTTTATAAAAATTAGTAATAAACTTAGTAAATAATTATTTACATTACTCAAAGGTATCAATTTAAGGATTTAGTAGGAGATAGACATAAATTATAGGATGTTAATTTCATCTCAGTACGTGGTCCGAATGACCTTACATGAATTGGGTTCTGTCTAACACTTATAAAAAGAAACAGTGCATGACTAAGGTTTTATTTGAACACTTATAAAGATGTCGTTGAATGTTAATTTCACCCAAGTATATGGTCCGAGAGACCTAACATGACTTAGGATCTGTTTAAACTCTTATAAAGAATGCTAGTGTATTAATTTTCCCAAAGCATCTGGTCCGAGGACTTCAGGCATGACTAAGGTTCTATTTAAACATATATAAAGATGCCATTGAGTATTAATTTCACCCAAGTATGTGGTCCGAGAGACCTAACATGACTTAGGATCTGTTTAAACTCTTATAAAGAATGCCAGTGACAAATATAATGTCTTCAACTAACAAAAGAACATATTGTCGAAGGAAATTTTCATTAATAATAATACATTTTTAGGTTGTTTACATTCCAAGGACGTAGTATTATATGCTCGTCTAAATCTTCCAGAAAGTATGCTCTTATACTAGTTGTTAAGGACACATTTTGTGTAATTGGCTAATCCTTTGACAAAACGCACTTTACTTGTATTGGGATAGATCTAGGATGTGTTTAATACTTCAAGAAACATGTTGTTCAAGTCTAGTATTAAAGCCATGAAGATTGGACCAAGAAACAAGTGAAGAAAAGGTGTTCAATAAAGCTGGACAAATAGCTCGACACTTGCGGACATATAGCTCGACAGCTGCTCAACACCTCTCGACAGCTGGCTATCTATTGAGCTCTTCAATTGATTGTTATCGCAATCTTGACACCTTCTCAATAGTTGGTGGATCGATCGAGAAAGCTCCTGTCCCCTCGACACCTTCTCGACACCTAGCTATCTATCGAGGTTTAGAGCTCGACACCTCCCGATTGATCGAGGTTATGAGAATCAGAATTTTTAGATATGATTTTTGGGCTAGGCTTATGTATTTGTGTAGGGTTTCTTTTCTCACAACCCTAGACCTATATAAGGCTTATTTTAGAGGTCGTAAAAAAAAAGGGAATACAAGGAGAACATAAGTAAAAGGTGACCGATACCTTATTCTCTCTGAAAGAAGCTACTGCGTCTTTGCGCCTTGGGGTTTTGTAACCAAGTGCTTCTTGATCTTCATTGTTGATGAAGTGAAGAACTTTGCATCCAACATCTTCTTCTAGTTGGTGATTGAAGTCGCGTACTAGGATCCACGCAATTGGTTAGTCACATATTGGGATTTGTGTAACAAAAAAGGTGGTGTTCATATATTGAAGAGTTTAGAGGTTCTGAAGCGGTAGAAGGTTTCTGCTGTGAGTTCATCTACGGGGATTGTAGAGTCTAGGGACAAAGGTTTTGTATTAGATCTGAAACTTCTCTTTACTATAGTGAATTGCTTTTAGGGAAGGTTTCCCACTAGGTTTTTTACTGTGAAACTAGTTTGTTTTATTTGTTTTCCTGGGTTATCATATCTTGTCTTATTTATTTTTCCGCAGCATGATTTTGACATGATATTGATGTTTGTTTGTTTTAACAAGTTTTATTCATAATAAATCTAATTAACAACTTGGGTTTAAAACTTGTTAATTCTATCAACCGGGGTCTAAATTTCCCAACAAGTGGTATCAGAGCGGGTACACTCTGATTGTATTAATTTCCTGAGTGTGATCCTTGACCCCCGTTGTCATAGATCGTGGACAATCTCTTTTGATTCCTCCTTTATTTGATGGAACTAATTATGCATACTGGAAAGTTCGTATGAAAGTTTTTTTTGCAGGCTCTAGGTGAACAGGTATGGTAAGCTATTGAAGTTGGCTGGATTAAGCCAAAGGAAGCATCGGTGGATTGGGATGATGCAACAATCATAGCGGCAAATTTCAACAGTAGGGCTTTGAATGCTCTGTTTTGTGGGGTGACCAATGAGGAATTTAAGAGGATATCATCCATGGAAGTTGCCAAGGAAGCATGGACCATTCTTGAGACCACCTATGAAGGTACCAAGGCAGTAAAGACTGTGAAGCTTCAACAACTCACTAGTAGTTTTGAAGAAATAAGTATGGAGGAGGATGAGAAATTTGATGAGTTTTATGCTAAACTCAAGGATATTGTGAATTCTGCTTTCAATCTTGGAGAATCTATTGCGGAATCCAAAATTGTTAGAAAAATCCTTAGGTCCTTACTTGAAAGATTCCATGCCAAGATCACTGCCATTGAAGAAGCAAAGGACATTGATCAAATTCCTTTGACTGAGCTTGTAGGGACCTTTAAACCTATGAGATGGGATTAGGCTCAATGGGAAAAGGTGGAAAGAGTAAAAACTTGGCTCTTAAGGGTATAGAGGAAGAGATTGAGGACTCTGAAGATGAAGATGAAAGTGAAGATGAGGATGAGGATCTAACCTTCATAACTGATGAGATTATCAAGCTTCTTCAGTTTAGGAAAAAGGATAAGGGCAAACCTCCTAGGAAACCTAAATCCTTTAGGAAGGGCAAGAATGAGAAACCCCTCATCAAATGCCATGAATGCAAAGGTTTTGGTCATACGAGGATAGAGTGTCCAAACTACCTCATGAAGGAAAAGACTAATGAGTCAAAAGATAAAGGGTTGGTTGCTACCTGGAGTGATACTGAGGATGACTCTTCTGATGAGTTTGTGGATGAATGTCATCATGTTATGGCCTTTGTTGCCTCAACCGATAAGGTGATTGTGGAGAGTGCTAGTGACAGTGAGGATTCTTCTGATGATGAAGTACCTAAGAAGATGACCCTTCAGGAAGCCTATGATAAGCTATGCATTGAATTCATAAAATCTGAAAAGACTTCTCATCTTTGTAGAAAAGAGCATAATGAGGTAAAAATTGAAAAAGTTAATCTGTTAGTCAAACTAGATCAGACTACAAGGTTAGTTGAGACTCTAGTTATGGAGAACACCTCATTAGAAGAGAAGGTCAAGAATCTTGAGGTTAAGCTTAGTCAAGCTAGAACTCAAATATAGAGGATGTCTAGTGCAAAGCTTGATGAGGTCTTGAGTGCGCAAAAGCCCAGTCCTGACAAGACTGGTTTAGGATATGTTGTCTCCTTCGGCCCCTCCTCTTCCACGGCTTCTGGATCAAAGACTGTCTTTGTGCTACAATCTGAAAAATGTAATAAAGGAATGAAATCCAAAACTGTTTTGGCTAATTCTAAATCCTTTGTTAGATCTCATGTTTGTCACCATTGTGGTGTTTCTGGACACATTCGTCCTAATTGCTTTAAGTTGTATCCTCAAAAGCAATTGTCCAAACGGTCACAGGTTTCCTCTCAAGGACCTACACCTTTGTTTGGAGAGTTTTTAAAAGTTTTGAACTTTTTAACTCAATTTCAGGAGAATTCTAATTCTTCTATGTCCTTTAGTAGACAAACTAGGACTCCTGCCTTTTCATCTTCACGGCCAAAGACTCATGTTGTGTGGGTGAGAAAGGAGCTTAAGACTTAATTGTCTTTTCTGTTTGTCCTCTACTTTAATTCTTTCTATCTAAAGCAGGACTCTTTTTGCTTGATTTCTTATCTGCTTTTGGAATCATGCTTTCATGCATCTGCATCTTTCTATCATGCCTTCATTCATATGCATCTTTCTTCATGCTTTCATGTGTTTGTCTGTTTTTGTTTGGTTGTTTAGTTTTTATTTTGTTTAGTTTTTATTTTGTTTTTTTTTCAAAATAAAAATAAAAAGGAAAAATCAGAAAAATACAAAAACAATGTGTGTTTTGTGTACATTGGTACTTGTGTACCTTGGATGGCCATTGAAACAAAGGTTTCTAAACTTTGTATCTTCTGTAGCTTAGATGAGCATTCTTATGCACAACTAAGAAAGTGAGCTTTGTGGCTCTTGTTTGTGATGAGTAAGATTAAGTTATCTCTTGAACTTAATACTCGTATCACTCTTTTTGGCGGGTAGGACTAGAAAATCCTAAGAGAAAGGCATAAATAACCATCTCACCACTGTTGCCCACCAATCATGAATGACCCCTGTATGCTTCGGCATAGCAAAAGTGCAGTGTCAAAGGCACCTGTATGCTTCGGCATAGCAAAAGTGCGGTGTAAAAGACATCCGTATGCTTCGGCATAGCAAAAGTGCAATGTCAAATGCTTAACATCTTGGGTATTTCTTATCTCTCTCTTATATGCCCATGCATGATATGCTAAATAAAAGAAAATAAAAAGCAAAAAGATCAAAAATGCTTTAAAAATGATTGCAAGCGTGTATTCTAGGAGATGTGGGAGTTATAGGATGTACCTCGAAGGTGATAGTCCTTATCAAATAGTTATGATTGTGTGTGAGTTAAAGTGTTTTTCTCATATCTCAAATCGTCATAACATGTATACACATATGCAATCTTGCGATGTTTTTCACACACAACACGCAATATTCTTTGCTATTTATGATACATGTGCAGGTACAATGTGATTTGGCCATCACAAGGTTTTACATGTGCTAATGTATACTTACTAAATTGTCTTGACTTGTTTTTGAAATATAAAAATCGGTTAGACTTGTTTAGTGTGCGTGTGTGTTTTGCATCTTTCTATTATCTTGTCATCCATAGCATCTTGTTTCATTACATTCATACATTTATATGGATTTCTTGTACCCCCTTGATCATCTTTGATCATCTTTATGTTTCTCGAATGAAGCTTTATAGCTTCTTGTATCCTTTGTTAATCATGACAAAAAGGGGGAGAACTTGTGATGTGGTTTCTTTTTAAAGATTCTACATGTTAGGGGGAGACATACATTCCTTTGTAAGGGGGAGATGTGTTTCATCTTGTTAGGGGGAGTGCTTACTTCCTTCTTCTTGTACTTTGGGTCTTGTGACTATGTTTACATACATTGTGCTTATCTTTGTTATATGATATGATGATGTATGTCTTCTTCACCTACCTTTACATGTGTTGTTTCTTTTCTATCTTTATACACATGTTTCTTATTACTTGTATGCAATCTATTATTTTTGTTTCACACAAAGATGCCTTGATGAGTTTTGTTTAAAGTGTTTCAGAAATACAGGTTGTCAAAGTTTACTTGCCATAAACTCTTTTCTTGCAAAGTTTTTCAAGAATTTGTGTTAGGATAGATTTTACTGTATTCAACAAGTGAATATGAGTTGAGTGATTTATGACTTCTCTCATATGTTCATTTGTTTGTTGTGGTTTTGTCATGGATTGCCAAAGGGGGAGATTGTTAAGGACACATTTTGTGTAATTGGCTAATCCTTTGACAAAACGCACTTTACTTGTATTTGGGTAGATCTAGGATGTATTTAATACTTCAAGAAACATGTTGTTCAAGTCTAGTATTAAAGCCATGAAGATTGAACCAAGAAACAAGTGAAGAAAAGATGTTCAATAAAGCTGGACAGATAGCTCGACACTTCTCGACAGCTGGCTATCTATCGAGCTCTTCAATTGATTGTTATCGCAATCTCGACACCTTCTCGATAGCTAGTGGATCAATCAAGAAAGCTCCTATCCACTCGATAGCTTCTCGACACCTAGCTATCTATCGAGGTTTAAAGCTCGACACCTCCTTGACACCTCCCGATCGATCAAGGTTACGGGAATCAGAATTTTCAAATCTGATTTTTGGGCCAGGCTTATGTATTTATGTAGGGTTTCTTTTCTCACAACCCTAGACCTATATAAGGCTTATTTTAGAGGTCGTAAAAAAAAAAGAGAATACAAGGAGAACCTAAGTAAAAGGTGACCGATGCCTTATTCTCTTTGAAAGAAGCTACTGCGTCTTTGTGCCTTAGGGTTTTGTAACCAAGTGCTTCTTGATCTTCATTGTTGATGAAGTGAAGAACTTTGCATCCAACATCTTCTTATAGTTGGTGATTGAAGTCGCGTACTAGATCCGCGTAATTGGTTAGTCACGTATTGGGATTCGTGCAACAAAAAGGGTGACGTTCATATATTGAAGAGTTCAGAGGTTCTGAAGTGGTAGAAGGTTTCTACTATGAGTTCATCTACGAGGATTGTAGAGTCTAGGGACAAAGGTTTTGTACTAGATCTGAAACTTCTCTTTACTATAGTGGATTGCTTTTAGGGAAGGTTTCTCCCCAGGTTTTTTATTGTGAAACTAGTTTGTTTCATTGGTTTTCTTGGGTCATCATATCTTGTTTTATTTATTTTTCCGCTGTTAGATGTTGACATGATATTGATGTTTGTTTGTTTGTTTTAACATGTTTTATTCATAATAAATCTAATTAACAACTTGGGTTTAAAACTTGTTAATTCTATCAATCGGGTCTAAATTTCCCAACACTAACCACTGAAGTGATGCAGTATGGTCCTTCCCAATTAGGTCCTAGCTTTCCCTATGCTGGATTTTTCGCAGTGCCTAGAACCTTCCTTAGCACTAAGTCACCAAGCACTAATGGCCTCGGCTTTACACGGGCATCGTAGCCTTGTTTGAGTTTATGTTGGTAGTATACTAACTGAACCATTGCACTCTCTCTTCTTTCCTCGATCAAATCTAGGCTTTTTTTTCTAACAACTCGTTGTTATCACTCGGATTGAATGAGCTTGTTCTTAGCATTGGGAAGCCAGTTTCTAAAGAAATGACAGCCTCTGCCCCATATGTCATTGAAAAGGGGGTTTCTCCTGTGGACCTCCGAGGTGTAGTTCTGTATGTCCAGAGGACATGTGACAGCTTTTCTACCCATTTTTCCTTTGCATCATCCAGTCTTTTCTTAAGTCCGTTCACTATGGTTTTGTTTATTGCCTCGGCTTGTCCATTTCCCTTAGGATAAGCTGGAGTGGATACCGGTTCGTAAATCCTAGTTCACAACAATATCTTCTAAAAGATTTGCTGTCAAATTGAAGGCCGTTGTCTGAGATGAGGGTACGAGGGACCTTGAACTACGTGAAAATGTTTTTCCACAAACTTCTTGGCATCCATGTCTCTGATATTCGCCAAGGGCTCGGCTTCAACCCATTTGGTGAAATAGTCTGTGCCGACCAGCAAATATCTTTTGTTCCCTGCTGCTTTAAGGAAGGGGCCAACAATGTCCAAGCCCTATTGAGCAAACAGCGAAGAACTGGACAGGGGATTAAGAATTCCTCCCGGTTGGTGTATGTTTGGCGCAAATCTCTAGCATTGATCGCACCCAGGACCGGCTGAATTTCTATCTTAGCCCCCTTGGACTCTGAATTGGAGCCCTTGGCAGGTAGTTGAGCAACATACATGACTTTCGAGGGACAGGAGCCGGTTCTTCCTGGAGCAGCAAAGATGACATTGATCGTCCCCAAGGGAGGCTTGGTAGAGTCATCTCTCCTGGATCCTGAATTAGTTTGACTACTCTGGCTATTGGAATGA
The DNA here is from genome assembly GCA_032727855.1 of Quercus ilex subsp. ballota. Lineage (NCBI taxonomy): Eukaryota > Viridiplantae > Streptophyta > Magnoliopsida > Fagales > Fagaceae > Quercus > Quercus ilex. Next base: position 78,602,211 of record CM064909.1, read on the forward strand.
TGCAAGAGATGCTTCAACTTTTCCTCTCGGATGAGTTGGTCCAAATGGTCCTGCAGATTTCTACAATCCTCCGTGGTATGTCCCTGATCCTGGTGGTACTGGTAATAAAGGTTTTGATTGCGCCTTTCGGGGTTTCTTGCCATTTTGTTCGGCCATTTGAAGTATGGTTCATGCTTAATCTTCTCCAGAACCTGTTGCACCGATTCTTGGAATACTGCATTGACCACTTGAACATTGGCAGAGCCAAATTGTCCTGAAAAATCTCTCTGTGGTCGGTTGTTGTATCGGTCCGATCTAAAATCCCTCCTCTCTTGAGGGATAACCTTATCCTTCCATTTTCCTTGCTACTGGTCTTCCTCTACCCTTTTATACTTATCAATCCAATCCATGAGCTGACGCACGTTAGTAACGGGTTTACTAGTCAAAGATTTCCTTAAACCGTGCTTGGCTGGAAGGCCGAGCTTAAATGTACTGATGGCCACATCATCAAAATCTCCTTCAATCTCATTGAACATTTCCCAATATCTGTCCTATTATGTTTTAAGATTCTCCCCCTCTTACAAAATACTAGAATAACAATATGCATTACAATGTGCAAATCTATGCCACAATAAAGAGTGGATCCTTGGCCATTACCACATCAACACTATGGTTCACTCACCTGTCAATGAAGAACATAAATAATTATATATACAATATAGGAAAGTTGAGGGCACAGCCAGTAGGCATAATCATCTTTGCTTCTTTAATGGCTACACTTGGTATGTTGTAGTGCCCTCACCTGCCTTAGATTTCCATTGATGCTTAATGTAGGGTCACAATTTGTAGCCCACGTCCTAAAGGTATGGGATATATGCCCAATGAGCCTAGTACAATAAATTTGTAGAGAGTGGGTGAGAGAACTAGGCCTTTTGTGAATTTGACAACGACTAGTATGGATTTAAAAGATGAACAAGCAAGAAAGACATGTAAAACTAAATGAAATTGTTGTCCGAGGAGATAGATTATAAAATAAATCAATAGAACTGAGGGCTAATACAGCTTCGAGTGTTACAGTAGCTTTTTTCTCCCTTTTTTCTTTTTTCTCTCATGGGATATTCCTCACAATATATAGTCCCCCTCCCATCATCTTGATCCTACACTTGTTAATCATCTAAGCTTTCACTCGAGTGTCATATCCCATCAAACACCTTTTCTGGCTTTCTGGGAGGTGTGGTAGCTAAGACTGCACTGTTCAGGGTCCTGTCCACATAAATGCGGCCAGAAAGGTAGCTCCAACGCATTTAATGCAGTGGTAGCAGCTTTTCTTTAGATATTTTTGAGTTTCTATTGTTTCTATACATGTATAAGGCTCATCCTTATCATGGAAATATCCTAGAAGATTACCTAGATTGTTTGCAATACGGACTTGATCTGTGTTCATCATACCCGAAGGGGAGTTTGTCCTCGGACTATCCTCCTCGCTTCCTCTATATGTGCTTACAAACTGGTGTTCCCCCTCTTGACTACTTTCCCCCTCCTCAGACATGCCCACTTTCCTAAATTAGGGCCAAGTCCCAATACACAAATTTGAGTTTCTATCCCTACACTTAATATATAAGAACTTGATCATAATATATATAAATGATAAAAAAATGTTTACGAATACTCCTAATTAGTGAAATATTGTATACAAACTAAAAGAAAAAAAAAACATGGAACTATATATTTTTTGTATTCTTCTAATTATTGTTTCTGGATATATAGTTGGACTAGAGAATAACAGCATTTAGCACTTCTGTCTGTCAAAACTTACTTCCCCCACCATCATCAAATACATAATCAGGAAAGTGCAAAATGACACGCATATTTCAGATACTCAAAACATGCTTTGAAGTACAAGTTAAAGCAAAAACTTAAATCCAAGGCTGTTCTGTTCATTATTTAATTTTTATTTAGTTTTCCTATGGTTTCTCAGTCCCCAAGGAAAATGAAAGCCCATAAAAAATCTGACATTAAAAAGTTAAAAAAGAAAGAAAGAAAAAGTTAAGTACCTGGTTCCAACTTCTTTGTAAAACCAAACGATCAGAGACGAAACCAAGATTTGAACTTGGGGGGCCAAAGCTTGAAACATTTTTTTTTTTAATGAAAATAAAAACTAACACTTATTTCATATTCAACAAGATACTACATATAAAAATAAGTGTTTCTTAAACATTTGATATTATAAAAATATTGACAAAGTATAACACACAAAGTGACAGAGACAAAGTTCACAAGTTCATATATATATATATATATATATTACTAATATTAGCCACATCACACAAAGTGACAAAGACAAAATTTTTTATAAAACCAAAACAATTAGACCAAAAACTTGGTCAATTGGTCACAAAAAAAGTCACTTATGACTTATCAAAGATTAGTCTTCATAGTTAACAATATTCATAAGTGACAATATAGTGACTACCAAAGACTAATCTCACAAATAACAAATTCACTATCACAAATCAGTATTCACGTCCTACTATCCTAGTCCCACTTTATTTCTTTATAGTTAAAAAAAAAATTACAAACAATGAAAGTTTGAAACCGGTCAATCACAAAAAGGAAAAAGCCACAAACAATTACACTTTACACAGTAGTCAATACTCAATAGTCAATACAAAGCCACAAACACAAACTAAGTCTACGGTCCACACATTGACACAAGCACAGTGAACACAGCAGTCCAATAAAAGCCACAACTCACAAATACAGTGAACACACACAGTCACCACAGTCCATAAAAAAAACGCAGAGGGCAGACTCGGCAGAGGGCAAATAGCTAAGGCATTAGGCAGAGCAATATAACAAAGACAAAAAAAAAAAAAATAATATGAACTTGAGAGAGGAGAGAAATTTCTTAGATTTACCGTGTGTGACTATGATCAAGGATCTAAGGAGGAGCAGCAGCAGCAACAGTTCGGACTCCGGATCTAATTTGAGGAAAAGAACAGCAGCAGCAGCAATGATGGTTAGAGGAGGTGTTGATGCTTGATGAGGTTGAGTGGAGCCATGGAGGAAGAGTGAGGTTAGGGTAAAAATTTGAGAATTGTTTAGGTTTTCAGATTTCAGTCCATATTTATTTTTTATTTTGTTTGTCGGTTTTTTTTTTTTTTTTTTTTGGGGTGGGGGGGGGGGGGGGCTGTAGGTCCGTCCCTACAAACGATCACCTTATTTAACTTTTTGGAGTGACGATGATCATGTTGTTTTAAACGAGAGCAATGCCATAAACATATATAAATTTCAAAACTTATTTCATGTGATGATAAAGTAATATAATAAGTTGGGATTAGTGCAATATTAATTTTATACTATCATTGTCAATTTTTTTGAGTCACTAAACTTATCGGCAATGAGATACATACTATTTGTTAAATAGTAAATTATAGATAATGCTGAATTTACCTCATCTATATATATATAAAACCGAAGTTTTTGAAACTCTTACAATTTTTCACGTCAGCACAATATTTAAATAAAATTATCATTTTATTTTTGTTTAGTCTATATATATATATATAAGCGAATCTTTTGAAATTCTTACAATTTTTCATGTCAGTACAATATTTAAATAAAATTGTCATTTTATTTTTGTTTAATCTAAACTTAACAAGTGAAATTCTTTCTCTTTAACAAGTCCAACTTAAACTCGATCTTATCATTATCATTTTTTTAAAATAAAATTATTTTTGTTTAATCAAAACTTAACAATGAGAGAAATTCTATCTCTCTAATAAGTCCAACTTAAACTCAATCTCAAACTCAAACATTAATAATTTATCTCCAAATTTATGAGGTTAATCATGATTAGTCCCTCTATTTTTCCAATTTAGAGCCATCAAATGATAAACAAATATAAATGGTTATGAGGAAACAAATGACCAGCATATTTAGATTTTGTTACAAATTGAGTTTGTATAGAATATAATGTTTATTGTAGCTTATATGCAACACTTGGCACTATTTTCCATAAATAGTGTAAGGTTGATTTAATCAACCATCTTGTTGGCTTTATTCTGTGCCAATTTGCTTGTATTTCAGCACTTAGAAACCCTGTATTTAGGTGGGATTCATGTAAGGGTAGTGAGTGAGAGAGTGTGAAAAAATGCTCAAGATTGTGCAAAGATGCAGGGATTCGCGGTTGGGACTCACAGGTGACTCGCAACTAGCAAGCCGCCAACTGCAGCACATGTGTGAAGCATGCGAGAAGATGAACAGTCATGCCAACTGGTGCACTACAAGACAAAAGGTCCAGCCTGGCCGGTCTGTTATGTCGCGGCTTGAACTCGTGACTCAATCAAGTCGCGAGGCCAAGCTGCCAATCAGCCTTGTTTGGGAAAAATTGACTCTTCGCATTCCTTTCTCACCCAAGTATAAATACCCCTTAAACCCACGAAATGTAGAGAACTCCTAGAGAGAATTTTGAGAGAGAAATCCTAGAGAAAAACAAGATTTACTCATCCCCAATCTTCATTTAGAGACTCTTCAAATTCCTCTACTCTCTTCCTCTCTATTGATACATTCTTGAGAGGTTCTTGACCAAATCCTTTTCTCACCACACCCACGTCTGTGAGAAGGTCTTTTGATGCTTAGGGAAGCAGTTTGGAAGGGACCAATAGTTATTGGTTGATGCTATGGGCTATAGCGGAATCCAGTAAGCTAGAGAAGAAAAAGGTTCGGCGCAACCTCGTTAGAGTAAGAAGCTTGGAGGGCTTAGGTACCTGGGTAGATTAGGCTTGGAGGGTCTATTGCTGTTCATGTATCCCAACTACATTTTCTAGTGGATTATTGACAGCTTGGAGGGCGGCAGAGAGGTTTTACGCCAAGGGCTTCGGTTTCCTCTTTGATAACACATCATTGTGTTGTCCTTGTGTTTGCATCTCTCTTCCCTTAATCCTTGCCATTTAATTTCAGCTATGGATGTGATTTTATATTGATTTAGATTGTTTATCAATTCTGTCATTAGCTTATGTTCATGTTCCACACATTTATTGTTTGATAATAAGCTTGAATTGGTAATTTGTAATTGGGGGTCTAAACGTTTATAGTGTTATCAACGCTATTCGAACTTTCAATTGGTATCAGAGCAGGTGCACTTGTTGTGGTTTAAACACCTTACTACGATCCTTGACCTCGTATTGAGATGGACCGGTCTCAATCTCTAAATGTTCCACCATTTTTTTATGGTAATAACTATGCATTTTGGAAAGTTCGAATGAGAGCATTTTTGTGTTCTATTGATGATGCTGTGTGGGATGCTATTTGATAGGATAGCAAAAATTATTATCTATGGTTCGTCCAGAGGAGTCGTCCATGATCACCAGTTAGCCAAATGGCCAGACCATCTCTGATTCGTCCAGATATGTCGACCCTGAGTATTGATCAATTGAATAAACCTCAGGCAATCAGGAAGGAAGAGTCGTCCATATGCATAGCTCATGGACGACCACACAACAGTCTGTATACAAAGAGTCATCCATGGGCAAAGCACATGGACGACCATGCAACACTTAGCAAATTCTGGAGCGGTTAATCAACCCGTGTTCATTACCACCAATTCCTCCCAAGTATGTAACTTCTAGCAACGGTTGTAATTTCTATAGCTGTTGAGGAAGTTATGTCCGGATTCCACAAATCTGGGGGAAGTTATTGAACCAATAACCGCCCCAAAGCTCCCTATATAAGGATCGGTCTGAATCAAGCAAAGGTATGAGAGTATTCTGACATTACTTCAATACAGTTAGAATTCCATTTGTGGGGAAGATACTAACTTAGCCATCGGAGGATCTTAGGCTGGTCCACCTTGGTCTCCTTTGATATTGTGTTTCTTTTTCAGGCCTTCGATACCACCTTCAGCCCATCGAAACCGAATTGTCCAGCCTACTGATTCCGTTCACTATCAGTTGGCGCCGTCTGTGGGAATAGAGAAAACTTCAAGTTTGGCAGTTTATCTTTCTCCGACAAAAGGCTGTATGGTTCGGACTAGATCAAGGTCCACTAGCCCAGGCCACCAAGAGAGTAGGGATGCTTCCAGCCATCCCCACCGAGATCACCAATCAACGCCTGTCATGTAGTCGCCTTCCATCCAACACATGCAATCCATGGCGGCCGCTACGGCAGAGTTAACTCACCAGAATCAAGAGTTGGTTAGGGAGATAGAGAGGTAGCGCCGTGAATGATATGCTGAGAGACAATCCCAGAGTCAAGAAGATAGAGGGGGAAATGCTGAGCCCGAGACTCAATCAAGAGGCACCACTTCGCGAAGGGTGCCACATTTGGAGAAGGAAATGGATCAGATGAGGAAGGTTATGGACGAGATGAAGGAGAACATGAGAAGGGCAAATCCCGTTGAGGATTTGGTTCACCGAACAGATTCCCCTTTCACGGCTTCTATCAATGGCCATCCCCTGCCTCCGAAGTTCAAAATGCCTTCCTTGGATTCATATGATGGAGTATGTGATCCTTTCGATCATATCGCTACTTTCAAGACTACAATGCATCTCCAAGGGGTCCCGGACGAGATTATGTGCAGAGCCTTCCCTACCACACTTAAGGGGCCAGTGCGAGTGTGGTTCAGCAAAATACCCCCGAATTCTGTAAGTTCTTTTGAGGAGTTAAGCAAATTATTTGTTAATAATTTCATTGGGGGACAGAGACACAAGCGTTCCTCGTCCAGCTTGTTAACCATAGAGCAAGGAGAGAATGAAAGCCTATGTTCCTTCATCACACGTTTCAACAGGGAAGCCCTAACAGTAGACGAGGTGGACGACAAGCTACTATTGGCAGCCTTCCATAATGGGGTTAACTCGGACTTATTCATTCACAAGCTGTATGAAAAAGAGCCCCAGTCCATGGCTGAACTCATCTATTCAGCCCAAAATTTTATGAACGCAGAAGACGCAATCATAACTAAGAAGAGGAAGAGAGCTGAGAGAATGGAAGTCAACCCCACGCGTCACTCTGAATAAGGGCCTCGTCCAAAGAAGGGATGAACGGAAGATAAAAAGGATCAAGACAGAGATAATAGGAAGGCAGGCCCATCAGCAAGGAATCAGAATTACACACCCTTGAATGCCCCACTCGATCAGGTGCTCATGCAAATCAAGGATGATCCTTCCTTGAAGTGGCCAGAGAAGATGAAAGGAGATCCTAACAAGCGCAATAAGAATAAATATTGTCGCTTCCATAGAGACCATGGGCATAACACGGACGAGTATTATGATTTGAAGCAGCAGATTGAGAATCTCATTAGACAAGGAAAGTTGAGGAATTTTGTTGGAAGGGATCATAAAGATGAAAAATTGAAAGCAAAGATGGAAGAGTCATCATGGCCCCCATTTGGAGAAATAAGGGTTATCATTGGTGGGACTTCGACAGGACAATCTTCCAAGGCAAAGAAGACGTATCTAAAAGCGGTGCAAAATGCCTAACTCTCTGGACAACCCCCAAGGACGAAGGAAACAGACGAGCCAACCATCTCTTTTAGGATGAAGAAGCTGAGAGGATCCATCATCCACATGACGATGCAATCGTCATTACCCTACTCATTGCAGATTATACAACCAGGAGGGTGTTGGTGGATAATTGAAGCTTGGCGGATATATTGTATTATCCTGCCTTCCAGCAGATGAGGCTTGGACGAGATCAACTTTGTCCAGCATGCTCACCACAGATAGGATTTGGAGGAACGAAAGTGCAGCTCGTCGGCACCATTACATTGCCTGTAGTGGTGGGGTCATACCCGTAGCAGATAACTAAGGAAGTGAATTTCCTTGTGGTGGATTGTTCATCCTCATACAATGCCTTCATTGGAAGACCAACTTTAAACAGTTGGAAGGCAGTAACATCTACCTATCATCTATTAGTCAAATTCCCTACGGAGTGCGGGATTGGGCAAGCACAAGGAGATCAGTTGGCAGCCAGAGAGTGTTATCTAGCCATGTTGGCTGTGGATGAGCAGATGCAAACTATGAGTGTAGAAGAAAGAAGAATTGTTGCAGAATCGACTGAAGTATTGGAAGATGTTTTATTATAAGAAAATGATCCTAAGAAGTTCACTAGGATTGGAACAAGTATGAAAAAGAAGGCGAAAGAAGACCTCGTCCAGTTTCTGAAGAAGAATGCTGATGTTTTTGCATGGAGTCATGACGACATGCCTGGCATTGATCCAAGTGTAATTACTCATCGACTGAACGTGACCCCTTCTTCTAAGCCTATTCGTCAAAAGAAGAGGGTGTTCGCCCCTGAACGAGAGAAGGCTATCAAGGAAGAGGTTCAGAAACTAACCACAGCACAGTTCATCCGGGAAGTCTATTACCCGGATTGGTTAGCAAATGTAGTGATGGTGAAGAAGGCAAATGGCAAGTGAAGGATGTGCGTAAACTTCACTGACTTGAACAAGGCTTGCCCTAAGGATAGTTATCCTTTGCCACGTATTGATCAACTGGTCGATTCTACAGCTAGCCATCAACTGTTGAGCTTCATGGATGCCTTCTCAGGATATAATCAGATAAAGATGGACGAGGCAGACCAAGAAAAGACATCTTTTATTACCAGTCAAGGTTTGTTTTGTTATAAGGTGATGCCCTTCGGTCTAAAGAACGCAGGGGCAACTTATCAAAGGTTGGTGAATCACATGTTTCGTCCACAGATAGGACGGAATGTGGAGGTGTACGTGGATGACATGCTTGTGAAGAGCTTAGACGAGGGAAGCCACTTGGACGATCTTCAGGAAACCTTTGAAACACTTAGGCGATACAAGATGAAGCTGAACCCAAGTAAATGTGCATTCGGAGTATCGTCAGGAAAGTTTTTAGGATTCATGGTTTCAGAGAAAGGAATTGAGGCAAATCCAAACAAGATCCAAGCCATATTGAACATGGAACCACCGAAGAACATCAAGGAAGTCCAATCCCTAACTGGACGAATTGCAGCTTTGAAAAGATTTGTTTCAAAAGCCATTGACAAGTGTTTGCCCTTTTTCAAAATTCTCAGTAAGGCATTTGAATGGACGGACGAGTGTCAAAGGGCCTTCTAGGACCTAAAGCACTATCTTACCATGACTCCATTGTTAAGTCCGTCCGTGATGGGAGAGGAATTATATCTATACTTAGCAGTGTCCCCGCATGCCGTGAGTTCAGCGTTGATCAGGGAGGAAAAAAAGGTGCAAAAGCCTGTGTACTACATTAGCCGAGCATTGAGAGGAGCAGAAGGAAGGTACCCACTGATAGAGAATTTAGCTTTTGTGCTAATAACAGCTTCCAGGAAGTTAAGACACTACTTCCAAGTTCATGTCATTAATGTCATGACAGATCATCCACTTAGGAAGGCAATGAACAAACTAGAAGCTGCAGGAAGACTAATTCAATGGGCAGTCGAACTTAGTGAATTTGACATCCGGTACGAACCGAGAACTGAAATAAAGGCTCAGGCCCTGGAAGATTTCATTGCAGAATTCACTCCAAGTTATGAGGACTTAGATGGAAAAGAAGACAATAACAAGTGGGTTGTCCATGTAGATGGATCGTCTACACTGCATGCAGGAGGTATAGGAGTTGTTTTGCAGTCACCAGAAGGGGATAAATTGAAATACAAGGTTCGTTTGCAGTACCAAACAACTAACAATGAAGTGGAGTACGAAGCCCTTCTTAAAGGGTTGAAGTTGGCTAAATCTGTAGAAGTGGGCTCAATACTCGTCCTGGGAGACTCATAGTTGGTCATAGGCCAAGTAAATGGGACATGTGAAGCCAAGGAAGATAGAATGAAGAAATATTTGAAGAAAGTGGTACGCCTTGTGAAGAAATTCAAAGAAGCTAAATTCGTTCAAATTCCGAGGGAAGAGAACATAGAAGCAGATACTCTGGCGAAGGAAGCCTCCGCTAATGAAGCAATGGACAAGTTTGATGAAATACAATACATGCCAAGCATAAACCTCCCAGAAATGTTGCAGATAGAGGGTGAGGAGAATTGGATGACCCCAATAGTGTCATACCTGAAGGACGGAAGGCTTCTAGAGGGGAAGGACGAAGCCAGGAAGCTTAGAGTTAAATTAGCTAAGTACATCCTTATGGATGAAGTGCTGTACAAAAGAGGTTTTTCATAACCATACCTGAGGTGCTTAGCCCCAGACGAGGCGAATTACATGCTAAGAGAAGTTCATGAAGGAGCGTGTGGTAACCATTCAGGAGCCAGATCACTCGTCCACAAGGTCATCCGTGCAGGGTACTATTGGCCAACCATCCAAGCTGATACTAAGGCATATGTTAAGGTATGTGATCAATGTCAACGATTCAGTAATATTCCTAGACAGCCATCGGAATACCTTACCCCAATGATGGGCCCTTGGTCTTTTGCACAGTGGGGTTTGGATATTTTAGGCCCCTTTCCAACTGGAACCAGACAAATGAAGTTTTTGGTGGTAGGGATAGATTATTTCACTAAATGGGTGGAAGTTGAACCCTTAGTGAAAATAACACAGCAAAATGTCAAAAACTTCGTTTGGAAAAGCATCGTATGCAGATTTGGAGTACCCAGGGTTCTAGTGTCTGACAATGGACAACAGTTTGATAACACACCCTTTAGAGAATTCTGTGAACAACTTGGAATCAAGAATCATTATTCCTCACCCTCCCACCCACAGGCTAACGGACAAGCAGAAGTAGCAAACCGATCCTTGTTGAAAATCATCAAGACTCAGCTTGAGGGGGCAAAGGGAATATGGCCGGATGAATTACCAGGTATTTTGTGGGCTTACAGAACAACAGTGAGGACTCCCATAGGAGAGACTCCTTTTAAACTGGCTTATAAGAGCAAAGCAGTCATACCTGTAGAAGTGCATATAGCCAGTCATAGGGTGATGAAGTATCAAGATGAGGAAAACAACGAACAGCTTCATCTTAACCTCGATCTCATAGACGAGGTAAGAATGGACGCGGAGCAAAGAACAGCAAGGTACAAAAATCTCATGGCAAAGCAGCATGATGCCATGGTGAAACCCAGATGCTTCAGCATTGGGGATCTCGTCCTTAAAAGGGTTTCTTTGGCCACCAAAAACCCGGCCCATGGGAAGCTGGGACTAAACTGGGAAGGACCTTACAAAGTTATCAACTCCAAGAGACAAGGATCCTACTATTTGGAAGCCCTGGATGGATGAAAGTTAGAGCACCTGTGGAATGTTGAACACCTAAGGAGATACTATCAATGAAGGGTGATCATGGACGAGCCTTGACATGGACGAGATCCTTGGACGTTTGAAGTAATGTGTTTAATATTATTTTCCAGTATTTGCTTATTACTATTGTGTTTTAAGTGTAAGTATTTTATGCTGCTCATGGACGAAATTATGTTGTATTATGTATTTTTAATTCCCTAAAAGCACAAGCTCTCAAACATGTGCCATGATTGTGGACGAATGATTACATAGTATGGATTTCCAAATATATATATGATGTGTTTTAAGTATATGTATGATTGTATGGGAATCCTCCATTTTCTATGATTCAAGATGATCCACGGAAGGCGAAAGGCCAAAGACGAATAAAATCCTTGGACGCAAGGAAGTATCGTCTAGAAGCTTTCCTTTAGATAAGGATAAAGCAAGAAATATAAACTAAAGGTATGTCCGTCTAAGCTCAAGACGAGACAAACCTAAAGTACGATCGTCTAAACCATGGACGAACAATGTGCATGTAAAAACACCACAGGCCTATAGATGAATCTAACCAACTTAACAATCCAGACCATGGACGAGCATTTGTTGGGAAAATTTCATTAAGGACGAGTAAATAATCGTCCTAAATTTGAGCAACGAATAAATTTGGCAAAAAGACATCATTCATAGACGAACTTTGCTTGAAAATGAACATCTCATGTTACTCTTCTAACGATGCAGGAAGGAATTCGTCCATATGTTCAAGACGAGATAAAATCTCCATAAGTGGGAAAATCCCACAACCACAGAAATGGTATAGACGATATAAATGAAACTTGTTCACAAAGCTTAAGGCATATTCAAACACAATGAACAATGAAAAGGAAAAGCATTCATACATTCATAAAATTCAAAGGGTAGATGACCACTGTCCAAAAACCCTTAAAGAGTAATGAGTGCTTATTCATAAAACTCGTCCATAAACTTGGATGAGGAAATTGTACTTAAATAAATTCTAGAAGAAATAAGCAAAAGCCCAAAACACTGGGCACCTCCAAATAAAATTAAAATATAAAAACTTTCTAAAGGGAAGATGAAATCACTTGGATTGACCACTGGGAGCATTCTTTGGATCGTCTTGTGTCACCTCGTTATTAGCGTCGTCCACCACATTGACGTCCTCAGAACTCGTCGCTAGCAAGGAACTCTCTGTAGCAAGGGGAAGCTTGAAGGAGTTAAAGTTTAAATCAGGAAAAGCTTCCCTGGCATCAGCACGGAAGTCCTCATACCCAGCAGCATAGTGAATGTCTAGACGATTTTTGTACTCGTCAGACTTCTTGAATGCTAATATTGCTTCTTCGCGTGCTTTTTCCAAGGACGAAGCAAACCCTGAGATTTGTAACTTCAGATGAGTAATGCGAGTATCTTTCTCGATGGCATCTGCCTTGAGTTCCTCCACCTCATTCTTCAACTTTATCTCACTTGCTAGCAGACGATTGAAGTCATCAGTCAGCCTAATCACCTCCCCCTTCTTTAACAAAATTTCATTGTTCAGCTCCTTAGCCTTCTCTTTAGCCGTCTTTGCCTCCTCAGCTAGTTCCTTGGCCTGGCACGTCGTTGTGTAAAACTTTGACATAGCCTATGTTTGGACGAAGGAAAGTTAGACATTTCATCTTTGAAAAACTTATTGAAAATACACAAAGACGAATGAAACTCATACTTTAAAGAGGTCATGGATACTGGAACGTTCAAATTCCTTCACTGACATCTTATAACATTCATTAATTTCATTGTCAGTGACGATTCCTTTAAACGTCCTCCATGTGTAACCCTCGTCTAGCACCAGGTTCGAAGGACGATCAGATGGCTCAGACGGATGTGGCTTGCGAGAAGTTTTGGCTAGAGGGGGAGTAGGGTCAGTCTGGACGGGGTGGACTATCTGGACAGGTTCCACATCCACTTGAGGGTCATCCATATTAATCGTTCGAGCTGTGAATTTGGGAACCTTGGGGAGAGAAGTTTTGCCAGGCTTTTGTTTCTTAGAACCTCGACGACTGGGAAGATCGTCCAGATCCACAGCACCGGATATTGATTTAGATTTTCTCTTCCTTGTCTGGACAGATGTTTTCTAGACGACAGGTGGTGCAGTTACATCCTCATCCCCACTAGTTACTATTTTTTCCTTATTCTCCCTCATTGTAATTATTCCTAAGACGAGGGAAATCAGTTAAAAAAAAAAAAAAAAAAAGAGAAGGAAAAGAAGAAAGGATGGACGATACTTACTTCGACGAGTGGTTTCTTCGTGTCCTAGATTCTCAGCAGTAGGTTCTGGGCCAAGCCCCCACGTAGCTAGACGACTGAAAGTGATTAGATCGTGGAAAGTTCTCCCAGGGAAGGCACGCACTTGGTCAATTCTATCCAAGTGAAGTTTGTCTAGGCGTGGACGAACAACAGCTGCATCAATAAAAAAAATAGAGGTTAGACGACTGAAAATTGGAAAAAAATATGTTTAGAAAAATAAAATAAAATAGAAGAAGACATACCCTCAGGACGAAGACGACCTAGAGGGCCAGTAAAAGGTGGAAAGGGGGCATTACCCATATCAGCTGGGTCCCCAGCCCAATTTCCAGAAATAATAAAAAATTCTTTTTTCCAGAGCCTGTCAGACAAGCTACGGCCCTTAATTAAACTATAATAGGAGCCTCTGGACGAGAACTGGTAAAAACCAATAGACTTCTTTATTTCTGAGGGCTTGTAACAATAAAGGAACTCGTCCACTGTGATAGGACAGTTCCCTTCCAATGCCTCACGCCATAACACTTGCATGGCAACTACCGTCCTCCATCCATTGGGGTTGAGCTGGTCAAGACCAATGCCCAACCTATGAAGAAGACCTCTACAAAAAGAATTTAGGGGAAACCTAAGACCAGCTAAAAGATAAGATGAGTATACTCCCAAACCAGAAGAAGGAGAACAACACCACTCTCCTTCCTTGGGTAGACGAGGTTCAAACTCCCTAGGGATTTGGTATCTATCTACTAATGTTTTTAACTTAGGGGCGTCTAGGGTGGACGCTACCTCTGGGGCACAACTGTATATGACATTCTCCTCTTCCTCATCCTCGTCTTGAGAAACGCAGGGTGGCTCTCTGGACGAGCTAGCCCCAGCCCCAGATGCCGTCCTACGTTGCATTTCTTGAAATTCCTCAAGGGGAATGCCAGGAACCCCGGACGAGTATTGCTCGTCCGTGGAACTACTACTATGGCTCGTGCTCCCCTCACCACTCTCATAACTACCAGAAGAAACGTCCTGGTACTCGTCTATTTCTCTCTCCATACTACTAGACGAAGACATTACTGAAATAAAGATTAAGACGAAAACCTAAGAAGGAAAGAAGAAATACCTGAAAACTAGGATGAGGAGCTAGACGAGACTCTTGGACGAGATGGCAGAAGGGAGATTATGAGAATGGTGAAGGGCAAGAAAGAGAAAGTACCTATTTATAGGGCCCAGAAAAGGGTCAACGAAGCGACGCCAGCCATTCAGAAAATGACACGTGGCAGTCACTTGGGAAAATGTAATCGACGCAACAGGTTAACGAACTAAATCATGACACATGGCTACAAAAAGGCATGGATTAAATCCCCACAATATCCTTGGACGACACCCTGGATAAGGGGGCAATTGATGGGATAGCAAAAATTATTATCTATGGTTCGTCCAGAGGAGTCGTCCATGATCACCAGTTAGCCAAATGGCCAGACCATCTCTGATTCGTCCAGATATGTCGTCCCTGAGTATTGATCAATTGAATAAACCTTAGGCAATCAAGAAGAAAGAGTCGTCCATGTGCATAGCTCATGGACGACCACACAACAGTCTGTATACAAAGAGTCGTCCATGGGCAAAGCACATGGACGACCATGCAACACTTAGCAAATTCTGGAGCGGTTAATCAACCCGTGTTCATCGCCACCAATTCCTCCCAAGTATGTAACTTCCAGTAGCGGTTGTAATTTCTATAGTCGTTGAGGAAGTTATGTCCGGATTCCACAAATCTGGGGGAAGTTATTGAACCAATAACCGCCCCAAAGCTCCCTATATAAGGACCAGTCTGAATTAAGCAAAGGTATGAGAGTATTCTGACATTACTTCAATACAGTTAGAATTCCATTTGTGGGGAAGATACTAACTTAGCCATCAGAAGATCTTAGGCCGGTCCACCCCGGTCTCCTTTGATATTGTGTTTCTTTTTCAGGCCTTCGCTACCACTTTCAGCCCATCGAAACCGAATTGTCCAGCCTACTGATTCTGTTCACTATCACAATTGAAGTAGGTTGGACTAGGCTGGAGGTTGCCAAATCCACTTGGGATAAGGTAGCTCTTGCGGCAGCTAATGCCAACAGTAAAGCTTTGAATGCTATTTTCTGTGGTGTCTCTCTAAAAGAATTTCACAGGATTTCACATATCACTATTGCTAAAGAAGCATGGGAGATTCTGGAGACTACTTATGAAAGTTCGAATAGCGTTGATAACACTATGAACGTTTAGACCCCCAATTACAAATTACCAATTCAAGCTTATTATCAAACAATAAATGTGCGGAACATGAACATAAGCTAATGACAAAACTGATAAACAATCTAAACCAATATAAAATCACATCCACAGCTGAAATTAAATGGCAAAGATTAAGGAAAGAGAGATGCAAACACAAGGACAACACAACGATGTGTTATCGAAAAGGAAACCGAAGCCCTCGACGTAAAACCTCTCTGCCGCCCTCCAAGCGGTCATTAATCCACTTGAAAATGTAGTTGGGATACATGAACATCAATAGACCCTCCAAGCCTAATCTACCCAGGTATCTAAGCCCTCCAAGCTTCTTGCTCCAACGAGGTTGCGCCGAACCTTTTTCTTCTCTAGATTACCAAATTTCGCTATAGCCTATAGC
Organism: Quercus ilex subsp. ballota; assembly: GCA_032727855.1. Lineage (NCBI taxonomy): Eukaryota > Viridiplantae > Streptophyta > Magnoliopsida > Fagales > Fagaceae > Quercus > Quercus ilex. The sequence goes on from CM064909.1 coordinate 78,618,341, forward strand.
ATCAACCAATAACCATTGGTCCCTTCCAACCTGCTTCCCTAAGCACCAAAAGACCTTCTCATAGATGTGGGTGTGGTGAGAAAAGGATTTAGTCAAGAACCTCTCAAGGATGTATCAATGGAGAGGAAGAGAGTAGAGGAATTTGAAGAGTCTCTAAATGAAGATTGGGGATGAGTCAATCTTGTTTTTCTCTAGGGTTTTTCTCTCAAAATTCTCTCTGAAAGCTCTCTACATTTCGTGGGTTTAAGGGGTATTTATACTTGGGTGAGAAAGGAATGCGAAGAGTCAATTTTTCCCAAACAGGGTTAGTTGGCGGCTTGGCCTCGCGACTTGACTGAGTCGCGAGTTCAAGTCGCGAGATAACAGAATGGCCAGGTTGGACCTTTTGTCCTGTAGTGCACCAGCTGGCATGACTGTTCATCTTCTCGCATGCTTCACACATGTGCTGCAGTTGGCGGCTTGCTAGTCGCGAGTCACCCGCGAGTCCCAGCCGTGAATCCCTGCATCTTTGCACAATCTTGAGCATTTCTTCACACTCTCTCACTCACTACCCTTACATGAATCCCACCTAAATATAGGGTTTCTAAGTGCTGAAATACAAGCAAATTTGCATGGAATAAAGCCAACAAGATGGTTGATTAAATTCAACCTTATAATCTCCCCCTTTGGCTATTCCGTGACAAAACCCTACAACAAACTCTAGACTTAACGCGTGAGTTGGGAACAGTTGGAAAACTCACTCACACCTAACTCTAGAATCTGTGAAGCTCTTGAATCATAAGAACAAATATCTCCTGAAACACAACAACACAATAAGTTCATTGTATGCAAAAAACTTGTAATGCATATGGAGCAAGCATAATGCGATCAAGCAAAATGGGACAAATCAATAAACCATGGCTTGACCAAATAGGCAATCACTACATACTAGTGATCACAATGCTCATTCACTCAAGGAATGAACATCCGGACATGCAACCTAATAAGCTTATTTGCAAAGTATCATTTGCATGTCCAACACTGAACCAATGCAACAACACTAGGAAATTGCATTAAGGATAAAAATCCAACAAAATGGCACAAGAGTGAGATACTTAAGGAAAATGCATGACATTTAACATTAAGTACTAAAGCTACAAAGCATGTGAACACAAACCTTAAAAGCTTACAAAAGCAATAGGTACAAATTGTAAATGAGACTGAAAAGCACTATATAGATAAATATGTGTACCAGATAACCACAAGTTTTCCCAAAAAGTATTATAAACATATCCACACACGAGTATAAAAAAAACTAGCAAGCAAAATGTGTGAGTGTATATCAACTATATCAACATAACTCCCCCTTTCAGTATGCACACTCCTTCTCATTCTTGTGTTGGCTCAAACACAGACCATTGACCAAGACAGTACAAAGAAAATAAGTAACACTGATGCAATGAATATCTGAGAAAAAAATGGTGACCAAAAATGATGATTGTTCAGTAACAACACAGTAGAAAATGAACACAGAACATTGCACTATCACAGATAACTATCATTGTGACCATTTACCATGAAATGATATGAACAGAACAACATATATAAGAAACCCAACACAGAGGAGCATCTAACACACAAAAACATCAACACTTTAAGTCAACCTATGTTCGAACACAGTATATCTCAAAACACAGTGACAACTCATAAAACAAGAAAATAATGCTCAAATCATGAAAAATGAAGTGAGAAAGAGAAAACTCATACTTTTTCTTGAAGATTTGAGAAGAAATGGTGCAAAAAAAATGGAGGATTTTCGAAGAGAGACACAGTGTGTTTGAATGAGTGAAATGGGGAAGACAATGAACAGTCACAGAAATTCGAGGGAAAAACTGAAAAATTTTTAAAAACTGTCTTTAAAACGCAAAACACGTGTTTTTCGTGACTGAAACAAGTCGCGTCTAAGTTGCCAGGGTCAGCCGCCAAAACACTTAAAGGAGAAAAGTTGGAAAATTTTTCTAAGTGTTTTTCGCGACTGGAAGGTCTACTCGCGAGGGAGTCGTGAGGTGAGCCGCGAAAATCTCTGTGTACCTCTCGCGACTAGACCTTCCACCCTCGAACAAGTCGCCACACTAAGCTGCAAGAATCAACAAAACTCAAATTTTGAAAAATATTCTAAGTATTTTTCGTGACTAAGACCTTGACTTGCTAGTGAGCTGCGAAAAATCTCGGAGTGGGCTCGCGACTAGGGCATGCGGCTGGGCCAACCCGTGACTAAGTCGCCAAAATAGGACAACACTGTTTTTGAAATTTTGATATTTTTTGTAAAAACAAAACAACTTTCCATAAACACCTAAAACACTCAAAAATCTTTTTGTATTTGATCAATAAAGATTGAGCATGTGAAAACACATTTAAACAAGTACAATCACACAAATGAATATGGCATTCATTGAACATAGACTTGTGTGATGTGTGTGGATATCAAAAATGAGATAGTCCTTAGTTTAATGTGAAGTTTCAATGATCAATTCAATCAAGGCATACACAACTAGCACTAGATAATGTGACCCATCTCAATTGTAGAAATATGCATATATGACCTCCCACATAAACTTGAGAACAATTCTTTGAAGTTTTTCATTTGGCTCCATACACATCATATCATTTTGAATCAATACATCTCATTGTGAGATTGATGCCTGATATGTTCGGGAATTTCGAAGATCTAGTTGAGGAATTGGTTAAGGAATTCTACTCCAATGCCAGATACACTGGAGTAGAGTTGAAATGTTGGGTAAGAGGAACGAAATTCTCCATCAATCCAGACTACATTGCAAAGGTTCTTCGCATCACAAGACTAGCAAGTGTGGACACCACTCCATCTGATGACAGAGTACTCAAGGCTCAAGACATTCTTTAAGTTCTTGGAACTGATCATGAAATTGTCAGCAAGAGAACCTCTATAGGCACTAGACAGTTTTCACTTGAACTAACGACTCTGCAGTTGATCATGTTCTCCAACCTATACCCATTGTCTAACACTGCCTTCATCAATCTTGGAAGAACACAATTTCTCTGTGATCTCATTACCGGTGTACCGATTGATATCTGTGCTCACATATTTTAGACCATTGGGAAAGCAGCAGCTCGAACTTGCCTTCCTTTTTGTAGTCTCATCATGAAGATTTTGCTTCATGAAGGTGTTCGTTCTCCAACTAATGGAAAGATTATACCGCGTTCTAGACCAATATCTATAATGACTCTTCAAGCAAGCAAGAGTCATTCTTCTAGAACACCTAAGAGTGAGCCATCCACCTATGAAACTCCAACTGTTAATGCTCTAGTTACACCTATCCAATCAACTGGCACTCCATCTGTTCCCCCTGGATTTCAAACAGCCAAGCAAAGTCACTTGATTTAAAATGTGCTTCATCGGATTTTTGATTTGGAACGACTTCTTCACTCCATCAACAACCAAACTCAAATGCGTCTCACAACTATTGAGACACAACTGGATGCTATGCAGCAAAAGCTGGAAGAAACCCTTTAGCTATTCATGCCAAAAAAGGGGAGAGCAGCACATAGTAAGGGGGAGAGTAGCACAAGAATGAGAAGGAGTGTGCATACTGAAAGGGGGAGTTGTGTTGATATAGTTGATATACACTCACACATTTTGCTTGCTAGTTTTTTTTATACTCCTATGTGGATATGTTTATAATACTTTTTGGGAAAACTTGTGGTTATCTGGTACACATATTTATCTATATAGTGCTTTTCAGTCTCATTTACAATTTGTACCTGTTGCTTTTGTAAGCTTTTAAGGTTTGTGTTCACATGCTTTGTAGTTTTAGTACTTAATGTTAAATGTCATGCATTTTCCTTAAGTATCTCACTCTTATGCCATTTGTTGGATTTTTATCCTTAATGCAATTTCCTAGTGTTGTTGCATTGGTTGAGTGTTGGACATGCAAATGATACTTTGCAAATAAGCTTATTAGCTTGCATGTCCGGATGTTCATTCCTTGAGTGAATGAGCATTGTGATCACTAGTATGTAGTGATTGCCTGTTTGGTCAAGCCATGGTTTATTGATTTGACCCATTTTGCTTGATCGCATTATCCATATGCATTACAAGTTTTCTGCATACAATGAACTTATTGTGTTGTTGTGTTTCAGGAGATATTTGTTCTTATGGTTCAAGAGCTTCATAGATTCTAGAGTTAGGTGTGAGTGAGTTTTCCAACTGTTCCCAACTCACTCGTTAGGTCTAGAGTTTGTTGTAGGGTTTAGTCACGGAATAGCCAAAGGGGGAGATTGTAAGGTTGAATTTAATCAACCATCTTGTTGGTTTTATTCCGTGCCAATTTGCTTGTATTTTAGCATTTAGAAACCTGTATTTAGGTGGGATTCATGTAAGGGTAGTGAGTGAGAGAGTGTGAAGAAATGCTCAAGATTGTGCAAAGATGCAGGGATTCGCGACTAGGACTCGCGGGTGACTCGCGACTGGCAAGCCGCCAACTGCAGCACATGTGTGAAGCGTGCGAGAAGATGAACAGTCATGCCAGCTGGTGTACTACAGGACAAAAGGTCCAACCTGGTTGTTTTGTTATCTTGCGGCTTGAACTCGCAACTCAGTAAAGTCGCGAGGCCAAGTCGCCAACCAGCCACGTTTGAGAAAAACTGACTCTTTGCATTCCTTTCTCACCCAAGTATAAATACCCCTTAAACCCACGAAATGTAGAGAGCTTCCAAAGAGAATTTTGAGAGAGAAACCCTAGAGAAAAACAAGATTGACTTATTCCCAATCTTCATTTCGAGACTCTTCAAATTCCTCTACTCTCTTCCTCTCCATTAATTCATCCTTGAGAGATTCTTGACCAAATCCTTTTCTCACCACACCCATGTCTGTGAGAAGGTCTTTTGGTGCTTAGGGAAGCAGTTTGAAAGGGACCAATGGTTATTGGTTGATGCTATAGGCTATAGCGGAATCCGGTAAGCTAGAGAAGAAAAAGGTTCGGCGCAACCTCGTTGGAGCAAGAAGCTTGGAGGGCTTAGGTACTTGGGTAGATTAGGCTTGGAGGGTCTATTGTTGTTCATGTATCCCAACTACATTTTCTAGTGGATTATTGACCGCTTGGAGGGCGGCGGAGAGGTTTTACGCCGAAAGCTTCGGTTTCCTCTTCAATAACACATCGTTGTGTTGTCTTTGTGTTTACATCTCTCTTCCCTTAATCTTTGACATTTAATTTCAGCTGTGGATGTGATTTTATATTGGTTTAGATTGTTTATCAATTCTGTCATTAGCTTATGTTCATGTTCCGCACATTTATTGTTTGATAATAAGCTTGAATTGGTAATTTGTAATTGGGGATCTAAACGTTCATAGTGTTATCAACGCTATTCAAACTTTCAAATAGCACACAACGTAGGCAAGAAGCAAAGTAGGTGTGCTTACTGCTGCCATATCATCTGTGAAGTACACATCGTGACTTCCTTTGCAAATAAGGAAATGGATCAGCCAACCAGACCACGTTGCCAGTTGTCACTTTTTTTTTTTCTTAGTCATTAACATTGCCTCTCTCTCTTTTTTTTTTTCTTTTTTTTTTAGGGCTTGGGCGTGATAGTTTATTTTTATTTTTACTGGACGTGATTTTTTTTTGGAATGTGTTTTTTATTTTTATAAAATTTTTTGGATGATTGCTCTTTTTTGTGTGGTTATTTGTCACTTTTTTTAATTTGGCATCATTCTTTAACAATGCTATATGAGTAAATTTATTTAAACTCATTTTTTCTATCTCTCCATTTTTCCACTTCCAACCAAACAAAAATGAGAGAAAATAAAATCTTTTCTATCCTCTTACTTTTCCATCCTCACATAATTTTCGATTCTCGCACTTTTCCACCCCTTCAACCAAACGGAGCCTTAAAGTGCATTTTCTTTGGGTAGCATCCTGTTAAAGTAGCCTTTTCTTTACCAAATGTGTAGCTGCTCAAGGATGTTCGCTTCAAGCTCCATGCTATTTTAATAACAAATCAAGACAAAAATTAGATTCTAAAGGAATGAAAAGATATGAGCGCAGTGTCAATTTGTCATGCAAAGTAAACACTCAAGTCCCAACGCCTTTCTCCAAAAAAAAAAAAAAGTCCCAACGCCTTTTTATAATAGTAGTATAGTTTACCGTATATTAATAATATTTAGTAGTTCCTAACTTCAAGAGGTTGACTTAATTGTTCCTAAGGTTTCATGATATATATTAGATTTTAGGTTTGAAATCTCTTACTAGCATCTAGGGTCACCCCCAAAGAATTTATCTTTGTAATAACTTGATGTGTGTGAGACAACGTGACTTCACATGTCTAAAGAAATAGTCAAATACTCGAAGAAATCTAAATATCCTCGTTTCTTAAAAAAAAAAAAAAATTATAATGATTCTAAAAAAAAAAAAACCTTCGACATAATCATAGAAGATTATTCATTACAACACGCAAAACTTTTATTTATCATCTCAAATCACAAACATAAGCCACCAGAGAGTGATAGTTGAGAGCACATCTCATACTCAATTTTTTTAGAGGTAATTACAGTAGATTCACTTGTGATTAGGCGTAAATTCACTTGTGATTAGGCCCAAATTCACATTACTTACCCGTGGTTTGAAAAGTGTCACTTTACCCACTTGAGGTTTGCTCCGTTTGTACACCTGTTAAAAATGGGGTAAATATGTATTTTTGCTCCCCTTTTATATCTCTTGCCTTCCAAAAGAGAGAGAAAAAAAAGGGAGAAAATAAGATAAAAAAATGTCATTTGTAAAAGTTTATGACTTGGCTCAAGAACTCTAATTGAGCTCAAAATATATCTGTAACTCTCATAATAAAATAACCCAAGAGGCAAAATTTACTTACTACCCTATCCATTATTTTTTCATATTTGATTTCATTTCTTTTTAAAGAGTTTTTGGATGAAATTATAATGATTCCATTTTCATCCAAACAGAAGGATCAAATAGAACAATTGAAAGTTTAGACTAAATTGTGATAAGACCAAACCATTAAGGATAAATTATAATTTCTCCAAATAAGACAATATGATTTTAAATGACGTGATACTATATAGATATTTAGATTTATAGAAAAATTAAACCATTACTTTAAATGGGCTCTCATCAAGAATGTGAGTTTTAATTAAGAAAATAGTGATAAACATCTATGTAATTTTTTAATAGATTTTTGTATTTTTATGGAAATAGAAAAATACATTAAATAAAATATAATTTTAAAAAAATTAAAATAATTTTAGACATATAAGAATTATCATTTTTTTTTATTAATATCAAAGAAGAAAAGGTGGACTATATATTATTATTATTATTATATATTTTTTTTTGAGAGGGAGAAAATGGTGATAAATACTTTTTGACCTACTTAATTTTGCCATTTTATTAAAACCTCATCCCCTCTCTCTTGTGGGGTGTGTGTTTGTTTTTTCTTTTTTTTTTAAACGTAGTATAAATTTTAATTTTGTACTTATCTTTGTTATCAAAAAATAGAAAATGGCATTATCTTACTTATTATTATTGCAAAACAGAAGAAAAAAAATTTATCAAAAAACAAGGTAAACCAAATTTTAGGTGTAGCCATGCAGATCAAACTACATACCTTCAATTTACAAGACACGAAAATAGGAATGGCAACAAGATCGGTATAAGGTGGGTTTTCCACTCCCCACCCCCACCCTTGCCCCACTCTTGCTTTGGGGCGGGTTTTTTTCCCACCCTATTCTAGTGGATACTTTTGATACCCATCTCATCACATTCAATTTTATATGTATATATATAATTTATTAAAAAATTATTTTGAATACATTAAATTAAAACTCATAAAGCTTAAAAAAAATTAACATTACAAAACATTCTCAAAGCATAACTGTACAACAATAACAATATTAAGAAATACAAAAACAATTCAAACATAATAATATAATAAATAAATAATTTAAATCTTAAAACATAAAAACATAAATTCAATGATACAATATTTAAAAATCATAAATTTAAAGTTTGAAGGCTAAAAGCACTCCCCTCCAAAAAAAAAAAAAAAAAAAAAAAAAAAAAAGAAAGGCTAAAAGCACATATATACGCCTTATAATAAATCTATAAAAAAACATTTTATAATAGTTTAAATATAAACGGGTAGGTATCTAGGAAAATGTTAACCTCATCCCCACCCGATTTACTATAGGGGGTAAAACTGGTCAATTAAAGGCAGGTGAGACGGGCACCAGTGGTGGTGGTTTAAATTGCATGTCATCCCTCAACAAAATGTGTAGGCTACTAATGGAATTCGTTTCAACCTCCATGGGAAAATATCAATAAAGATGCGAAAGTAAAGGATCAACATCGTATTGGCACATTCTCAATTTGTAACGCATGCTAAACATTCAAAAGCTTTTTATAATAGTTGTATATATAGTTTACTGCAAAAGAATCTTTAATATAATCAAAGAAGATTATTACAATACACATATTATTTATCTATTCCTTCAAATCGGATACATAAGCCGCCAGAAAGTCGCAATTGGGTCGACATCTCACACTAAATTCTTTAGATGAAAGAAGAAAAAAATTAATAAATAAATAAAACACTGAAACACATATCATATATATATTGTTCTCTTATTTAGCATCAGCAGCATAAGCATATAGCTGCTATATTAATTAAGGAAAATGCTAGTGGGTTTAATTATTAGTGGCTAGTGCAAGTAAGCTTGGAACAATGCCTTCGTCGTGGCAGCAGAGGAAAGTGGTGTATTTCTCCATGTAGTGGTGACACTCAGGACACTTCATGTTTTCTGGGATTTTTCCAGCATAGTTTGAGAACTCAAAGCGGCAACAAGGGTGAGAATTACCACGAAGCGCAGCAACATAGTTTTGAAAAGCAATGTCAAAGCCCTGCAGTGCCACCTTTTCTTTCCATTGTTCATACTCAAACAAGGCAGGCCAGAGAATGTTTCCATGCTCATTAATCAACACACTAGACCCTCTGCTAAGCACTGCCCACGAACCCTCTCTGTCAAAACTAAGCACCCTCTTGATTTGTTGCATCACAAGGTCGTCTTCCTCGTCCTTGCCTAGCTGAATCTTTGAGAACAGCATGCTCTCAAGCCTGGTCCAAAAGAACCATATTGTGGCTGAGTCTTGCCAGCAGGTACTGAGTTTTTCCTGTACAATGTTCGCTATCACTCGCTTCACTTGCTCCCTTTTTGTGGCTTTTCCTACATACACCATCTCTAAGGGTATGCGTGTAGCCGCTGCAACTGCTTTTGCTTCCTTTGTAAATTTCCGAATCCACTCCATGTCATCGCCTCCATACAAGAAAATGTATTTTCCTTCTTTAATCTGTTCAATGAAAAAGAGGGAAATGTGAATTACTATAATAAATCCTTATTATACAAAAATTTAAACTATTAGGAAATAGTTAATTTAATTATATAATCATTATTCTAACATTTTTTTTCTTAAAGAGTGTGTTCGCGCGAACACACACATATATAATTACCCAGTTCAATATGGTAGCATCAATGCCATCCACCAACAGCTCAAGCCTCCAAGCCTCTTCTCTCCAAAGAGCTTCTTCTCTCAAGGTAGTGAAAGGGAAAGCATGGCTTCCCCAAATCCACATCATGTGAATTGCATTGGGGGACAACACTCTCCCTTGATGGTCTAGGACTACAAGGATAGGCTTGTTCCTAAAGTGCCACTCCTCCTTGATGAACTTGACAGATGCCTTTGATATTATGGAAGGGTGGTACACTGAGTACCATGTCATTGGAGCCTGCAACACTTCAAAATGCCTTATCTTGACATCAGTCAGTTGGTCGACAATAGGGATCCACACAACCTCATACGGACTTTGAAGCCTCATTTCGTGGAGCCTGGATTCATTATAACTCTGTTCAAGAACTGACAGCTCATCTTGGGTGATATCTAGACTTGAAATGAGCAATAACACATTCTTCCTCCTAAGAACATCAAGGTTAACCTGGTTTTCCCAAAATGAAACAGCCATATATAGATAATCATATAACTAATTATACTATCACAACTTAAAAATTAAGACCAAGTATATATATGCAATGTGTTGATAGTAGAAATTGTAATGTCGTTAATTGTGCAATAGTAATGTTAATGATATGTGTTAGAAGAGCTGACCCTTTTCTTGGTGGTACCATCAACAAGTGCTAGCTCATCATCCCTAGGGCAAATCAAGGCCTTGAGAACTCTTATGTTGTCAATGTGGATCATTTTGAAGAGTTCGACAAGCATTTGATAAGATTCAACATCCCTCCTCTCATCTGCATTGAATAGGAGAATTTCAGTATATATAGGTGGTATCTTATGAAACAGAATTATGTCAAGTCCATGTATGTACAAAAGAGTGTTGTACTAATTGTATGCAATTGTATAAGATACTTTTATGCATTGATTTCTATATATGGCATTGCATGGTCTATAACGCAGCATAAAACTGGTTTACCAATGTATCGAGCGCATTCTTCCATCTTCTTCTTGAGATGTTCAAGTATGGTTTTGAGCTTGTGGGTAAGGGTGGATAGCTCCCATGCTTCTGAGGTGGATAACGCAAACCTGCAATCAATATCCATTTTGCAGTGTTATTGTTAAATGCCTTACAAACATTTTAGTATTTACACTACTTATAAAACAATTTAGATCTCTTTGTTATTAGTGTGTAAATCAATTACAATATACAAAAAATTTTAAGAAATGCAATAAACCTTTTTTAGGATATAAAGTATCTAAATTTAAGGATTTGCATGAGAATTGTAAATTAGGATGGAGAGGAAAAAGCCATACTCGTAACCCATGTTGGTGAAGCTAGAAATCTGAGATGCGCAGGCCACAATACTCCTGATAGTCCAATACACAGCAGTTGGAATATGGATCATGGCTGAGGCTAATGCTGGTACGTCCGTCGTGATATAAATGGATGGTAGATCTTTAAACTCAATGACACACCAAGTCACTTCTAATATGGTCCTGATTAGATCATTAAGTGCATCGAACCGGGGTTTCAGTGGGACTGCGTGCTCAATGATGCCAGGCACTTGTTTCAGGATTGCCATTGCCTTGGCAAGTTGGTTTGTCGAGTAAATCTGTGCAAGAAGCCAGAATTCTCCATAGTTCAATCCAAATGCCGCTAGGGCCAGCACCAACTTAGCGTCCCATCCATAGTGTGATACCATGTTACATATTGCCACTGTGGTTTGGTGTGCATCTGTGCCACCCAAAGCCTTGTATGCAAGCTGAAAAAAATCCATTTATATACCGTTTCAAACAGTTTAAGGTAGACGTACAATTGTTTTATAGACCTATTGTTTTCAAAAACTTTTGAGAAAAAAAAAAAAAACTTTTAATTTCTATTATTATGTTGATGTAAATATAGATAGGGCAAGATTTTGTAATTGTGATTTGTTATAACCTCGCAGGCAATTCGGTCAATGGTATATGATAGAGCTTCCAGTATGGCAAGAAAACTCATATGGTGGGTCTTGTCATCAAAGCCTGAATCAAGGTATGTTTGGGAACCCTGTACAAAAACACAAGCAATAATTAGAAAATGAAAACAAAAAATATACAATTGGATGCTTTCAATTCTTTTTTCTTTTTTGAGAGATTTTCGACCTATAGCGTTCGCTCTGAACCCCAGATCTCTTATACAACCATCAGAGACTTTACCAGTTGAGCTAACTGGAACCCACTGGATGCTTTCAATTCAAATAAATTACATATATAGATTTCCAACCAAAAAATTACTTGTATACATATATATCTCTTGCATCATGCTTGATGGTGTGAACCCGCATATGTATAAACTTATAAATGAATGTTATAAAGATTATAAAAATATGATTGGTATAACTTAAATAATGTAATAAATGAATATTTGTACCATTTTTTTTTATTGCACTACAAGAAAAGAGTCTACTAGCGAGGGCCATATTCCCTCGCAAAAATTCAAATATCGTCGCAAAAGGTTATTAGCAAGGGCATATGGCCCTCGAAGGCCGTCGTATTTGCACTTGTCACTAAAAGAGATTTTGCGACCATACCTTCGCAAATAAATAATTTACGAGGGCACTCTATCGTCGTTACTAAACAAATTCGCCCTCACAAATATATTACCAAACGACGAGAAAAGTCGACGACTTATTTTTGGCGAGGGGAAATAGTCATCGTTAACAACTATTTGTGAGAACTTTTATACCTTCGCAATTAGTTATTTGCGAATTCCAAATTAACGACATACTTTTTAGTGACAAATAATGGCATCGCTAAAATTTATTTGTCATGGCTTTTAACCCCTCGCAACTTATTTTTAGCAAGGGAAAGTAGTCGTCGTTAATAACTATTTGTAAAGACCTTTATACTCTCGCAATTAGTTATTTGTGAATTTCAAATTAACAATGAGACAAATAATGTCGTCGCTAAAATTTATTTGAGGAATTTTAACCCCTCGCAACTAGTTAGAAATAATAGTGACGACATTAAGCTGTCACCTAAAATGTTTTTGCAAGGGGTTAAGGGGCGTCGCTATTCTATAAATTGCGAGGGATTGTTGTAACTATAAAGTTATTTATGACCAAATTTTTATGTCATCGGTAATAATATTTTATATAATTTTTGAAATATTTTATTATTTATTTATTTTTAATTTATTTTATATCATTTTTGTTTAACTATCATATTACAATAGTACAATAATTACTAAAAATTGATACAATAGTACAATAATTACTAAAAATTGATCCATCAAACGATAAAAATTCATATATGTTCAAACTTTAAAATATGGAATATACAAAGAAATCCTAAAATTAAACCTTGTTTTAAACTTAAACAACTAGAATTATGACAAGATCTATATTAGTCTTCCACTAAGTCACCCTCCAAGCTGTTTTCGACCTCCTTGTTATTGTTTGAGTTGTCCTCTTCATCTTTGCTAAAACCATCCTTAAAATAAATAATAGAAAAAAGCATTAAACATGAGTTAAAATGAAACAATCAAAGTGAATTTGTATTTGTATCAATGCTTCAATAAATAAGTACACATATTACTATATCAAATCTAATCATATAATAATATATCATAAACAATAGTAATAACTTTTTTTTTAATTTAACAACGATAATAACTTAATTTGATTACTTAAACCACTATCAAAATTAAATATAAATTAAAATAATATAACAATTCCGGATTTATGTGCAATACCCAACAAGGCCATCTACACAATCCAAAGCTTGAAGTCAGGAAAAATATATCTTGGCCCTTGAAGTTAACAAAAGTGAAACTTCAAGTCCAAACCTAGCCACTGGTTACAACAGGTTCACCCAATGCAAACCTTGGCCAATACTATTAAACTATGTAAATACACAATAAAATTTAAAACTATTTGATGATAATATAATATATCATTTCATATCTGTACTTGGCCATTGGTATAGAACATGTAGTGGAGAAAATTTCAGACTTATTTATGTTTCCCTTATTTATCAAACTTATGTCCTGCACACATAATTCACACACTAGAGCATTAGTTTCTATGAAAATATTAACAAATAATGGGGGGAGAGAGAGAGAGAGAGAGAGAGAGTTTATGACATGTATTTCATTTATACTCACCCCCCAATCTCCTTCCATCCATTTATCTACCATCTCTTTCCAAAAAGGTGTAAGAATGAAGGAAGGACCATTCTTGTAACGATCTTCTTTCTCTTTGTACTTCTGGAAAATAGAATTTCTAATGCGAAACATCCAATCAGAATAGCGGTGTTTCACTGATTCTACAAATGCCTTCTTCACTTCCTCATCTGGCTGCTTATGCTTAAAGCGTTGAGCACTATATCAAGCATATAAAGTCTCTAGCTCAAAATTTGAGTATTTTGTAAAAGTTGTCCAAACTCCATTAAGTTTTTGGTGAAAAAGAATGGTAATCTCTCGAGTGGCTTTTGGTGTAATAATTCCGAAAATTGAAATCAAACATGTTAACATTATCATATAGCTATGATACCATAATTAATTTCAATAAACCAACATAGCAATAAGTCACTCACTTGCCATCATAAATCTCAACCTCTATTTCACCATCTCCGGCATTGATGCCTTTTGCCTTTCCTCGACCCCTCTTTTTTACGGCACTAGTACCTATTGATAAAACAAATAATAATGAAAATTTGATAAAGAACGTGTACCTATTGACATAATTATCTAGAATTATGTCAATTGTTTAATAAATAATGCTAGTGCCACAAGAAATTGATTCTTCCTGTCACTTGGAAGAAAAAAAGAAAAGAAAAAGAAGCTCTCCCAATAAGGGAAAGAATCATATAATAATATTGTGAAATAAGTTAATAACAATACATATATCACTATTTGTTTGACTAGATTAATAGATTATGACATTAAAAAATGAATTTAGGACACAAAAAATTAAGAGTTTAAATTAATAGTTGTGAATTTTAAGTAAGCCAAATGGCCAAAATTCCATAAAGTCGGCCCAAAAAAATTGTAATAGTTTAACCAATAATTAATTACCCATCACAAACTAAGTACACCAATCTAAGCATAGGTGCCAAGCTCAAATAATATTGTAAAATCATTCATAGGAAGTCAATGCACTCAACATCTGATTTGATACGAATGGCACCTTTAATTACTTGAGTGCATTGACTTCCTAACTGGAGATCATAATTGATTTCAGATGAATATTCAATTTAGCAGAAGAGGACTTCACGTGGAAAGATAAATCTACTTCAAATGCTACTTTAGTGGCATGGCAGCTAGGCTTCCACTATCAGTATCAAGCCCTTTTGTGGGCCAAATCACAATCCAACAATAGTAGGGTAATGGTAGTGAACAGCCATTATCTGATTAAGAGTTTTAAGCTCCAAGGTTTTTGGCAAAAATAAAAAATAAAGGATAGAACTGAGTGACGTGTATGGGATAAAGATCTTATTATTCACATTTACACAAGATCAGGCCTAAAATTCAGGCAGAGCTTCAAAGATGTACTCTTAAGAAACTAATAGGTTTGAAAGAGAATCTACAGACCAAACAAAAGTTGTATATGACAGTTACAACATCATACTTCTACAAATAATAGCTCTTACCTCCTTTAATGTGAGTATAATTCTCACTGAGTATAAGGCCTTTGTATTCTCCTCCTCCAAGCTTATCTGCACAAGCATTCAAAGGTTTAACAAAATTCAGCTAAAGAAATTTAACAGCCTTTTTTAATACTGTACAGAGAAGGCTGCCGCTTCACATATAGGGCTGAAAGCATAAATGTTTGTAAGGAACCAACTAATTACAATTAGCATGCCAAATGAGCTGCAAGAAAGTATTTATGAACTTACCAGAAAAGCATAGGTCCATGAGATGTGTTTGCAATATCTACAATGTAAAATGCCAAAAGCAACTGATTTCATCTAAATATGTATTAACTACAAGATATGTGTTTGTGGAAGATCCTTTGAAACGAGAATACAAGCACAGGTGCCAATCTCTGAATTGCAAGTTGAATAGCATGAAAAATGAAAAAATCTCACATAACACAAATGCAAAACAACGAGTTCAGGTGCCAATATTGATGAAGTGAAATTTGCATGCACTACTTCTAACTAACATTGACTAATTGACCTTGATACATGAATGAACCCAAATCTGAGTTTCCCATTTGAGTTACAAGTTCCTAACACATGCATTTAACTATCCAGTTTAAGTTTTTTTCAATTTCCTTCCCCATTGTAGCTTTTGAAAGTGGCCAATGTTTAAATGACAAAATGATTCATTGATTAGAAATAGCAGGATATTCACTTCAATCTAGATCCAGTGAAGTGGTTACCTCCTGATTCAAGCTATTTTAAGATAAATGTTGCTGGTTTGAGCTTCAAAGATGGGACTGGAGGTGTGGGAGCAGTGATTCGTGATAGAGCAGGTGAGGTGTTTGCTGCATTGTCTGAGAGAGTTTGTGATTCATCGTTGATTAAAAGAACGTGCATTACTCCTCTCTCACATATAGTGCAATGGAGTCATGTCACGGAATTTAGTAGAGTGATTGTGGAATGTGAAGACACTGGGATGATAATGCACTTACAAATGTAGCATGCTATTTTGTTGAATAGGAACAATTGCTAAATGATATTAGGCAAAACATGTTAAGCTAAGAATGTGTTTCTTTCCAATTTGTGCAGTAACTACACAACTCGAGAGAGCTAGCAAAGTTTTCTCAGCAAAAGGAAGAGCCTCAGGTGTGGCTTGAGGATTGTCCTTTCTTCTTGCTCCCAATTGTACACAAAGATATATCTAAATAATAATTATAGCTATAGCCTTTATTCAACCAAAAAAAAAAAGACAATGAAAGGGTGTTTTGGATTAATTCAAGGAAACCCAACCTCCTTAACACTTCAATTTGCAGTAAAAGTTTAATATCTTTATCAGATTTTTACAAAATAAAGAATAGGAGCTAAGACATGCAATCAAACCCTCGTTGAAACCTTATTTACATATTCAATAAGGATCTAACTTCACAATACTAAAGATAGCCATAAATTAGACAGGCATATACATTTACAATATGTCTTTTCTTATATCTTAATCTACCACCAAAAAAAAAAAACTACTAAATATTATAAATTTTAGATTTTGATGCACAATCAAAAAATATCATAGCAACCAACAAGAAATGCATAAAATAAAGGCAAGATGGGCAATGCATAGGGTTTGATGAAAAGAATCGCAAATATAAAACTACTTTTTGTCTCTTCTCAATTTTATAGGCAACCAAACAGAAAGATAAGATGAAAGATTAAAATTACCTGAAACGTTTCTTAACATTATTCTGCAATCGAAGAAAAGGAACACAGAATAGAGAGCTTTTTAGGGAATTCCAAATTCCAATTTGCGATAAAATAAAAAAGATGGATAGGCGCAAGACTTAAGGGGCCCCCTACCCAAAAAAATTTCAGTGACGACGGCGGTGTGGTAGTAGGCGGAGATTTTGGGATTAGGGATAGGGTTGAAGGGATCGGCGGCGGCCATGAAGGAGGAGTGGGTTTGGTGAGGGGAAGAGAAGAGAGAGTATCGGGTTCTTTGGAGGATGAAGCGATGTCGTTTGATGGCCAGTGAGGATGGAGAGAAAAAAGGGAAGAAGAGTGACGGCTTAGAGAAAGGGAAACAAATTTTGGGGGAAAAAAACTAAAGTAATAAAATGTCAGATTTTGGCTTTTTCGGGGGAGGGAAGCTAAGTGAAATATGTTGGAGGGAAACAAATTTTTGGGAAATTTTGGGTGGGAAAAATAAAAGAAGACAAATTTATTTTGAGGAAAATATAAAAATAAAAGAAGACAATTTTAATTAATTATTATTTTTGATTGGCAATTACCATTTTGTCATGCATTTTGTAATTGTACATGAATCAAGCACCTCTATATATCTAAGTGAGTTAATGAGTGTAAAATATTAAGAATTTAATATTAATGAGTTATGAAATAAAATTTAAAAACAAAAAAACAATCATATATACTCAATAAAAATTAGGATTTTTTAAGAGGGCTTTTTGGGTCCGTCAAAAATTTTTTGAGAGGACTTTTTTGATGACATGCCTATTAATCTTTGATCACCTTGAAATTTTGTAAGTATGAAAATATATGAAGATAATATAATCTAACGGTAGATTTGTCAAAATTCACATCGAATTAAGAAATATAGGGTTGAGTTCAAGTTACACCTAATGTAACTCAAAAAAATATTACGCCACCCAATAACTTATTATTAAATTCATATTTTGAAAATCCAGCCGTTGGATTACATGTTCTATATGCTCTTAACATGCATGCCAATTTTTATGTCAATTGGATGTAATTTACCATTTGATCTATAAACTCATCTTTTATGCATTATTTTAAACTACTAAAACTTGAATCTAGACAATTAATTAATGACATATCTATTAATCTTTGATCACCTTGAAATTTTGTAAACATGAAAATATATAAAGATAATATAATCTAACGGTAGATTTGTCAAAATTCATATCGAATTAAGAAATATAGGGTTGGGTTCGAGTTACACCTAATATAACTCTAAAAAATGTTACACCACCCAGTAACTTATTATTGAATTCATATTTTGGAAATCCAATTATTGGATTACATTTTCTATACATTCTTAACATGCATGCCAATTTTCATGCCAATCAGATATAATTTACCATTTGTTCTACAAATTCATCTTTTATGCATTATTTTTAACTACAAAAACTTGAATTTAGACAATTAATTGATGACATGCCTATTAATCTTTGATCACCTTGAAATTTTGTAGTCATGAAAAATGTATGAAGATAATGTAATCTAACGGTAGATTTGTCAAAATTCACATCGAATTAAGAAATATAGGGTTGGGTTCAAGTTACACATGAAGTAACTTTAAAAAATGTTACACTACCCAATAACTTATTATTGAATTCATATTTTTAAAATCCAACCGCTGAATTACATGATCTATATGGTCTTAACATGCATGCCAATTTTCATGCCAATCGGATGTAATTTACCATTTTATCAATAAACTCATCTTTTATACATTATTTTAAACTACTAAATCTTGAATGTAGACAATTGATTGATGACATAGTTATTAATCTTTAATTAACTTGAGATTTTTTAAGTATGAAAAATATATGAAGATAACGTAATCTAATGGTAGATTTGTCAAAATTCACATCAAATTAATAAATATAGGATTGGGTTCGAGTTACGCTTGACATAACTCTAAAAAATGTTACACCACCCAATAACTTATTATTGAATTCATATTTTGAAAATCCAACCGTTGGATTACATATTCTATATGTTCTTAACATTCATTCTAATTTTTATGCCAATCAAATGTAATTTACCGTATATCAATAAACTCATCTTTTATGCATTATTTTAAACTACAAAAACTTGAATTTAAACAATTGATTGATGACATGACAATTAATATTTGATTACCTTGAAATTTTATAAGTATAAAAAATATATGAAAATAATGTAATCTAACAGTAAATTTGTCAAAATTCATATCGAATTAAAAAATATAGAGTTGGGCTCAAGTTACACGTGACGTAACTCTAAAAAATGTTACATTACCCAATAACTTATTATTTAGTTCATATTTTGAAAATCCAACCGTTGGATTATATGTTATATATGGTCTTAACATGCATGCCAATTTTCATGCAAATCGGATGTAATTTACCATTTGATCTATAAACTCATCTTTTATGCATTATTTTAAATTACTAAAACTTGAATCTAGACAATTAATTAATGACATGTCTATTAATCTTTGATCACCTTGAAATTTTGTAACATGAAAATATATAAAGATAATATAATCTAACGATAGATTTGTCAAAATTCATATCGAATTAAGAAATATAGGGTTGGTTTCAAGTTACACGTGAAGTAACTTTAAAAAATGTTACACTACCCAATAACTTATTATTGAATTCATATTTTTAAAATCCAACCGTTGGATTACATGATCTATATGGTCTTAACATGCATGCCAATTTTCATGCCAATCGGATGTAATTTACCATTTTATCAATAAACTCATCTTTTATGCGTTATTTTAAACTACTAAATCTTGAATCTAGACAATTGATTGATGACATGGCTATAAATCTTTAATCACCTCGAAATTTTTTAAGCATGAAAAATATGTGAAGACAACGTAATCTAATGGTAGATTTGTCAAAATTTACATCAAATTAATAAATATAGGGTTGGGTTCAAGTTACGCTTGACGTAACTCTAAAAAATGTTACACCACCCAATAACTTATTATTGAATCCATATTTTAAAAATCCAACCGTTGGATTACATATTCTATATGTTCTTAACATTCATGTGAATTTTTATGCCAATCGAATGTGATTTACCATATATCAATAAACTCATCTTTTATGCATTATTTTAAACTACAAAAACTTGAATTTAAACAATTGATTGATGACATGACAATTAATATTTGATCACCTTAAAATTTTATAAGCATGAAAAATATATGAAGATAATGTAATCTAACAGTAGATTTGTCAAAATTCACATTGAATTAAAAAATATAGAGTTGGGTTCAAGTTACACGTGATGTAACTCTAAAAAATTTTACATTACCCAATAACTTATTATTGAATTCATATTTTGAAAATCCAACCGTTGGATTATATATTCTATATGGTCTTAACATGCATGCCAATTTTCATGCCAATCGGATGTAATTTACCATTTGATCTATAAACTCATCTTTTATGCATTATTTTAAACTACTAAAACTTGAATCTAAACAATTAATTAATGACATGTTTATTAATCTTTGATCACCTTAAAATTTTGTAGACATGAAAATATATAAAGATAATATAATCTAACGGTAGATTTATCAAAATTCATATCGAATTAAGAAATATAGAGTTGGTTTCAAGTTACATATGAAGTAACTTTAAAAAATGTTACACTACCCAATAACTTATTATTGAATTCATATTTTTAAAATGCAACCGTTGGATTACATGTTCTATATGGTCTTAACATGCATGCCAATTTTCATGTCAATCGGATGTAATTTACCATTTTATCAATAAACTCATATTTTATGCATTATTTTAAACTACTAAATCTTGAATCTAGACAATTGATTGATGACATGACTATTAATCTTTAATCACCTTGAAATTTTTTAAGCATGAAAAATATATGAAGATAACGTAATCTAATGGTAGATTTGTCAAAATTCACATCAAATTAATAAATATAGGGTTGGGTTCGAGTTACGCTTGATGTAACTCTAAAAAATGTTACACCACCCAATAACTTATTATTGAATTCATATTTTGAAAATCCAACCGTTTGATTACATATTCTATATGTTCTTAACATTCATGCCAATTTTTATCCCAATCGAATGTAATTTACCGTATATCAATAAACTCATCTTTTATGCATTATTTTAAACTACAAAAACTTGAATTTAAACAATTGATTGATGACATGGCAATTAATATTTGATCACCTTGAAATTTTATAAGTATAAAAAAAAAATGAAAATAATGTAATCTAACAGTAGATTTGTTAAAATTCACATCGAATTAAAAAATATAGAGTTGGGTTCAAGTTACACGTGATGTAACTCTAAAAAATGTTACATTACCCAATAACTTATTATTGAATTCATATTTTGAAAATCCAACCGTTGGATTATATGTTCTATATGGTCTTAACATGCATGCCAATTTTCATGCCAATCAGATGTAATTTACCATTTGATCTATAAACTCATCTTATGAATTATTTTAATGGGAAGAAATTTTTATTCACTTTTGTGAGAGAGAGAGAGAGAGAGAGAGAGAGAGAGAGAGAGAGAGAGAGTACAAAAGGTTGAAATTCATGAATTTTAGGCTACCATTTTGAAGTTGAAAGGGCTATCATTTTTTTATGGGTACAATTGTTTAGAAAATAAGGATAGACATTTCTTATATAGGATATATATAAAAAGGTTTTTTTTTTTTTTTTTTAGGACTATATACAAAAGGTTCATCTAAAGAATACAAAGTGCTATATGTTTATACGTTTCTTTTCATTTTTCTTTGAATTTTAGAATAACTTTTATGTCCAAAAAAAATTAATATTTTAATTATTTTTTGTGAAGGTCAATGGTGGCCCTTGCAAATAATTTAGTATTAGTAAGGGCATATTTTAAACCCACACAAAAAATAAAATTTTTGCAAGGGATTTTTATTGTCCCTCGGAAATAATTTGGTGGGAACATTTCCCTCCAAAATTTTTGACATTTTTAATGATTATTTGTGAAGGTCAATCCTAGCCCTCGCAAATAATTTAGTATTAGTGACGGCTTTTTTTTAACCGTCACAAATAATACACTTTTTGCGAGAAATTTTTAATTGTCCCTCGCAAATAATATGGAGGGAAAATTTCCCTCCAAAATTTTAGTATTTATGACGACTATAACACATAATTGCGACAGCTTTTCTTGTTGGTCACAAATATTTCACATTTTACCAAATATTTGCGAGGGCTTTATTTTGTCATTGCAAATAAGATTTTTTGAGAGGGCTTTTTGGGTTCGTCATAAATTTTTGGTCGCTAATAGGCCTTTTTTTTGTAGTGTTGGCAATACATTAGTTTGTAAGGCTTATTTAATGTAGTAAAATCAGTAGTATTTTACCGTTCTTAAAAGGGTCTCTGGAGTGAGAGTGGCACGTCTAAGAATGTCCTCAACAAGGCGAAGAAGGGGTTTGACATCAAAGTCTCGGCCATCTGGAGTATGGGATCCCAGAATATGACTGACCAGCGCATTGTCATCAGACATCGTAAGTATGCTTCGGTCACCTCTGATCAGTTGGTGCGTAGCATTAGGTGTCAGCTTGCTGAGTAGGGTGGATGGCTGCAAAGAACCCAGTGGGGTGGGTCGTTGCCAAGCCCCAAGATTGGTTTGTGGGTTGGGTTGCTGATAAGGAACAAGGCTGGTTTGTTGGTTGGATGGCTGAAATGGAACTTGTTTGGTTTGTGGGTTTGGTTGCTGCACTGCACCATAATTGGTTTGTGGGTTTGGTTGCTGCAATGCATAATTGGTTTGCGGGGTTGGCTGCTGCAGTGCAAAATTGGCTAGTGGGTTGGGTTGCTGGTATGTACCAGCTGGGTTGCTGGTTTGCTGCACAGAACCCAAGTTGGAAGTTGGCTGCAAAGGACCCAATTGTTGGCCAGGTTGCGACAATGGAGTAGCTTGTAATAGCACATTGCTAGCTTGGCTTGGTTGCTGGGCAGGAGTTGTGGCATTTGGTTTCTGCACAGGACCAGTTACTGCCTTGGTATCCATGTTTCAGAAAAACAACAAAGCAAAAGAAGGTTGGATACTCTTGGACAAGGGTAATGAGAGAGAAGATTTGCTTGTGTGTTTGACATCAGTTTTGGCTGGCCTTTATATAACCATGAGATAAAGGAATAAAACCCAGCTAGCTGCATCAACTTCCTTGCTTCCATTGCGGTTAAAACTAAACGTTACCTCGAAGCTTTAGCTTTTGTGGCCCCAACTTGTCTCACCATCTTTTGTCATGATCCTGAATTAGCAACATGAATGAAGTTGGAACCGAATCTGGATCTAGAGCATTTCGGGTTATGGACCATTCTACCATGGGTCTAACACTATTTACATTTGATTATTACTCATGGATTACATATATGTGTCTATGCGAGCGCACGCGACTTGTTTTTGGAAATTGGAACATGCAAATATATATTAGAGCGCGTGCATGTTGTAATGTCCCAGTCAGAACAAAAAAATAAAAAAAAGGATTTGGTTGGATATTTTTGTGACCACATGTGCCCCACCTACCGCATCATTCCCCACCACTCAATTTCACTCATCTCTTTATCTCTTTGACCGGCCAAGCTCCTCACTTATCCTTTCTTTCTTTTTCTTCTTTTTCATTTTCTGTCTAACACTCCTCTCCACTGCCTCACACTCTCCCACCAGTACTTCCATGGCACCATCTCCACCATCATTTTTCCGATAATGTCACCGAAAAATCCTTAAGAACATTTAAACATCTTCATCTTTTATTTGAGGTAAAATTTCTAATCATTTTGGTGAGTTTTATATTTTGCTTGAGGTTATATTTTTATCTAAGCTTTAATAATGATACCCATGTGATTTATGAGCATTGGAAGTGATATTTTTGTGTTTATATATATGGGTTTTGTATTGGTGGAATTATTTGATGAGTGAGTTTATGGTTTGTGTTAATGATGACTATCTAAGGTTTATTTATAGTGGAAATTTGGGAGTTTTGAGTTATAACATGTGATGGTTGGTAAATCTAATTTCTTCATTGCTATTGGGTTTATTTGGAGTTAGTTGAAGTTCAAAATTTCTTGGCTTGGAGGATATTTTGATTTTCCTTACATGGGTCTCTTGATGATGTTGTGTAAATCTTATGAAAGCTAGTCATAATGTTGGAGATGATATTGAATGGGTTAAATTTAAAAATTGGAGTCTATGCCTTGTGAATTAATTTGTTGAGAAACTTTGGAAGAGTAATATGTTATTGATGAGGTTAAATACTAGGCTTGCCTAATTAAGTGCATATTTGGCAATTCCTAAATTGTAGCTAGATACAATTTTAAGCTTTATGCATATTGTGTTAGGTTTGCTTGATATTGCCGAGGTTCTAGCTAATCTCCTTTGGAGCTTGGAGAATTAAGCTTTCTGCGGGTTGCAAGGTAAGTAGCTTTTTAAAGGGATTTTGAAAAATGACCATGTTGTATAAATGTTGTTTTTGGGTTAGACACGCTTTTAGAAACTACTTATGGAAACTATATTTTCCTAAAAACTATTGTGTCATAACCTTAATATATATATATATATATATATGATTATATATATGAAAATGCATCATATTTGATATTGCATTTGGGGAAATGCATGAATTGTTGATATGGAAAGATGAGCATCTTTTATTTAATCTTTGATAGGGAAATCATGAATTTTATGGTATATTAGAAAATTTAAAGATGTTTATCTTATCTTGTTATGAGGGAAATTGATAGAAAATCTTTTTGACTAGAATGAAGTTGAAAACCTTACAAACTTTGTGGAAGTTAGATTAATTAAGGTTTTTCTAAAACTACCTGGATATAAACTGTGTTTCAAAGTAATGTAACCTATGAGCGTTATGTGGTTTTAACAGCATGGCATGTGTGATTTTTCGGTGATCACTCAATTTGGTTTTCGTAGTCTTTGTGAAAATAAAATAAAATCTAGGTCAGTACCCTTTCACTTTGGATGACGCATTCTTCCCTACTGCCTATGGGGGGAAGAGGTTCCTTGATTGTGTGTGGGTGAGGTTGCTACCCATGGGGTCAAGAGACCACATGCAAGAGAGGTCCTATTTGACGCGCTTTGCTACCCATGGGAGGAGAGAAAAACCTTGAGGGTATGGGTGAGGCTGCTGTCCATGGGCCAAGAGCCTGCATACCAGAGAGGACAATATCATGCTAGTTGTGAATGGGTGGATCTCCTGACCGGCCTATGTGGTAGTGTGGTATATTTGTGATAAATTACCGTATGTTGGATTTTATGGCTTTGGAATTATATTATTAGTGCTCACAGATTATAATATATAGTTTCGTGGTATTATTTTGAGAAACTTTGTGTTTCATCATTTAATAATTCTTGTTATATTATTATTGAAAATGATCTTGTAGTATTCAATTAGCAATTTCCCAAACTAAAACATGTTTTGTAGACTGTTCATTATCATGAAACTAGCATTTTTCCCACCCTTATTAATTATGCTACTTACTGGGTGTTAGCTCATCCCACTCTCTAACAGTTTTTTAGATTTATTAGCTATATCTTGGGTATGGAGCTTACTTCTTTGGTGATGATTAGAGTGCTATGTTAAATTCTAAGACTTTTGCTGTAGATAGTTGGTGAACAAGACCTTAATTAATTTTATTGGAGGTGGGTCGCTTGAGGTTTGGTAGCCTTTGGCGTGGTAGGCCTAGACTTGATGTTAAGGTCCTTATTCTTGATAAGACTATGACTTTGTGTAATTTAATCAGAGTTTTGTAATATATTCATGTATTATGTGGAGGCACATGATTTTTAGTTATTGTTCGTAAATGTGTTATAGAGCTCTGACTTATAATGTGGAGATTTTAGTATGGTTATATATTCTTATCTCGAGGAAAAGAAAGGAAAATAAAGATCTCCTATAGTTTGATTTGCCAAGAAAGAAAAATCTACAGGTACCCTTGGGATGTATTTCTCATGCTTTGGAAAAATACTTGTTTTTGGAAATTGGAACATGCAAATATATATTAGAAGTGGCAAAATCCAAAACAACCTGCAAATAATATGATATGACATGAAGTTAGCAGATTATAAGTTGAGGTTTGATGAGTTTGCGTCCTATTTGGGTTAATATGATTGATCCATTTAATAAATGTGTCGACCGATCCATTTAATAAATGCGTTGTGTTCGTATTCAATTCATAGAATCTGTTTGACCTATTTAACTAATCACTACCTTAAACTCAAACATTAATAATTTATCTCCAAATTTACAAGGTTAATCATAAATACTATAAAAGTAATGCAAACCCCAATATTTTTTTTTTTAAGCCGAGTAGAAGTATAAGCTCTTATTATGTTATTTTCTTCTCCTCTACTTTGATAAAATATATATATATATATATATATATATATATATATTTTATGGTTTTTCAAGTATTAAAAAAAAAAATTCATACATGAACTACAAAATTAAACTCTCTTTAGCCATTTTTTCAAGATAAAAAAAGCTTGCAATATTTGAAATTATTCTTTTGAATGTAACTCATCTTTCTTTTATATTTCTCTATTGTTTATGTTAGGTTCTAAAGACTTAGGATTTAATGTATTTAGAACTCTAATTTGTATTGTTGGCAAACCATGATCAAAACAGGTTATTTAATATTGTTTAGATGTGCTCAAAGTTGTGCTGTTTATGTAAAGTTGGAATCGAGCTGATGTAGAATTCACTGTGCATCTTGGCCTGGCTCGATTAATCGAAGCTTAGGCTCGATCAATCGAATTTCGGACAGATGCATTTCTCTGCAGTTTTTCCAACTCAGCCTTAACTCCTAAAACATTTAGGGTTTTATGTTTTTTCCCTAGGTATATAAGGCAAACCCTAACCACGTTTTAGAGGTTGCTCATATTGCTGTTTTGTGTAAGTCTCTTGTGAGATCTAGAGGAGCTTTCCTTTACACAAAGCTTAGGGTTTTCAAGGAGGATATGCTATCTACACCTTGATGATCAACTCAGTTGCTGCCATTGGAACTTAAAGATACACAAGCAGGTGTGCTTGTACTTGCTGGAGAATCCAAGAAAGAAGGAGTCTGTGGTCTCGGAGCTTGCACGTGGTCATGTCAGTAAGTTCTACTGGCGGGTTGCAATAAGAAGCCAAGCGTGGGGGTTTGTAAGTCTTATTGTATGAACTTCGATTCTTTCAAGATAGTGGATTCAAGTTTACCTTGAGGATAGCTAGGTTAAATCCTCCCCGGGTTTTTACTGTGTGGTTTCTTGGGTCATCATATTTTTGTGTTATTTATATTTCTGCTGCTATATACTTGATATGATTGTTTGATTATGATAACCTAGGTTTGCATAATTTGACTAAGTTAATCACTTGGCTAATTAACTAGGTTAATTCGGTTGTGTTAAGGGGTCTAAAAAATGTTCAAGTGATATCAAAGAAGGTAGCTTTTTGATTGTAGATCTTTTGATCTCTGAGCTGATCCTTGACCCTTGTTGTTGTGGAACACGGACACTCTCTGGTTATTCCTCCTCACTTAGATGGGAATAATTATGCTTATTAGAAAGTAAGGATGGAAGCATTCCTGAAATCTATTGATGAGAGAGTCTGGAACTCCGTTGAATACGGATGGGAGAAGCCCATTACTCCTGTGAGTGAATGGCAAACTTCTCAAAAAGAAGCAGCTGGGTTCAATAACAAAGCTATGAATGTCATCTTTAACACTGTTTCTATGGAGGAATTTAAGAGAATCTCTAATGTTGAGGTTGCTCATACTGCTTGGAAAATCCTACAAACTGTGCATGAAGGCACAAAGGCAGTTAAAATTAATAAGTTGCAGTAGTTAACATCTAAATTTGAAAGCATTAGGATGTCTGATGATGAATCTTTTGATGAATTCTATGCTAAACTGAATGATATTGTTAATTCTGCATTTAATCTAGGTGAAATCTATGATCAACCTAAAATTGTTAGGAAAATTCTTAGATCCTTGACTGAGGACTTTAGACCCAAAGTGACTGCCATCACTGAGAGCAAGGATGTGGACTCCATCCCTGTTGATGAACTTGTAGGATCTCTTCAGTCCTATGAGTTAGACCTACCTAAACCTAACAAATCCAAATCAATGGCTCTTAGGTCAGTTGATGATGTTGATGTTGGTGAATTTGATGATGAGCTTTCTGCTACAGAGATTGCTTACCTTGCCAAGAACTTTAGAAACTTTCTTAGGAATAATAACAGAAATGCAAGAGGTACAAACACTGCTAAACCTAGAAACTTTAGGAAGAATGATCCCACTAAGGTTAATAACAATGAAAAACCTAGAGAAAAAGTTGGTCAATCTTCAAACAATTCTATGGTCCTCAGTGTTTTGGATGTCAAGGGTATGGTCACATGAAATCTAAATGTCCCACATACTTGAGGTCTAAGGGAAAGGCTATGGCTGTAACCCTTAGTGATAATGAAGTTTCTGATGATGAGTCTGGATATGACGAGGATGGAAACTTCATTGCTTTCACTGCTACTACTGTAGTCAATGAAAGTGTATCTGTTGAAGAGAACCCTTCTGATGGGGAACTCTCTGAGGATGCAGATCTTCAAGAAGCCTACAATAAACTTTGCAAAGTTGCTGCAAAGGATGCCATGAATGTTGAATTAGACTTAAAGAAAATTGCATCTCTTGAGCTTGAAAAGAAAAATTTGCTTGTTAACTTGTTTGATGCTAATGAACTGTTGAACAATGTGAAAACTAAGAATATGCTCTTGCTTGATAAAGTTAAATCTTTGGAACATGACTTATCTGTTACCAGATCTGCTAGTTCTAAACTTGATCAAATGCTGAGTGTTCAAAAGTCTCCTTCTGACAAATCTAGATTAAGTTTTATTGAGAGCATCTCTGTGTCTGCACCCCATTCCACAAACTTTGTTCCTTCTTCTTCCTCTGAACCCCCTGTGAGTGAGGTTGTGAGTGAGACTACTAAACCTGTAGAGGTCACACCTCCTAGGAACATTAGGGTTGATCTGAAAGAGTCTAAACCTAAGGAGTCTACCCTTACTAAGGACAAGATGCATGGTAAACCTGTTTGGGTTTGTCATTTTTGTGGAAAGTCTGGACACATTCGTCCAAATTGTTATAAACTGCAAGTAGCTAAGCGAGGAAATAAGCCTAAAGTGCCTGTGCCTCAAGCACAAGATCCTATGGCTCTTATTGGTGAATTGGTAAAGGCTCTAAACTTTTATTCCAATCCTGGAGTTGAAAATCACTCTAACGTGAATATGAACTCCAATGCTCGTAATGCATCTAAAAGGTTTTGGATGCAAAAGGCTCGATCTAATTGAGTCTTTCTGACATGGTCCTTATGCTTCTTTGTTTTATCCTTTGTGACCTTTGTTCTTGGGTTTCTTTTACCTTTTTGTTTCTAGGATTTGCATTGCATATCATTCATGCATTTCATTCTAGGTTTGCATTTATTTCTTCTTTTCAAGGAAAATATAAAAACAAAAAAAACAAAAAAAAAAAAAAAGGAGAAAAAGGAAAGCAATTTGTGTTTTGTTTTCATTCTCTTGGTTTTTGAAAACAAGGTTGGTCAATTTATTTTCTCATAACAAGTCTGTGTACTTTGTTTAGCTTTGACGAGCTTAGTTATTGCACTTTACTAGTTGAAGCTTTGTAGTGCATGTTGTGTGGGAAAAATGTTTACTGTTTATGATCACTTTGTCTTGATCTTGAAGTTACATGTCTTCGACTGTCAGACTTGAACCTTTTGAAAAAGGCATAAATAATCATCTCACCACTGTTCACTAGCCAATCATGAACACCTTAGTGCATATCGTAAGATTTTGTGCTCGAGAAAGTGTAGCACATGCACAAAAAGAACTTAATGTGTAGCCTCGGTTTAATTGTTTAATGCTTAAAATTGGTGTGTACCATTAGGCTTGATGCCAAATCACATAATTAAAATTGATGTGTACATTATCCAGGCTTTTAATAAGTTTTTGAACAACTAAAATTTGTGTGTACAATATGAGGCAAATACAAGAAACTTACATGATTGCAAGCTTATGTTCGAGGAGATGTGGGAGTTATATGATGTAACTCTTTAGGTGATAGTCTCTTTTGAATTCTACGTGATGAATTTTGTAGACTTTGTGGTTGAATTCTATTCACATATCACCTCACATGTATCCCAAGCTTTTGCTAGTTGCACACACTACACAAGTTACTGTTTGCTAAACAATGTACATGTTATTGTGTGTGTTTTTGGTCTGACCAACCAAGTTTGAAAATACTTTGAGTTTTATGCAAAACATAATTGTTGCTTGAGAATTCAAAGGAAGCTGATTTGACAATCTTAATTTTTGAAAACTGGGTTTAAAATCTTGGGTTTTTGAAACTCATTTCCTCTCATACTCATGCATTTATTTCATATATTTCAAAGCTTTGAGGAGTTTTGTGCCCAAAATGTGTTTTTGGTTTTCAAAAACTGTGTCTTTCTCTCAAAATTAAGTGAGCCTCTGTCTGTTTCGATTGATCCAGTCTGTTTTTCGATCAATCGAAATTGTGCCTAAAATTTTAAGTGAGCCTCTGTCTGTTTCGATTGATCGAAACTGTTTTTCGATCAATCGAAAATCGTGAATCAAGTTTTTTTTTTAAAAAAACTCAAATTTGACTTGTTCAAATCACTTTTTCAAAAAGTTTTCATCTTTTTCTCTCTCTCTCTCTCTCTCTCTCCGATTCGGACTAGGCTCCACCTTGATTTTTTGTCGTTTTCCTCCGAATCTTTTGCAAGGTTTTCCTCTTCAAACACCGGTATGTCCATTCTACCCCTCCTTTTGCATTGTTTTTCATATTTTCATGCATTATTTCATGGTTTTTGGGTAAATTTTTGGACTATGCATAAATTGGTTTTTTTTATTTAATCAAGCCTTATTTTGTGAAATTGATCAATGGGTTTTGTTGCTATATTGGTATATTCATGATCTATGATAGTTAATTTGATCAATTTGGAGTTTTGTGAGAAATTAAAAATTCTAGGGCTTGTATTGAATCCAAATTGGGGATTTTGTTCAATTAGGGTGAAATTGATGAAATTGGCTTGTTGGATTGATGTAATTGATCATTCTAATCTGTTTTCTACCTTGTGTGATGATCAATTGGTCAAATTTCTCTAAAAAACATTAAAGTGGTTTTCAAATTTTTGGGGTTTTTTGTTAGAAACTCTATGCTCAAGCCAATTTTGTGAATTTGAGCTTAAATTGAACTTTGTTTCACTGTATTAGAGCATGCATCATGACATTTAATTGTGTTCATGCATCATATAGATTTTTGTTCTATATATGTTTTGTGCTAACGTGCAGTCTGCCTTTGGTTTTTCTTTTTCTGTTCTTTCTTGGTTTGGCTATGTGTCCTTGTCCTTTTCTTAGCACTATGCCTAGGAAAACTAGAGCCCATAGGACTCCCTCCTCTTCTTCTGAGTCACCCTCTAGGAGTGAGTTGTTTAAGGATGCCAAGAGCAGAGAGGCCTTTGATAAGCTGAACAGTAAGAGGAAGATTTGGGCTGAGTGTTCTGTAGTTTTAGATGAGGTTGATCCTGCCATTAGGGCAAATTTTGAAAGTAGGGGCTGGTTGTCTTTGTTGGAGATAGATCATCCATCCCCGACCGCCCTCATTAGAGAGTTCTACTCGAACCTCTCTTGTCACGTCTATGATTCCAACACCCTTGTTAGGAGTTGGATACGAGGTGTTGAGTTCACCATTACCCTTAGGGTAGTGGTTGAGGCTCTTGGGGTCCTGGTCGTAAGGTAGCCTAACTATCCTTTTGAGGAGTCTCCACCCCTTGATAACGTCATGTCATACATCACTGGGTCTTCTATCCAGTGAGGTTCTGATCCTCGGATCACGTCCGCTGAGCTTCCTGTGACTACCTATCTGTTTCTTAGGATAGTGTGTCATTCTTTGTGGCCTATCTCTCATCTCCACACCATCCCCATTGAGAGATGTGTGTTTTTGTATGCATTTGTGTCTGGTGCTTCTATTTCTTTTCCTCATTTGTTTCTTCGTTCTTTGAACGAAATTCATAGGAGTAGCATTGTTGGTCACGCTCTTGTATATCCTATCTTCATTCATAGGATTTTGTTGTTTTTAGGTCTAGATGGTTTCCCCGCTTTTGAGCCCGTCCATATTACTGGTCCCATAGGTGCCTCTTTTCTTCGTCTGAGGGCTGCACATTTGAGGCCTCCTCGTGTTCGGTCTTTTGGTGATGCACCCCTTCCTTCCTCTTCTACGGGTGATGCACAGGCTGAGGCGTCTGGTGCTGCTGATGTTCCTCCACTAACTACTTCAGATGATTCAGACATTCGACGTGCATTGGATCATGTCTTGACCGTTCAGGCGACTCATGGACAGATTTTGGTGGACTTGCTCGATGAGGTTCGTGCTTTGCGTGCAGAGTTGGCGCATTTTCAACGTTCTCCTTCACCACCTCCTTTTGACGATGGATTATGATTGCCCTTTGGCATTCCGTCACAAAAAGGGGGAGTAGATTTTGGATTAGCTTGTAGAGTTTTTGTTGTTAGGGGGAGTTTTGTGTTTCTTTGGAGCCTATGGTGATTAGATTGTATCTAGGAGCTGTATCTTGTATTTACATTCTTTTGGCTCTAGATGTATTTTTGTTGGGTTTTTCATGTTACTTCCAGTTACATTTATTGTTTTATATGATTCTTGTGTTCACTGCTTATTGATTTATATTTATGAGTTATTCATTGATATATGTCTTTATTTTGTGTTGTGTGGAAAATACAAGAATGCTTTGTTTAAAAGGGAGTTAACATTGTTTTTGATGTATTTAACTTAGGGGGAGAGTTAGTTTACATATTTGTTGGTTTACTTTTTTTCTGTCACACATGCGTTTATGCATTTTGTTTAGTGTTTCAGGAAATATACAGGTTGATTCAACTGAGCTGCTGTCTACACTTGCAACTAATGGATAGTAGTTAGGATTGGATTTGTTTTGTAAAGGGCTTTTACTTTGTAAACTTTGAGCTTTTAGTTATGTTTTGTCACGAATTGCCAAAGGGGGAGTTTGTTAGATTTTAAAGACTTAGGATTTAATGTATTTGGAACTCTAATTTGTATTGTTGACAAACCATGATCAAAACAGGTTATTTAATCTTGTTTAGATGTGCTCAAAGTTGTGCTGTTTATGTAAAGTTGGAATCGAGCTGATGCAGAATTCACTGTCTCGGCCTGGCTCGATTAATCGAAGCTTAGGCTCGATCAATCGAATTTTGCACAGATGCGTTTTTCTGCAGTTTTTCCAACTTAGCCCTAACTCCTAAAACGTTTAGGGTTTTATGTTTTTGCCCTAGGTATATAAGGCAAATCCTAGCCACGTTTTAGAGGTTGCTCATATTGATGTTTTGTGTAAATCTCTTGTGAGATCTAGAGGAGCTGTCCTTTACACAAAGCTTAGGGTTTTCAAGGAGGATATGTTATCTACACCTTGATGATCAACTCAGTTGCTGCCATTGGAACTTAAAGATACAAAAGCGAGTGTGCTTGTACTTGCTGGAGAATCCAAGAAAGAATGAGTCCGTGGTCTCGGAGCTTGCACGTGGTCGTGTCAGTAAGTTCTACTGGTGGGTAGCAATAAGAAGTCAAGCGTGGGGGTTTGTAAGTCTTATTGTATGAACTTCGATTCTTTCAAAATAGTGGATTCAAGTTTACCTTGAGGATAGCTAGGTTAAATCCTCCCCAGGTTTTTACTGTGTTGTTTCTTGGGTCATCATATTTTTGTGTTATTTATATTTCCGCTGCTATATACTTGATATGATTGTTTGATTGTGATAACCTAGGTTTGCATAATTTGACTAAGTTAATCACTTGGCTAATTAACTAGGTTAATCCGGTTGTTTTAAGGGGTCTAAAAACCGTTTAGTTTAGTTATATATATTTTGTTTTTTTAATGGTTTCTAAGCAGTTTTATTTTTTTGCAATATCTGAAACTGTCTGAAAAAATGTTGTAAGTCACTGCACGTTCAAGCAATGGCTTCTTCATCAAATTGTAATACAAATTGAAGTCATGCAAGAGAAAATCATGCAATGGTGTAGTTTTTTTAATCAATTTAAGATTTTATAAAATTATTTTAGTCAACGTTACAAATAGGTAGGTTCTTGTGCATAACACGGGTTAGCGACTAGTACTCTTAATCTTTATCTTTATTTTTTAAAAATCTTTATATATATATATATATATATATATATATATATATTTGTTGTTGTTGTTTGTAGCTTCATATTTGA
This sequence comes from Quercus ilex subsp. ballota, assembly GCA_032727855.1. NCBI lineage: Eukaryota > Viridiplantae > Streptophyta > Magnoliopsida > Fagales > Fagaceae > Quercus > Quercus ilex. The sequence goes on from CM064909.1 coordinate 78,652,573, forward strand.
CTTCTTCCTCTCTCTTTTCGTCAAAATGTATATTGTGAGTTTTAGCTTAAATTAATTAAGGCTCGTGATATATATGTGTGTGTGTGTGTGAGAGAGAGAGAGAGAGAGAGGGAGAGGGATATATATAAGGCTTGGGATATATATATATATATGTGTGTGTGTGTGTGTGAGAGAGAGAGATATATATATATATATATATATTAAGTGTCCATTGAACTATAAGGCTCATGATATGTATATGTGTGTGTGTGTATTACAATATGTTAACAACAAATTAATAAGTTTGTTACAAAATAGTTTGTCTTTATTAAAAATAAACCTAGCAAATTCTCTATCACAAGTGGTAAGATATTAAAATTAACATAATAAGTTTTTGTGCAAATAGCGCCTTAGGACTCAAATCAATAACAGTAAATAAGAGAAAAATAAATAATAAGCACACACAAATAACACAATAATTTACGTGGTTTAGCAAACTGCCACCTCCATAGACAACCCAAAAAAAAAAAAAAAAATTCACTATGAAATTAAGGAAATACAATAATGCATAATAACACTATTAAGAAACCCAAATCTCAATTACATCCTAACTATCAATTTATGCGGCTGCTAGGTTATTAGAATTCATCTCTCTACACACGACTGCACTTAATACTATATATATATATATATATATAGGATTTGTCATAATTTTCCTTTTTTTTTAAAAATTTTTTTGGATAAATTTGTTTTGAAAACATGGATTAGTAGGATAGTGTCTTGTAGGCATTTTAAGTGGAGTCGGAGTATAAAAGTCAAGTTTTTTCCCGTTTAACTTAAGATTTACTTGTATTTCTAAATATTTTTGAATCATATAAAAGTCAAGTCCAAAGAAGGGAAAATCTTATAAAGCGTGTGCTCAAAGGCTCTTTTATTTTTTTGGTAAAGGTTAATAATTTGCATCTATTATAATTTAGAAATATATTTTATTTTATTTAAAAATAAATACAAATGATAAACTTTAGAGATAAGCAGTAACTATAATTTCTTTTTTTAATGTGAAGGGAAAAATCCTAAATTTTAGGAATTCTCTTTGGCAATCCATGACAAAACCACAACAAACAAATAAAATATGAGAGAAGTCATATATCACTCAACTCATATTCACTTGTTGAATACAATAAAATCTACCCTAACACAAACTCTTGAAAAACTTTGCAAGAAGAGAGTTTATGGCATGGAAGACTTTGACAACCTGTATCTCTGAAACACTTTAAACAAAACTCATCACGACATCTTAGTATGAAACAGAAATAAAAGATTGCATACAATAAATAAGAAGCATGTGTATAAAGAGAGAAAAGAAACAACACATGGAGAAATAGGTGACAAATGTAATAACAACTTCATCAAATATATATATATCAAATAAATACAAGGTTTGCTATCACTAAATGGTCACAAGACCGATAGTACAAGAACAATGTATCTAAAAGATAAAGAAAAGAAAAGATACAAAAAGTCCTCACTACATCCCTCAAAAAGATAAACACTCCCCTTAACAAAAATCTCCTATACTAACTCTCTCCCTAAGAACATGACTATTCTCATACCCAAAACTACTCCCCCTTTTTGTCACAAATGACAAAGGGCAAGTCACTCAAGCAGTCATCTCCACGTCACATGAAGAGCTAGCATCCTCATCCTTATCATCATCATCACCATCGGAGTCACCATTATCGTCCTTGTCCTTAGATGCCTCTAAAGAAGGAGAGAGAGATGCCACAAAGCCACCAAGGCGAGCCTGTCGTCGTGCAATACGACCGACACAAGTGTTCACCTGACACAACTCATCACTGAGAGTGTCAAGGCAAGCATCCATGCACTGAAGCTACGCCATGACTGCCTCAAGGGTCACACCACCTGCAAAAGAAGGTGCGGAGGTAGAAGGAGCGAAAGAGGCTAAAGGAGTTGCCATCTCAGTCCATGGCCGCTTTAGTGGAAGCTGGGCCTCGCTCCGTCTAACGAACGCGCCTCTGATGGCACCCATGATAGAGAAGTGAGTAGACTCAGGATAGGAGACAGACGCATGGCGAATGATCCTTGTGATAGCAAAAGGTGATAGTAGAAGGGAAAATAAGCTTATCACAAGTCGCCGTATCCTTATAGACATCTATAAGGTAAAGTATGAAATGAGAGGGAAAGTCTATGGTAAGCCCCTCAAGTAGGGATAACAAAAAGCTAGCACTAGGTTCAATAATAGAATTATAATGAGACAAGGGATGTAAAACAAATGTCATCACCATATTCAGAAACCTTGAACCTTTTGCAAAAGCAAGGGGTGTTTTGATGGTCACTCCAAGATTAAGGTGTCTCACAGAAAAGAGATATGAGTTCGTCTTTGGACACAGTCCACAGATGAGGACAACCAGGGTAATCAGGATGTGATACCCTTAGGACACGTAGCACATCGAAGATAAGCTCCAAAGTGACTACTATACGTATACCTCGAACAAAAGTGAGAAAGCGAGGTATAGGAGAATCAAATCCGTGCATATTGGAGTAAACTCATGTATGATCACGAAGGGACAACTGACCGGGATATCACAAAGGGACTCCTAACCCCTGCTATGAATGACAGTGGGTAAGTCAGTATCGAAAAATCCAAAAGGACGACATAGCATTCCGAATGAATGCCACGTCTAGAAAAGTTCTCTGAGAAGTCCTGACGAGCCTTCTCATCATGGAACCAAACGTGAAGAGGAGTAGAATCAGAGGAAGAAAATGCCCCGGAACGAAGAGGGTTCCGGGACGAAGTAGACTTACGCTTGGGTGCCATGCACAAACTATCTGAGAGAGAAAGAGAGAAAGAGAGAGAAAGAGACGTAGAAGAGTACCAATCAATAAAAAATATCAAAAGGAAGAAAAGAGAGGTACGTATGCATGAAAAATGCATGAACATGTGACATGCAACAAAATAAACATCATGAGCTCAGCCCAATCCAAACCTACTAGCACATAAGATTTCAACATATAAAACACACATCTAAATGCATGAAACATGGTGAAAATGCAAGTGTGATGCAATGCATGAGCATATAGGATCATTTAAACATAACCCAACCTAAAAATTTAACCCAAAAAAAAAAAAAAAAAACTCATCAGTTTTGAAAAACCCCAAAAACCTAGGTCTAAATGAATGAAATGCATGATAAAAAGAGAGAAAAGAGATCATACTAGATGAAGAACATAAGGTTTGGGCCAAAAATCAAGTGGGGACAGTGAAGAGGTTGAGTGAGAAGCGTTTAGGAGAGAGAAAAGAGTGTTTCTATCGAGAGAGATCGGAGAGAAATAAGAAAAAAAATTGTGTAGAACTATATATAGAAAAAAGAAACTCGATGGATCGAGAACTATCAAGAATCTGTCGAGCACTAATTCTCGACAAATTTAGCTGTCGAAGTGCTATCAAGAGCTATCAACGTCAAAGAAAGCTCAATGGATCGAACAGCTATCGAAAAGCGATCGAGCAGACAAAAAGTTTCTCGATAGATCGAGAATCTGTCGAGAAGCTATCAAGACAAATTCTAGAAAGCTTCAATGGATCGAGATTGCATTAACTTCTGTCAAGAAATGAAGATCAAAGATCTCAATGGATAGCTAGCTATCGAGATGTGCAAAAACAGTTTTTCAAAGAAGAGAAAAATACATAAATGAATGCAATCAAGCAAGCTACTCAACCAAAGATCCAAACAACATTTTAAGCTCTCAAAAACATCTCTCAACAAAAAAATTTCAAGCATTTAGATCTAAAACACACACACACACACTAAACAAGTCTAACCAATTTTATATTTCAAAAACAAGTTAAGACAGTTTAGTGAGCATACATTAACATATGTATTCCTTGTGATGGCCAAATCACATTGTACCTGTACATGTATCAAAAGTAGCAAAGAATTTGCGTGTTGTCTGTGAAAAACATCGCAAGATTGCATAAGTGTTTTCATGTTATGATGATTTGAGACATGAGAAAATCAATTTAACTCACACACAATCATAATTGCCTGATGGGGACTATCACCTTTGAGGTACATTCTATATCTCCCATATCTCCTAGAAACACGCTTGCAATCATATATAAAGCATTTTGATTTTTTTTTTGCTTTTAATTTTTCTTTGAATATTTTTCTTTTGAGCATATCATGCACGGGCATATAAGAGAGAGAAAATAAATACTCAATTATGTTAAGCTTTTGAAATTGCACTTTTGCTATGCCGAAGCATACAGATGTCATTTCATGATTGGCGGGCTTTAGTGGTGAGATGGTTATTTATGCCTTTCTCTTAGGATTTTCTAGTTCTTCCCATCAAAAAGAGTGATATGAGTGTTAAGTACAAGAGATTACTTAATCTTACTCATCACAAACATAAGCCACAAAGCTTACTTGCTTAGTTGTCCATAGGGATGCTCGTTTAAGCTACAAAAAATACAAAGTTTAGAAAACTTTGTTTCAATGGCCATCCAAGGTACACAAGTACACAAGTACCAAAGTACACAAACATACACTGTTTTTGTAATTTTTTTTTTTTAAAAGAAAAACAAAATAAAGCAAAACTGAAAACTAACAAACAAAAACATGTTAAACAAAGCATAGCATAAAAAACTAGATTGACTCAAAAACAAGAAAGAAAAACACACAAGTAATGAAAACAAAAATTAGAGGGAGAGAGAAAAAGTGACTAGATCACTTAGAGCCTTTTTTATTCCACACCTTGGAAGAACCTTTTCGTTTGGTGAACCCTTGATCCGGTGGTGAGGGGGAAGAATTGAAACCGTTCAAGTTTGAAAGGAATATGAGGGCTTTGAGAAGATCTACAAGAGGAGCAAAAGAAGATGGAAACTAATTCTGTTTTCCTGATGAGATTATATTGTTACTCTGTTAAGTGGCTAACCACTTATAGAAATTAGGTCGAATATGTCCAGTAGCTCCATAGTGATGACAAAGATGTCGCTTCTTCTGTTTAGACTTTTGGTTATTGCTCTTCTTAGCCCTAGGCTTTTTAGTCTCTTTCTTATCAAGCTTAGGGGGTGCTCCTAAGATATATTTACCCTTGTCTATGTTCTCACTAGCTAAAACAATTTTCACATCATTATTCTCATATTCAACATTAGTAGCAGGTGAAACAAACACAGTAGTACTAGAAGAAGCAATATTAGAGGAAGAGAAATCATACCCCAAACCGGTTCTATTAGAAGCAGATTTCTGAAAGCTAAGCATCTCATCAAGCTTTTAATTATGCTACTTACTGGGCTTTGTCTCATCCCATTATTTTATAAACTTTTCAGAGTAGGCAACAATCTTTTGAGACAGCTTTTTGGTGGCTAACAATAGTTAGACTAACTACTGATGGAGGCTGAACTTTTGTAATGGAGATATTAGATGATGTACATCTTAGAATAGGCTTGACTCATTCTTTTGTATATTATAGTGGTTGTGACATTATTCCCACTGATGGGACAAGCTGATGATATGTAATTATTTATTCAGACCTCTATTCTTTTGTGGCCAATGGTTCTTGTAATTATTGCTTAGAGCTCTCACTTACTTTGAGAGTATATTCAATGGAATTATTATGATAATTCTTGATGTTGGTACTTGATAAGATTTTTGTGGATTGGATTGTCAAAAAGGAAAAAATCTACAGGTACTTTGAGACGTCTTTCTCATGCTTTGGACCCTTTGGGATTTGGGGTGTGACAAATTGGACTTGTAATGTAGTGACAATCTCTCCTTTCCAAGTACGTGACTAACCAATCGATGCATGGATCGTAGTACATGACTGACACACCAACTTGAGAAGGATGTTGGCTGCAAAGTTCTTCAGTTCATCCACACGATGAAGATCAAGAAGTTCATTGGTTACAAAACCCTACGGCGTACAAATGCAGTAGCTTCTTCAAGAGAAAGATGAAATAGGGCAAATTGTCTCCGGTCACAATATGCATGAATAAAACTTTTGCATCAAGTTTCATCAACTAAGACAGCCCTTAAAATAATCCTTAGATATTTCTAGGGTTATGAGAAAAGAAAACTTAAACACATAGCTTGGATATGTGTGAAAAACATATCTGGAAATTTGAATTTCGTAATTCTTGATAGATAGGTTATCTGTCGAGTAGCTGTCGAGCATCGGGGTAAATTCTCATTTTAAACCTTGATAGATACAATATATCGAGAATTAAAATATAGCACTTCTTTACTTGTTTCTTAAACAAATTTGCATGGCTTTAACACTTAGGCTTGAACTCTTGTTCCTTGAAGTATTAAATACATCATAGATCTACCCAATTACAAGTGAACTGCGTTTTGTCAAAGGATTAGCCAATTCTAAATGACATATGTTCTTAACATGATCCATATATGTCCTAACACGAGGTATAATGGGGAAGATGTTTACGTGTTCGTGTTCATTTAGATGTCACAAAGAGGCTAGTACGGGGAAAGAAACTCACCAATGAAGAAGGAGAGAGTCAGTGGATAAACTTTAAATATGAAAGGTTACCAAACTTTTGTTATCGGTGCGGAATGCTCAACCGTGCCCTAAAAGAATGCCTCCATAAGACAGTAGTTGACAACCAGGCAGAGGAAGAATGCTTCCAGTATGGACCATGGTTAAAGGGAGAACTGATAAGAAGGAATGGGTAGGGAACTACTTAGACCAAGTCCAGTGGGAACACTGATATCAGTCAATGAGCAAACGAAGCAGGAACAACAAAACATGCAGAGTTGACTCATGCACCAAACGATGCCAAAGATCTAGATAGGGGTCACGTGATTACGCCCTCAAATCAGGATGAAAATCTTCCATGGGAGATATCAATGTCAGAAGCTAAGGGAAACTTAGCCGAGGTTTTATACGAAAATGGAAATGGCAAAGGAGAGGTGGCAAAGATGGAAGAGAAGGCTACCTTTTTGGATGAAACATTAGAGGGACTAGCTACAACACAGACAAACAAAAAGGTGGCAATGTAGTGGGATAAGGCAACTAGCTAGGAGAGGGAGCCCGTTTTTGAATTTTATCTCACGCCAAATCAAAGTGCAAATAATCAAGAAGGGGTAGAAGGTGGCCCAACCATTAACCCAAGCTTGATGGCCATGACTTATGAACCAAAGGTGGGGTGGGTTATAGAGAAGTTGGACCAAAAGTGGGCACTAGAAGAGGCCCGCACGGGAAGTAAAATCTAAACTAGCCTAAAATGAAGGAAGCCCAATGACCCTAAAATGGGATGGCCCAACACCCTTAGAAGAGCTTGATTTGAATCTCCCAAGTTAGAAACAAAGCAAAGGAAAAGGAAAAACTAACAAAACCCTAGAGAATGAAAACCAGAAGGATGGCAGTGTGGCAGTGGCTGCTGGGCAGCACCGCTGAGCCTAATGAGTTTGTTTGCGTGGAACTGCTGAGGATTAGGGTCGGCTCTGGTGGTTCGCATTCTCACCGACAAGGTGAAAACAAAAGACCCTACTCTGATCTTCTTGGCAGAGACAAAGGCTGGAGTTAATTGTATGAAAGGAATACAACATAAATTGGAGTATACTCAGGGGATTATTGTACCCAATGATGGCAGGAGCAGTGGGCTTGCATTGTTGCAGAAGGAAGGCACAGACGTCAAGTTTCAGAGCTGCTCGAACTCACACATCGTTATGATGGTTCACACCGTGCATTCCTTAGATCCATGGCATGCTACTGGCTTCTATGGACAACCAGACTCAGATAAAAGGGATATCTCATGGCAACTATTAGATGCCCTTCGAGCTCAATACGATATGCCATGGGTTGTATTCGGAGACTTCAACAAAATCTTGCAGTCTGATGAAAAGCTTGGGGGTGGATATAGAGATGCAAGACAAATGGAAGCTTTTAGGGACTGTCTGAGTAGATGTGGCTTGTTTGATCTCGATCTTATTAGGAAAAAGTTCACATGGTGTAAAGGTCAGTTCGGGGAATAACGGACGCTCCTCAGATTGGACTGAATGATGGCTAACAAAGGCTAGTCAGAAAGGTTCCCTGAGGCAAGGGTCCTACATTCATTTATGCCTATATCCGACCACTGTCTGATGATCCATAATCTTAGCAAAAGGCAACCCCAAAAACCAAGCAAGAGGAGATTCCTTTTTAAGGCAATGTGGACGAGGCATGCAAGGTGTAGAGAGGTGGTGGAGTTAGCGTGCAACCCTTTCGGAGGGACCCGAATGGTCAGATCATGGATAGAGTAAAGAGATGCCAGGTGCAGTTCAAAGGTGGAACTAGAAAGAGTTTGGAAATGTAAATTACTTGCTGAAACAGAAAAAGGATCGGCTACAACAATTGGAATCCCTTAATAGCCTTTATGAAAATGCAGCGGAGATACAGAGCTTGAAAAAAGAAATAAATGAGGCACTAACTAGGGAGGAAATTATGTGGAGCCAAAGATCAAGGGCTTTGCGGATTAAATGGGGCAATCACAACATGAAGTTTTTCCATGCCACAACTAGCCAAAGGTGAAGGAAGAATTGCATCATGGGTCTATTGGATTCGGAGGGGCTGTGGCAAGAAGATCAGGAGGGGGTTGAAAGTACTATATTAGAGTATTTCTCCACCATGTTCAAATCAGACCATCTAGCAAGCTTTGATGCCAGCCTTAATGCCATTCGAACCATAGTATCCTCAGAAATGAATGACATTCTGATAGCGGAGTTCAAGGCAGAGGAGGTTCAGAGAGCACTTAACCAAATGCACCCCACTAAAGCACCGGGCCTAGACGGTATTGTTAGGACATATGTGTTTGACCTGTTAAAGAACATATGTCATTCTTTTATGTAATTGGCTAATTCTTTGACAAAACGCACTTTACTTGTAATTGGGTAGTTCTAGGTGTTTTTAATACTTCAAGAAACAAGGTTTCAAGATCAAGTGTTAAAGTCATCAAGTCTGTCCAAGGAAAACAAGCTGATAGTGCAATTTCATTAAAGCTCGACAGCTACATCTATCGAGCTTTAGAAAGCTATTCAAGCCCGTAAGCTCGACACCTGCTCGACACCTCCTATCTGTCAAGATTTAAGAAATTCAGAATTCTGATATGATTTCTTAGGATCCGTGAATGTGTCTTTGGGCCTTCTTTTCTCCTAACCGTAGACATATAAAATGATTGTTTTTAGGGCTGTCAAAGAGTTCACAAGTTGCACAAGCATTGAGAAAACTCTGTTGAAGCAAATTGTGACCAGAGACGAAGCTCTTGCCCTAGTTCATCTCTTCTGAAGAAGTTGCTGTGTATTTGCACCTTTGGGTTTTGTGACCAAGCATCTTCTTGATCTTCATTGTGTAGGATGAACTGAAGAACTTTGCAGCCAACCTCTCTTTCAGTTGGTGTTTGAAGTTGCGTACTGAGATCTGCGTAAATTGGTTAGTCACGTACTTGGGAGCCGTGCAACAAAAAGAGGGAACTGTCACTACGGAACAAGTCCAATTGGGTATTGGGGTAAGGGTTCAACTGTAGATTGGTAAGGTACTTGGGATTCCTTTACTTGTAACCGCTTGTTGTGATAATAATGGAGTTTCGAGAGTGGTGACCTGAAAATCACCCGGTGGGGTTTTTGCCGTAAGGGTTTTCCCCATTCGTAAACAAATCATCATGTCATTTATTTTCTGCTGCATAATTAGTTTATTAGTGATTTGTTTGTGCTTCCACGCGTTTGCATGTTAAATTGATTAATTAATAACTTGGCTAATTAATTAATTGGTTTAATCACAAGGAGTCATTCAGTTTGTGGCCTATCAAGTATATCCCCTATTTTTTATAAAAAATATTGGGATATAGTTGGTAATTCTATTATAGACTGTGTGCTAAATACTCTTAAGTCGGGTGTGATGCCGAGTGGCCTCAATGAAACTTATATATGCCTTATCCCAAAAGTCAAATCCCTTAAAAAAATCACTGAATTTAGACCGATTAGCTTGTGCAACGTTATTTACAAGATTATTTCTAAAGTACTTGCTAACCAGCTGAAAAGAATCCTTGCAAAAGTGATAAGTGAATCTTAGAGTGCCTTTGTTCTAGGGCGGCTTATAACGGACAATGTCCTCGTGGCATTCGAAACAATGCATTGCATTGACAAGAGAAAGAAAGGAAAGGACGCTCTAATGGCCATAAAGCTCGACATGAGCAAAGCCTACAATAGGGTGGAATGGGGATATATGGAGGCGATCATGCATAAGATGGGATTCCATGAAAGATGGATCGATTTGATTAGGATTTGTATTAGTATGGTATCCTACTTGGTGCTGATTAATAGGGAGGAAAAAGGCAAAATAATTCCATCTAGGGGCCTTAGACAAAGGGATCCAATATCCCTATATCTGTTTTTATTGTGCACGGAAGGGCTGTCCGCGATGATAAGAAAGGAGGAGATGGAAGGAAGCATTAGAGGGGTTGTGGTTGTAGGGGTGCTCCAAAGATATCCCACTTGTTCTTCACTGATGATAGTATAATTTTTAGCCAAGCCATAGTTGCAGAAGGCCAAAGGGTGTTGAAGATTCTTGAAGATTATGAGATGGAGTCAGGGCAGAAACTAAATAAAGGAAAAACATCTTTATTTTTTAGTAAGAACACTAGTAAGGAAGTCCAGGACTGAGTAAAACAGATGTTTGGAGCCCAAATAATACAGCACCATGAAAAGTACCTTGGGTAGCCTCTGCTAGTAGGAAGAAGCAAAAAGAAAGCTTTCAATCGTATCAAAGATCAAGTGGGTAGGAAAATTGTGTGGTGGAAAGGCAAGTTGCTGTCAAGTGCAGGTAGAGAGATACTCATTAAAGCGATTGCTTAAGCCACCCCCACATACACAATGAGTTGCTTCAAACTCCCGGAATCTTTGTGCAAGGATTTGAATGACATGATGAGTAATTTCTAGTGGGGGCAAAAGGAAAAAGAAATAAAAATGGCATGGTTTTCTTGGGAAAAGCTTTGTACTCCGAAGGACGATGGGGTATGGGCTTTAAAGACGTTGGAGCTTTCAACCTTGCACTTCTCGCAAAGCAAGGATGGAGAATTCAACAAAACCCACAATCTTTGGTCCATAGAGTGTTCAAAGTGAAATACTTTGCGGGTGCTCTTTTAGGGAGGCTCAAATGGGGAAAAGCCCATCCTATGCATGGAGAAGTATAATGGCAGCGAAGGAAGTCATTGCCAAAGGCTCTAGATGGATTATAGGCAATGGGGAGAGTGTGAATATATGGAAAGACAGGTGGATTCCCACCTCGGAGTCTTTTAAGGTGGTCAATCCAAGAAGTTCACTCCTAGAATCAGATATGGTGTCAGGCCTCATAGATAGGGAGTCGAGATCATGGGATACATTTAAGGTTAAAAGCATATTTCTTCCCCATGAGGCCAAGGTAATCCTTGGCATCCCTATTAGCCCCCGCCTCCTAAACGATTCTCTAATTTGGGCATGGACTCCCACGGGTCACTTCTCTGTGAAAAGTGCTTATAAAGTAGCCCAAAGGTGGTTGAAGGAAGGAAATAATAGGGCTGAAAGTGGTAGAAGCTCTGATAATTCAAGGATGAGAACAATGTGGAAGGAGATATGGAAACTTAATTGTCCAAACAAAATAAAACACTTCATGTGGAGGTCGGGTAAGAATATTCTCCCAACCAAGCAACGTTTGAAGATAAGAGGAATTATCAAGGAAGATGAATGTGAATTCTGTGGCTTAAGTAAATTGTCAAGCCATACACTTTGGGGCTGCAAGGTTGCTGTTGAGGTTTGGGGCACGATAAGATTTAAAATGCTACTCATTCAAAACACACTAAGGGATTTTATTGATATTGTTTAGACAATTAGGGAGGAAAAACCAGAAATTGATTGGGAGCTCTTTGCAACAATGGCCTGGAGTTTATGGAACCACATAAATCTTGTGAGGCATGGAGGTCAATGTAAGGAGGCCAGCACAATTGCTAGGGAAGCTGCTGAATACATCAAGGAAGTCAGACAAGATGAACTCCCCCAAGCTAGACCCACACGTATCACCCCTGCTTCCTGGTCCCCACCGAGGCAAGTCCTTTACAAAATAAATGTTGATGGAGTGGTCTTTAACAAGGCAGGATGCAGTGGGATAGGGGTTATTATTAGGAATGATAGGGGTCAATTAATGGGGGCAATGTGCAAGAGGATTGAGCTCACTTTGAAGGCACTTAAGACAAAAGTTGTGGTAGTGGAAGAAGGTATCCTACTAGCTTGGGATTTGGGATTGAAAGATGTTATTATTGAGAGTGATTCACTGGTTGTGGCTTTTGCTATTTCAAAAGCTACTCCTCCGTCGTGGTCTATTCAGAAGGTGATGGAAGGATCAAGACAAAGCCTGAGCTATTTTAACACTTGGAGTGCTATCCATGTGCACAAAAATGGCAATAGAGCAACTCACATTTTGGCTAGTAGTGCAAAGTCTGTCCAAGGCAGTGTCATCTGGGTGGAGGAAACCCCTCCCATTATTAAAGAACAAGTTCTCAATGATGTAATCTATTTGAATCATGATTCTGTTTAATGAAAGTTAAGGCAAAGTTTCTTATCAAAAAGGAAAAAGAAAAAAAGAAAACATTATTACCAAATTCAATCCAAGTCCATAAACTACATATACCAGATGGTTGAAATTTTTTTGACCCCAATGTAAAATCCAATTCATAAACTACATGTACCAGATTATAAAGAGGAGTTTGCTCAATTACTTGAAGATAGGTTTGTTCTTTGATTTTGTTGTTTGTTTTATTTTTCTTTTTTTGGTTGGATTTTTTTTTTTTTTTTTTTTTGGTCTCATTTCTCAAAACTGGAAATAGTTTGTGCAAATTGATTAACAAACACATTATGGGAAGATTAACATTTAAAGAAAATTCCAAAAGTCAATTGATGTGACTGGAGAGAAAACCCAACCTCCTGACCTCACCATCCCCATCACTGTTTGCAACTCCTGTTTTAGCCGAGAGAGCTAGGCCTTGTTTGGTTCCTGAGTGGGTGTTAACTCATTACTCAAATCTCATCACTCATCACTCATCACCCTATCACTCATTTCTCATAACTCAAAAATTCCCAAAACACTCCCACCCTTGTTTGGCAACCAAACCCACTTTAGTTTTCTGCCTAAAAACTCACCTTTTTGTGGGACCCAGGGGCTGACCACTATGTAGTGCACACAGTTAGGCTACCAGCGTATGGAACCCTATTTCCATTTGCTTTGCACTTTCCTCCCTCAAGTCCCAGCCACAAAACTCAGGCAACTCATTCCCTTTCACACAATGAGCTTAACTCCCAAACCCGCCGACCACCGATGTTCAAAACTCCTCCATCCTCTTTTCTCTGCGCTGCAGCCATGGGACCCACATCTGTTAGCTTCCCCCCTCGTCGTCCTTGACAGTGAACCCAGCATCTTACGATCACCTCTCAAACAAAGCTACAGCGCCGTCCTCCATCACACCTTCACCCTTGAAATCGAGCCCAGACATCCACCATCCCTCCTCTGCTCCGCAAGGGTGATCGGTGGTGGGTAAAGGCACCACTGTATGTCAATTTTTCCCCTATTTCATCTGCAATTTCTTGAAATAAATGTTATAATTTTCCCAAAATCTGCCATGGTGTTGAATACATTTATTACGAATTTGACCTTTGCAAGATTGTTTGTGTGTGTTTAAAGGGGTATATGCAACTATTTAATTTGAACATAAAATGGTTTTCAACCCTAAAGAAAAAGGAAAATCAAGTTCAACTCAATAATTTAGTTTGGAAGGAATTGTGTACCAATTGTTATGCTGGTAAATTTCTCTTTCTTACTTTTTGATTGAGACCCAAAATTCATAGGAATTGTTGGAAATATTTTAGTGAATAAACAAGTTTTGATACAAAAATAATATTCCAAATAATTATCAAGAACATAAAATAAAATAAAAAAGGAATTTAGAACAATCTCACAATGCTATAGAATCATGTTGCGAAAGCGTTATCCTTAAAGGTTGATTCATGCCACTCAAAGTAAAACTTGGTGCGATTGGTTCTCTTGGCCAAACAACCCCCCAGGATTAGACTATAGAGTCGACCTTTGTGATGTACGCACTTTCACTCACAAAAGGTTTAAAAACAACCCTCTATTGCCTTTCCTTAAAACAAATATTCTTGTAGAAAAATATGTGGGAGAGAAAGATAGTAGAATTGTGTATCTAAAACATAGAGTAGTAAAAAGACTCTTATAGAAAAAATGTTATCATGAGTATTATATAGGCTACTTATGAAGATAATAGTCTATAGTTATTGGTTATTAATAACCCTTAAAAGCCCAACGGCTATATTATCAATTATTGCCTAATGGCTATTTTTGTCATAATTGCCCAATGGCTATTTTACTCATAAATTTCCAACGGCTAGAAAATAAATAAGAATAAAAGTGTTTGGAACACACACCCACACCAACAATCCCCCACATGTTACAAACACAAAATAGGAAAGGCACGCAACTAAAGAAAGCATGCATCAATATGGTACCAGAAGGTTTTAAACATACATAGGATAAATAAGTTGGAACTAAAAGACAATGGTGGAGTTAAAACTCTTTTAACCAAGCTATTAGTAAACCATACTTACCACCCACATAACTTTCTTTATCAAGGTTGTTCTTAAACGGGTTGGCGCCTTATCCAAGCCATGCGCCACTGGGTTTCATGAGAGCTCTAGAGACTTACCCAAAAAGTGTCATAGGAAGCGGCACAACTTCCACTCACACATAGGTGGCATCCATTAGGAGTGCGTGCAGAACACCCCATCCCAACAAGTAGGGAGTATGGATCCATTAAGAGCCTAAAGCTCAACCTCCAACAATCTGCAACTTAATCAGTGGCATCCATTAGGAGTGCGTGCAGATACACCCCAAGGTAGGGATATGGATCCATTAAGAGCCTAAAGCTCAACCTCACCAAATTCTGCAACTTAGCACTGTCTCACACCAGAAGGATGGACTCATCACTAATCTCCTTATCGAGATAGCGGAAAACACGTAACAAATGACAGTGCCCATGGACCACTAATGACCTCTACCCATTTAATCTCTTGCGTGGAATCACCCATCATAGAGAGGTTAGGCATTAGCCACAGTGTCGTAACTTGGGTATCAGTCCAATCCCCCTAAATGTCTCACTGACCAGCCTCATTGCTAGTGGTTTGGTCAAAGGATCGGCCAAGTTCCTTTCAGACCTCACAAAGTCCAAGGACATAACATCATTATCAATAAGTTGCCTCAGCCTCAATTGGATATGTTGACTTTTTTCATTTCACAAAGTCCAATGATATAACATCATTATCAATAAGTTGTCTTAGCCTCAATTGGATATGTCGATTTTTCCATTTTATAAACTTTGCTCTTAACACGGATTATGACAGTCTGGCAATCACAAGGAAAGCAAACAGAGACAATAGAGTTAATAAAATGAGGCATATCAATTAATATACTCCTAAGCCATACAGCTTCAGACCTAGCCTTCTCTAAGGCCACTAACTATGCTTCCATATTAGATCTCACTATGCAAGTCTTCTTGGTTGACTTCCAAGAGACAGCCCCTCCAGCCAGTGTAAACACATATCCACTAGTGGGTTTCACCTCATCTATATTAGAGATCTAGTTAGCATCACAATATCCTTCTAAAACAGTAGGATAGCCACAATATGACAAACCAAAATCAAAAGTCCCCTTTAAATATCTCAATAATTTAGATATTGCATCCCAATACTTAATACTAGGATTATGAGTGTATCTACTCAATCTACTAACAGCATATGTAATATCAGGACAAGTACACTTTGTCAAAAACATTAAACTACCAATAATTTGTGCATATTTATCTTGTGAAACACTATCACCATGATTTTTAATTAAGTGCACCTTTAAGTCATACATAATAGACATAGGTCACATATCAAAGTGTTTATTATTTTTTTTTTCTTCACATAATTAGATTGTGATAGTAAACTGCAATCATTATCCCTAAGGGTCTTGATGCCTAAAATAACATTTGCCTCAACCAAAAATTTTCATATCAAATTTAGAGGCAAGAAAACGTTTAGTATCATGCACAACATTATGGCTAGTTCCAAATGTAAGTAAGTTATCAACATATAATCAAATAATGACACCTTCATTATTATTTAACTTATTATATGACCATAAGTCACAAATCCATGTGTAAGCATCATATATCAAAATTTCCATGTTATTGTATAGGTGCTTGTTTTAATCCATACAAGGATTTAATCAATTTACAAACTTTACGTTATTGTCTAAGGACAACACAACCATCGAGTTGCTCCATATAATATATATATATATATATTTTCTAATTCACTTATTAGAAAAACAGTTTTAACATCCATATGATGTATAATTGGTTTGTAAATAGATACAATGACAAACAATATTCTTATAGATGTAATTCTAATAATCGAAAAATAAGTATAAAATAATCAACATGATATTTTTGCTTATAGCCTTTAGCTACCGAGCATGCCTTATACTTATCTGTGATCCCATTCAGTTATAATTTTTTTTTTTTAGAAACCCACATGCAACCATACAATTTTGTTTTAAACACCTACTTACAACTAATATGCTTAACCTTAGGTGGAAGCTCAACCCATTCCAAGTGTGATTAGACATAATCTAATAATTTGTTAAAAGCTTCCAACTGTAATGGTGCATCAACAAATTTAATTGCATCATAATAACATACATGTTTATCTTCAACAATATAGGTAAGAAAATTGTTACCGCAACTCTTTTTCTTCCTAGTTCGCTTACTTCTTCTCAATTCTTGCATATCACAACAAGATCATTAGAAATATCAATAGGTTCATGAAACATATTTTCCTTATTTTTCAAAGGAACCTCATACTTAAAAAATATTTTTAAGATTCAACAATAGTATTAAATTCTAAATACATCACTATTGATCAAAATAATTTTATATCATGAATTATAACAACCATAACCAATAAACACACAATCACATATTTAAGAATCAAGTTTCCTCCTTTTAGGTTCATGTAGTATGACCTTAGGCAAGTACCCCCACACTTTGAGGTATTCTCCTTTTAGATTTGGGTAACATCTTAGCCAACCACTCCCACAATTCGAGGTATACCAAGTTAGGCTTATGCCATTCTCAACTTCATTTTTTATATTTTATAAAAATTTCCAATACCTTATCTTCGGTTCCTAATGCACAAAGTTAAATAAATATAGAATGGTCATCAACAAAAATTGCATAAAATCCTTTACCATCTCTAGTCATTGTGTGTTTTAAATCATCCAAATTATTATGTACCAAACTAAGGAGTTTGGTTCCTCTTGTTATGGGTTTGCAAGGTCTTTTTGTTTCAAAATCATAAAAACCTATCCACCATCTCAAAACAACACATATAGCCAATAAAAATATGTGTATATATATATATATATATATAATTTTTTTTTCCAATATCACTCTTGCACTTGGTGGATAAAAGGAATATTTATTCCCACTAAATCTTATCCACTAGCCCAAAATACTAGTTGGATCATTTTTTTTTAATATATATATAAAGAAAATTTTAATTATTTTTCCATAATTTCTCATTTCATATATTTGTGTCAAGAGATGTAGAAATAATAGCTTTTGTACATAAAGCCAATAGCCTCTAGATACTAGAAACCACTCTTAGGAACGTCCAAAATTTTACAAGAATAAGACACTTAATATTTTGTAAAATTTGACATCATTATACCACAATTGTATAATACAAACATTTAATCATCCACAATTTCTTTTTCACATGACCATAAATGATTGCTTGAATACTTTAGCAAGGAAAATAAAATTTAATTAAATTATAGTATCATTGTATCTTCATTATACAAAAGGAGTACCAAGTTGATACGGCACTATTGATTCCACTTAACAATAGGAATGCCTTCACCATAAGTCTAAACCATTTTTTTTTCTTTAGAATTCTACCAAAAAATTTTTTTTACCTCATTTCTCATAAAAATTATTGCTAACATTTTTCTTTTGAATGCCAAAAAACATTTCTCAAAACACATACATTTTTCTTCAATCTCATGTTCCTCAGATTTTAATAGACATAAAACAATTTCACAAAATATAATACACATATAGTATCACATAATTGTAAATGCAATAAGTTGATATCCACATATCAAGACAACGTTATTATTCACATATTAATTTAGATTAGAGAATCAAAATCACATTTGGATGGACGTCATTTATTTTTTCTTCTAAAATATTAGTCCACCAAATTGTTTAGATAAATCAGATAGCAAAATAAACTCCACAAAAGATTTAAGTGATTATATCTAAGAATATAACTACTAGAATATTTTCTTTATAAACATAATATCATATCACAATATAAAATTTCATGATCAATAACTTGTTTATCCATTTTGAAGCAAGAGATCAACCTTTAAGATTGTTGGAAATATTTTAGTGAATAAACAAGTTTTGATACAAAAATAATATTCCAAATAATTAGCAAGAACATAAAATAAAAAAAGGGAATTTAGAATAATCTCACAATGCTATAGAATCACGCTGCGAAAGCGTTGTCCTTAAAGGTTGATTCGTGCCACCCAAAGTAAAACTTGGTGTGATTGGTTCTCTTGGCCAAACAACCCCTTAGGATTAGACTATAGCGTCGACCTTTGTGATATACGCACTTTCACTTACAAAAGGTTTAAGAACAACCCTCTATTTCCTTTCCTTAGAACAAATATTCTTGTAGAAAAATATGTGGTAGAGAAAGATAGTAGAATTGTGTATCTAAAACATAGAGTAGTAAAAAGACTCTTATAGTAAAAATGTTATGATGAGTATTATATAGGCTACTTATGAAGATAATAGTCTATAGTTATTGGTTACTGATAACCCTTAAAAGCCCAACGGCTATATTATCAATTATTGCCTAATGACTATTTTTGTCATAATTTCCCAATGGTTATTTTTCTCATAATTGCCCAACGGCTATTTTACTCATAAATTTCCAACAGCTAGAAAATAAATAAGAATAAAAGTGTTTGGAACACACACCCACACCAACAGGAATGAGATAAAACTTTTTGATTATTTTCTAAGTAGTAATATGATCACCTTTACTTGTATATTTCCTAAAAGAATCAAGTAAGTAAAAAGAATGTTGTGAAAATAGGATTGATAGTCCTGCTAAGTATTGTTCAAGCTTAATTCTCAAAAAAAAAAGGATTGATTAGTGCAATATCTTTACATGCATGAACCTTTCGTGCATCCTCTTTTCTTTTTGGAGAATATATTCTGTTCACCAACAGGCAATAGCATCCTCTTTTCTTTCATGTCATATTGTTTAACACATGTATGGAAGCTTGGACCATTGCCTGTACATACTAATTATATTATTGAACTGCTTAGAGTTGAATTTGGAGTAGTCCTTGGACTGTCATCATACTACATATCTAAGCTTGGAGTGTTGTTCATTTTAAAGATATATGTTGCTCTTATAGATGCTTAGGTTTGTCCCAACCACTTGGGTTCAGCAAGACAGGACTGTTTCTTGTTAAGTGACCCATTGAAACTTGAATGCAGCTACAAAGCTTGTGACTGAGTTGACATACAATATGATGCATCTGACATGCTTCAACTTTAATTATTATCAAGCTGCATTTTCTTTTTTAGGCACAAATGCAAAAATATCACAATGAGAACAGCAAACATATTATTCAGTCTAACAATTCTTCAAAACACATAGTACTCATACTGAGTACACAACAAAAGCAAAACTCAGCATTCAACCGTTGCACCCTTTTAGCTAAGTTCTCCAGACAACAAATACTACAACATATGATTCAAAACTCTCTTTCCTACTGTTTCTTAGCTACCAAACAGACAGAAGGCACATAAAATAATCTTACACTAAATTTTTTTTTTATATATAAAAAAAAAAAAATCTGGGAGAGTAAATCAGTAAAGTACCTGCTTTGGTGTTCTCTGTCAAACTAAGTGACCACCTTAAGAGCATTAGCATTGGGGAATGCTAATGCCAAATCCAAGGGAAATGTTAAGGACATATTTTATGTAAATTGGCAAATCCTTTTGACAAAACGCACTCTACTTGTAATTGGGTAGTTCTAGGTGTTTTTAATACTTCAAGAAACAATGTTTCAAGGTCAAGTGTTGAAGTCATCAAGTCTGTCCAAGAAAAAGCAAGCTGAAGTGCAAAGTTTTTAAAGCTCGACACCTTCTCGATAGATACCTCGACACCTGGCTATCTGTCGAGATCTTCAGCTAATTCTTATCGCAATCTCGATAGTTTCTCGATAGCTGGTCGATTGATCAAGAAAGTTTCTGTCTCCTCGACACCTTCTCGACACCTCCTCGATAGCTGCTATCTGTTGAGATTCATTAAACCTCGACACCTCCTCGACACCTCTCGATCGATCGAGGTTACGGGAAATCAGAATTTTCAGCTTTTTGATTTTTGGGCCAGGCTTTTGTATTTGTGTAGGGTTTCTTTTCTCACAACCCTAGACCTATATAAGGCTTATTTTAGAGGCCGTCACACAAGAGAATAAGAGAATACAAGGAGAACATATGCAAAAGGTGACCGATGCCTTATTCTCTCTGAAAGAAGCTACTGCGTCTTTGCGCCTTAGGGTTTTGTAACCAAGTGCTTCTTGATCTTCATTGTTGATGAAGTGAAAAACTTTGCAGCCAACATTCTTCTTCCTTAAGTTGGTGAGTGAGTCACGTACTAGGATTCGTGCAAAGGAGTTAGTCACGTACTGGGATTCGTGCAACAACAAAAAGGGTGGCGTTCATATATTGAAGAGTTCAGAGGTTCTGAAGCGGTAGAAGGTTTCTGCTGTGAGTTCATCTACGGGGATTGTAGAGTCTAGGGACAAAGGTTTTGTACTAGATCTGAAACTTCTCTTTTCTATAGTGGATTGCTTTTCGGGAAGGTTTCCCCCCAGGATTTTTTACTGTGAAACTGGTTGGTTTCATTGGTTTTTCTGGGTCATCATATCTTGTCTTCTTTAATTTTTCCGCTGCATAATTTTGACATGATATTGATGTTTGTTTGTTTTAACAAGTTTGATTCATAATAAATCTAATTAACAACTTGGGTTTAAAACTTGTTAATTCTATCAACCGGGGTCTAAATTTCCCAACAAGTGGTATCAGAGCGGGTACACTCTGATTGGATTAATTTCCTGAGTGTGATCCTTGACCCCTGTTGTCATGGAATCTCTTGATTGTTTTGATTTGCATGATCTTGTGTTGAATGATGATGATGATTTTCAAGATGCCTATTGCAAGCTTTATAATTTTTGTATGAAATCTCTTGAATGTTCTACAAAATTGAAAGCTAAATTTAAAAAGGTCAAGCTTGAAAAAGATGATTTGATTGCAAAATTGGATGAAGCCAATAATTTGAATGAGAATTTTAAAAATCAAATTTCATCTCAGATGGACAAAATTAAGAGTTTGGAAGAGCAACTAGTTGAATCTAAAACTGAAGTTGAAAAATTAACTAGTGCCAAACTTCTTGTTGAGCCTAACTCAAAAGAAAAAGATTTTTATATTCCCCCATTTAAAAGGAATAATCAAGAGTTGAAGGCTAATATTGCTAGGATAGACAAAGGTAAACAATCTGATGTTAATGCTAAAGTTTCTAAGCCTATGTCTAAAACTCCTCCTAGGTTGAATGATAAATCTGAATTTGTCCCCATTTGTCATCATTGTCATATTGTTGGTCATATTAGGCCAAATTGTCCCAAGTTGAGGTCTCTGTCAACCTCTAAGGTTAGATCTCCTTCTGGGAAGCATAGTAGCTCTAAAACTGCTCATGTTTGTCACCATTGTGGTGTTGCTGGACACATTCGTCCTAATTGCTTTAAGTTGTATCCTCATAAGCAATTGTCCAAACGGTCACAGGTTTCCTCTCAAGGACCTATACCTTTGTTTGGAGAGTTATTAAAAGTCTTGAGCTTTTTAACTCAATTTCAGGAGAATTCTAATTCTTCTATGTCCTTTAGTAGACATACTAGGACACGTGCCTTTTCATCTTCACGGCCAAAGACTCGTGCTGTGTGGGTGAGAAAGGAGCCTAAGACTTAATTGTCTTTTCTGTTTGTCCTCTGCTTTGATTCTTTCTATCTAAAGTAGGACTTTCTTTGCTTGATTTCTTATCTGCTTTTGGAATCATGCTTTCATGCATCTGCATATTTCTATCATGTTTTCATGCATATGCATCCATCTTTCTTTCATGCATTCATGTTGTTTATCTGTTTTTGTTTGGTTGTTTAGTTTTTATTTTGTTTTGTTTTCAAAATAAAAATAAAAAGCAAAAATTGAAAAATACAAAAACAGTGTGTGTTTTGTGTACTTTGGTACTTGTGTACCTTGGATGGCCAATGAAACAAAGTTTTCTAAACTTTGTATCACTTGTAGCTTAGATGAGCATCTCTATGCACAACTAAGCAAGTGAGCTTTGTGGCTCTTGTTTGTGATGAGTAAGATTAGGTTATCTCTTAAAACTTAACACTCATATCACTCTTTTTGACGGGTAGGACTAGAAAATCCTAAGAGAAAGGCATTAATGACCATCTCACCACTGTTGCCCGCCAATCATAGTATGACACCTGTATGCTTCGGCATAGCAAAAGTGCAGTGTCATAGACATCTGTATGCTTCGGCATAGCAAAAGTGCAGTGTCAAAGACATTCGTATGCTTCGGCATAGCAAAAATGCGATGTCAAATGCTTAACATCTTGGGTATTTTTTTTCTCTCTTTTTATGCCCATGCATGATATGCTTAAAAAAAAAAAATAAAAAAAAAATATGCAAAGAAAATATAAAGCAAAAAGATTAAAGATGCTTTAAATATGATTGCAAGCGTGTTTTCTAGGAGATGTGGGAGTCATAGGATGTACCTTGAAGGTGATAGTCCCCATCAAACAGTTATGATTGTGTGTGAGTTAAAAGTTATTTACTCATATCTCAGATAGTCATAACATCTATACACATATGCAATCTTGCGATGTTTTTCACACACAAACACGCAATATTCTTTGCTACTTTTGATACATGTGCAGGTACAATATGATTTGGCCATCACAAGTGTTTACATATGCTAATGTATGCTCACTAAACTGTCATAACTTGTTTTTGAAATATAAAATTGGTTAGACTTGTTTAGTGTGTGTGTGTGTTTTTGGGATTTTTGTGCTTAACATTTTTCTTGTTGAGAGATGTGTTTTTCACATGTTTTGTATCCTTCTATTATCTTGTCATCCATAGCATCTTGTTTCATTACATTCATGCATTTATATGGATTTCTTTGTGCCTCCTTGATCATCCTTGATCATCTTTACGTTTCTCGGGCGAAGCTTTCTAGCTTCTTATACCCTTTGTCAATCATGACAAAAAGGGGGAGAGAAAGTGTGGAGACCTTGTGGTTTCTTTTTAAGATTCTACATGTTAGGGGGAGAAATACATTCCTTTGTAAGGGGGAGATGTGTTTCATCTTGTTAGGGGGAGTGCTTACTTCCTTGTTCTTGTACCGTGGGTCTTGTGACCATGTTTACATACATTGTGCTTATCTTCTTTATATGCTGATGTATGTTTCTTTCACCTATCTCTACATGTGTTGTTTCTTTTCTTTCTTTATACACATGTTTCTTTACTTGTATGCAATCTATTTATTTCTGTTTCACACAAGATGCCTTGATGAGTTTTGTTTAAAGTGTTTCAGAAATACAGGTTGTCAAAGTCTACTTATCATAAGCTCTCTTCTTGCGAAGTTTTTCAAGAGTTTGTGTTAGGATAGATTTTATTGTATTCAACAAGTGAATATGAGTTGAGTGATTTATGACTTCTCTCATATGTTCATTTGTTTGTTGTGGTTTTGTCACGGATTGCCAAAGGGGGAGATTGTTAAGGACATATTTTATGTAAATTGGCAAATCCTTTTGACAAAACGCACTCTACTTGTAATTGGGTAGTTCTAGGTGTTTTTAATACTTCAAGAAACAATATTTCAAGGTCAAGTGTTGAAGTCATCAAGTCTGTCCAAGAAAAAGCAAGCTGAAGTGCAAAGTTTTTAAAGCTCGACACCTTCTCGATAGATACCTCGACACCTGGCTATCTGTCGAGATCTTCAGCTAATTCTTATCGCAATCTTGATAGTTTCTCGATAGCTGGTCGATTGATCGAGAAAGTTTCTGTCTCCTCGACACCTTCTCGACACCTCCTCGATAGCTGCTATCTGTTGAGATTCATTAAACCTCGACACCTCCTCGACACCTCTCGATCGATCGAGGTTACGGGAAATCAGAATTTTCAGCTTTTTGATTTTTGGGCCAGGCTTTTGTATTTGTGTAGGGTTTCTTTTCTCACAACCCTAGACCTATATAAGGCTTATTTTAGAGGCCGTCACACAAGAGAATAAGAGAATACAAGGAGAACATATGCAAAAGGTGACCGATGCCTTATTCTCTCTGAAAGAAGCTACTACGTCTTTGCGCCTTAGGGTTTTGTAACCAAGTGCTTCTTGATCTTCATTGTTGATGAAGTGAAGAACTTTGCAGCCAACATTCTTCTTCCTTAAGTTGGTGAGTGAGTCACGTACTAGGATTCGTGCAAAGGAGTTAGTCACGTACTGGGATTCGTGCAACAACAAAAAGGGTGGCGTTCATATATTGAAGAGTTCAGAGGTTCTGAAGCGGTAGAAGGTTTCTGCTGTGAGTTCATCTACGGGGATTGTAGAGTCTAGGGACAAAGGTTTTGTACTAGATCTGAAACTTCTCTTTTCTATAGTGGATTGCTTTTCGGGAAGGTTTCCCCCTAGGTTTTTTTACTGTGAAACTGGTTGGTTTCATTGGTTTTCCTGGGTCATCATATCTTGTCTTCTTTAATTTTTTCGCTGCATAATTTTGACATGATATTGATGTTTGTTTGTTTTAACAAGTTTGATTTATAATAAATCTAATTAACAACTTGGGTTTAAAACTTGTTAATTCTATCAACCGGGGTCTAAATTTCCCAACAGGAAATTTGGCATTTCAAGCCCCAAAACCATTTGCATCAGAGAATTGTAAACCCAGGATTTGCAAATTTTTTTGCAATACTGCTATAATGCAATTCTACACGTAGAATTGCACTGTAGCAGTATTGTAAAAAAAAAATTAATATTATATCTCTGACTCTCTCTCCTCTGTCTCTCATCTCTCTCATTTTTTCTGTTCTCTTCTCTTTCTTCCTTCTCTGTTTCTCCATCTGCTCTCTCATCTCTAAAGCTTCATCGCCATCCCCTGGGTTTTGGATTTTGGAGGTTGGATCAGCGTGGATTGGCGAGCTGGGTTTTGATTGGTGGGTTGGTGTTGATGGCGAGTTCCGATGGTGGCTTCGGTGATGATTATTTTTTAATGGGTTTGCACTGGTGGCTCCGGTGATGATTTTTTTTTAATGGGTTTGCTCCGATGATGATTTTTTTTGAATGGGTTTGCTTTGGTGATGATTTTTTTGATCGGTGGCCTGGGTTTCAAATCGGCGACGTGGGTTTCTGATCGGTGGCTTGGGTTTGCTGATCGGTGGCTTAAGTGGTGGGTGTGGTGGCTGTTGTTGGCTCCAACTGGTTTGATGGTTTGTGTGCGTGTGGCTCTGTTGATGGTTTGATGGTTTGTGTGTGTGTGTGGCTCTGTGTGTTGTGATGGGTTTGGATAGGTTGATCGGTGTATCATGGGTCTCTGTGTGTGTGTCTGGCTCTGTGTGTTGAACCAGTGCTAGAGGTTGAGAGAGAAAGAGAAGAATAAAAATGATTGTTGAAAGGCCCAGGAAAATGGGACTGAATACGGTTGGAAAGAAATAATAAAGAAATGTTAAAAAATAATATTTTAATAAAAATAGAGTAGAATTGGAATTTTCTGATGCTAATGCTCTAACAGTCTGTTTGGTTGGGTGTAAAAGAGTGTGGATCGAAAATGGTGGGGAGTAAACTGAAAAGGGAACAAGGACATAGTTTTCACCTCTTTGGTTTGGTACAAATATGAGAGGAAGGGAAAGGGAAGAAAATGAGCTTGAAAAAGACTTTTTACCCCTTATCGTATTATCTTTCTTCAGGTCTTTTGCTTGTTTCTTCGTTTCATATTTTTTCATCTCATACTAATTTGAGTAATTTCCTTTTTTTTTTTTTTTTATAATCACATTAACACAGTTCAGGGTCAACAATATATTAATGAATATAAATAAACAACTTGTGCTTTATTCAAACTTGTGTGAGATATCATTTGTACCAAAAAAAAAAATTCATTTTTTTCTAGTTTAAATGTTTAGTTATCAATATGGAATTTAATTTGAGAACCTAAAACACCTACTTATAACCTTTTCAAAATATCCACAAAAAAAAAAAAAATACACTATAAATAATTAAATACTATTCACATTTTCGAAACATTGCTCTTACAAATTAAATATGGGAAACTAAGTAAATTTATAAAATCTTGAAATAAAAGTATATGATGTCCGCTTGTTTAATTTTTTTTTTTTTAAAAACCCTATAGTTAATTTTTTTTCTTAACAATTAAGAACTAAAAAAGAACTAAGGTCCAATAATAATCTTCTTAAAAAAAAAGTCCAATAATGATGTCCTTCTCACCCCAAAAAAAGAAAAAAGAAAAGAAAAGAGGCCTTATAATGAGGCAAAAACTTAAAAGGTAAAACAATCAAAACAAAACAAATTGATCTTCAATTTGAGCTATATTTATTTCTTATTTATCCTTTTCTCTCGTACATGTTAATAAAAATAGTTATTCAAAATTTCAAATATAGAATTATCTAATCCAAAAAATATAAAATGGAAAATGGTTTAAAACATCTCATATTCTTACACCCTTACCACCATATTTGAAAATCCAAAATCTAAAGAGATTTATACAGTTCAGGTTTAAAAAATCCAACTTTAAAAACTATAAAATAATAGTAATAATAAAAAATAATGTCTACAACTTCCAAAGCTCTAATCCATTGTATGGTATTGCCGTATTGGGGCTTAAGCTTTTGGGAGGGTTTGAAAATTATGTGGCTTTCTGAGAGAGTATGAAATTCATATATATAATAGTTAACTTTATTAAACATAGCAAAAGAAAATTCCCTTTTGTACTTTTCTGTGTAAGGGAATTTGGTCGCTAGTGACATTACTATGAATAAATTGCTCAAAAATCAGCTTGTGTTTTAAATGTTGAATGATCTACAGTAGGCTAAGAGAAAAATTCATGAATCATTAAGAGCTTGTCATCAAAAGCAAGCAACTGAATTCCAGGGCTCCTATATCCAATGCTTTTTACTTCCAGCAGGCTCACAAAAGATTCAGAATTCGGGTTTAGTACCCCAATTTCACAATGATTGATTAACAAGCATATCTTACCATCAAAGACAACTCCATCAACAAACCTCTGATGACCATCTATAGGACTCCTCTTAAATACGCGTTTATATTTGTAGATAGTCCAATAGACATCTGTGGATTTACAATACTGTTAAAATGGTCCACCAATAGCTATGATTACAATCTCCTGCAAAGGTGTGGCTAAAGACACAAGGATGACAGAAAAATAAGGATTAGGAAGGCTAGAGAAACGGGGTTTGTGTCTTGTAAAAGGATTCAAAAGCCAAATCTGCGAATCAGCACTTTTTTTTCTCGTCTTACATGACAAAGTACCCGCAGGAGACACCAGAACATCTTCTGCCAATAAGGCTCGGCAGTATTGCCTTTTACAATCTTTGCTCAAACATGCTATAGAAGTAACAAACTCTCTTCGCATTTGATTTTAATAAGACAAGTGGAGGTTGGGATGCCATAAAGTCTTGCTTGCGTGCTGCAACATACAACCTCCATGGCTCCATCCACTACAGACGCTGCCAAACATGAGATAGTCTATGAGATGGTTGACAATTAATATTGTCAACCATCCTTTTCCTCTTCCTTCTAGGCCCCTCAAGATTCATGTCACTGCCCCCTTTGCAACAACATGCCTTCCCACAAAAAGAAACTATTGATCAAATTTTATATATGACACTAAATAAACATCTAACAGTTCTACATTCATAGTAATAGTATCTTATTGTTTTTAACCAAATTTTATGCATGACATGCTTGTGCATAACGTTCATACTTAACAGCAAATCGTGTTATTCTTGGGCCGAGATCCATTTAGAAGATTTTAGGACAAAAAATCGGCACCTCTATCAGGCAATACCTATCAAAGAAGTGCAAAACTACACACATATGTAGAACTTAAAACATCCTTTGAGGTGTAAGGCATAGCATAACTGATTATTGAGCTACATTTTGTTTTTTTGGGACAATTACAAAATCTCACAATAAGCGAAACATAAATTCTAGTCTAACATTTCTTCAAACATATCGTACCTGTACACAAATACAAAAAAAATTCTCAAGCATGCATCATTTCTAGCAGATGACATATTGAAATAATAAATCCCCATATAAATTAAATGACATATGGTAATAGGAATATGAAAAAAAATTAAAACTTTACATCAAAAGCTGTTCATTATTTGGGACACAACAAAAAGCAAAATAGAAACACACCAGTCAACAAAACCTTAAACATCTGAAAGACAAAAAAATATGAAAAAGAAGAAAGGGGCCCCAGTTATCCTCGTAGGAAATCTCTTCAATGATAACCCAAGAGGTACAGATAAGGGAAATGAAAAGCAACAAAATATGTATAGCCTTCAAAGTCTTGCCAAAATGATTAAGTAGGGTGCATGAACAATAAGAAATCCTGACTAGTCCTCATAGAGAGCATCCACACTGCCAGACAGATTTGGAAAATACCAGAATGGAGCACCTGAGGAAGCACGTGTGATAGGTTGAGGGGGAGGACTCGGGAAAGGCTTGGGATCTCTATCATCCAGGAAATGTAAGGTGCATATCCCATCTGAAATTCCAAGATTGTATATGCAATTCATAGGCTGTCGGCTGCCACTCCATTTGGTTACGTTGCTAAATCCAGAGCTCCTATGCCTCAGAAACAAAGCTTGATTATTGAAGTTCTCCATCTTCACCCATTTCATCATCGAAAAATTTAGCTCAAAAACTTGAAATTGCTCTCTTTGAATTTGTTGTCCATTTCTACAAATCATCAAGAGCTTGTCATCTAAAGCAAGCAACTGTAGGTTAACTTCAAAGCTGCTATATCCAATGCTTTCTATTTCCAGCATGGTCACATAAGGATGGGGATTCAGTTTTCGTACTACTCCAATTTCACCATGATTGGTTAACAAGTAAATCTTACCCTTGAAGACAACTCCACCTAGAAACCACTGCTTACCATCCATGGGAGTGCCATTGAATATGTCAGTATAATCATAGGCAGTCCACGTGACATCTGTGGATTTATAGTACTGTAAAAATTGTCCACCAATAGCTATGATTACAAACTCCTGCGAAGGAGTTGCTAAAGACGCAAGGATGACAAAAAAATATTGATTAGAAGGTCTAGGGAAACGGAGTTCATGTCTTGTAAAAGGATGCAAAAGCCAAATATGAGAATCAATAGTTTCAATCCTGTCTTCCATGACAAAGTACCCACAGCAGACACGAGAACATCTCTTGCCAAAAAGATCTGGCAGTGTTATTTTGTACAAACTTTGATCAAAGATGCTATAGGAGTAACAATATTTTCTAGCATACGGTGATAATAAGACAACAAGTGGAGGTTGGGATGCCATAAATTGTTGCCTAAACTCTGCAACATACGATCTCCATCTTTTGCAGACACAGCCAAATATGAGATAGTCTATAGCACCTAGTAGCTTTGTCATCAGATCAAGGAGATCATCACTGGCATCCATGAGATTAAAGCCACTGCCCCCCTGTTGTACCATACCTACCCCCCAATAAAAAAAAGAAAAAAAAAGATAAGTTCCAAAATATGACACTAAATAAACATTGAACAGGTTTAGATTCATAATAGCATCTTATTGTTTTCAACCCAATTTTCCACATTCCATGCTTGTGCCCAAGACATCTAAAGTTAATAGCATACTTAAAGGTTGAGTTTTTAGGACAACAATATCAGCACCTGTATCAGGCAAAATACACACGTGTACAGATAGGTAGGACCTAAGAAGCACGGACAAAGCGACACGAGCAATTTCTGAAAAATTATATCATAAAATGGCCAAACGGCACCCTAAATGAAGGTTTCCGTACTTCTTAGGATAGAACATAACATAACATGATTAGAGGTACAAGGCATAAAAAAATTGATTATCAAGCTGCATCTTCTTTTTTAGGCACAACTGCAAAAATATCATAATAAGAACAGCATAGATATGATTCATTATAATATTTCTTCAAACACATAATAGTGCTCATACTCAGTACACAACAACAAAAGCAAAACTCAACATTCAACCATTGCTCCCTTTTAGCTAAGTAACAATTACCAGTATATAACATGTGACTCAAAATCATCTATATTAACAACAAGAAGATACCTGAGACATCGGAAACCTCTGCCACGTCAGCCACAACATCTTCCTCCGCCATAGGGTGCACGGAAACTCTGTACTACCTGAGCGGGAATGACATCCTAATATTGGGGATGGGTTTATGGTTGCAGGTTGTGGCCTGTGGGTACTGATATGGTCCAGTGGGCCTGTGGGTGAGGCCCACTACTTTTTGTTTTTCTGGGCCTGATTGGTTTGGGTTCAGAAAATGTCCAGTTTAATCATAATATATTAAGAAGAATAACAATATTTATTAATCACTTTTTTCCGACTTTTTCATTTCTAGGTTTCATGAGTTATATACTTACATATACATATATATCTATAAAATAATTTTTAAAATATTTTATAATATCTTATAATATTTGTTTTTGCACAAAAAATAGCTAATTTGAACTTACATAATATGCATTTTCCATGTAACTTAATTTTTTTTATATTTATATTTTTTATTTAATTTAATTATATTATTAATTTTTAAAAAAAATTAATTATTATTCTCGATTAAGCCACGATGCAAGGGCATAATACTAGTTTATGTTTATAATAATAACTTTATTAATATATAGTAAAAGAAAACTTCTTTTTTATGCTAGACTGTTTGTACGTTTATGTGCAAGGGAATTGAGAGTTTAATCTTTCATTGATTCTACTTCAATTTGGTAGTAAACTACGTTACCATGAACATTGGTAAAAAATCAGCTTTGTGTCTTAAGTTGAAGGATCTATAGACCAATATAGAAATGTCCATATATTGGGACCATGGGGTGGTGGTGGTGATTTGGAAAGGGACAAGGTCTAACAAATAATGTTTTAAAAATTGGACTAGATCGGTTGGTTCAGCCGAGAACCAAGCACCGATTCAATCTGGTAAAATCCTTCAAAATCAATCAAAACCGATAAAAATCGAGTTGAACTGGGAACTAGGGCACAAATCAATTATTTAACCGTACTGATTTTTAAAATCATGCTACACAGATAAGGAAAAAAAAAAAAAAACTCCAGCTACTCTAGTTGCAGGAAATTCTCTTCATTAATAACCCATGAGGTACACAGATAAGGGAAATGAAAAGCAACAAAATATTTATAGCTTTCAAAGTCTTGCCAAAATGATTAAGTAGGGTACATCAACAATAAGAAATCCTAACTAGTCATCATAGAAAGCTGAAAGTTCAAAAAGGGTACGAAACTCCTTTGAACGTGTAAACCCCAAATAATAAAAATACCAATTCAAGCTTTATATCAAACAATTAATGTGCGGAATATGATAACAAGCTTATACAAGAATTGATAGAACAATCTAAGCCAAATATAAACACATCCACAGCAGTAAATATAAGGCAAAGATAAAGGAAAGAAAGATGCAAACACACAGACAACATACGATGTGTTATCGAAGAGGAAACCGAAGTCCTTGGCGTAAAACCTCTCCGCCGCCCTCCAAGCGGTGATAAAATCCACTAAAGAATATAGTTGGGATACATGAACAGCAGAAGACCCTCCAAGCCTAATCTACCCAAGTACCTAAGCCCTCCAAGCTTCTTGCTCCAACGAGGTTACGCCGAACCTATTTCTTCTTTAGCTTCCCAGATTCCGCTACTTGACCATAGCATCAACCAATGTATATTGGTTCCTTCCCAAACTGCTTCCCTAAGCACCAAATGAACCTTCTCACAGACGTGGGTGTGGTGAGATAAGGATTTGGTAAAAGGCCTCTCAAGGGTATGACAATGGAGAGGAAGAGAGTAGAGGAATTTGAAGAGTCTCTAAGGTAAAGATTGGGGATGAGGCAATCTTGTATTTCTCTAGGGTTTTTCTCACAAAATTCTCTCTGGAAGCTCTCTCAATTTTGTGGGTATAAGGGTGTATATATAGTAGGGTGAGAAGGGAATGCAAAATGTCAGTTTTTGCCAAACAGGGTTTACTCGTGGCTTGTCCAAGTCGCGAGTTCCAGTCGCGACGTAACGGCCTGGACAGCCTGAAACTTTTGTCCTGTAGCGTGACAGCTGGCGCGACCCTTCAGCTTCCCAGTGTGCCTCTCACGTGCCTGCCTTTTGCGGCTTGCCAGTCGCGATCCACCCGCGAGCCCTAGCCGCGAGACTCTGTTTTTCTTGCACACTCTTGAGCTTTTCTTCACATCTTCTCACACACTACCCTTACAATTTTCCCACCTAAATACAGGGTTACTAAGTGCTAAATTACAAGCAAATTAGTCACGGAATAAAGCCAATTAGATGTTTGATTAAATTCAACCTTACAATCTCCCCCTTTGGCTATTCCATGACAAAACCCTATAACAGACTCTAGACTTAAACGTGAGTTGGGAACAGTTGGAAAACTCACTCACACCTAACTCTAGATTCTGTAAAACTCTTGAACATATGAATAAGTAACTCCTGAAACACAATAACATATCAATATCATTGTATGTAGAAAACTTAATAAGCATATGGAGCAAAGTAAGCATGATCAAGCAAAAATCATAAGCACAAAAGCAATAATTCATGGCAAGATCAACAATAGTAGTCACTTAAGCAAAAGTGATTACTATGTTCATTCACACAGGAAATGAACATCCGGACATGCAAAAACTGATAAACTCAATTGAAAAGAATCATTTGCAAGCCCACCACTCAACCAATGCATACAAACATATATGCATCTAGGAACAATCCTACAAGGGCACAAGAGTGTTGTACTTAAGATAATGCAAGGCATTAACAAGTACCAAAACACAAAGCATAAAGGCTGCATAAGCAAAGTTTTGCAAATACATGGCACAAACCATAAAAGCCTACAAGCATGCATAAGTGCTAGAAACAACCCTCAAAGCTTACAAAAGCAACTATGGGTACAAATTAACAACTTAAAGTACAGAAGCTGAAAAACATCAAACTATATATATATGCTGAAATAAACAACTACTACCAAGAATTCACAAATTAAAAGTTTTAAAACAGACTTAAACTAGAGTATCAAACCAAAAGAAACACATAAACAGATATTTAAAACTCCCCCTCAAACCAGGCACTCCCCCTCAAGAGCTGCCTCAAAAATTCTTCCCCTTTTTGACCGGAATGGCCAAGGGGTCAGTGATCCTAGCTAGTATGAATGCTGTCAAACTTGGCAGAGAGAACATCAAGCTGGTCCTGCATTGCTGTCATCCTCTCAGTTTGTTGATTCTGAACATCTCGGATTGTATCAAGTCTCTCCAGGATGATTTGAAAGGCATCAGGAGGTACAAGTGATGAGGTGGAAGGTCTGCTCCTCTTGACTCTTACTCTAGGTGTGGAAACTGGTCCTGCACCTTCTGCTTCAGTTTCCATAGGATCACCTTCTTCATGGACACCCTCTTCTTCTTCACCTGGAAGACGACTCTGTATCCGTATGAGAGTAAGTTTGTTGATAGCTGATAAAGGAGGCATGGGACTGATATCTTGTGGGATTGCAACACCCTTTTCTTTGAAAATTCTCATGAGAAGAATTGGAAACACCAGCTTGGGCCTCGAGGTGGTTTTAGTTTCTTCCATGATCGTAGCAAAAATGTGGGAACTGATGTCAATAGGGGTGTTTTCCTTAAGTTCCATAAGAAAGATAGCTCTGGCATTTGTCAATGTAGTCATCTTCCTTATAGGGTACAAATTGTACATCATTATCGTTGTTAAACACCTCATGTCTTTAGGAAAGTCAGAAGTGTTGAGACACCTCTTTTCTAAAACCCTACCAATTTTTCTCTGGACAGCTTCTAGGGAGACCATTTTGTCCTTGTAGTTTGTGAATTCATACTCATCTAACCCCTCCAACCCCAAAACCTTATCAATGTCATGAGCATCTAGGGCAAACTCCTTTCTCCTTACCCAACAGTTCAACTCCTCCTCCTTTATCACAACATTGGCATAGAATTCTCTGATTAGTGGTTCACACACTAAAGGTAAGTCACCCAAAAGTTTTTCCCAGCCTCTGCCTTCAAAGCATTTTGGAATGAATGTATCCCTCAAGTCATGTAAATCCACAAATCTCTCCTGGATAATGGTTCCCTTTACGAAGGAATCTCTGTATCTCTCAAAATGCTTGACTGACCTAAACAGGTTGTTGTCCATTTTCAATCTTTTATCAGCCTTCTTAGCAAGAGTCTTCTTCTTAGAGGATGTGGAAGCCATCTGTAAACACTCAGAAAAGGCCACAACAAGACATAGCACAGAATAGGGAAATGCACACACATTAGTAACAAATGAGTTACACAGTGATAAAACAGACATAGACTAAGCATAGTTGATAACCAAGCATTGGATATAACAAATTCACCAAGTTTACACTGAAGAGTGCAACCAAATTCAGAGCAAGACCCATTTGGACTGAATAGAGCAAAAACATAAATGTATCAACATCTACAAGAGCATGATAGCCATCAACTCCAAAAACAACAACACAATCAATCAGATACATGTAGGACTACAATACAAAATTGCAGAAACACCTCATACCCATATGCCCAAAACTAAACAGACAAATATCAATGCTCAGACAGAGGAAAAGTGACCTGAAATAAGCAACTAATCCTAAACAGTCAATGCAATAAGAGCATAAGAGCAAGGAACAACTCACACACCCAAACTCAACAAAAAGGTAAACCCATGTTCGAATTCCAAAAACAACACAACTTTCAGATTCAAAAGAACAACAGTGAAATCATGATGAATGAAGTGAAGTTTAGAGAACCCATACCTTTTTCGTGATGTTTGATGAAGATATGATGCAGAAATTTAGAGCTTTTTCAAACGAACACGGAGTGTTGGGAGAGAATTTTGAGAAGAAGATGAACAGACACTGAATTTCGAGGAAAAAACTGGAAAACAATTTTAAAAACTGTCTTTAAAACGCAAAACACGCGTTTTTCACGACTGAATCAAGTCGCCAGTAAGTCGCCAGATTGAGCTGCGAAACACTGTGAGGAGAAAAACTTAAGAATTTCTCTAAGTGTTTTTCACGACTGGAAGGTCTACCCGCGAGATAGTCGCGATATGAGCCGCGAAATTCCTTGAGTACCTCTCGCGACTGGACCTTCCACCCGCGATACAATCGCCACACTGACCCGCAAAAAGAGCACAACTCAAATTTTGAAAAAAAAAATTCTAAGTCTTTTTCGCGACAAGGGTACTGACTCGCCAGTAAGCCGCGAAAAATCTCTGAGTGGGCTCGCGACTGGTACATGTGACTGGGCCAACCCACGACTTAGTCGCCAAAACAGGGCAACACAGTTTTTGAAATTTTTGACATTTTGCAAAAACAAAGTACTTTCCAAAAACAAAACAAAACACTCAAAAATCTTTTTGTGTTTGATCAACAAAGATTGAGCATGTGAAAGCACATTTAATCAAGTACAATCACACAAATGAATATGGCATTTCTTGAACATAGACTTGTGTGTTGTGTGTGGATATCGAAAATGAGATAATCCTTAGTCCAATGTGAAGCTTCAATGATCAATTCAATCAAGGCATACACAACTAGCACTAGATAATGTGACATATCTCAATTATAGAAACATGCATATATGACCTCCCACAAAAAACTTGATAACAATTCTCTGAAGCTTTTCATTTGGCTCCATATTCAACATATCATTTGCAACTTTTGAGCAAAGAAAATCTCATTGTGAGATAGATGCCTGAAATTTTAGATATTTCAATTGATGAATTAGCCTTTGGCTTTTTGAGCATCACACATTTTATTTTGGTCGCTTTCCCTTTTTCCTAGTCAAATACTAGTATGTGCGACAGGCTTTTGCAGCTCTATATCTCTTTTCATTTGGAGATTTACATTTAGAGAGCTCTTTTAAAGCATAAAAAATAAAAAATGGGAAGATATATAGGCATGAGTCTATGCATGTCTCAAGATCAACAAGACCATTCACTAATCATTCATGACAAGGTTGAAGATCTATTTACAACAATCACATAGATTTCAAAATTTCTTCCACAATGATATGAGTGCATGAAAGACAAGCTAAGCTCGTTAAATGCACACAGCCATAAGTACAAAGGTACAAGGCAAAACATGCTTTGAGACAAAAACTCAACAAAGTGAACAAACTTTTTGGATTTTCAACTTTTTATATGTTTTTGGATTTTTGACACAAAAACAGTAGAAGGAAGAAAGATAAATAAAAGGCATTTTAAACACACACAAACTACAAATTAAACAAATGCTCAAAAACACAAAGCAAATAACCAATCTTATCCACAAAAGCATAGGAAGAATTAATGCATGGACATGTTATAATGCTTATGCATGAGAACCCTTTGTCACCCACACGTCACGTGCGTTTGGGGTGATATCCTTGACGGATCGGGTACGAGAGTTAGAACTTTCAAACCTCCTATTGAAGCTCTCCAAGCAAGTGGTGAAGGCGCCAATCATTTTCATCACGTCCGTCATTCCGGGATCACGGTTTTGGCTCCTTGATTGCTCATCACCCCAAGATCTCTTATCATTCCTTCTTCCTTTTGACCAAGGTGCGCTTGTATTATTGTCTGCTCTCAGCTTTTGACAGTTGGGTCTAGTATGTCCTTGCAGTCCGCAATAGTGACACACATACTCTGTTCTAGGACCCCGTTGTGGTCTTGAGAGGGATCTTGCTCTGGTTCCGTGTCTACCCATAGATTGATTTCGGGGCTTATTTACCATCCGTTGCTTACTCACATTCTTCCTCTCAGCCTCAACATTCCCAGTGATGGCTTCTTCTCCAATAGACTCTATGGCCTTCACAAATTTCACTTCTTTGGTAGTTTTGGCCAATGAGCTACTTCCTCCGTTATAACCCAATCCGGACTTGTCTGAGAAGTGTTTCTGAGACGAGATAACTTCTTCCAGCTTTCTAGAGGAGACCCTTTCTATCTTGGCTTGCGCTTGCTCCACCTCTTGCTCAAGGAATCTTACTTTGGTATAAGCTTCCGATAACTCTCCATTTAGTGTCTCAATCTCACATTTAGCCTCTTTATATCTAGCCAGTAGGCTTTTGTATTCCTCTTCAGCCATTTTCATCTTCTTTACAGCCGCCTTTGCAACGCTTGCACACTCACCTGATTTCTCAAGAAGTAAAGCGTAATTCTCTTGAAGACCCAATGTACCTTCATCCTCTTCAGCTTCCGATTCTTCAACAACCCCAATAGACTCCAAATCAGAATGCTCACCAAGCTCCTTCACAAGTGTCTCCAAGTCGTCTGAGGATTCCACATGAGCAATTGTCATGAATGCGGAGAAATTTCCTTCTTCATCACAGCTTTCATCGGAGTCAGAATTTGATGAGTCCGAATCACTTAAAGTAGTGGCATAAACCTTTCCCTTCGACTTTAAGTAATTTGGGCATTCCTTTTTAAAATGTCCATGCCCATTACATTCAAAACATGTAATTCCTTGTGAGGGTTGGGAATCTTTACCATCTTTTCTTCGAAACTCTTTCTTTTCTTTTCCGGCACTCTGGAATTTTCCTTTGTCACCAAATTTTCCACTATTCTTGAGCTTTAGGAATTTACGGAAGTTCTTTACAAGATACGCCACATCTTTATCTACCGTATCCTCTTCCGAAGAGTCATGAGATACTATCCTCTCATCAATTTTCTTAAGAGCAAGGGATTTGCTCTTCTTCGCCGAAGGAAGGGACAACTCATATGTCTGTAGAGAACCAACCAGCTCTTGAACCTTGATTTCGTCAAGATCTTTGCTCTCTTCAATGGCTGTAACTTTGGGCCGAAAACTTTCTGGTAGTGACCGGAGAATCTTCCTTACAATCTTCGAGTCCTCCGTCTTTTCCCCCAAGTTAAATTTTTCAACAACCACTTCGTTCAACTTGCTGTAGAACAAATCAAACGACTCTTCACCACTCATCTTTAACTCCTCAAAGCGAGTGGTCAACATTTGAAGTTTTGTGTCCTTCACTTTCTTAGTTCCCTCATAGGTTGTCTCCAGAATTTCCCATGCTTCCTTAGCAACGGAGATGTGAGAAATCCGGTGGAATTCTTCTGGAGAGACACCGCAGAAAATAGCATTCAATGCCTTGCTATTTGCATTTGCCGCTGCAAGAGTAGCCTTATCCCAGTTTGCCTTAAGAGCCTCCGGTTTAGTCCAACCTATCTCAACTGCATCCCACACAGTCTCATCCATAGAACACAAAAACGCCTTCATTCGGACTTTCCAAAATGCA
The DNA here is from genome assembly GCA_032727855.1 of Quercus ilex subsp. ballota. Lineage (NCBI taxonomy): Eukaryota > Viridiplantae > Streptophyta > Magnoliopsida > Fagales > Fagaceae > Quercus > Quercus ilex. The sequence continues at coordinate 78,691,383 of CM064909.1, forward strand.
TAATTATTACCATAAAAAAATGGTGGAACATTGAGAGATTGAGACCTATCCATCTCAACAAAGGGTCAAGGATCACACTCAGGTAATAAAATCACAACAAGTGTACCCGCTCTGATACCAATTGAAAGTTCAAAAAGGGTATGAAACTCCTTTGAACGTGTAGACCCCAAATAATAAAAATACCAATTCAAGCTTTATATCAAACAATTAATGTGCAGAATATGATAACAAGCTTATACCAGAATTGATAGAACAATCTAAGCCAAATATAAACACATCCACAGCAGTAAATATAAGGCAAAGATAAAGGAAAAAAAGATGCAAACACACGGACAACACACGATGTGTTATCGAAGAGGAAACCGAAGTTCTCGGCGTAAAACCTCTCCGTCGCCCTCCAAGCGGTGATAAAATCCACTAAAGAATATAGTTGGGATACATGAACAGCAGAAGACCCTCCAAGCCTAATCTACCCAAGTACCTAAGCCCTCCAAGCTTCTTGCTCCAACGAAGTTACGCTGAACCTATTTCTTCTTTAGCTTCCCGGATTCTGCTACTTGACCATAACATCAACCAATGTATATTGGTTCCTTCCCAAACTACTTCCCTAAGCACCAAATGAACCTTCTCACAGACGTGAGTGTGGTGAGATAAGGATTTGGTAAAAGGCCTCTCAAGGGTATGACAATGGAGAGGAAGAGAGTAGAGGAATTTGAAGAGTCTCTAAGGTAAAAATTGGGGATAAGGCAATCTTGTATTTCTCTAGGGTTTCTCTCACAAAATTCTCTCTGGAAGCTCTCTCAATTTTGTGGGTATAAGGGTGTATATATAGTAGGGTGAGAAGGGAATGCAAAACGTCAGTTTTTGCCAAACAGGGTTTACTCGCGGCTTGACCTCGCGGCTTGTCCAAGTCGCGAGTTCCAGTCGCGACGTAACGGCCTGGACAGCCTGGAACTTTTGTCCTGTAGCGTGACAGCTGGCGTGACCCTTCAGCTTCCTAGTGTGCCTCTCACGTGCCTGCCTTTCGCGGCTTGCCAGTCGCGATCCACCCGTGAGCCCTAGCCGCGAGACTCTGTTTTTCTTGCACACTCTTGAGCTTTTCTTCACATCTTCTCACACATTACCCTTACAATTTTCCCACCTAAATACAGGGTTACTAAGTGCTAAATTACAAGCAAATTAGTCACGGAATAAAGCCAATTAGATGGTTGATTAAATTCAACCTTACAAAAGCATCCACACTGCTACATAGATTTGGAAAATACCAGAATGGAGCACCTGAGGAAGCATCTCTGATAGATATTTTGCAGCACAATGGAACATCTAAGGATTCTTCCATCAAATCCATAAAATCTTCTATATCAACGATGGGGAAAGACTCTGGATATTTATCATCCAGGAAATGTATGCTGTATTCCTCAACCGGAGCTCCAAGATTGTATATGCAATTCTTAAGTCGTTGGCTAACACTCCATCCTTCATATTTCATAGTTCGTTGGCTTCCCCTCCATTTGGTCATGTCGCTAAATCCTGAGCTCTTATTACTTAGAAACAAATCCTGATCGTTGAGGTTCTGCATCTTCACCCATTCCATCTTCAAAAAATTTAGCTCATAAACTTGAAACTTCTGCCAAACATATCTATGAATCATTAAGAGTTTGTCTTCAAAAGCAAGCAACTATAGTCCGGAGCTCTTATATCCAATGCCTTTGACTTCCAACAGGGTCACATAAGGATAGGAATTCAGGTTTAATATCCCAAATTCGCCATGATTGGTTAAAATGTACTCCCTCTGTCCCAATTTTTTTGTCATGTTTGAAAAGTCAAACTTTTTAAGGGAATATCATTTATTGTCTTGTCTATCTTTTAAAAATCTATAAGTTTCCAAAATTACCCTTAAAAAAATTTATTAAAAAATTGAATTAGTAAATTAATAGGGGTATAATAGGAACATTAGTAAATTAATGACTTTTATTTTTAGAAACAGGACAATATTTTGGGACATCTCAAAATGGAATAGAGGACAAAAGAAATGGGACAGAGGGAGTATATCTTACCCTTGAAGACAGCTCCATCTAATAACCACCGAGAATAGTCTGTAAAATGGTCCTTAAATAAGTCTCTGCAATCATAGACAGTCCAGTTGACATCTGTGGATTTACGGAACTGTAAAAAAAATACATCGATAGCTATGATTACAAACTCCTGCAAAGGCGTGGCTAAAGACGCAAGGATGATAGATAAATAACGATTAGGAGGGCTAGAGAAACGGAGTTCATGTCTTGTAAAAGGATTCAAAAACCAAATCTGAGAGTCAGCACTTTTTTTCTTGTCTTCCATGACAAAGCACCCACAAGAGACAGCAGAACATCTTTTGCCAACAAGGTCCGACAGTATTGCCTTATACAACTTTTGATCAAAGATGCTATAGAAGTAACAAGTTCTCCTAGCATAGGATAACAATAAAACAACAAGTGGGGGTTGGGATGCCATAAACTCTTTCCTATGCGCTGCAACATATAACCTCCATCCTTTCAGACACAGCCGAACATGAGATAGTCTATGACACCTAGCGACTTTGTTATTAAATCAAGCAAAGCCTCCGGGAGCTCCGACCATGGCTTGCAATTACCATTGTCAACCACCCTTTTCTTCTTCCTTCTAGACCCCTTGAGATTCATGTCACTGCCCCTATGCAGCACCATACCAACCTTCCCACAATAACAAAATATGGATCAAAATCTACATATGACACTAAATAAACATCTACCGATATACACTTGTGCTACACATTTAGACTTAAGAGCATATTATATTATTCATCTTAGAAGATGTCAACCACTTTTAAGAATTTATTAGGACACATAAAATCAGCACCACTATATACTAACATTTTTTTAGGCACAATTGCAAAAATATCACAAGAAACACATATTATACTCATTCTAAGTTCTAACATTTCTTCAAACATATAGCACCCATTTTCTGTACACAAAATACACAAACAATGATCTCAAGCTTGCACCATTTGTGGAACATGATATATCGACATAATAATAAAACCCCATATTAAATAAGATGGCAGATGGCAGTAGGATTATGAAACAAATATGATATATGACTAAAAAACTTTTCTTTGGCTTTCCTACGGTTTCTCAGCCCCAAACAGAGGAAAAGCCCATAAAAAAATTGATATTTGAAAAAAATATATATACATATTTAATTAGTCAAGTAAAGTACCTGCTTCGAAATTTTTTGTGAAAACAAAAGTGACCTCCTATTCTTTTTTCTGGGGTAATTTTTGTTGCTTATATAAAGCAAAAAAAAGCCGCTCAAATTTTGATTTTGGAGGTTCGGTGGTGTAATTTTCCCGCCATGTATTTCGTGGTATAATTTTTCGATAAACCCAAAAAATGTTTTTTTTTTTTTTTTTTTTTATCAAAGAAATAAAAAATGTAATAAAGGAAAATTTTGGATAAACAAAATGTTAGACGCTTAGAGCATCTCTAGTAGATTAGGCAAATTTTTGTACTGTTTAGAGAATGATCAGTGAGTTTTACCTTTTAGTTATTTACTTTTTCAAATACACTTTCCAACCGATTCTCTATCTCATTTAAATATTATTTATTCTTTTAATAACTACACATCTTCCAACATTTTTTTACTCAATATCTGATTATTATAATAGAAAAAAAAACATTTGAAGAATGAACAGTAGCCCATCAAACTTGATGAGCTACTGTTCATGAGCCAAAAAAAAAATTCCGAGTATAGAGAGTCCATTGAAGACCTATTTTGTGGGTTTACTCTCTATAGTATAGAGGATTTTGTGTTTAGCTCTCTTGTTGGAGATGCTCTTAGAGCGTAGAGCTAAAATTTTTAGTATTTAACCTCCTCAAAAAATTATTTTATCTATTTTAACATACAATTTTACAATATACTCTACATCAATTCTCTTATTTTTTTTATAGGCAAACATTATTCATTTTTTTCTCACTTTTTCACTCTTCCTCTTTGCCACAAAACCTAACAAAAGGCGTAATTTTATTTTTATTTTTTTAATCCTTTCTTGCTGCAGTGAACTGTCAAGACTAGCAATTCAATGCAACAAGTTGCCAAAAAAGTTTGGCTTTGGCATCATTGATGTTGGGCTCTTTTTGGTGTTTAAGGTGATAAAATAGCTAAAAATTTGATTTTTTCTTGTAATATATTTTGGATTTCACTTTTATTTATAATTTATTTGCATAGTATTAATAAAAAAATACATATAGTAATTTTTATATTAAATTTTTGACGAAAAGTTTAAAAGCTAGTTTATTTTCAAATAATTAAAAGTTAAGTTATTTGTAAAAAAATAAAAAAAATAAAAATAAAAATAAAAAACTAAGACAAAAGGCAACAAATTTTGAAACAAAACTAAAATCCCAAACACATACAGGGATGTAGGAAAGCCAAAATGACCTCCAAATAGAACTAATTCACCCAAAATGACTCGTTTGCTCAAGTTTATTTTCAATTTAATCTACTTCTTTAGTTTGAAGTCTTTTAAAATGTTATGTGAAAGCTCAATTAGTGTGAAAACACTAATGCTTGTTTAGACCTCCAATTTTAAATTATGCCTTAATTGCTTTTACTCTAATTTATTTAAGTGCGGAACAAGAGTAAAACACACGCAATAAACCGGTATACTACTCTAAGCCATAAGCATGTACAATATGCAATAAATGTAAAACTTAAAGAGTAGGGAAGAGAGATGCAAGCACAAGATAACATTGAAACGTATTATTGAAAAGAAAACCAAAGTACTTGACGAAAAATCTCTCCGCGACCCTCCAAGCCAAAATCGATCCACTAGTGAATAAGTTGGAGTACACGAATATCAAAAAGAGCCTTTAAGCCTAATTTACCCAATATACTTGAGCCCTCCAAGCTCCTGTTACCAACAGATAAGGCTGTAAATGAATCAAGTCATTCATAAACAGCTCGGGCTTAGCTCAATAAAAAACTCGTTTATGTTTGTTTGTATATAAACAAGCCAAGCTTAAACTTTAGTTTTAGGCTTGTTTAATAAACGAGCCGAGCTTAAGTAAAAAATATTGTTCATGAACAAGCTCATGAATGCTAAGACTCGATACAAAAGTAACAAAGTAAGTTGAACCTAGGCTTATTTATGAGTTTGGTAATAAAATTGATATGAGCTTGACAAGTAAACTCATATCCTTATAAGACTTTAATTAATTATAAGTTAAGACTACTCATCCAAACTAAATAGGCTAGATAATAAACTTAATATAGGCTTGATAATATACTTGTGTTGGATCTCAAACTCAAAAACATGATATTGAGCTTGAGTTTGGGTTTGATATTGAGCTTGAGCTTGGCTTGACTAATGAATCAAGTCAAACCAAGCCGAGTTCAAGCTTTTATACATTATAACAAGCTCAAGCTTGAACATTATTTGTAGGCTTGTATCAAGTCCAAGCCAAACTTGAACATTCTACTTTTGCTGTCGAGCCGAGCTTGAACATTCATTACTTAACAAAGCTCAACTTTTTTATAGCCCTACGGCAACAAACTTCTTGGAGTCTTGTCTTCACTAGTTATCTAGATCCCGTAATTCCGCTCGATTGCATCCGCCACTCAATAGATTCTTCCAATGCTTCCCAAATGCATAAAAACTTCTCTCAATACTCAAAATGAGTGAGGTAAGTGTTTAGGCTAAGAACCTCTCAAGGATGTGTAAATGAAAAGGTGGGAGTAGATGGAAACCTTAGAGAAATGACGTAGAGGATTGTGGATAAAACAATCTCTAACTCTCAAGTGTTTGGCTAGGGTTTCTCTCTGTGAAGTTTCTTCAGAAAATACTCATTCTTCTTACATTTCGAGAGTAATGAGGGTTTATATAGTGTTGGTAAAGAATGGAAAAAGTCACACTCCAAAAAGCAACAAGTAGTGGGTTTCGCGGGTCACTTGCGACTTGGCTTGAGTCGCGAATCACTCGCGAAAAACTAGCTTGTCTAAGACTCTTCAAATTCCAACGTGTGCTTCTCACATGGCTTATTTCGCGGGTCATTAGTTGTGAGTCTAGTCGTGAAAACCACCTCTTCATAGATTCTTCACTAAACTCTCACACACAAACACAACCCTTACATTAAATCCCCCAAAAATACTGGGAAATGATTGAACAAATTTACAATCAAATTTGATACAGAATTAAAGCCAACAAAAATACATGGATGTAAATCACAACTTTATATTATGTTTTATTAAAAGTATTGTAACTTAATTGACATAAAAAAATTCTAACTTTTCCTCCCCAAAAATTAAATTTATTATAACTGCATTGTGTGTGTATATACATCCAAATTGTTACCCAAAAAAATGTAATATAATTGCAATTGTGTTAGTTAGGACATCTTGTGATATGGATGCTGTAGAAATTCGGCCGGAGGAATGAAAGATTCATTTCAATGTTAAGGGCTCACAAGTCATAAGCCCAAATATCTACTACCTTACCGGTTGGCTTAAAATGCCCATATATTAATATTCTTCACCTCACCAATTAGGCAAAAAGCCCATAACACTCCTCGTCAAAGTTCACCGCAACCGAAGAGGACTATTAATGCTGTATTCTACTCTTGAATGGGTAAAGAGAATGAATTAATCTGAAGGTGAATATTCAATTCAACCATCAATATCATTCTCCCTTTCTTCTAAAAAAAAAACATTTAAAAGTTTAGTCTAATGGTCCACTTGGTCAAAAATTAGCCTAATATCCGATTAACTCTACCCTTCTTCTCTTCCTTCCCCTCTCTTCCCTCTCAATTTAAACAGGCTATAACTGAAAAATAAAAACATACAATAACTTTTAAACACTATAATTTTTTTTTTTTTTAAATAACTGAACATGTGGGAAGAGACTAATGTATTATTATTTGTTTTAGTATATGTAGAAGCTCGACAAGATCGACAAGACCAATGGCATTTTGCTTTTTGTGGGCATCCTGCTTGGATGTTTCCAAATTATTACTCCAACTTCCAATCCATTGTATGGTATTGGGTCTTAGGCTTTTGGGAGGGTTTGAAATTTATGTGGCTTTTTGGGTGAGTTTGGAAATTATGTTTATAATAATAACATCATTATTAACATGCCATTCTGTCAATGCTATAAATCATCAAGAGTTTGTCATCAAAAGCAAGCAAACATTTCCATATCTCCTCCTACGTCCAATGCTTTCTTGAATTTTATTAAGAAATAAATAATCAAGCCAATACCAGTGACAATAGCCATAAAAGTAACAATGTACTACCTCAAGGAAAATTATGTTAACAAGAAGAGAATAATCACTTATGGATTTCATCTTACATAAGAGATTGTACAATTTGCAAGTTAACTATCCACAACCACAAGTTAACCTTGTCCAAAATATACAGAACCCCTCAAACACTTTGTCCAAATCATTCATGACTAGTCTTCCACACTGAATGACTGAGATGGAAAGTACCAGGATGGTAAAACACCTGAAGATTGGATATATTTTCTTCACATGAAAGGTAACCGTGAGCACTCACGATTACTACCATCCAACATCTCCAATAGGATGTAATCGCCCTCTAATCCAAAACTGTAGGTGTAAATAGATGATTGTTGACTACCATTTGATCTGGTTATGCTGCTAAATCTTGAGTTCTTACTAAAGCCAAGAAACAAAGCTTGATCTTTGAAGTTACTCATCTTCACCCATTCCATCTTCAGAAAATTTAGCTCATAAACTTCAAAATTGCTTCCACTTTTATCAATCAACAGGAGCTTTTGATCATAACCCAATAAACATGGTTCACCTTTCAAATTTGCAATGCATTCTACTTCTAGAGGGGTCATATTAAGAGGTGAATTCAGATTTAGTACCCCAATTTTTCCATGACTAGATATAACATATATCTTACCATTGAAGACAGCTCCATTAACAATTTGTCCATAGGGCATTAATAGGACTATTATGTAATTTGCCATTGTAATGAAATGCAGTCCATTTGGCATCTGTAGATCTAAAAAATGTATCTTTAGGCAAAATCTGCAGAGAGCCATGATTACGAACTCTGGCAAAGGCATACCTAAAGAGACAAGGATTGAACGACAACAAGGTGCTAGCATAAAAGATGTAGGGAAATGGAGTTCATGCTTGGTAAAAGGATTCAAAAGCCAAATTTGTGAATCTGGCCTTTTATACTTGTCTTCCAAGATCAAGTACCCACAAGTGGTTCCTGAACAGAATTTGCCACTAATGTTAGGCAGTTTCGTCTTGTACCTCATATGATCAAAGATGTTATAGAAATAACAATCCCTCTTAGAACAAATTGGTAAAAAGACAGCTAGTGGAGGCTGCGATGCCATAAACTCCTGCCTGTATGCCAAAAAATACAACCTCCATGTTCTGCAGACACAACCAAACATGATATAGTCTATAGCACCTAACCATTTTGTTATCAGATAAAGCAAAGCCTCAGGGAGCTCTGACCATGGCCTCCAATTACTATTGTCCGCCATCTTTTTCTTCTTACTTCTAGGATTGTGGAGCTTTATGCCATTGTCCACCTGCAATACCATGCCTACCTTCACACAAAGAGAAAATAAAGATTAATGCCTATATGTCACGCCCCAAACCCAAAAGGGCCCCAAATCCAAAAGGGTCCAAAGCATGAGAAATACATTCCAAAGTACGTGTAGGTTTTTCCTTTTTGACAATTCAATCCAAACAATTCATACTAAGTACCAATATCAAGAATTTTCATAATAATTTTATTAAAGATAATCCCAAAGTAAGTCAGAGCACTATGCAATAATTACAAGGACCATTGATTACACAAGAATGGAGGTTTGAATAAATATAATTACATATCATCAACTTGTCCCATCAGTGAGAATAAAAGTCATCACCACTATTAGATACAAAAGAATTAGTCAAGCCTACTATAGGATGTACATTATCTAAAGATCAACATTACAGAAGTCCAACCTCCATCAGTAATTAGCCTAACTACTACTAGCCACAAAAACATGTCTCAAAATGATCGTTACCTTACTCTGAATTTTTTTATAAAAGAATGGGATAAGATAGAGCCCAGTAAGTAGCATAATTAATGGGGATGGGCAAAAGGCAAGTTTAATGATGATGAATAGTTTACAAGGCATGTTTTAATTTGGGAAATTTCTAACTGAATACTGCAAAATCATTTTGAATAGAAAATAATAATATGACAAGAATGATTAAATAATAAAATACAGCTTCTTAAAATAAATACTATGAAATTATATACTATAATCTGTGAGTACTAACAATATTATTCCAAAGCCATAAAATCTAATAGAAGGTAAATTATCACAAAGATACCACACTACCATATAGACCAGTCAAGGGATCCACTCATTTACAATTGGCATGATATTGTCCTCTCTAGTATGTAGTCTCTTAGCCCAATGGGCAGCAGCCTCACCCATACCTTTAAGGTTTTTTCTCTCCCCTTATGAGCAGGAAGGAGAATGCGTCAAATAGGACCTCTTTTGCATGTGGTCTTTTGGCCCTATGTTATTCCAAAGCCATAAAATCTAATAGAAGGTAAATTATCACAAAGATACCACACTACCATATAGACCAGTCAAGGGATCTACTCATTTACAATTGGCATGATATTGTCCTCTCTGGTATGTAGTCTCTTAGCCCAATGGGCAGCAACCTCACCCATACCTTTAAGGTTTTTTCTCTCCCCCTATGAGCAGCAGGGAGAATGCGTCAAATAGGACCTCTTTTGCATGTGGTCTTTTGGCCCCATGGGCAGTAGGCTTACCTACACATAATCAAGGAACCTCTTCCCCTATAGGGGGCAGGGAAGAACGCGTCATCCAAAGTGAAAGGGCACTGACCTGGATCTAACATCATTGTCACAAAGACCATTGTTATTGATACCGTTCCGTTCCGGCTGGAACGGTCGGAATTTTTTGTACCGGTATGTAAACCGGTACCAGAATACCCCACATTCCACCTCGGGTCAGATTTCGGGCCGTTTCGGGCCATTCCAGTCATTCCGGCCGCTTTTGGCCAATTCCAGCCGAGATGTAAATTCCGGCCGGTATAGGATTTGGCTTGTTATTTTTTTAAAAAAAAGTAAAGATCCAAACGATGCCGGCCCACTGTTTGCCTGAATGAACCCAGCGTCCCAGCCCACTTCTTCATCTTCTTCTTCTTCTTTGTGTGGGTTTGGATAGCAATTAATCCGGCGTTTGCGTTTTACGCAACTCGTTTTCTCCTTTTTTTTTTTTTTTTGCCCGCATTTGTTGACTTTGATAGACAATATTTACTGTTCATGAATAGTGTATGCACTATTCACGCACTGTGCATACACTGTTCACGCATTAAAAAATATTAAAAATGGGTCCCACGGCACTATTCATACATTTAAAAATTATTTTACTACAATGTTTTCAGCAACAATAAATTGTATCCAAACGGATCATTTATCTTCTTCTTCTCCATTTTGTATCCACTGGTTAGTGGGACTAGTCTTTTGTTCTTTTGTTTTCTATTGTCTTGACTTTTGAGAGTCTTGGTGTCTTCTAGAGTCTAGTTCTATTCTATCCTCTTTTATTGATTTCAAATTTCAACTTCTCTGAGCCCATCACGTGAGTAACTTTGGAAATGACAAAGAAAGTTAAAAAAAAAAATCCAAAAGCAAATGTCAGTCAGAGGTATTATTTTTATTTCCCTCATTGTGTACAATGGTTTTTAACTTTATATTATATTAATTTTTTAAAAAATATTATTATTAGAAAAATGTTATATTGATAACATTTTCACAATACTTACACAATAAATTATAAGTAATAGGTTGCTATTAGCTGTTATTGGTAAACAAAAAAGTAATATTAATTCTAGGTTTAAATTAAAACTAATAACAACTAGACACTTATGATTTGTTGTGAAAATATTGTGAATGTATCACTTCTTTTATTATTATAGTTTTAAGATTCATATACTAATTAAAATGTTAAGAACTTTTGTGCTTTTACTTTCACATTTATTGTATTTTTTAGGATTATCCAAAATGTGAATTTTATTTGTAGACAATTTATAAATAAATATTTTTTTAAATTTTACTTTATTTAATTAAAAAAAATTAATTAAATTCATTTTTTTTTATATAATAGTAACACTTCTTTAAATTGAAACTTTTATGTTGTATATGTGTGTGTTCATATATATATATATATATATATTTTTTTTTTTTTTTAGGAACCCCGAAACACCCTAAAATGGTACACCGAAATAGGCCGGTACCGAAATATTCCGTTCCACTCGAAAAACCGAAACGAGGTCTGAAACGAAATTAATAACATTGACAAAGACTATGGAAATCAAATTGGTTGATCACCAGGAAATCACACATGGCATAAGGTTAAAACCACATAAAGCTCACAGGTTATATGTACTTTGAAACACATAGTTTATATCCAATTAGTTTCAGAAAAACCTTAAACAACCAAAACTTAAGTCTGTAAGGTTTCCAAATTCATTTTTTGTCAACAAAATTTTCTATCAATTCTCAAATAATACAAGACAAGACATGCACCTTTAAATTTTCTAATATACCATAAAATCCATGAATTCATTATCAAAGATGCTCATATTTTCCATGTCAACAATTCATCCATTTCCCCAAATGCAATACCAAATATGATGCACTTTTCATATATAATCATATATAATAGGGTCACAGCATAATTCTTTTTTAAAAAGACATAATTCCCCAAATAATTTCCCAAAATAAAACTTAAAATTGTATCTTGCTACAAATTATGAATTGCCAAATAAGCAATTGATTAGGCAAGCCTAGTATTTATCCTCATTAATAATGTATTTCACTTTTAAAGTTTCTCAACAAATTAATTTACAAGACATAGACTCCAATTTATAAACTTAAGTCATTCAAAGTATTATCTCTAACATCAAAACCTTATAAGTACTTCCCACAAGATTTACACCACATCAACAAGAGACCCATGATACCAAAAATTATAATATCCTCCAAGGCAAACAATTTGAATCTTTAACTAGCTCCAAATAATCAATAAAAATTATATTCACTGTTTATTTCACATTAAAAAGCCAAAAACCCCCCAATCTTCACCACTTAGATAATCGTCATTGTAAAAACTATAAACCCACTCATCAAATAAATTCACCAAGACAAAACCCATACATATAAACACATAATATCACTTCGAAAGCTCATAAATCACATGAATATTATTATCAAAGCTTAGATAAAGAGAATCTCTAGCAAAAGCATAAAACTCATAAAAAAGATTAGAAATCTTTACCTCAAATAAAAGGGATGAAGATGCTTAGAGGTTCCTAAATATTTTCCAGTGATCTTGCCGGAAAAATGATGGTGGTGTGCAGTGGGTACCGTGGGAGAGTGTGAGGGAGAGGAGTATGTGTGTTTAAGTGAAAAGAAAAGAAAGAAAGCAAAATAAGATCAAGAGGGATGGTCGGCCAAGAGAGTAAAGGAGTGTGTGAGATGTTTGGCGGGGGATAGTGGGGTAGGTGGGAGCCGGAAATTATTGTGTATTCTCAGAGTACCATAAATGCGTACTTTCTCCTCTCACATGAGTAGTAGGTCCCACTAATTAAATTCATGGTGGGACCCGCCATTCATGTGAGATGAGGGAGTACGCATTTATGGTATTCCGGGAATACCTAATAATTTTTCGATGGGAGCACTTGGGAAACCCAAAAAATTGACCTTTTATATATATATATATATATATTTTTTTTTTTTTAAGCTGAGATGTTACACTATATATCAATAATTCTTCTAGGTCCTTACTATTTGTCACAACTTGTTGAAGTGGACGTCTATGCATGGTGGACAATCACTTATATATAGATCCACCATATTTTCTTTACCACTTATAGTCTACTACATCAAAATTATGATTAGAATTATTGCACAAAAGTTGTATCCCTGGTTTTTCTCATATATAACACTAATTAAAAAAAAACTAATAGATTCAGAATCATTACACCCACTTATGTATAGCATAGTATTCTCCCCAGCATTGACCACACCATTTGCCAAAACCCCACTCAATACTCATCATAGAAAACCATAGAAAAAACTAAGGAAGTGCAAAATGACAGATATATCGATTCATATAACATGCTACGAGGTAAACAGAATGATAAAGTTGATTATTGAGCTGCATAGTATGTAGAAAATTTAAAATGGGGACTTACCAAAAAGAAAATTTAGAATGGGGGAGGGGGTTCACCATAACGTCTTGTAGTGATGATCAGGTGGCTATAGCTAGTTTTGTCTATGACTCTTTGTTTTGGGGTATGTTCTTGTTTCATGTCACCCACTTATAAGATACATTATTGCCGTAAAGCAATCAAAATTCAAACCAGACTTAATTTCTCTAGGTTTGATATGATAACTTGGTTTGGAAGTTCAGTGGTCGTCAATTTAACTAACATTCATTTCGTGGATCGTGGCTTAAATTTTTTTTGATAAACTAAAAAAATAATGGTTCTAGTTTTATCGATAAACGAAATGAGAAGAATGTAATTAAGAAAAGAAGATCTATTTTTTTGATACACAGAACGAAAAAGAATGTGATTAAGGAAATTTTTCGATAAACAAAATGCAATAAAGGAATTTTTGCCCCTTGAGATTCACGTCACTGCCCCCTTGCAGCACCATGCCTAGCTAGTTGCCTACCTTCCCACAAAAGGAAATATTGATCAGATTCTATTTATGAATCTAAATAAATATCTACACGCTTGTGCTACACATTTAGACTTATAGGCTATAGCATGTTATATTATTCATCTTAGAAGATGTCAACCACTCACCAAGGAAGTGTAAAATTACACATATACAGATGCTTAAAACGTGCTTTGAGATGCAAGGCATAACAAAACTGATTATTGAGCTACGTTTTCTTTTTTTTAGGCACAATTGCTGCTGCAAAAATATCACAATAAGAGCACCATATAAATTCTACTCATTCTGACATTTCTTCAATCATATAGTACACATACTCTGTACACAAAAAAACAATTTACTCATGCATGCACCGTAACTTGAACATGACATATTGACACAATAAAACCCAACATTAATTAGATGACAGATGGTAGTAGGAACATAAAAGGCCGTAGAGACAATAAGTCCAAAAAAAAAAAAAAAAACCTTAAACCAATGCTCAAATAAACAGAGGGAAAGCCCATTAAAAAAAGTACCTTTTTTTTTTTTTTTTTTTTTGGTTTTCTGTATCTTTGGTTTTAGTTTAAAAGAAATCTTCAAACTTTCAAAGTATTCATTTCCCAAAGTTTGTGGCACATCAATAGTGTCGTGTTGGCTGTTCCAAAAACAAGATAAAAGGATTTTATCCTCTACTATCCAGCGCAGGATATGCATGTGAAGATTAATAAAAATTAAAAAGAAACCCTCAAAATCATTTTGGGTCGCTGAAAAAAAGTTATATTACAAAGAGGTTAATAATGCACATCTACATTTAGTCTCATCATGTAATAATAAACTAATATAATCTTGGGTTTTGGATTCAAATGTTTCTACCACTTCCTGCTATAATACTATGTTAAATTATCGATTGTCCCAAAAATTTAAACTATTAGAATATGATAAGTTTAATCATTTAATTACATACTTCTAACAAGTACTAGTCTTACCATGGAAGCATGATTGATCCTAATGAGCAATGATATTGTAGCTTGCTTGGTCATTGGGATACTTCGGATCTCAAAGAGTATTGAATGATTTATATTAGATTGTGCCTATTTGTGATGAAAATTGCCAAATGATCCTTAGTGACAAGGAACGGATACAAAGTAGACAAGCAATATAAAGTTGATGGGGAAATTAGTTGTAAGTAGCTACAGTTTCCAATCCAATAAGGTTTAGCAAGGAAAACAACAAACTACGGTACATGCAATTTAGCCATATTGGTGGTGAACGTGATATGTTAGAGTTGTACAAGTTAAATTTATTTGAAGGTAATAAATACTCGAAGTTGGATTTTTAACAGTATGGTGTGTATAGTATGGTCAATTTCAAGGCAAACTCTCATATAGTATGGTTTCCAGGGCCGGCTGAATGGTGGAGAAAGAGATGTGGTCGCCTAAGGCCCCAAGTAAAAAAAAGGCCCCCATATTTTAACCAATAGGGGTATTATATAATCAATAAATAAAATAATATTTTTTTACTAGATGAAAAAAAAAAAAATAGAGAAAAATTGCAACGCCCACAATATTTTTCACAACACTTTTACAACTAATGCTAAGTAGCAAGTTGTTACAGCCTGTTATTGATGGCAAAAAAATAATTATAGTGATATTTTCAAGTAGAAAACAAAAAGCAACTTAAAACCTAGGACATGTTGTAAAAAAATATTGTGAATGTTGCATTTCTAAGAAAAAATAATAATAATAATAATAATAATAATAAGAGTTTAGTTATCAAACTTTTACTAGTTCTCATCTAAGTCTACCACTAACACCACTCATTTACTCACCATTATCAATCTACCACATACATCAAAAGTATGAAAAAATTTGTCAAATTTTTTTTTGTCTATAAAATTTCTAAAAAAAGAAAAAATTCTACATAATTTATGTTAATTAGTAATAATTTCGCATCTAAAACAAGATAATCAATTTTCGCCTTAGGCCCCCAAATACATCAAGCTGCCCCTGATGGTTTCCTTAACTTTATCTATATGTACTTTAAATTTGGGCGGAAATACCATTTTGGTTCCTATATTTTTGGGTCATGGTCAATTTGATCTCTACATTTTTGGAGCAGTCAATTTGGTCCTTGCTATTTTCAAGTCACAATCAATTTAGTCCCTACCGTTAGATGACTAACGAAATATGCTTAGGTGGCAGACAGAATGCACACGTGCATAAATTAAATTAGAATATAAATAGTCATTTCGCGTCAGTCTTTTCACATCAACTTCCACTGCTACTAATCCCACGTGACTCTCACATGACCCACTTATCATCAACACCCTCCTCACTAGTCAAACAACTCAGACCTAATTGAATTCAAAATCCCCAAAATGAAATTTCAAACCCTAACCCAAGATGAAATTCTTCTTGACAGCCACATCTCTTCTTGCCTAATCCCCATGATCAAAGCTTAATCTCTTCTCACCGATTCTACTCTCATCTTGCAAACTCTAGTGATTCCAGACCGAAACCATTGATGAACAACTCTGTAACTCACACATGTCCATACCTTGATTTCTTTGCTCTTTAAAGAGCCAATTACTTGTGAAGGGACAAATCAAAATTTGAGGAACACAACTACTAGGTAATGGTGATGTCTCAATTTGTTGAAGTTTTAAAATTTTTGCCACATTTGTTTGAAATTTTTGACGGAAATGTGGTGTACTTTATAGTAGTTTATTTTCTTTGCTTTCTCATCAACTTAAGAAGCATAATTATTGGTCCAGTTCAATTGGGATTTCACAAAATTCAACTCGATTGCTTCTACGAAAGCCTCCAAATAAAAGCTTAATTAGCTACCATGTATACAAACAAACATGGTGACCCACCTATCATTCTAATTAACAATATGTCACAAACCCATTGTAAGTGGGATAATATTATGAAATACTTATTCTTAAAATTCACAAAGAAAGTACACATAACAACTACCCAGCTGCTTGGGTTTATCATTGACATTTGGGTTCTCTGATTCTTTATCTCTTTAAGGGTCAGGAACTTGAATGGGAATTGGCAATGGAGTCGGCGAGATGAGAGTGGAATTGGCGAGATGAGAGGAGCATTGATCTTGCAGATTAGGTGAGAAGAAATGTGGCTATGAAGAAGGAGTTCATGTTCATTGTGGGTTAGGGATTTGAAATTTCATTTTAGAGGTCTTGAATTCAATCAGATCTAAGTTGTTTGACTAGTGAGGAGGGTGTTGATGATAAGTGGGTCATGTGAGAGTCACATGGAGTGGGATTAGTAATAGTGGAAGCCGATGTGGAAAGGCTAACATGGAAGGACTATTTATATTTTAATTTAATTTATGCCACGTGTGCACTCTGTTTGCCACCTAAGCAGATTCCGTTAATCGTTTAACAGTAGAGACCAAATTGATTGTGACTTGAAAGTAGCAAGGACCAAATTGATTGCTCCCAAAATATAAGAATTAAATTGACCATGACCCCAAAATGTAAGGACCAAATGCTGTTTTTGCCTTAAATTTATCTTATAGAAAGACTAATTTTTTTATGTAATAAATTCGATAGTTACATAGGAGAGGAGATTATTCAATTGCTTAGAGCATTCACATCCGGTTTGTAAAAAAAATTACATTTTACAATTTCAAAAGCTATTTTATCATTTATATCATACCATTTTACAACACACACAACATCCCAAACTCTATTTTTTTTACAACTTTATTTAAATATTCTTTTTTATTCTTTTTTTACTATTTCTCTTATTCTTCCTCTTCCTCTCTTCCTCCCTCTTCCTCTAAGCAACCAACAACCACAACATCACTACCATCGCCACTCACATCCTAGCAAACCACATGCCACCAGCCAACAACCACCACCACAACCACAATAGTCCATGCCAACCACCAAAACCCACACACACAACCACCAACCCAAAAACCCACACAACAACTTGTTGATCTAGAAACCTAGAAACCCACACTGATCTCCACCATCAGAAACCCATAAGAACGCACCGATTGATCTAAAAACCCAAAAACCCAACTGATCTCCACTGTCAGAAACCCACAAGAACACATTGATCTCCATCGCCTAAAACCCAAAAGAACTCACCGATCTCCACCGCCAAAAACCCACAGCCCACCACACCGATCCAACACAATCCTCAGCCCTAGACCCACCAAGCAAACCCACCAAAATCCAATTAGCAATCCTCTGGCCCCTGACCACAATAATCTCGCCCAGAAAGGTCATCGGTAGTGCCATCAGTGAGAAAGGGTCATAGGCAATGAGAGGCATAGGGAGAGAAAGGCTCAACGGAGAGAGGGGAGATGAGCTCTGTGACTGTGTGAGAGAGAAAGAGAGAGGAGTTGAAAGACAAAGGACTGAAAGGAGAGAGAAAATAAAAGGTGAAAAGGGATTTAAATAATATATTTTGGTTTACAATTGTGCTACAGTGTCATCCTACATTTAGGATGGCATTATAGCACAATTGCAAATTTTGTTACAATTGTAAGATGCAAGACTGAGTAATGGGGGCTTTAAAGCTTTGATGCTAAATATTACCAACATATGACATTTACAAGACCTAATGTGAACGCTTTTAGAGCATTCACATCAAGAATGCTAAAAAATATAGCATTTAGCATCTCAAAATACTATTTTATCAATTTTAACACCTTACTTTATAATATAACCAACATCAAAAGTTTTATAATTTTTTAACACTTCATTAAAATATTATTTCTTAATTATTTTATAATTATTTATTATTCTCAATCTTATCTATTCCTCTCTCTTTCTTTCCTCATCTCTCTTTTGCACGTGTATCTTCTCCAAAATAGAAACACCCAACCCACAGCAAACCCAACCCACTAGCACTAGCCACCACCACCGGCACCCACTGCGACATCCACCACTACCCACAACCTCAACCCCCAATCACAAACAAAAACAAACCCAAAAAAAAATCACAATCTCAAAACCAATCACAAACCCAAAATCAAATCACAAACTCAAATCCACACCCACTGCCACTGCCACTAGCCACCACTGCCACTAGCCACCACAGCCACAACAGTCACAACCATCATCAACGACGTTGAACCCACCCATACCACAGCCAACAAAAACCCACCCATCATACCCAAACCCACGAAACCCAAACCCACAAATTTCACACAACTCAAACCCACGAAACCCAAAACAACCACCACCATTCCATGTTGATGACCCACAGATCTCCATGCCAATGATCCGCGTCGCTCTTCACGCTGATCTTACCTCAACACTGATGCTCACGCTGATGCCCTCGAAGATCAACACACGACAAAACCCCCAATGACAATCAACACACGGAGGAAAAATCTTCGAACAGAGTCAATCCAAGAGCAAGATCTGCATGCTGATCTCCACGTCAGTGCTGATTTGGAGCAAAAAAAAAAAGAAAAAAAAAAAGAAAAGAAAAGAAAAAAAAGCTTGACGTGAGAAAGAGGGAGACGGAGAGGCAAAGAAAAAGAGAGAAAAGGGTAGAGAGACCAGAAAGAAAGAGAGAGAGAGAAAGGGGAGAGAGAATGAGGGATCAGAGGAAAGAGAAATATTTAAAAATTATAACATCTTGCTATAGTACGCTCTCAAAAATGAGAGCGCACTGTAGCTAGATGTCAAATTTTTTACCATATGCAATCTTTGATGAAGTGAATTTTTGTGGTTAGAAATGCTAAAAATAACATTTTAGCATTTATAGAACTTTTGATAAGAATGCTCTTACTTCCTAGAATCCCTCCCATTAAATCCTATTTATGGTCTAAATTGATATGTCCTTAAACATCCACAGTCAGCTAGGCTCTTCTTTCCCTTTGTTTAATTACGCTCTCAATCCGTGCACACTATTGTCAAACTTAATGATTATGCTCAAAACAACCGTTTTGTGCTACTTAAAAGTCTCAATTTATTCAGTTCAAAAAAAAAAAAAAAAAAAAAGTCTCAAAATAATTTTTTTTTGAGACTTACTTTTTTTTGAGGAAGAAATTGAGACTTTTTTAAGTCTCAAAATATTTTCAACTTATAACTTTTATTTATTTGAAAACCAACTGCCCTGTTAGTATGAGAATATGGAATGAACATGCCAAAACCAATTTGGTAACCATTTTGGTTGAATTAATGTCTTAAAATTAAATGACTTCCTAAAAAATTATATATTTTAAAAAGCAAGGGTTTACTACAGAATTTTTTATTTTTATTTTTTAACCTGGAATTTCCTTTCAATTTCTCTCTAAAATCCATAATATTTGCTCTTTATATAAAACCACAGAAGGTATTCTTTGTCTGTCTCTTTCTTGCTTCCAGTTTATATGTATCAAATATTGTTTGAACAAGATATGGTAATTTTATTTCTCATTTGAAGTTTTGGTAATTCCAGGTGCAGATTCAAAGATTGTTTTGGATTTGAATTTGGAATTTTTCATCTCTATATGTGTGTGTGAGCGTGCAAGTCATATGATAGAGCACGATAATTTTGACCAAAAGAAGAAAATCGGTGAAAAGAGCCAGCTGATGAAGGACCAAATTGGGACAAATTAATGTAATACTATGTAAATAAGTAAGGGATATTCCAGAAAAATTCAGTCAAACCATATAATTTCTTCTTTAATCTTTCTCCCTAAAATTTGTAATTTCTATTTTGTATTTAAAGCCATGGAAGGTACTCTCTCTCTATAAATTTTCTATCTTACTTCCTGTATTTTCATATATAATACCACTCAATCAAAATGTGATTGATGATGCTGTAAAAATTACCAGTGAGCCACACGATCTTCTCATGCTCGTAACGATACCTACGCAACCAAAGAAAGCAAACCTAACTAAGAGTACCGGTGTGGTACCGGCCGAATACCCTCCAAAGGTTAAGTTAGAACTATTCTCACAACTCTAGAGTGCTAGAGAATGGGTAAATTATGCGTACCTTGATTTGTGAGGGTATTGGGGCTTTTATAGTAGTAGAGGGTTAACCTCTCTTCCTTAGTGTAGAAGTCTTTTCCTTATAGGAATTCTCTTAAGTAGTCCAAACGTGGTGAGCAAGACATTTCCTTATGGAGAAGATCTTCCTTAATGCGCGTATCTTCCGGAATCCTCCTTCTGTCGGAATTCCATTTATACTAGGACTCTATGATGGCCAAGCGTGGGCCGCAAGGGTTTTCCATCTAGGGTTTCTGGCTGCCATGTAGATGCTCGATCTGTCCTTATTTCATCTGTTCATGCAGGATCCATCCATAACAGACCTTGCAATCGTTGGGCTCATCCTCTATCGGCCCACGAATGCGGAACTGTCAGGCCCATTTCATGGAGATCCGTCAACCTAGATCTTTCCTCTTTAGTTGCCCCCTCACCCCATGGGTCTGTCATATTAAAGCAGAAGGACCCGTGGGGTGACGGTTCAAGGTTTAGGGGATGACGGTTCAATACGGATTTCGTGAACTGTGCCCACCCCCTGACAGGTTGTTTGGAGGCCATTTATGATACATGACACATGTCATCTTTCTAATAGTTCTTTTCTCGGATTGAGGCGTCGCTTCGTCTTCCGTGCACTTTCTCTATAAATATCACACTCTTCTTCTCTCATTTCTCTATTTTCTGCTAAAACAAATTGTCAGAGCGCATTCGTCATCCTTGTCAGAGACCACTCCATTCAGTTGTTGTATCCGTCATCAATGCCCTTCCTCCGTTCACTTATTAACTTGGTAAGTACTCTTTTTCTCAAGTCTCTTTTTAATTTCAGATATACTCCTTTAATTTTCCTAGACTTTATACCCTGGTCACCCATTCTAGACCCGTCAGAGTCTTAGTTTTGTCGTCACGTGTAGGCAATGTCTAGTGCGTCAAGTAACCAATCAGTTGTTCGTGACGGGGCGGATTACAAGGAAGTATACCCGTAAGGTCATAAAGACCAAGAGAGTCCAAGCGAAGAGAGGAGTCCATCCGCCTCTTCCCCGTCCTCAATAAATAAGGATATGGAGATGGTCGACCCAAATGGGGGTTTTGATGACGGCGAGGATTAACCGATAAAGTCTGTCGTAGGTGCTGATGGACTTAGAGAGTTCATCATGCTACCGGAGTGGACAGTGAATGATTTTAGTTCCACCATCAAGGAGAAACACTTCAAAACTCTTAGGGCCAATTACCAGATTCCAGATAACATCGCCATTGTTAAGGACATATTGTATGTAGTTGGCTAATCTTTTGACAAAACGCACTTTACTTGTAATTGGGTAGATCTAAGATGTGTTTAATACTTTAAGAAACATGTTGTTCAAGTCTAGTATTAAAGCCATGAAGATTGGACCAAGAAACAAGTGAAGAAAAGGTGTTCATTAAAGCTGGACAGATAGCTCGACACCTGTGGACAAATAGCTCAACAGCTGCTTGACACCTCTCGACAGCTAGCTATCTATCGAGCTTCTTAAGCTTTTTCCTTATCGCAATCTCGACACCTCCTGGACACCTGGTGGATCGATCGAGAAAGTTTTTGTCTCCTCCACACCTCCTCGATAGCTGTATCTGTCGAGATTCATTAAATCTCGACACCTCCTCAACACCTGCTATCTATCGAGGTTACGAAAATCAGAATTTTCAGATCTGATTTTTGGGCCAGGCTTTTGTATTTGTGTAGGGTTTCTTTTCTCACAACCCTAGACCTATATAAGGCTTATTTTAGAGGCCGTCACTTAAGAGAATACAAGGAGAACATATGCAAAAGGTGACCGATGCCTTATTCTCTCTAAAAGAAGTTACTGCGTCTTTTGCGCCTTAGGGTTTTGTAACCAAGTGCTTCTTGATCTTCATTGTTGATGAAGTGAAGAACTTTGCAGCCAACATTCTTCTTCCTTAAGTTGGTGAGTGAGTCACGTACTAGGATTCGTGCAAAGGAGTTAGTCACGTACTAGGATCCGTGCAACAAAAAGGGTGGTGTTCATATATTGAAGAGTTCAGAGGTTCTGAAGTAATAGAAGGTTTCTGCTGTGAGTTCATCTACGGGGATTGTAGAGTCTAGGGACAAAGGTTTTGTACTAGATCTGAAACTTCTCTTTACTATAGTGGATTGCTTTTTGGGAAGGTTTCCACCCAGGTTTTTTACTGTGAAACTGGTTGGTTTCATTGGTTTTCCTGGGTCATCATATCTTGTCTTATTTATTTTTCCGCTGCATGATTTTGACATGATATTGATGTTTGTTTGTTTTAAAAAGTTTTATTCATAATAAATCTAACTAACAACTTGGGTTTAAAACTTGTTAATTCTATCAACCGGGGTCTAAATTTCCCAACACCCATCCGTCTATCTTATAAGTCAGAGAAATACTACTATGAAAGGGTAGAAGGTGTCAAGGTGTACGAACAGATGTTGAAGGCAGGACTTAGTTTTTCACTAAGCTCCCTTCACCGCGAGCTTCTTAAATACCTGGGCCTATCTGTCAACCAAGTATCCCCAAACGCCTGGAGGGTCTTCATAGCAATGGAGGTCTTGTACGGTGCTATGTCAAATAATGCTAGGAGGCTGACGGTGTGGGAATTCCTTCACTACTACCGTTCAGATGAAATAGACAAATCAAGGGGGATGTACAGTTTTATGCCTAGGAGTCCGTTGTTGAAGGTTATTTTTGAAACCTCAGACTCCAATAGGAACTGAAAGAACCGTTACTTCTTCCTAGAGGGTGACGAGTGGATGTGTCGTCTAGGGGACATGGAACACATACCCGTCGACACGACTTGGAGCATATTGCCTCCGTCCGGTATGCACCCGTCCTAGTGTGTGAACCCTCTACATAACCGTTCAGTTTAATATAATTTCTTCAATACTTTTAATCCGTCTTCTTCTTTGCAGTTCGACAACGTCCACAAGTTGAACTTGAGGAGTTCAACTTTCTTGAGAGAATCTTTGCCAAGACTAAGCCGGAGGAAAGGACTTGGGCCAAACTAGTCACACTTGATACCATCCACTGGTATTGTGACGGACCAAAACCAATGCCAGCAGCCATCAAATACGACGCCAGAATTCGCCAACGTAAGTCCGCCGTGCTCTTTCTGTTTGATCAGTTTTGATTTTTATCTTAGTAATTAACTTCATTCGTTCACCTCTATAGAAATGGACGATGCTAAAAGGAGGGCATTGATTAAGGCACAGGCTGCCAAGAATAAGGAGATTGGCAATGTGGATCCCGTTGTAGGGCTAATGGCAGAGAGTGCAAGGATGGTCACTCCTGCAAAGCACGGAGCAGGGAAAGGCTTAATGAAGGGTCTGTCCACCCAGCAGGAGAAGCCACCCGTCCTCCTCCGGTAGGACTCCAAACATGCGTTGGAGAGGCTTTCGTCCATCATAACTTCTGAAGATTATGAGGACTTAGGCAACCATTCCACGGAAGCAATGGGGGAGACGGGGCTGTTTAGTATTACTCTGGTAATCTTTCCCGTCGTCTATACATTCGTTTTCTCTTTGTTAGTTTGAAACTAATTCCTTTTCATTTCTCAGGCCATGATCATGATAAAGGGGCTGATGGGACGGTGTCTAAATCATGAAACAACCTTGGACCGTATACGTGAGAAGGCAAAGTTGACGGAGGATGAGCTGACCCAGCTGAAGGCCTAGAAGGTGATTCATGAAAAGAAACTTAAAATGGCAGAAGAGGCTATGGACGAGTATTGTAAGCGGACGGGAGAACTAAAGAAGGTCTTGGAAGACAAGGAGAAAAAGATCCGTCATGCAAAGGAAGTTGCAGTACGAGAGTACCTTGACTCCGACGCCCTTTTGTCAGAGCTCGGAGTCTCATATGGTGACAATTTTGACGATGCCATCCATCAAGTGAAGACTTTATATCCAGAGCTAGATGTGTCTTCTGTCAATATTAATGTCCTGGAGCAAACGTCCGTCCAACCTGTTCAATCTGAGGATACGGATGAGCTTTTTGGCAATAATGCCCCCATCAATGATGCCCCTGGTCAGAGGACCGTTGTTGAAAGCCAAGGTGAACCAAAAGATGGTCAGGCCCGTCACACTGAGGAGAAGGATGAGACCCCTACTGTAGATGTGTAGTTAAATTTTTTTTTTTTTTTTTAATGTCCTTGGAGAACATTAAATGTTTGTCTTAACCGTCATTCTAAACTTCTCCCCTTTATGGGTTTCAGCTTAATTATTTTGTCTATTTCACTTTTTATGAATGGATCTTATTTAATTTCATAACTATGAATGATTCCGTCTTCATTAAGGACTTGTATTGTTGATCTCCATCCTTTATGTAGGTTATCATGTTGTGTTTATTCAATGAATCTTTGGATCCGTCCTCTATGTGAACTATGGGTCTGTTCAATAGACCCGTCCATTCTACGGACAGGAGTTTTAAATAGAACCCGTTCACTTTATTGGCGATGAATTTGTTTATCAGATGACGGATCCCGTCCTCTTTATGAACTAATGATTTTGTCTACTTCATGATAGACACTCGTCCATTTTGTGAACTTTATTTTTAATGATAGACTTCGTCTTCTTTGAGGACTCAAAATTTTGTCTATTCAATGGTAGACTCCATCCACTTTGTGGACTTTATAACTTCGTCTATTCAATGATAGACCCCGTCCACATTGTGGACTAAAATTTTCGTTTATTCAATGATAGACCCCGTCCACATTGTGGACTTGGAATTTTTCAATTTGATGATAGACTCCGTCCACATTTTGGACTTTTGTTAGAATTTTCTCATCTTCTTGGGATGATCCGTCCAGTTTGTGGACGTTAGTTTATACCCGTCCACTTTTTGGTCTTTTGTTAGAATTTTCATCTTCTTAGGATGATTCGTCCAGTTTGTGGACTTTAGTTTATACCCGTCCACTTTTTGGACTTTATAACTTCATCTATGATAGACTTCGTCCACTTTGTGGACTTTATAACTTCATCTATTCAATGATAGACCCCATCCACATTGTGGATTGTAAAATTTTTTGTATATTCAATGATAGACCCCGTCCACTTTGTGGACTATTTTTGTCTATTCAATGATAGACCCCGTCCACTTTGTGGTCTTTTTGTAAGAATTTTCATCCTCCTAGGATGATCTATCCAATTTGTGGACTTTAGTTGATACCTGTCCACTTATAGTTGTGTCTAAATATTCCTCTTGTTGATTAAAAAACCATGCGTTTGTAGCAAAGTACCTGCCCCCTTGGGCTTAAAAAGATACATATTGTAGCAAAACTTGTCAAAGTAAAACTAGTAATTGTGGTAAAACTAAATAAGCTGGGAAATTGGGGAGCGTCGATGTTCTTTCATATTGTCTTTACTGGTAGTATTTCCGTAGATGCTCCGTGTTCCATGGGTGCTGCAGCTTTTGCCCGTCCAACGTCTCGAGGTGGTAGGTGCCCTTCCTCTGCCATGATGCGATCCTGTAGGGTCTTTCCCAGTTAGGACCGAGCTTTCCTTGCGAAGAATCTCTAGCAGCGCCCATTACTTTCCGTAGTACAAGATCTCCGACCTGAAAGTCTCTATGCCCGACATTGGAGTTGTAGTGTTTCACCATGAGATTCTAATACCGCGCCAACCTTTGCTCTACTGTCGCCCGGACTTCGTCCACTAGGTCAAGCTGAAGGCGCATGGCCGCTTCGTTCTTATCCTCGTCGTAGTTCTCCACTCGATAGCTTATGAGCCCCACTTCCGCTGGGATGACAACTTCACTTCCGTATGCTAGTCGGAATGGCGTTTCTCCAGTGGGTGTTCTTGCTGTAGTTCGGTATGCCCACAGAACGCTTGGTAGCTTGTCGGGCCAGATACCCTTTGCCCCCTTAAGACGGGTCTTGGTGATCTTGAGAAAGGATCGGTTTGTGACTTCAACTTGCCCATTGGCCTATGAGTGTGCGGGCGACGAGTAGTGATTCTTGATACCTAGCTTCGAACAGAAGTTTTTAAACGGGCTGTTGTCGAATTGTTTTCCGTTGTCGGAGACAAGCACTCTGGGAATCTCGTACCTGCAGATGATATTCCTCCAAAAAAAACTTCAAATGTTTTTCTCCGTGATAGTTGCTAGGGCTTCTGCTTCCACCCACTTAGTGAAGTAGTCGATACTAACTACCAGAAACTTTTACTGCCTAACTGCTGTCGGGAAGGGGCCCATGATATCCAGTCCTCATTAAGCG
This sequence comes from Quercus ilex subsp. ballota, assembly GCA_032727855.1. Lineage (NCBI taxonomy): Eukaryota > Viridiplantae > Streptophyta > Magnoliopsida > Fagales > Fagaceae > Quercus > Quercus ilex. The sequence continues at coordinate 78,718,333 of CM064909.1, forward strand.
AATGGCCAAGGGACCGTTATAGGGGTTAGCTCTTCGAACGGTTGCCTGATGAAATTACTGAATCTCTGACACTTGTCGCAGGCCTTGACATAAGCTTGTGCGTCTTTCAGCATTGTAGGCCAATAGTATCCTACTCGGATCAACTTGTGCACTAATGATCGTGCCCCCGAATGGTTTCTGTAGATGCCCTCGTGGATTTTTCTCATTACACAATCCGTTTCCTTGTGGCTTAAACATCTCAGGTACAGTCGAGAGAATCCTCTTTGTATAAGACATCTTTTATCAGCACAAATTGTGATGCTTGGACCTTCAACCTCCTAGCGACATCTTTCCCGTTTGGTAACGTGCCTGTTCTCAGGTAGGATATTAATGGCGTAGTCCAATTGGTTTTAGAATCTACTTCCTGCACATTCGTTTTGTCATCAATAAGTAAGGAGGCTTGAACAAATGACAATACTTGTTCGGGGTCGAGCATAAATTCTACCGAGGCAGCTTTTGCTAGACAATCGGCACACTCGTTTTCCTCCCTTGGGATTTGAACGAATCTGACTTCGAGGCTGCTGATTCGATTTTTCACCTCTTCCAGATACCTCTTCATCCTTTCATTCTTACACTCATAGACGCTATTAATCTGACTCGTTACCACTTGAAAGTCGTAATGTACGACTACGTTTTTAGCACCTGCTGCTTTTGCGAGGTCTAGCCCTGCTACCAACGCTTCATACTCGGCCATGTTGTTGGTTTTGGGGAAGTCCAGTTGGATCATGCACTCGATCTTATCCCCCTCCAGGGTTTTGATTACCACACCGGCCCCTCTTGCTCGCTTATTGGAAGATCCATCCGTGTTGATGCTCCACTGTGCGGCGATCTTTGCCCCCTTGCCTTCCGATTGAGTAAATTCAGCAATGAAGTCAGCCACAGCTTGCCCTTTTATCGCAGTTCGCGGGCGGTACTGTATATCAAACTCGCTTAGCTCTACTGCCCATAAAGCCATTCGTCCAGCAACCTCAGGGCTACTCATGGCTCTTCTTAGGGGCCGATCCATTAAGACTATGATGGTATGTGCCTGGAAGTACGACTTGAGCTTTCGTGCCGTAGTTACTAGCGCAAAGGCCAATTTTTCCATTTTGGGGTACCTCTCTTCTACTCTTCGGAATGCCTGGGTTATAAAGTAGATGGGTCTTTGAGATCCATCTTCCTCTCTTACTAAGGCCGCGCTTACCGTTGCTTGCAAAATTGCTAAGTAGAGGTAGAGTTCTTCCCCTGGTTTGGACGGGTTGAGTAATGACGGAGATGAGGTATTTCTTCAAATCTTCAAAGGCCTTCTGGCACTCGTCCATCCACTCGAATTATTTTCTCAGAGTGCGGAAGGAAGGTAGACATTTGTCTGTCACTTTCGAGACGAACCTGTTCAACGCTGCAATTTTGCCATTCAAGCTTTGTACCTCCTTAACTGTCCTAGGTGGTTCTAACTTCATTATGGCCTGTATTTTCTTCGGGTTAACCTTTATACCTCTTTGGGATACCATAAAGCCCAAGAATTTCCCCGCCGTCACTCCGAACGCGCACTTGTTTAAATTCAGCTTCATATTATATGATCAGAGGGTGTCAAAGGTCTCCCGGAGGTCATCCAGGTGATCATCTTCGTGCAAGCTCTTCACCAACATGTCATCAACATAAACGTGTACGTTCCTCCCAATTTGGTGCGCGAACATTTTGTTCATCAGTATCTGGTACATCGCCCCCGCGTTCTTGAGCCTAAACGACATCACTTTGTAGCAAAAGAGTCCTTGGCTGGTGACAAATGAGGTTTTCTCTTGATCAGCCTTCTCCATCTTGATTTGATTGTAGTCCAAAAATGCATCCATGAAGCTCAGGAGCTGGTGTCTAGCCGTCGAGTCTACCAATGTATCTATTCGAGGGAGTGGGTAACTATCCTTTTGGCACGCCCTGTTGAGGTCTGTGAAATCGACACACATTCGCCACTTCCCATTGGCCTTCTTGACCATAACTACGTTTGCTAACCAGTCAGGGTAGTATACTTCTCGAATGAAATCTGCTTCCAGTAGCTTACAGACCTCTTCTGCTATTGCTTTGTCTCGCTCTTGAGCGAACACTCGCTTTTTCTGTCGGACGAGTGAGAATGCGGGATTCACATTCAACCTATGAACTATGACCGAGGGATCAATCTCGGGCATGTCCTTGTGGCTTCACGCGAACACATCTTGATTCATCCTAAGGAATGCTGCGAGGGCTTGGCGTATCGGCTAGCTGGCCAATGTCCCTGTTCTAGTCGTCCGTTCAGGTCTTGATTCATCAAGGGTTACCTCTTCTAGTTCTTCAACCGGCTTTGCTATGGTCTGTTGCCCTTCTATGCATATGGTCTGCTGGTGATCTTCCATTTCTAGCATGGCAATGTAGCATTCGCGTGCGGCCACCTGGTTTCTGCGCAACTCCCCTACTCCGTAATCCATAGGGAATTTGATCATCAAGTGGTAGGTTGAGGTTACTGCCCCCCATGAGTTGAGGGTGGGCCGTCCTATGATAGCATTGTAAGCGGACGAACAATTGACCACAAGGAAGGTTACGTCCTTAGTGATCTGTTAGGGGTAGTCACCCACCGTCACGGATAGTGTGATGGCACCGAGGGGGAATACCTGTGTTCCTCCGAATCCAACGAGCAGAGCGTCCGTCGGAATCAATCGTTCTTTATCAATCCTCATTTGTTGGAATGCCGGGTAATAGAGGATGTCAGTTGAGCTGCCGTTATCAACCAAGATTCGGTGCATATTGTAATCTCCTACTTGAACGCTGACCACGAGTGCATCGTCATGTGGGTGGTGAAGACATCGGGCGTCTTCCTCTGAGAACCCAATGACGGGATAGTCCATCCGCGCTATTTTTGGTATGGAGCCCGTTAGTTGAACGTTCTGGACCATCCACAAGTATGTTTTTCTGGCCTTTTTGGATGAACCAGTGGCTGTCATGCCCCCTACTATCATTCTTATATCCCCTATTGGTTGCCTGGGGCGCTCATTCTCCCGTCGAGGGGTTTGCTCTTGCGGCTAGTCCGTTCTCTCCTTGCCGATAAACCTTTGCAACTTTCCTTATTGTATAAGGGCTTCGATCTGTTGCTTCAGGTCGTAACAGTTAGATGTGTCATGGCCATGATCACGATGGAACCAACAGTACTTATCCCTAGGCCTTTTATTAGGATCTCCCTTCAACTTACCGAGAAAGGTTAGGGCTCATTCGTCCTTGATTTGCATCAAGACCTGGTCGATCGGAGCATTCAGCGGGGTGAAACTTGTGAATTTCCCCGTAGGGGGTTTTGAGTGTTGTCTTCTCGTTGTTCTCCGGTCCTCGTCCTTTTTGGCCCTCTGTCCTGCCTTGTGTCTTCCTGTCTTTCCCTTTTTTTGGGCCTCTCTTCTCGGGCTAGCAATGCATCTTCTGTGTTCATGTATTTGGTTGCCCTGTATAGCACATCCGACATAGTTTTGGGGTCGTTCTTGTATAGGGAAAACAGGAACTTACACTTTCGCAGCCCGTTTGTGAAGGCTGCTACAAGTATCTTTTCGTCGGCTTCATCAATCGAGAGTGCTTCCTTATTGAAGCGTGTTATGTAGGATCTCAGCGTCTCATCCTCTCACTGCCTGATGCTTATCAAGCACGCCGTGAATTTCTTATACCTATGTCTCCCGATAAAGTGTGTAGTAAATTGAGCGCTTAGCTCCTTGAAAGTGCTGATGGAGTTCGGCGTCAGTCAACTGAACCATACCCTTGCAGGACCTTTCAGCGTTGTAGGGAAGGCTCTACACATGATCTCGTCTGCTACTCCTTAAGGATGCATCAAGGTCTTGAAAGTCTCTAGGTGATCAAGAGGGTCCTTGGCTCCGTTGTAGCTCTCTATTTGTGGCATACGAAACTTTTGTGGTAGGGGGAAGGAGTTAATGGATGCGGTGAACGGCGAATCGGTTCAGTGGACTAAATCGTCGAAGTCGCTAGACACCCGCCCGTTGAGGGCGTTCATCATAAGGTCCATCATTTCCTTCATCAACTGCATCTCCACGACCATGTAAGAGGGAGGTGTATCAAAGTCGAAGGGACGGCTGGTTTCCTGTCGTTTTCGTTGGTTAAGGGCGGTGCTGCCCTTAGGCCCCTCTTGGTTCCTTCTTTCAGTGCTGGTCCCTTCTTGATCTTCTCTTTGGTTATTCGATGCTGCATTTTTCTGGCGCAACTGTTCTTCCAGGTTGTGGTTTTGTTTGGTGAGGTGTTCCACGGCAGCGGCGAGAGTTTGAACTTATTTCTCGAGGGCATTCGTGGGCGGTTCCTCTTCTTGAATATCGTTAGTGGTTGCCATCGAGCGAGTGCGTACCATGCAACTCTTTTGTCAGGGAAGCGTTAATATGGCTTACAAATTGCAAAACGATTTTCCCACAGACGGCGCCAACTAATGATGCCGTAAAAATCACCAGTGAGCCACACGATCTTTTCACGCTTGTAACGATACCTGCGCAACCAAAGAAAGCAGACCTAACAAAGAGCACCGGTGTGGTACAGGCCGAATACCCTCCGAAGGTTAAGTTAGAACTATTCTCACAACTCTAGAGTGCTAGAGAAGGGGTAAATTATGCGTACCTTGATTTGTGAGGGTATTGGGGCTTTTATAGTAGTAGAGGGTTAACCTCTCTTCCTTAGTGTAAAAGTCTTTTCCTTATAGGAATCCTCTTAAGTAGTCCAAACGTGGTGAGCAAGACATTTCCTTATGGAGAAGATCTTCCTTAATGCGCGTATCTTCTGGAATCCTCCTTCTGTCGGAATTCCATTTATACTAGGACTTTATGATGGCCAAGCGTGGGCCGCACGGGTTTTCCATCTAGGGTTTCTGGCTGCCATGTAGATGCTCGATCCATCCTTATTTCATCCGTTCATGCAGGATCCGTCCATAACAAACCTTGCAATCGTTGGGCCCATCCTCTATCGGCCCACGGATGCAGAACCGTCAGGCCCATTTCATGGAGATCCGTCAACCTAGATCTTTCCTCTTCAATGATAATTTTTAATACAAAGAAATTGAGGTTGATTTATATTTGGATTTGAGATCTTTCATTTATTTTATATGTTAGATAAAATCCCCTTGTATTTGGGAGTTTAATCTTTTTAGTGTTTCTCCTCATTTTTGCTATAGAGAAGTCAGCCTTTGTGCTGATCTTTTTGCTAAAGAGGGGAACATTAATGAAGGCTGATTGAACTTTTGAAATCCTCAATCTTTCATCTTTGCTGTTAGCCTGTCATTAGACAATGCTGCCCAGCTCTATGATCCATCTTGTACGCTCTATGATCCATTTTGTAATATTGATTATTGACACGATTGTTTTGTTCCTACTTTTTATAAAAATAAATAAATACCATACAATTTTAATTTATTGCATCCACTCCATTATAATTACTCTTCTTTTTGTTTCTTTTTTTGAGTAAAACATTATAATTACTCTTTAATTATTATACCAAGATACCAATTAGTTTATAGTGAAAACATAGTTCCAACAAAAACAAATACACAATTGTTACATACTAAAAAAAGAAAAAGAAAAAACAAGCATAAATTATTCAAAAATAAAGCTCTGACCCCGTCCCTTTTTATTTTCCTTTATCTACATCCATAAGTGGAGTGGTGGTAGTGAGCTCACAAAAGCAAGTCTACTGATCTAACAATAATAAAATCGAACTTCTGAAAGATTTATATATAATAAAAAATCTGAAAAAAAGAAAAAGAAAAAAAAGGCTCTAGCTACCCAAGTTGCAAAAAATTCTCAATGATAAGCAATGAGTACTTACAAAAATAGGGAAATGAAAAGCAACAAAATATATATAAGCTTCAAGCCTTGCCCAAAATGATTGATTAAGCAGGGTACATGATGTAGAACAGATAGCACATGCCTTCCTTGAGCAGCAGGGGCGCAGAAAGTCACAACGCAAGATCAAAGGGGGGTGCCAGTAGGGACCATCGGGGTAACAGTGTCGAAATTGCATGAAATTTGGCAGGCTGAAGGGAAACGACATTCTGATCCAGATTCATGTGCCATGAATGTCGCCAAAATTTAGGTGAATTCCTTCAATAAGGCCCCGATAACAGTGTTTTTGCTATTTATAGTAAAATTTGTTTTTCCTTAATAACTTTTAGTTTAAAAGTCAGAATAAGGTCTCGTCTGTTTTGGGACGACCCTTAAGGTCAGTAGTTTATGATTCTGCATTTAACTCAATTTTGCCATTTTTGGTAAAATTCGGTAATTTTGTCACCTAATCGCTTAATTAGTGCAAATTAGGGTTTTAAACGTTTTTTTTCTCAGTATTTATATGTTTTGTAGCCGTCAGAGGCAAAATAGACTATTATCAATAAACACAGACATTTTGTCAAATTTTCTTCTGGTGGATTCCAGTTTTATTCTCCTTGTGGATTCAGGGAAACCCCTCGTGGATTCGAAGTTTACTACCAGGAACTAACAGTTTAGTTTCTGTTCCATCAAGAGAGCATTGTGTGTGCTTTTCTTCAGGCTTCCGCAACATCAGTTGGTATCAGAGCCTTGACTTACCCTGGTCTGATGGCTAACCGGCGAGACGGTAACCACCACAACAATGACAGCGGTGACGACGTCAACAACCTAGTCCTCACTAAGGCTGAGTTCCTTGATTTTCGTGATGAAAATCAACAATTTCGTGATGAACATCAACAATTTCGTGATTCAACCCAGCAGACTCTAGACCAGATTCAAGAAGCGCTTGCCACCTTGCTTAACCGAAACCCTAATCGTGATGACGGAGAGCGACGTGATAACCGAGCGCGTGGCCCTCCCTATCGTGGTCCAAACCGGAATAGACAGTAAGACTACAATGAAGAAGACAGTGAAGACGAGGAGTATGCAGAGAGAGTCCTTGGAAATCATCGTGGCCCCCGTAAGGGATAATGGCCGAGATTATCAGGAGCAAAGGGACTATCGGATGAAAGTAGAGTTACCATCCTTTAATGGTAATGTCTCCATTGAAGAGTATCTAGATTGGGTTAGTGAGGTGGAAAAGTTTTTCGATTATATGGGTACAGCAGATGACAAACAGGTGTGTTTGGTGGCCTACAAATTGAAAGGAGGAGCATCTGCCTGGTGGGATCGTGTTCAATTAAACCGTACCCGTGAACGGAAGCTTCCAATATGATCATGGAGGAGAATGAAAAGACTAATGGCAAATCGGTTCTTACCACCAGATTACCAGCAGGAGTTGTTCATACAATACCAGGATTGTAGGCAGGGTACGCGAACAGTTAATGAGTACATGGAGGAGTTTGACAGGTTGGCGAATCGCAATGATTTGGAGGAAACTGAAGATCAACGGATATCGAGTTTCCATCCGAGATCAGGTATCCTTACAAACCCTATATACTTTGAATGAGGCTGTAACCTTATCCAAGAAAATAGAGTATCAACATCTCAGGGCAGGTTCGAAGTTTTCCAACCGCAATTCGGAGTCCTCTAGTTCCACTGCAAACAAAGGTAAACAGCCCATGTTTACACCATGATCACAACCTGTGGTTAGGGAGAATAGTGGTGTGAACCAATCCACAGTGGCAGTAGCAGGTTTCGCAGCCCAGCCGATAGCAAATGCCAACCCCTATGCTAGGCCAACTGGGAATAAGTGCTACAGATGCGGAGAACCAGGACATCGATCTAGTACTTACCCTAAGCGAGCCGCAGTGAATTTGGTGGTGGCAGAAGAGGGCGATGTAGAAGGTGAACAGGAGGGTGAAGAGGTGTATAATGAAGCAGATCCATATGCCTATGATCCCAATGAGGTCCAAGAGGATGAGGAAGGCGTGCCACTAGGGCGGTCTTTGGTGATTCAGAGGTTGTTGCTCACACCAAGGGTGGAATACGGTGATCAGCGGAATGAGATCTTCCGAGCACGATGCACCATCAGTAAGAGGGTCTGTGATTTGATCATTAACAGTGGCAGTGTAGAGAACATTGCGTTAAAGAGTTTGGTTACCAAGCTAGGACTGAAAACAGAAAAGCATCCCTCTCCGTACAAGATAGGTTGGATCAAGAAAGGTACGGAAACTCTTGTTACTCAACAATGTCGTGTTACTTTTTCTATGGGTAAATGTTATGTAGATGAAGTAGTTTGTGATGTTGTTGAAATGGATGCATGTCATTTAATACTGGGTAGACCTTGGCTGTATGATGTAGATGCTACTCATAGGTGTAAGGATAATGTGTATGTGTTTTTTAAGAATGGCAGAAAAATTGTCCTTGGTCCTATTAAGGAAGGCAGTATACCCAAAGCTTCTAAAGTGGAGGGGAAGCCAGCACTCCTTATAGTGAACAATGAAGATGAGTTTGACAGGGAGTGTAAGGAGTTGAAACAGGTATATGCTGTAGTGGTGACAGATGATGAGCCAAAGAAGGTTACTGAGATACCTGAGGCAATTCAACCATTGATCAAGGAGTTTGAAGAGCTTTTTCCAGAAGAGCTGCCTGCAGGTTTACCACCAATGCGTGACATCTCGCATTGCATTGATTTAGTTCCTGGAGCTAGTCTACCTAATCTGCCATATTACAGGATGAATCCTCAAGAGGGTCAGATTCTACAAGGGCAGGTGGATGAGCTCTTGAGCAAGGGGCAGATCAGGGAGAGTATGAGTCCATGTGCAGTACCGGCACTGCTAACACCAAAGAAGGATGGGAGCTGGCGTATGTGTGTGGATAGTCGAGTCATCAACAAGATCACAGTCAGGTATCGATTTCCTATTCCCCGACTAGATGACATGTTTGATATGCTGAGTGGGTCCAAGTGTTACACCAAGCTGGATCTCAAGAGTGGGTATCACCAGATTTGGATCCGACCTGGAGATGAGTGGAAGACAGCTTTTAAGACAAATGAGGGGTTGTATGAGTGGATGGTAATGCCTTTCGGATTGTCCAATGCTTCCAGCACTTTCATGAGACTTATGAATCAGGTATTGAAACCATTTATTGGAAAGTTTGTGGTAGTTTATTTTGACGATATCCTGATTTACAGTAAGACAGAAGCAGCCCACTATAATCATGTGCGAGAAGTATTAGCGGTGTTGCAGGCCAATGAGTTGTATATCAACTTGAAGAAGTGCAGCTTCTTGACTAATAAGTTGTTGTTCTTAGGGTATGTGGTTAGTGCAGATGGGATTCATGTTGATGAGGACAAGGTTCGTGCAGTCAGGGAATGGCCAACCCCAAAGACAGTTAGTGATGTGCGAAGCTTCCATGGGCTAGCAACCTTCTATCGGACGTTTGTTCGAGATTTCAGTAGCATAGTAGCCCCTATCACTGAGTGTTTGAAGAAGGGGAGGTTCTCATGGGGAAAAGAAGCAAAACAAAGCTTTGCCTTGATCAAGGAAAAGCTAAGCACAGCCCCGATTTGGCATTACCCAACTTCGATAAGGTGTTTCAGGTGGAGTGTGATGCATCTGTGGTCGGGATAGGCGCTGTTCTTTCACAAGACAACAGACCAGTAGCATTCTTCAGTGAGAAAGTTTGTGAAGCTCGAAGTAAATGGTCAGCCTATGAACTGGAGTTCTTTGCTGTAGTACGGACTCTTAAGCATTGGGAGCACTACCTGATTCAGAGGGAGTTTGTATTATACATGGATCATCAGGCATTAAAGCACATCAACAGTCAAGTTAGCATTAACAGGATGCATGCTCACTGGGTAGCTTATATACAGCGCTTTCATTTCACTTTGAAGCACAAGTCTGGTGTCACCAATAAGGTGGCTGATGCACTCAGCAGGCGAGCATCATTGTTGACCACCCTACGTACTGAAGTTGTAGGGTTTGATTGCCTCAAGGAGCTGTACGAGCATGATGAGGATTTTGGTGATATTTGGGGTAAGTGTCAACAAACTCATACTGCTATCAATAGTATGTACATCCAGGATGGTTTCCTTTTTCGGGGTAACCAATTATGCATCCCTAAAAGTTCATTGAGGGAGCAGATTATTAGGGAGCTGCACGGTGGAGGTTTAGGTGGACATATGGGCAGAGATAAGACTATTGCACTGGTGGAAGAGAGGTATTATTGGCCACAACTCAAGAGGGATGTTGGCAATCATGTGAGGAAGTGTCCAATCTGCCAAACTGCTAAGGGTCAATCTCAGAATACTGGTTTATATATGCCTTTGCCAGTTCCATAAGCACTATGGGAAGATCTGTCTATGGACTTTATACTGGGTCTTCCTCGAACCCAGCGAGGTATGGATTCTGTTTTTGTTGTGGTTGACAGGTACTCGAAGATGTCCCATTTCATAGCATGCAAGAAGACTTCAGATGCTACTTGAGTGGCCAATCTGTTCTTTAAAGAAGTGGTGCGTTTTCATGGAGTGCCAAAGTCCACCACCTCTGACCGGGATACCAAGTTCATTAGTCACTTCTGGCGGACTTTGTGGAAGCGTTTTGACACTTCCTTGAATTACAACAGCACTAGTCATCCACAGACTGATGGCCAGACAGAAGTGGTTAATCGCACTTTGGGGAATCTGATCCGGTGTATCTCAGGCGAAAAGCCCAAGCAGTGGGATCTTGCATTGTCCCAAGGAGAGTTTTCGTACAATAGCTCAGTCAATAGAAGCACTGGTAAGTCTCCATTTGCCATCGTCTACTGCGTGCCCCCAAAACACACTTTGGACTTGGTACCTTTACCTGAGTTTCCAGGAGTGAGTCAAGCAGCAGAGAATATGGCTGACCGTATTCAGGCCATGCAAGAGGAGGTGAGGCAGAAACTTGAAGCTACAAATGCCAAGTACAAGGAAGCTGCTGATAAGAAGAGGCGTGAGAAGATCTTCAATGTTGGGGATTTAGTGCTGGTCTATCTTAGAAAGGAGAGATTTCCTGTTGGTACCTACAACAAATTGAAGGACAAGAAGTATGGACCATTTCAGATTACTAAGAAGATCAACAACAATGCTTATGTGGTTGCTCTTCCTCCAGACATGAGCATTTCTTCTACCTTCAATGTTGCCGACTTGTATGATTATCATCCTCCTGATGAACCAGATAGTGGGAACTCGAGGTCGAGTTCTTTTCAAGTGGGGGGGACTGATGTAGAACAGACAGCACATGCCTTCCTTGAGCAGCAGGGGCGCAGAAAGTCACAACGCAAGATCAAAGGGGGGTGCCAGTAGGGACCATCGGGGTAACAGTGTTGAAATTGCATGAAATTTGGCAGGCTGAAGGGAAACGACATTCTGATCCAGAATCATGATGCCATGAACGTCGCCAAAATTTAGGTGAATTCCTTCATTAAGGCCCCGATAACAATGTTTTTGCTATTTATAATAAAATTTGTTTTTCCTTAATAACTGACAGGCCACAAACTGAATGACCCCTTGTGATTAAACCAATTAATTAATTAGCCAAGTTATTAATTAATCAATTTATCATACAAATACGTGGAAGCACAAACAAATCACCAAATACTAAATATGCAACGAAAAATAAACAACACAGTGATTTGTTTACGAATAGGGAAAACCCTAACGGCAAAAACCCCACCGGGTGATTTTCAAGTCACCACTCCCAAAACTCTACTATTATCAAATCAAGCGGTTATAAGTAAAGGAATCCTAAGTACCTTACCAACCTACAGTTGAACCCTTACCCCAATACCCAATTGGACTTGATCTGTAGTGACAATTTCCACCTTTGATGCACGGCTCCCAAGTACGTGACTAACCAATGCACGGATCCCAGTACGTGACTTCAAACACCAACTAAGAAGGAGAGGTTGGCTGCAAAATTCTTCAGTTCATCCTATACGATGAAGATCAGGAAGATGCTTGGTTACAAAACCCTTCGGTGCAAATACACAGTAACTTCTTGAGAGAAGATGAACTAGGTCAAGAACTTCGTCTTTTGATAACAATTTGCTTGAACAGAGATTGCTCAATGCTTTTGCAACTTGTGTATATTTTGATGGCTCTTAAAACAATCCTTTTATATGTTTAGGGTTAGAAGAAAAGAAGGCCTAAAAGCATATTCACGAATCCCAAGGAAATCAAATCAGAAAAACTGATTTTGTAATTCTCGACAGATAGCAGGTGTCGAGGTAGCTATCGAGAAGGTGTCGAGAATTAATGAACTTGCACTTCAGCTTTCTTTTTCTTGGACAGACTTGATGACTTCAACACTTGATCTTGAAATCTTGTTTCTTGAAGTATTAAAAACACCTAGAACTACCCAATTACAAGTAGAGTGCGTTTTGTCAAAAGGATTACCCAATTTACGTAAATAAGTGACATATGTTCTTAACAAGTGAACACACATATGTCCTAACAATCTCCCCCTTTGGCAATCTGTGACAAAATCACAACAAACAAATGAACATATGAGAGAAGTCATAAATCACTCAACTCATATTCACTTGTTGAATACAATAAAATCTATCCTAACACAAACTCTTGAAAAACTTTGCAAGAAGAGAATTTATGACAAGTAGACTTTGTCAACTTGTATTTCTGAAACACTTTAAACAAAACTCATCAAGGCATCTTGTGTGAAACAGAAATAAATAGATTGCATACAAATATAAAGAACATGTGTATAAAGATAGAAAAGAAACAACACATGAAGAGAGAGGTGAAAGAAACATACATCCACATATATAGAGAATAAGTACAATGCATGTAAAACTGGTCAAAAGACCTCATATACAAGATCAATGTATCTATAAAGAATAGAAAAGAAAAGATACATCAAAACCTCACTACATCCCTCAAAAATATCAACACTCCCCCTATCAAAATGTCCTATACTAACTCTCCCCCTAAGATGACTACTCTCATAACCCAAAATTACTCCCTCTTTTCGTCACGAGTGACAAAGGGTAGAGTGTCATGTAGACATCTCATCAGTAGAGCTAGCATCCCCATCCTCATCATCCTCATCCTCAGAATCTGAAGCTGCTGGAGTAGGTGGTGAAGGAGTAGCCTCTGGAGCAAAACCACCCATGGTCGCCTGCCGTCGTGCAATACGACCAACACGAACATTCACCTGATACAACTTAGTAGAGAGTGTATCAAGGCGAGTGTCCATGCGCTACAGTTGCGCCATAATATCTCCAAGAGATACATCGCCTATAGAGGAAGAAAGAGCAGATGTAGAAGGAGTGGATCTGGATGGAGCTGATCTGGACGGAGCCGAACGAGAGGGAGGAGTGGAATCCGTCTGTCGCGACCTAAACTGAGCCTCACTACGTTTTACGATAGCGGCATCTATGGTACAGATATAAGTGAAGTGGTTGGACACTGGAAAGGGAATAGAAAAATGGCGTAAGATCCTCGTGATAGCAGAAGGAAAGATGAGCTTATCACGGGACGCCGAATCTAGATGGACATCTATGATAGAAAGGATGAAATGAGAAGGAAAATCTATAGTAAGATGCTCTAGAAGTGATAGCAAAAATCGAGCACAAGGCTCTGTGATAGAGTTGTAGTGAGAGAGTGGATGGAGTACAAAAGTCATCACCATGTTAAGAAATCTAGGACCTTTAGCAAAAGGTCTACATGATGTGTACTGATGCTCACCCCAATCAGCAGGACGCTGACAGAAGGCAGAGATGAGCTCATCTTTGGACACAGTCCTCAACCGCTCACAAGAAGGGTAATCAGGAAAATCTATCCTGGGAACCCTAAGTACATCCGCAACTAGCTGCGGTGTAACAGGGATGCGCGTACCTCGAACGCGAGTGAAAAAGAGAGGTACTGAACGATCAATCCCGTGCATGTTGGAGTACAACTCCTGAATCAGTACGAGAGAACAGGTGACCGGGACGTCACATAGTGACTCCCATCCCCTACTGTGAATGACAGAGGGAAGGTCAGTGTCGGCGAAGTCCACCAGAATGACTTGGCGTTCCGAATGAACACCTCGTCGAGAAAAGTTCTCCGAAAATGCCTTATGGGCATCTCCATCATGGAACCGAAGGTGAAGAGTGATAGGTCACAATCTGAATGACCCCTTGTGATTAACCCTAATTAATTAATTTAGCCAAGTAATTAATTAATCAATTAATCATGCAATTTTATGGAAGCACAAACAAATCACCAATCAACTAAATATGCAGCGGAAAATAAATAACACGGTGATTTTTTTACGAATGGGGAAAACCCTAATGGCAAAAACCCCACCGGGTAATTTTCAGGTCACCACTCCCGAAACTCCACTATTATCAAATCAAGCGGTTACAAGTAAAGGAATCCCAAGTACCTTACCAACCTACAACTGAACCCTTACCCAAATACCCAATTGGACTTGATCTGTAGTGACAGTCTCCACCTTTGATGCACGGCTCCCAAGTACGTGACTAACCAATGCGCGGATCCAAGTACGCGACTTCAGAACACCAACTGAGGAAAAATGGTTGGCTGCAAAGTTCTTCAGTTCATCCACTTGATGAATAGCATGAAGATGCTTGGTTACAAAACCCTATGGTGCAAATACACAGCAACTTCTTGATGGAAGATGAACTAGGTCAAGAACTTCGTCTGTTGATCACAATTTGCTTAAATAGAGATTGCTCAATGATAATGCAACTTATGTCACCCAAAACGGCTCTTAAAATAATCCTTTTATATGTTTAGGGTTAGAAGAAAAGAAGGCCCAAAAACATATTCACGGATCCCAAGAAAATCATATTGGAAATCTGACTTTTTAAATCTCGACAGATAGCAGGTGTCGAGGTAGCTGTCGAGAGGTGTCGAGCTTTAAAAACTTTGCACTTCAGCTTGCTTTCTCTTGGATAGACTTGATGACTTCAACACTTGACCTTGAAACATTGTTTCTTAAAGTATTAAAAACACCTAGAACTACCCAATTACAAGCAGAGTGCGTTTTGTCAAAGGATTAGCCAATTTACATAACTAAGTGACATATGTTCTTAAACAAGTTAAAACATATATGTCCTAACAATCTCCCCCTTTGGCAATCCGTGACAAAACCACAACAAACAAATGAGCATATGAGAGAAGTCATAAATCACTCAACTCATATTCACTTGTTGAATACAATAAAATCTATCCTAACACAAACTCTTGAAAAACTTTGCAAGAAGAGAGCTTATGATAAGTAGACTTTGACAGCCTGTATTTCTGAAACACTTTAAACAAAACTCATCAAGGCATCTTATGTGAAACAGAAATAAATAGATTGCATACAAGTATAAAGAACATGTGTATAAAGATAGAAAAGAAACAACACATGAAGAGAGAGGTGAAAGAAACATACATCAACATATATAAGAGATAAGATAAGTACAATGTATGTAAAAATGGTCAAAGGACCTCATATACAAGACCAATGTATCTAAGAGATAAGAAAAAAAATACATATAGCCTCACTACATCCCTAAAAAAAAATGAAGATACTCCCCCTATCAAAAATGTCCTATACTAACTCTCCCCCTAAGATGACTACTCTCATAGCCCAAAACTACTCCCCCTTTTTGTCACGAGTGACAAAGGGTAGAGTGTCATGTAGACATCTCATCGGCAGAGCTAGCATCCCCATCATCATCATCATCATCATCCTCATCATCCTCAGAATCTGACGCTGCTAGAGTAGATGGTAAAGGAGTAGCCTCTGGAGCAAATCCACCCATGATCGCCTGCCGTCGTGCAATACGACCCACACGAACATTCACCTGATACAACTCAGCAGAGAGTGTATCAAGACGAGTGTCCATGCGCTGCAGCTGCGCCATGATATCACCAAGGGATACATCGCTCGAAGAGGAAGAAGGAGCAGATGTAGATGGAGCTGATCTGGATGGCGCTGAACGGGAGGGAGGAGTGGCACCTGGCTGTCTCGACCTGAACTGCGCCTCACTACGTTTTACGGTAGCGGCATCTATGGCAGATATGTGTGTGAAGTGGTCGGACACAAGAAAGGGAACGAAAAAATGGCGTAGAATCCGCGTGATAGCAGAAGGAAAGATGAGCTTATCACGGGACGCCGAATCAAGATAAACCTCTATGATAGACCGGATGAAGTGAGAAGGGAAGTCTATGGTAAGATGCTCAAGTAGAGAAAGCAAAAATCGAGCACGAGGCTCTGTGATAGAGTTATAGTGAGAAAGAGGATGGAGAACAAAAGTCATCACCATGTTAATGAATCTAGGACCTTTAGCAAAAGGCCTACATGATGTGAACTGATGCTCACCCCAATCAACAGGGCGCTCACAAAAAGCAGAAATGAGCTCATCTTTGGACACAGTCCTCAGACGCTCACAAGAGGGGTAATCTGGAAACTCTATCCTAGGTACCCTAAGCACATCCGCAACAAGTTGCGGTGTGACAGGAATGCGCATACCTCGAACGCGAGTGACAAAATGAGGTATTGAAAGATCAATCCCGTGCATGTTGGAGTAGAACTCCTGTATCAGCACGAGAGGGCAAGTGACCGGGATGTCACACAGTGACCCCCATCCCCTACTGTTAATGACAGAGGGAAGGTCAGTATCGGCGAAGTCCGCCAAAATAACTTGGCGTTCCGAATGAACACCTCGTTTAGAAAAGTTCTCCAAAAATGCCTTATGGGCATCTCCATCACGGAACCGAATATTAAAGGGAGTAGTATCTGAAAAAGTAGAAGCTCCAGAACGCAGAGGGTTCCGAGCAGGAGAGGATTTACGTTTGGGTGCCATAGACACTACTAACGTAAAAGAATGAGAGAGAGAGAGAGAGAGACACTCAGAAAAGTCCCAACACAGTTCAAATATATCAAATATGTTGAACAACAAGTACGTATGCATGGGAATGCATGAGCATGTGACATGCAAAGGAAAAAAAAACTTCATGGGCTCAGCCCAATCCAATCCTAGCAACACACAAACATAAAGCACACATCTAAATGCATGTAAATATCATTATAATGCAAACGAAATGCAATGTTTGACATTTTGAAATCATCTAAGTACAAACCCAACCCAAAATTTCAATAAAAACTCAACAATTTTGAAAAACCCCAAATTTTTATGAAAAATCCCAAAAACTAGGTTTTCAAAACATGAAATGCATGAAAAAGGAAGAGACAAGAGATCTCACCAAGTGATTGAAGCAAGGAATGAGCAAGATCCAAGTGGGGTTGAAGATTTGAGTGAGAAAAATCAAGTTTGGGAGATGAAAAGCCACGGACAGATCGAGAGAAATTGAGAGAAATGAGTGAAAATCGCGATCTGCCCTTAAATAGGCACCTCAGTAATTCTCGACAGCTGAGGTGTCGAAAGGTATCGAGGAATCTGTCAAGGAAGGTATCAAGGAAAATGCCTTCGACAGATGAAGGTATCGAGAGGTATCGAGATGCAAGGAGAGATTCAGATACGAGAAGCTCGATCGATCGCGAAGGTGTCGAGAAGGTATCGAGGAGACAGAAGAAATCTCGATCGATCCACAAGGTATCGAGACAGGTGTCGAGAAAGAAGACTCAAACAGCATAAGTGAATCTCGATCTATCCAACAGGTGTCGAGAATCTATCGAGAGGACAGAGACTTTCTCGATCGATCCATCAGGTGTCGAGGAGGTGTCGAGATTGCGATAAGAAACAACTTGAGAAGCTCGACAGATGACCAGGTATCGAGGAGGTGTCGAGGGAGGTGTCGAGCCAGCAGAAAAAGGCAGTTTTTCGAGAAGGGAAAAACACAGACATGAATGCAATCCAACACACATCTCTACCAAAGATCCACTCAACATTTAAACCTCTCAAAAACATCTCTCAACAAGAAAATAAGCACAAGGATCATGCAAAACACACACACACACTAAACAAGTCTAACCAATTTTATATTTTAAAAACAAGTTATGACAGTTTAGTGAGCATACATTAGCACATGTAAAACCTTTGTGATGGCCAAATCACATTGTACCTGCACATGTATCAAAAGTAGCAAAGAATATTGCGTGTTGTGTGTGAAAAACATCGCAAGATTGCATATGTGTATAGATGTTATGACGATCTGAGATATGAGAAAATAACTTTTAACGCACACACAATCATAACTGTTTGATGGGGACTATCACCTTCGAGGTACATCCTATAACTCCCACATCTCCTAGAATACACGCTTGCAACCATATTTAAGCATTTTTAATCTTTTTGCTTTTATTTTCTTTGCATATTTTCTTTTATTTTAGCATATCATACATGGGTATATAAAAGAGAGAAAAGAAATACCCAAGATGTTAAGCATTTGACATCGCACTTTTCCTATGCCGAAGCATACGAATGTCTTTGACACTACACTTTTGCTATGCCGAAGCATACAGGTGTCATATTATGATTGGTGGGCAACAATGGTGAGATGGTTATTTATGCATTTCTCTTAGGATTTTCTAGTCCTACCCGTCAAAAAGAGTGATATGAGTGTTAAGTTTTAAGAGATAACCTAATCTTACTCATCACAAACAAAAGCCACAAAGCTCACTTGCTTAGTTGTGCATAGAGATGCTTATCTAAGCTACAAGAGATACAAAGTTTAGAAAACTTTGTTTCATTGGCCATCCAAGGTACACAAGTACCAAAGTACACACAACACACACTGTTTTTGTATTTTTCTGATTGTTCAATTTTTTTTTTTAAATCAAAAACAAAATAAACAGAACTGAAAGTAAACACACAAAACATGTTAAAATAAAATAATGCAAATGCTAGACTGACTCAGCAGAAAAACATAACACACAAGTAATGCGAAACACAGAAACACAAAAAGGAAAAAGAAAGTGATGAAATCACTTAAAGTCCTTTTTCTTCCACACCTTGGAAGAGCCTTTCCTTTGATTGAATCCTTGAACCGGCGGTGAGGGGGAAGAATTTAACCCGTTCAAGTTCGAAAGGAACATGAGGGCTTTCAGAAGATCTCCAAGAGGAGTAAGAGAGGATTGAAGCTGATTATGGTTTCCAGATGCTATCACGCCATTGCTCTGTTGAGTGGCTAACCACTTATAGCAATTTGGTCTAGTATGACCGGCAGCTCCACAATGATGACAGAGATGCTGCTTCTTTTGTTTAGGCTTTTGGGAGTTAGCCTTCTTAGCCCTAGGGTTTTTATCATCTTTCTTATCTTGCTTAGGGGGTGCTCCTAAGATAGATTTACCCTTGTCTAAGTTCTCACTAGCTAATTCAGTTTTGATATCAGTATTCTCAATTTCAGTATTATTAGCAGGAGGAACAAAAACAGTATTGCTAGTAGAAGCAGTATTTGAGAAAGAAATACCATACCCCAAACCAGTTCGATCCGAAGCAGATTTCTGATTACTAAGCATCTCATCAAGCTTTGCACTTGAAGCCCTCTCTAATTGAGCTCTGACTTGAAACAGCTCTGCTTCAAGCTTCTTGGTCTTTTCAGCCAAAAAGGTGTTTTCAAATCTCAGTGCTCCAATAGTTTGATTCGCCTCATCAAACTTTGTGGACAACTCTTCACGATCAAGTTCCACATCACTGAGCTTCTTGGTGGCCAGCCTATATAATTTCTCATGCTTTTCAGAGAGCTTGTAAAGCTTCTCATAGGCTGAATGGATATCATCTTGATCATCCATCTTCTCAAATTTGGATTCCACCAATTCTTCTTCTTCATCCACTTCTTCAACAATCCCTTCAGTAGGATTGACTGTGGCAGTGAAGGCATTTAAGATTCCGTCATCCTCATTGTCGGAATCATCTTCAGGCTCAGTGTCACTTAGAGTTGCAGCAAGTGCCTTGCTTTTCCCAATGCTCTTGAGATATGTAGGACACTCATGTTTCATGTGTCCGAACCCATGACATCCAAAGCACTTTGGTCCTGCAGGAACAGTGTACTGACTTCCATCCTTAGCATCCTTCTTCCCTTTGTCTTGGCTTTTAGACTGTGAAGAACTGAACTGCCTTCGGTCCTTGTCGAAGCTCTTTCCATTTGTATTCTTCATAAACTTCTTGAACTGCCGAGTGATGTAGGACTTCATCTTAGAATCTTCATCATCTGAAGACTCATCTGTATCACTGTTCTTTGCCTTCAAGGCCATGCTTTTACCTTTACTTGACTTGCCAATCCTAGATAATCCTATCTCATAGGTTTCCAAGTTTCCTACCAGCTCAGTCAAAGGAATCTTGTCAATGTCCTTTGATTCTTCTATCGCCGTAATCTTGGCATGGAATCTCTCAGGTAGAGATCTGAGTACTTTCCTTACAATCTTGGGTTCAGGGATGGTTTCCCCAAGATTGAAGGCTGAGTTCACTATGTCCTTGAGCTTGGCATAGAATTCATCAAATGACTCATCCTCCTCCATCTTAATTTCTTCAAAGCTTGTAGTGAGCCTCTGAAGCTTTGAGTCTTTGACAGCCTTTGTGCCTTCATAGGTAGTCTGGAGGATGGTCCAAGCCTCCTTAGCAGTTTCAGTTGAGGATATCTTTTTGAACTCCTCATTTGTGACTGCACTAAATAGGGCATTTAACGCTCTGCTGTTGAAGTTAGCCGCCTTGATCTTAGCATCATCCCAATAAGCCGGATCTTCTATTGGCTTAGTCCAGCCAATCTCTACAGCTTGCCACACTTTTTCATCTAAAGACTGCAAGAAAGCTCTCATGCGTACTTTCCAGTATGCATAGTTAGTACCATCAAATAAAGGAGGTATAATTAAAGATTGTCCTCTATCCATGACAAACAGGGGTCAATGGATCAACACAGCAAAGATTAAATCCTAATCAGAGTGTGCTTGCTCTGATACCACTTGATAGGTCACAATCTGAATGACCCCTTGTGATTAACCCTAATTAATTAATTTAGCCAAGTAATTAATTAATCAATTAATCATGCAATTTTATGGAAGCACAAACAAATCACCAATCAACTAAATATGCAGCGGAAAATAAATAACACGGTGATTTGTTTACGAATGGGGAAAACCCTAATGGCAAAAACCCCACCGGGTGATTTTCAGGTCACCACTCCCGAAACTCCACTATTATCAAATCAAGCGGTTACAAGTAAAGGAATCCCAAGTACCTTACCAACTTACAGTTAAACCCTTACCCCAATACCCAATTGGACTTGATCTGTAGTGACAGTCTCCACCTTTGATGCACGGCTCCCAAGTACGTGACTAACCAATGCGCAGATCCAAGTACGCGACTTCAGAACACCAACTGAGGAAGAATGGTTGGCTGCAAAGTTCTTCAGTTCATCCACTTGATGAATAGCAGGAAGATGCTTGGTTACAAAACCCTATGGTGCAAATACACAGCAACTTCTTGATGGAAGATGAACTAGGTCAAGAACTTCGTCTGTTGATCACAATTTGCTTAAACAGAGATTACTCAATGATAATGCAACTTGTGTCACCCAAAACGCCTCTTAAAATAATCATTTTATATGTTTAGGGTTAGAAGAAAAGAAGGCCCAAAAACATATTCACGGATCCTAAGAAAATCAGATTGGAAATCTGACTTTTTAAATCTCGACAGATAGCAGGTGTCGAGGTAGCTGTCGAGAGGTGTCGAGCTTTAAAAACTTTGCACTTCAGCTTGCTTTCTCTTGGACAGACTTGATGATTTCAACACTTGACCTTGAAACATTGTTTCTTGAAGTATTAAAAACACCTAGAACTACCCAATTACAATCAGAGTGCATTTTGTCAAAGGATTAGCCAATTTACATAACTAAGTGACATATGTTCTTAAACAAGTTAAAACATATATGTCCTAACAAAGAGGAGCAGAATCAAAAGAAGAGGAAGCTCCAGAACGCAAAGGGTTCCGAGCATGAGTGGATTTACGTTTGGGTGCCATAGACACTACTAATGTAAAAGAATGAGAAAGAGATAGGAGGGAGACAATCAGAAAAGTCCCAAAACAGTTCATATATATCAGATATATTGAACAACAAGTATGTATGCATGGGAATGCATGAACATGTGACATGCAAAGAAAAAAAAATCATGGGCTCAGCCTAATCCAATCCTAGCAGCACACAAACATAGAGCACACATCTAAATGCATGTAAATACCATTCTAATGCACATGAAATGTAATGTATGACATTTTGAAAACATTTAAGTGCAAACCCAACCCAAAATTTGAAGAAAAACTCATCAATTTTGAAAAACCCCAAAAATTTCCAAAAATCCCAAAACTTAGGTTTCAAAACATGAAATGCATGAAAAAGGAGGGGAAAAATGATCTTACCACAAGGATTGGTCAAGATCCAAGTGGGTTGGAAGATTTGAGTGAGAAAATGGTGTTTGGGAGAGGAACCGCCTCGGACAGATCGAGAGAGATCGAGTGAAATGAGAGAAAATCGCGACAGATCCTTAAATAGGCTTCTCAGTAATTCTCGACAGCTGAGGTGTCGAGAGGTATCGAGGAAGGTGTCGAGGAAGGTGTCAAGAATTTTGCCTTCGATAACTTCAGGTGTCGAGAGGTGTCGAGGTACAAGGCCAGTTTCAGAATTCAGAAGCTTGATCGATCGACAAGGTATCGAGAAGACAGAAGATTTCTCGATCGATCCACCAGGTGTCGAGACAGGTGTCGAGATTGCGATTAGAAAAGGCTAGAGAAGCTCCATAGATAACCAGGTATCGAGAAGGTGTCGAGGAGGTGTCGAGCAATCAGTGAAAAGCAATTTTTCGAGAAGTGAAAAACACAGACATGAATGCAATCCAACAAGCACCTCAACCAATGATCCAATTAACATAAAAAGCTCTCAAAATCATCTCTCAACAGAATTTTAAGCACATGGATCCTCAAAAACACACACACACACACTAAACAAGTCTAACTAATTTTATATTTCAAAAACAAGTCTAGACAGTTTAGTGAGCATACATTAGCATATGTAAACACTTGTGATGGCCAAATCACATTGTACCTGCACATGTATCAAAAGTAGCAAAGAATATTGCGTGTTGTGTGTGAAAAACATCGCAAGATTGCATATGTGTATACATGTTATGACGATCTAAGATATGAGAAAATAATTTTAACTCACACACAATCATAACTGTTTGATGGGGACTATCACCTTTGAGGTACATTCTATGACTCCCACATCTCCTAGAAAATACGCTTGCAATCATATTTAAAGCATTTTAATCTTTTAGCTTTACATTTTCTTTGCATATTTTCTTTTAAGCATATCATGCATGGGCATATAAAGAGAGAAAAGAAATACCCAACATGTTAAGCATAGACATTGCACTTTTGCTATGCCGAAGCATACGGATGTCTTTGACACTGCACTTTTACTATGCCGAAGCATACAGGTGTCTATGACACTGCACTTTTGCTATGCCGAAGCATACAAGTGTCTATGACACTGCACTTTTGCTATGCCGAAGCATACAGGTGTCATACTATGATTTGACGGGCAACAGTGGTGAGATGGTCATTTATGCCTTTCTCTTAGGATTTTCTAGTCCTACCCGTCAAAAAGAGTGATATGAGTGTTAAGTTTAAGGGATAACTTAATCTTACTCATCACAAACAAGAGCCACAAAGCTCACTTGCTTAGTTGTACATAGAGATGCTCATCTAAGCTACAATAGATACAAAGTTTAGAAAATTTTGTTTCATTGGCCATCCAAGGTACACAAGTACCAAAGTACACATAACAACCACTGTTTTTGTATTTTTTTTTTTTTAATTTTTCAAATTTTTTTTTATATAAAAAACAAAACAAACAAAACTAAAAATAAACAAACAAAAACATGTTATCAAAGTAAAGCAAAAACTAGACTGACTCAGTAAAAATGCAAAACACACAAGTAATGCAACAAACAAGAAAAACAAGAAGGGAAAAGAAAGTGATGAAATCACTTAGAGTCCTTTTTCTTCCACACCGTGGAAGAACCTTTCCTTTGATTGAACCCTTGGACCGGCGGTGAGGGGGAAGAATTAAGACCGTTCAAGTTCGAAAGGAACATGAGGGCTTTTAGAAGATCTCCAAGAGGAGCAAGAGAGGATTGAAGCAGATTTTGGCTTCCAAATGCTATCATGCCATTGCTATGTTGAGTGGCTAACCACTTATAGCAATTTGGTCGAATATGACCGGTAGCTCCACAATGATGACAGAGATGCTGCTTCTTTTGTTTAGGCTTTTGAGAGTTAGCCTTCTTAGCCTTAGGGTTTTTAGCATCTTTCTTATCTTGCTTAGGGGGTGCTCCTAAGATAGATTTACCCTTGTCTAAGTTCTCACTAGCTAATTCAGTTTTAACATCAATGTTCTCAATTTCAGTGTTATTAGCAGGAGAAACAAAAATAGTATTGCTAGTAGAAGCAATATTAGAGAAAGAAAGACCATACCCCAAACCAGTTCAATCCGAAGCAGATTTCTAATTGCCAAGCATCTCATCAAACTTTGCACTTGAAGTCCTCTCCAGTTGAGCTCTGACTTGAAACAGCTCCGCTTCGAGCTTTTTGGTCTTCTCAGCCAAAAAGTTGTTCTCAAATCTCAGTGCTTCAATAGTTTGATTCGCCTCATCAAACTTTGTGGACAACTCTTCACGATCAAGTTCCACATCACTGAGCTTCTTGGTGGCCAGCCTATATAATTTCAAATGCTTCTCAGAGAGCTTATAAAGCTTCTCATAGGCTGAATGGATATCATCTTGATCATCCATCTTCTCCAATTTGGACTCCACCAGTTCTTCTACATCCACTTCTTCAATAATCCATTCAGTAGGATTGACTGTGGCAGTGAAGGCATTTAAGATTCCATCATCCTCATTATCGGAATCATCTTCAGGCTCAGTGTCACTTAGGGTTACAGCAAGTGCCTTGCTTTTCCCAATGCTCTTGAGATATGTAGGACACTCATGTTTCATGTGTCCGAACCCATGACATCCAAAACACTTTGGTCCTGCAGGAACAGTGTACTAACCGCCCTCCTTAGCATCCTTCTTCCATTTGTCTTGGTTTTTAAACTGAAAAGAACTGGACTGCCTGTGGTCCTTGTCGAAGCTCCTTCCATTGGCATTCTTCATAAACTTCTTGAATTACCGGGTGATGTAGGACTTCATCTTGGAATCTTCATCATCGGAAGACTCATCTGTGTCACTGCTCTTTGCCTTCAAGGCCATGCTTTTGCCTTTACTTGACTTGCCAATCCTAGATAGCCCTATCTCATAGGTTTGCAAGTTTCCAACCAGCTCAGTCAAAGGAATCTTGTCAATGTCCTTTGATTCCTCTATCGCCGTAATCTTGGCATGGAATCTCTCAGGTAGAGATCTGAGCACCTTTCTTACAATCTTGGGTTCAGGGATGGTTTCCCCAAGATTAAAGGCTGAGTTCACTATGTCCTTGAGCTTGGCATAGAACTCATCAAACGACTTATCCTCCTTTATCTTGATTTCTTCAAAGCTTGTAGTGAGCCTCTGAAGCTTTGAATCTTTGACAGCCTTTGTTCCTTCATAGGTTTTCTGGAGGATGGTCCAAGCCTCCTTAGCAGTTTCAGTTGAGGATATCTTCTTGAACTCCTCATTGGTGACTACGCTAAATAGGGCATTTAGCGCTCTGCTATTGAAGTTGGCTGCCTTGATCTTAGCATCATCCCAATCGGCCGGTTCTTCTTTTGGCTTAGTCCAGCCAATCTCTACAGCTTGCCACACCTTTTCATCTAAAGACTGCAAGAAAGCTCTCATGCGTACTTTCCAGTATGCATAGTTAGTGCCATTAAATAAAGGAGGTATGATTAATGACTGTCCTCTATCCATGACAAACAGGGGTCAATGGATCAACACAGCAAAGATTAAACCTAATCAGAGTGTGCCTACTCTGATACCACTTGACAGGCCACAAACTGAATGACCCCTTGTGATTAAACCAATTAATTAATTAGCCAAGTTATTAACTAATCAATTTATCATGCAAATATGTGGAAGCACAAACAAATCACCAAATACTAAATATGCAGCGGAAAATAAACAACACGGTGATTTGTTTACGAATGGAGAAAACCCTAACGGCAAAAACCCCACCGAGTTATTTTCAGGTCACCACTCCTAAAACTCCACTATTATCAAATCAAGCGGTTACAAGTAAAGGAATCCCAAGTACCTTACCAACCTATAGTTGAACCCTTACCCCAATACCCAATTGGACTTGATCTGTAGTGACAATTTCCACCTTTGATGCACGGCTCCTAAGTATGTGACTAACCAATGCGCGGATCCCAGTACGCGACTTCAAACACCAACTAAGAAGGAGAGGTTGGCTGCAAAGTTCATCAGTTCATCCTATACGATGAAGATCAGGAAGATGCTTGGTTACAAAACCTTTAGGTGCAAATACATAATAACTTCTTGAGAGAAGATGAACTAGGTCAAGAACTTTGTCTTTTGATAACAATTTGCTTGAACAGAGATTGCTCAATGCTTTTGCAACTTGTGTATATTTTGACGGCTCTTAAAACAATCCTTTTATATGTTTAGGGTTAGAAGAAAAGAAGACCCAAAAGCATATTCACGGATCCCAAGGAAATCAAATCAGAAAAACTGATTTTGTAATTCTCGACAGATAGCAGGTGTCGAGGTAGCTATCGAGAAGGTGTCGAGAATTAATGAACTTGCACTTCAGCTTGCTTTTTCTTGGACAGACTTGATGACTTCAACACTTGATCTTGAAACCTTGTTTCTTGAAGTATTAAAAACACTTAGAACTACCCAATTACAAGTAGAGTGCGTTTTGTCAAAAGGATTACCCAATTTACATAAATAAGTGACATATGTTCTTAACAAGTGAATACACATATGTCCTAACAATAACTTTTAGTTTAAAAGTCAAAATAAGGTCCCGTCTGTTTTGGGATGACCCTTAAGGTCAGTAGTTTATGATTCTGCATTTAACTCAATTTTGCCATTTTTGGTAAAATTTGGTAATTTTGTCACCTAATCATTTAATTAGTGCGAATTAGGGTTTTAAACGTTTTTTTTCTCAGTATTTATATGTTTTGTAGCCGTCAGAGGCAAAATAGACTATTATCAATAAACACAGACATTTTGTCAAATTTTATTCTGGTGGATTCCAGTTTTATTCTCCTTGTGGATTCAGGGAAACCCCTCGTGGATTTGAGGTTTACCACCAGGACCTAACAGTTTAGTTTCTGTTCCATCAAGAGAGCATCATGTGTGCTTTTCTTCAAGCTTCCACGACATCAGTACATGATCAACATGTAATTCTAACTAGTCATAAGAGATAGCATCATGAACAATGAGAAATCTTAACTAGTTAAGTAGTTATCAGAGAGAGCGTCCACGTTGCAAGACAGATTTGGAAAATACTAGGATAAAGTATTATAGTTAGTTCCTGGGAGTGATATTTTGCACCTTGGAACTTCTAACTCTGATTCAAAGAAAGTACTGTATTCTTTTTTCATGAGGAGGAAAGATTTGGGAAAGTTTGAGAAATTACCATCCAAGAATTGTAAGGTGTATTCGTATTCTTCCACTAAAAGATTGTAAATGCAATTCATAGGTTGTTGGCTACCTCTCCATTTGGTTACGTTGCTATATCCTGAGGTTCTAAGACTTAGAAATAAAGCTTCATCTTTCAAGTTTTGCATCTTCACCTATTTCATCTTCTCAAAATTTAGCTCATAAACTTCAAATTTCCTCAGAAAGGAGTCAAATCTTTGAATCATTAAGAGCTTGTCATCAAAAGCAAGCAACTTTATTCCATAATTCCAATAATCTCAAATGCTGTTTACTTCCAGCAGGGTCACATAAGGATGAGAATTCAGGGTTAGTACCCCAATTTCACCAAGATTGGTTAAAACGTATATCTTACCCTTGAACACAACTCCATCTACAAACCACCAATGCCGAGAATGGTCTGTAGAACTGCTAAAAAACGTGTCATTCAAATCATGGACAGTCCAATTGACATCTGTGGATCTACAAAATTGTAAAACTAGGTCAATAGCTACAATAATGAACTCCCGCAAAGGTGTGGCTAAAGACGCAAGGATGACAGCACGATGAGGCTTAGATCTCCAAAGATTTTCATTTTCACCCTTTCCATCTTCAAAAATTTAGCTTAAAAACTTGATAATTTTTTCCAGTTTCATGAATTAATAGGAGCTGCTCATCATAAACCCATAACCATGAACAACTTTCAAATTTGGAATGTGTTTTAACTTCCAGCGGAGTCACATAAGGACTAGACTTCAGATTTAGTACACTCTTATTCCAATATCAATTGTTAGTGTACATTTTTCCCTTGAACACAGCTAAAACAACAACCATCCACTTATTACAATCATAACAAGTCCGATCAGCACCCGTCATGGACAGAGCCATCATTGGACTGGGGGGGCAATGGCCCTCCCTAATTTTTTTTAAAAAAAAATATTATTATATGTATGTGTATTAATTTTAGCAATTTTGTTCTATAAAATTACATTTTGTTTTCCTTAAACAATATCATTGATTCTTTTAAGTGTAATATTATACTCACAAACTTTTTTACAAACTCTTTTGGTAACAAATTCTTATTGGTTCACATATAGACACACTACTCACATTATTTTTTTACTTATCAACAGTAACTACTTATCACATCAGTAATTTATAAAAATTTTGTAGCTCTAGAATTTTCCTCATTTTACTGACCATAAAAAAAATTTATAGATCTAAAATCTAAAACAAAATATGTAGGCCCAAAATAATAGCTCAACAACAAAAATTATCAATAGTATAACTAAACAACCCTGGCACCCATCGATCTACAAACCTGTATATCCGAAGAGCAACAAAAGAGTTTCAAAGTCATAAATAAGGGTAATAAAGAGCAACAAAATACATATAACCCTCATATCATTGTCCAAATGATACATTCAATAGATAAATGGCAGGGAAGATGAATAAGAAGAAATCCAAATTAACATAGTCATCAGAGAGAGAATCCACATTGCAAGACAGAAGTGGAAAAAACTAGGTTGGTTTAATTTGGAAACCATCTGGCATACTATTACCATACATAATTTGGAAAAACTGGGGATCTCTATCATCCAAGAATCGGTGGAAGATGACTTTTCCATCAAGTCTAAAACGGTATATGCAATTAGAAGACTGTTCTCTATCTTTCGCTATGGTTATGTTGCTAAATCCTGAGCCCATAATATGATCCAGAAACAATGTTTGACCTCCAAAGTTTTGCATCTGCACCCATTCCATCTTCAAAAAATTTAGCACATAAACTTCATAATTATCCCCAATTCTACAAATCAATCGACGTTGTTCATCAGAACCTAGTAACCGCAACTTCAATGAAGGATTCAAATTTGCAATTCTTTGTACTTTAAGCATGGTTACACTAGGATGAGAATTCAGATGTAGCATGCCGATTTCTCCATGAATAGATATAACGTATATCTTACCCTTGAAGACAGTTATATCAACAATCGGACGATCATACCTATTGATGATACCGAAAATCATCAGTAAGCCACACAGTTCTCACGTGCTCCAGACAAAACCTGCACAACAAAGAAGAAAAACCCTACAGAGAGTACCGATGTGGTACCAGCCAAAGACCTTCCGAAGGTTAAGTTAGAGAACTTTCACAACTCTAGAGTACCAGAGCTGAGATAAATTATGTGTAACTTGGTTTCTGAGGGCTTTGGGTTTTTATAGTAGTGTAGAACCGACCTTGGTTTTCTTGGAGGAGAAGGTGTTTCCTTATGGGGAAGATCTTCATAAATACACGTATTTCATGGGATTCTTACCATATAGAGATTTTCGTAGGGCGCAAGATGTTTCCATTTGAGGTATCTGGTGTGAGAGACCGCGCCCCCGGCCCCTTTTTATGTTGTTGGGCCAAACCCACGTGAATGGGTGGAGTCGTGTTATTGCCTCTCAAAATGGAGGTTCGACTAATTATATTTTCCCTTTTAGATTAAGGGTTTTACAATGGAGTCACCACTTATTTAATTATTAGAATAAATAAGAAAACCAAAATTGAAAAATTCCTCATTTTATTTGAATGCTTGAAAATGTGTTGAAAACACAAGAGCTGTTTAGACCCCCAAATTATAGTTACGACTCGATTGATTTTACACTAACTTAATACTAAGTGCAGAATAGTGTAAATGCGAGCGGATAAAAAAACAGGCTACTCTAATCCATAAACTTAACAACACAGTAGTAAAATGGAATGTAAAAGAGTAGGGAAGAGAGATGCAAACACAAGATAACACGCCGATGTGTTATCGAAGAGGAATCCGAAAAACTCGATGACAAACCTCTCCGCCGCCCTCCAAGCGGTAATCAATCTACTAGACAATCAGTTGGGATACATAGGTTAGTAAGAGACCCTCCAAGCCTAATCTACCTGATGTACCTAAGCCCTCCAAGCTCCTACTCCAACAAGACTTCTCAGAACCGTGTCTTAATACTAAGTGCAGAATAGTGTAAATGCGAGCGGATAAAAAAACAGGCTACTCTAATCCATAAACTTAACAACCCAGTAGTAAAATGGAATGTAAAAGAGTAGGGAAGAGAGATGCAAACACAAGATAACATGCCGATGTGTTATCGAAGAGGAATCCGAAAAACTCGATGACAAACCTCTCCGCCGCCCTCCAAGCGGTAATCAATCTACTAGACAATCAGTTGGGATACATGGGTTAGTAAGAGACCCTCCAAGCCTAATCTACCTGATGTACCTAAGCCCTCCAAGCTCCTACTCCAACAAGACTTCTCGGAACCATGTCTTGTCTAGCTCTCTGAATCCCGCAACAAGCTCCATGTTGCATCTGCCATCCTTGGCTTCTTCCAATGCTTCCCAGCAGCACCAAAACCTCACTGAACACTCTGAAAGGGTGTGGTAAGTGTTTGGGCTATCAACCTCTCAATGGTATGGAAATGGAGAGGTAGGAGTTGAGGAAAATCCACAAGCAATTGTGTAGAGAAATGTAGGTATAACAATCTCTAATTCTCAAGGTTTGTGGCTAGGGTTTTCTCTCTGAAGTACTCCACAACATTTGTGGGTAATGTGGATATATATAATGTGGGTACAAAAAGTGTGTATCATATAGTACAGCCTGGCAAAACAGAATGTTTGGCGCGTGTCTCGTGGGAAGGCCTTACCCGCGAGCTACTCGCAAAACACAGCTGTCGCCATCTGTCCTGACTCTTCATAATCCAGTCATGTGTAGGGCACATGCATCATTTCGCGAGATGCTTAGTCGCGAGCTACCCGCAAAAACTCTTCAGTCTTTAATTGCTTGAATCTTCACACACTCTCTCTCTCTATCACACAACCCTTACAATTAAATCCCATAATAAATACAGGGTACAAAAGATTGAATAAAATTACAATCAAATTTTGGCACGGAATAAAAGCCAACAAAAACACATGGTTGTAAATTACAACTTTACATTATTAATTTGAAATTGAATTTACATTGATTATAAGGAAAATTACATAGCTTTGGTCCTAGATACAATCTAAGATAAAGTACATGACTTTGTTTCCCAGTTACAATCTAGAAATCTAAAATTACATGGATAAACATTTGCTCTACTAACCCTTGATCTAAGTTCGGAGGTCAAGTTACAAGATGGGAAGGTGTTAGGCACCCACCTTGCCTGGTTAAACCGGTCTTCTAGACTATGGTGGCCAACATTCATATCACATCATCCAATATGTTATCAATCAATTTGCATGTTGAATTTAAAGTGAGTGCATATGATAAACCCTAATTCAATTTATTAAGCATTTCATTTGGATTGAAAAATAAATTCTAGTGAATGTGTGTGGATGGTGATATCTTAGATTCAAGAATTTAAAATAATTATTAAACAAACATATTTTTCATGTTTTTTGATGTGGATTTAAGATTGAAACTAGTATTATGCATGAACATGTGATGAACAACCAAGAACATGTGAAGAACATATAAGAACATTCAAACATATTCAAAGGAATTTAAATTATTATTATAATGTTTTAATCTTAAACTCTCATCATGGCAACACAAAAAACAATTAGGGAAAGGGATTATACCTTCATACAAGATCCATATAGTGGAGGAGGAGACTCTTGAGGGAGATCCTAAAAGTGGAGGAAAAGAAGAGTTAGGAGAGGAAGAGTGAGTCTCACTCAATACCTTGAGTCTCAAGAAGACCAAGATATGACAAGACTACTCAACTTCCTAGAACTCAAGTGAGGAGAAGAGAGAAGGTTTTTTGTGTCTTTGGAATGAAGGAGAGGAGGGCTTATATAGTAGTGGTTGAGGAAATATGAATGGAAGACCATTTAATGAGGGTTGACAAAGAATCATGAACCGAGACCTCATTTTAGTCTTTGGGGAAATCTAGTGCATTAAATGTAGAGATTGGTGGGAGTGAGGAGCAAGCAAAATTCGGTTTTCCCGTAACTACTATATTAGCCTGTAAGGCCAAATTCAAAAAATCATATCTTACTCAATTCTGATCGGAATTATCTCATTCTTATGCTCAAATTGAAACCCCAGATGTGTAGTTTATGGGAAAATTAATCTCATTCACAGATTCAAAATATTCTGAGAGATATCAACGAAATGGTGAGCAAAGGTCATTTGTTAGAAAACAATTTCAGCACAATTAGCATTAATAGGTCCCAAATTAGTTTCCAATTAACACTAATAGGCTCCAATCACTCCCATTTCAGGCCTAATTAGTTCCAAATTTACCCTAATTAAAAGATAATTGCGCAAATTACTCATTGAATGATTAACGTTTAACTATCTAGTTAATTAGGTGTGTGCAACCCTACCATAAAATGTATTCCTAACCAATCAAATTATGACACATCATCGATCTCAAATTGATTATACTTATAACCAATTGAAATCAATTGTTCATAATCACATATAGTCAGACTCAATTTGTGATAGTGCATCTTAGCTATTAAAACTTAATTTGATGATAACTTTCAATCTGGTGGTCCGATTAAGATTTATGACCAGTCAATTTGATCGTTACAACATCAAGATCATTTTGGTGAAATGAGATTAAGGATCTAATGACCAGAATCAAAATGCATATTTTCAAGGTGAAATTATCCTTTTACCCTCCATGTGAGGTTAAATGTGGGTTGCAAAATGGGGTTTCAACATTTGGGAGACCATTTAGGCCATATAAATGCCACGTGGCTCTACTATCCATCTCCCATACATCCGTTTAACTTGAACCCGTTCACTATGGAGGGTTCGTCCGTCTTCCTTTTTATCCGTTCAAGACGTGACATGTCACACCTGTCTTTTGTCTATACTCAATAGTCCACTTATTTAATATCATTGCTTATGGTAAATTTCATAGAACGGATCCATCTACTTCAATTTTATCCTCTTTAGTTGCCCCCTCACTCTATGGGCACGTCGCTTAGTTTGGCAGATGGGCTCGTAAAGTGACGGTCTGGCTTAACCCTTGGGGAATGCACCTTGATTGACAACCTAGCCTAGGACCATTGATGCAGTAGGGACATGTGTCACACTTCTAGTGGCTGATTACTCAAACTGAAGCGTCCCTTCATCTTCCATGCCATTTCCTCTATATATAGGCTGCCTCTCCTCTTCATTTTTCACTTTTCATCACAAATTTCCAGTCAGAGCGCTACCATCTCCTACTAGAAACCAACACATCGTTTACTTAGGGTGACCGTTCTCCACGCCTTCTCCGTCGTCTTTTTGCATCATTCACCTGTAAGTACCCTTTGCCTTAAGCTAAACTTTATTTTTGCTTTTCTTAAATATCACATGTCTGTCCACCTGTAGAGTCTTAGGGTTTTTTCTGTAATGTGTAGGTGACAGATATCTAGTGAAGCGTCGAGTGATCAATCGTGTTTTCGCGACGAGGCGGGCTACGATGAGGCTTATCCGTCAGGTCAGGATGACCCCGGCACCTCCTATGATGAACAAGTTCTGTCCTCCAACTCATTTTCGGTGAAGGGGGATGAGGACGTGGATGTGGACGGGTCAGAGGGTGACTCAAATGTCGAAGACACAGTCAGTGCTAAACCCCCCTCCCAATCCGTCATAGGTCCTGATAGCTTTAGGCAATTCATTCTTCTTCCATTGTGGACAGTGAATGACTTCAGGTCTACCATCAAGAAAAACACTTTGATACCCTTAGGGAAAAATACCAGATTCCCATTGGCATACCAATCTATCTGCCATTTAAATCTGAAAAATGTTACTACCAAGGCGTTGAAGACGTCAGAGTGTATGAGCAGATGTTTAAAGCGGGGCTTAGGTTCCCTTTAAGTGCTCTTCACCGTCGTCTTATCCGTCAGGTCAGGATGACCCCGGCACCTCCTATGATGAACAAGTTCTGTCCTCCAACTCATTTTCGGTGAAGGGGGATGAGGACGTGGATGTGGACGAGTCAGAGGGTGACTCAAATGACGAAGACACAGTCAGTGCTGAACCCCCCTCCCAATCCGTCATAGGTCCTAATAGCTTCAGGCAATTCATTCTTCTTCCATTGTGGACGGTGAATGACTTCAGGTCTACCATCAAGAAAAACACTTTGATACCCTTAGGGAAAAATACCAGATTCCCGTCGGCATACCAATCTATCTGCCATTTAAATCTGAAAAATGTTACTACCAGGGCGTTGAAGACATCAGAGTGTATAAGCAGATGTTTAAAGCGGGGCTTAGGTTCCCTTTAAGTTCTCTTCACCATCGTCTTCTTCAATAACTTGGACTGGCCATCACCCAGATCTCTCTAAACACCTGGAAAGTCTTTCTAGGTGCGGAAGTCTTGTCAAGAGTCCTTACTAATGGGGCATTTAAGATGACAGTGGAGGAGTTCTTCCACTGCTACCGTCCATCCGAGATCATCCAATCTAAGGAGATGTACAGTTTCCTACCAAGGAAGCCGTCTCTTAGGCTAGTGTGTGAGACGCCCAACTCAAATAGGAACTGGAAGAGTCAGTACTTCTTCCTTCAAGGGGACGACTGGATGTGTCACCTCGACGACCAGGAGTTCATGCCAATAGACAAGACTTGGGGTATAATACCCCCGTCTGGTAGGTGTCTGTCAGTCTTAAATTTTATTTGTTATTATTGGTTTCATATGAAGTTTTGACCGTATCCTATTACAGCTCAAGACCATCTAGAGGTTAGTCTTGAGTAGTGGAGTTTCTTGGAGAGGATCTTTAAGACCATGTTGTCAGAGAGAACCTAGGCAAAGCTTGTTACCTTGGACACTATCCATTGGTATTGCGAGGGTCTTAAGCCCACAGAAGCTGCCCGTCACCATGACAATCTAGCACACCAACGTAAGTCCGTCGCTTATTACTTTCCTTTTTAATTTATAGTCGTTTTGCCTAACTCTTTTTGCTCGTCTTGTGCAGAAATGGAAGACGGAAGGAGGAGGGCGTACATCAAGCAGCAAACGGCTACAAGGAAGAAGGAGGGACGGGTCCGTCCATCCCATCCACAAAGAGGAAACCTTTGGACAAGACCAACTGTTCACCTAAGAAACCTAAGGTGATGGTAGGGTCTATTGGGGTTACTCCTACCGAGGCAAAGCTGCCTCCTCTGCCCATTCATGGGAAAGGTAAGGGCTTGATGACGGGTCAGGGCCCCGTCAACCAAAAACACCTCGTCCTCCTTCGGGAAAACCCTCAATATGCCCTTAAGCAACTCTCGTCTATCATCACGAGCGAAGATTATGAGGACCTAGGCAACCACTCTATTGAGGCCATAGAGAAGACAGGTTTCTTTAATTTGGCTCAAGTATGTATCCATCTGTCTTTCCTTTTCGTCTTGTTGTTTGTATATTCTTCCTAATCCTGGTTTTTGATGTTTTCAGAGGGGTGCTCATGATGAAGGGCTTGATGGACCGTTACGTGTCCTAGGCGACGATGGTAGACCGCATGAGGACGAAGGGCGTCGGAGGTTGAGCTGGGGGAGTTGAAGGTCGTCCAGGAGAAAAAGTTTAACCTGACGAAGAGGCTCCTTGAAGAGGCAGAGGAGCAGACGGAGGCATTGAAGAAAGCGCTAAAGGACAAGGAGGATGAAATCTCCAAGTCCAAGAAGCAGCTTCGTTGGGCTAAAGAGGATGCAATAAAGGAATATCGCGACTCCGACGCTCTCCTAACCGAGTTAGGCAGTTCTTTCGCCGACGGCTTCGACAACTGCCTCCGTCAGGTCAAGGCTTCCTTCCCGGACTTGGACTTGTCCCACATTACCATCGATGCCGAAGGCCAGACTCCAACCCGTCCTATTGAACCCAAAGGAACTGACGAGTTTTTTGCTGATGATATCAACCTTGACCTTTAGGGTGACAGGGAGGCCACTCACACTGATCAAGAAAAATCCGTTGAGGACGGTATTCATCAACTTTAAGTGGATCAGCCGGTTGAGGAGAAGAAAGAAGAGACCCCCGTCGCCCAGCAGTAGTTTTTTATTTTTTCTTTTTACTTGTATATTATCAATTTTTGATTACTTGAGAGAACAATATCTATTTCTTCCGTCACCCATTGTTTTTGGGTTTCTTTTAAATGTAAACATTCACCTTTTATAGGCCTTTTTATTCTACCATTTCTTATTTTGTCCGTTGTTGTACATTTTTTGCATATCCATTTGCTTATCTTGATGTCTTCGCCCTTTATTAATGCACCCGTTTACTTGTGAACCTAACACTAAGCTCATGCCGTTCACTTTTTAGGCTTAACGCATTTCTTGAATTAGACTCTTCAATCTTGAACCACCCCTTAGGGTGAATCCATCCGCCTATGGATTAATAATGAGCTCGTCCACTTATGGACTAATAATTTTGCTGTTCTCTCCTTGGGATGAACCCATCCACTTATGGACTTAATAATTCTTCCCTTGGCATGAATCCGTCTACTTATAGACTTGATGATTTTAGACCACCCCTTGGGATGAATCTGTCTTCTTATAGACTTGATGATTTTAGATCACCCCTTGGGATGAATCTGTCTTCTTATAGACTTAATGATTTTAGACCACCCCTTGGGATGAATCTGTCTTCTTATAGACTTAATGATTTTAGACCACCCCTTGGGATGAATTCATCTACTTATAGACTTAATGATTTTAGATCACCCCTTGGGATGAATCCGTCTACTTATAGACTTAATAATTCTTACATCACCCCTTGGGATGAACTCGTCCATTTGTGGACTTTAACAAGTTTGTAAGGCATCTGCTCACATAAGAAATTGGTCATAGGAATGGCTTTGTGAAAATATATATATGCGCACAGCAATTCTGAATAACTCCTCTTATTGTGTGGTAAATACGCATAGAAATTGTTCTTTAAAAAATGAAAAACTGCCCTTTGGGCTTAAAAAGTACTGTAAATAAAAATTAACTTAAAAATAAATTGGTAATGAGGAGTGTTATTGTCTGCTATTGTCTACTGGTACTACTTCTTCAGGTGCTCCACGTTCTAGGGGTGGTGCAATTTTTATCTGTCCAGTGTCTCCAAGTGTTAGGTGTCTTTCCTATTCCATGACACGATCCTGTAGGATCCTTCCTAGTTAGGTCCTAGCTTCCCCTCGAAGGGGTCTCTCGTGGCGCTCGTCACCTTCCTCAAGACAAGATCTCCCATTTGGAAGTCCCTGTGTTTGACTCTGGAGTTGTAGTGCTTGGCCATGAGGTTCTGGTACCGCACTAGCCTTTGCTCAACTGTTGATCTGACTTCGTCCACCAAATCAAGTTGCAAGTGCATTACTTCATTATTCCTACCCTTGTCATGATTCCCCACTCTGTAGCTTGTGAGTCCCACTTTCGCCAAGATGGCCGCCTCGCTCCCAAATGCTAGTCGAAACAGCGTCTCTCTTGTAGGCGTCCTTACCGTTGTTCTGTATGCCCATAAAACGCTTGGCAATTCTTCCAGCCTTATACTCTTTGCCCCTTCGAGTTGAGTCTTGATGATTTTGAGTAAGGATTGGTTTGTGACCTCAACTTGTCTGTTGGCCTGAGGGTGGACGGGTGATAAGTAGTGATTTTTGATCCCTAACTATGAACAAAAGCCCTTGAACGCGTCATTGTCAAAATGCTTCCCGTTGTCTGAGATCAACACTCTAGGTATACTGTATTTGCAAACAATGTTCCTCTATACAAAGCTTCGCACATTCTTCTCCATGATGGTGGCCAGGGCTTCAACTTCTACCCACTTGGTGAAGTAATCTATACCAACTATCAAAAATTTAAGTTGTCAAATTGCTATCGGGAACGGACCCATGATGTCCTATCCCCATTGAGCGAAAGGCCATAGGGCCGTCAATGGAGTAAGCTCTTCTGTTGGTCGTCGGATGAGGTTGCCAAACCTCTGACACTTGTCGCAAGCTTTGACATATGCAATTGCATCCTTTTGCATGGTACGCCAATAGTATCCCGCCCGGATCAGTTTGTTCCCTAAAGACCGTGACCCAGAATGGTTTCTACAGACTTCTTTGTGGATTTCTCGCATGACATCCTCGGGAATAAGACACCTCAGGTACAGACGGGAGAAGCCTCTTTTGTACAAGATGTCTTTAATCAGCACAAACCGTGTTGCTTGAACTTTTAACTTCCTGGCAACTTCCTTGCCGTCAGATAGTATGCTGTCCTTCAGGTAGCAAATTATTGGGGTCGTCCAATTGTTCTTGGAACATATCCCTTGCACACTAATGCTGTCTATCAATGGTGAGATTTGAACGAAGGACAATACCTAACTAGGGATGAGCATATGCTCTGCTGATGCAGCCTTGGCAAGACAGTTGGCATGCTCATTCTCGTCCCTTGGGATTTGAATAAACTTTTCTTGGAGGTTGCTCACTCGAGTCTTCACTTGCTCAAGGTACTTCTTCATCCATTAACCCTTGCATTCATAGTCGTCGTTAACTTGACTGGTGACTACTTGAGAGTTGCAATATACGACCACATTCGCACCTCCTGCCACTTTGGCGAGATTTAGTCCTGCTATCAAGGATTTGTATCTGCTTCGTTATTGGTCGTAGGGAAATAGAGTCGGACTATGCATTCTACCTCGTCCCCTTCTGGGCTATGAAGTACCACACCAGCCCTGCCTGCTTGTCTGTTGGACAATCCATCTGTGTGGATACTCTATTAAGGATTCTCTCCTGCCCCTTAGCCTTCCGCATGGGTGAATTCTACGATGAAGTCAGCAATAACTTGCCCCTTTATGGCCGTACGCGAGCAATACTGTACGTCGAACTCACTCAACTTGATTGCCCATAGTGTCATCTATCCGACAGCTTCAGGGCTGCTCATTGCTTTCCGTAAAGGCTTATCCGTTAGAATGATCACCGTGTGCACATGAAAGTAAGGCTTGAGTTTGCGGGCTGCAATTACCAGGGCGAAGGCTAGCTTTTCCATCGGAGGGTACCTTTCTTCTGCACCTCGGAGTGCTCGGATTATGAAGTACACTGGT
Source organism: Quercus ilex subsp. ballota (assembly GCA_032727855.1). Taxonomy (NCBI): domain Eukaryota; kingdom Viridiplantae; phylum Streptophyta; class Magnoliopsida; order Fagales; family Fagaceae; genus Quercus; species Quercus ilex. The sequence goes on from CM064909.1 coordinate 78,757,768, forward strand.
CTCTGCACCTCATCCTCCTCTTTGACTAAAGCTGCGCTGACGGTAGCTGGGGAGACGGCCAAGTAGAGAAATAATTCTTCTCCTAGTTTCAATAGGCTTAGTAACAATGAGGAAGAAAGGTATGTCTTCAAGTCTTCGAAAGCTTGCTGGCATTTAACCATCCATTCAAAGGACTTCTTTAGTGTGTGGAAGAAAGGCAGGCACTTATCTATTACTCTTGAGATGAACCTGTTCCATGTAGCTACCTTACTGTTTAGACTATGTACCTCCTTGACATTTTTTGGTGGAATTAACTCCATTATGGCCTGTATTTTATCTGGGTTGACCTTAGTACCTCTCTAGGACACCATGAACCCCAGGAATTTTCATGCCGTCTCCTGAATGCACACTTATTTGGATTCAGCTTCATGTTATAAGAACGAAGGGTATTGAAGGTCTCCTTGAGGTCGTCCAAATGGCCATCCTCCCGAATGCTTTTTACTAACATGTTGTCCACATAGACTTGAACATTCCTCCCAATCTAATGTGCGAACAACTTATTCATCAACCTTTGGTACGTGGCGCCCGCATTCTTGAGCCCGAATGACATTACTTTGTAGAAGAAGAGACCTTGGCTGGTGACGAATGAATTCTTCTCTTGGTTCACCTCGTCTAGCTTGATTTAGTTGTAACCAAAGAACGCATCCATGAAGCTTAGCAACTGGTGTCTTGCTGTTGAGTCCACCAAGATGTCAATCCACGAAAGAGGATAGCTGTCCTTGGGACATGCCTTGTTTAAGTTCGTGAAGTCTACAAACATCCTCCACTTCCCATTGGCTTTTTCGACCATCACTACATTGGCTAGCCAGTCGGGATAGTATACTTCCTGTATGAACTCTACTTTCTATAATTTGCTAACTTCTTCTGCTATGGCCTTGTCTTGTTCCTACGCGAATACCCGTATCTTCTGACGGATGGAAAGGAAAGATGGCGATACATTCAACTTGTGGACTATGATCGAAGGATCAATTCCGAGCATATCTTCGTGGCTACAAGCAAAGACATCTTGGTTCTTCCTTAGAAATATTGTGAGCGCTTGGCGGACTGATGGGCTTGCGAGGGTACCGATCCTGGTCATTCGTTCAGGCCTTGAATCGTCGAGGAGGATCTCTTCCAACCCCTCCACGGGTTCTGCTACCGTTAATTGTTCTTCTATACACATGGTCTGTAAACGATCATCCATCTCCAACGTGGCAATGTAGCACTTGCGTGTTGCTACTTGATTTCCCCGTACCTCTCCCACTTCGTATTTAGTGGGGAATTTGATCATCAAGTGGTAAGTTGAAGTTACGGCCTTCCACGAGTTAAGGGTAGGACGGCCTAGGATGGCGTTGTAAGCGGACGAACAGTCAATAACCAGGAATGAGACATCTTTGGTAATCTGCTAAGGGTAATCACCGACTGTTATGGGTAAAGTGACTACATTGAGGGGGTATACTCCTGTTCCTCCAAATCCAACGAGCGGTGCGTTGGTCGAAACCAACCGTTCTCTCTCAATTCTCATTTGCTGGAACGCTGGGTAGTAGAGGATATCAGCAGAGCTTTCATTGTCCACAAAGACCCGATGGGTGTTGTAGTCCCCCATCTGTATGCTAACTACGAGCACATCGTCGTGTAGGTGGTGGAAACGCTGGGTATCTTCCTCTGTGAACCCAATTATAGGGTTGTCGATTCGTGCCATCTTTGGGATGAAGCCCGTAAGCTGGACGTTTTGCACCATCCATAGGTAGGTTTTGCGTGCCTTCTTGGACGAATTGGAAGCTGTGGTTCCCCCTACAATCATCCTTATGTCTCCTAGAGGGGGCCTAGGATGCTCGTTTTCCCTTCAAGCAGCCTGCTCTTGTGGTGGGGTCTGTCCTCTCCTTGCTAATGAACCTTTGCAGCTTCCCCATGTCTGATAAGAGCTTCTATCTGCTGCTTTAAGTCGTAGCAGTCAAACATATCATGGCCACGATCACGATGAAAACGGCAGTACATGTCTTTGGATCTCTTACTAGGATCTCCTTTCAGCTTGCCAGGAAATGTCAAGGCTCCTTCGTCCTTGATTTGCATCAAGACTTGGTCAATCAGGGCAGTTAGCAGGGTGAAGCTTGTGAACCTCCTAGTAGGGGGTTTGGAGTGCTTGTCTTCTCGTTGGTCTCCGATCCTAGCCACCTTCCGTCCCCTATCTTGCCGTGCATCCTTTTGTCTTTCCCTTTTCTTGGGCTTCTCTTCTCAGGCTAGTAGTGTGTCTTTCGCATTCATGTACTTAGTAGCCCTGTAAAGTATATCCGACATGGTTTTTAGGTCATTTTTGTATAAGGAAAACAGAAACTTCCCCTTCTATAACCCATTGGTAAATGCAACCACTAGTATCTTGTCGTCAGCTTCATTAATTGAGAGGGCCTCCTTGTGAAAATGGGTTATATAGGATCTCAGTGTTTCCTCCTCCCGTTGCTTGATGCTCATTAAGCACATAGTGGACTTCTTATACCTGTGCCTCCCTATAAAGTGCGAGGCAAACTGCACGCTCAACTCCTTAAAGGTATTGCTGGAGTTGGGCGCCAGCCTGTTGAACCATAGCCTTGTAAGACCCTTCAGCGTAGTTGGGAAGGCTCAGCACATGATTTCGTCTGCCATACCTTGCAAGTGCATGAGGGTTTTGAACGACTCCAGATGGTCTTAGGCATCCTTTGACCCATCGTAGGCTTTTACTTGTGGCATACGGAACTTCGGTGGAAGGGGGAACAATATGACAGGTGCGGTAAAAGGCGAGTTCGTCTGATGGACTAACTCGTTGAGGTCGCTTGACACCTGTCCTCTGAGGGCGCTCATCATGAAGTCCATCTTTTCCTTCATCATTTGCATTTCTGTGACCATATATGGTGAAGCAACATCTGTAGCGGATGGACGGCTTGTATCCTGTCGCTTTTGTCTGCTTAAGGCGTTGCTGCCTTCTAGCCCCTCTTGATTTCTTTTCTTAGCGCCGGAACCTTCCTAGTCCTCTTCTTGGGTGTTAAGTGCTGCGTTCTTTTGGCGCAATTGCTCTTCTAGGTCATGATTCTGCTTGGTGAGGCGTTCTACTGCTGCTGGGAAAGTCTGAACCTATCTCTCAAGGGTGGTGGTGCGTGGTTCTTACCTTTGATTGTTATTGGTGGTCGCTATCGAGCGAGTAAGTACCATGCAACTTTTTGTTCGAGAAGCGGTAGTATGGCTTACTTCCTTTTCCCACAGATAGCGCCAACTAATGATACCGAAAATTGTTAGTAAGCCACACAGTTCTCGCGTGCTCTAGACAAAACCTACACAACAAAGAAGAAAACCCCTATAGAGAGTATCAGTGTGGTACCGGCCAAAGACCCTCCGAATGTTAAGTTAGAGAACTTTCACAACTCTAGAGTGCCAGAACTGGGGTAAATTATGCGTACCTTGGTTTCTGGGGGCTTTGAGTTTTTATAGTAGTGTAGAACCGACCTTGGTTTTCTTAGCGAAGAAGGTGTTTCCTTATGGGGAAGATCTTCATAAATACACGTATTTCATGGGATTCTTACCATACAAAGATTTTCGTAAGGTGCAAGATGTTTCCATTTAAGGTTTCTTGGAGACCACTTAGGCCACATAGATGCCACATGGCTCTACTATCCGTCTCCCCTATATCCGTTTAACTTGAAACCGTCCACTATGGAGGGTTCGTCCGTCTTCCTTTTTATCCGTCCAGGATGTGACATGTCATGTCCGTCGTTTTGTCTGTACTCAATAGTCCACTTATTTAATATCGTTGCTTATGGTAAATCTCAGAGAACGGATCCATTTGCTTCAATTTTATCCTCTTCAGCTATATAAGTCCAGCTTACATCTGTGGATCTACAAAACTATAAGCACCATTGGCAAGAACATATGATTGCAGACTCTGGAACAGGCTTAGCTAATGAAACAAGGATGATACGACCAGTACCTATGGGAAGGCTAGGGAAACACAGTTCATGTTTTGTAAAAGGATTCAGAAGCAAAGTTTTAGAATCTGGCCCTTCTTTCTTGTCTTTAAGGACCAAGTACCCACATGAGATCCCAGAACACAACTTTTTTTCAACGTGAGAGAGTGTTGTCTTGTACTTCCTTCCATCAAAGATGTTATAAAAGTAACAAGATGTCCTAGTACCTTTAGGCATAAAGAAAACAAGTGGATGTTGGGATGCCATAAACTCTTGCCCATATGCCACAGCATACAACCTCCACGTTCGGCAGACTCTGCCAAACAAGAGATAGTCAATAGTACCTAGCTGCTTCGTTATCAGATAAAGCAAAGCCTCAGGGAGCTCCGACCATGGCCTCCAATTACCATTATCCACCATCTTTTTCTTCTTACTTCTACGCCTATTGAGGTTGATGTCACTGTTCCCTTGCAATACCATGCCTACGTTGCCTTCACACAATGAAAATAAAGATTAATTACTACACATAACACTGAATAAACATCTAATAGATTTAGATTCATTAAGTATTGTTTTTAATTCAGTTTCCTCCAATTATGCATATTATGTTATAGTATTTGTGCCAATACCCATCATAGAAAATCATAAAATACACAAGAACATAACCAAGGAAGCACAATATATATTTGTATTTATATATATATATATATATATATATTGTTAGATAATTAGTCTAGACAACATTAAAAAGCTGAAAGTTTAGCTACAAACTTGGTTCCTACTAAAAAATTAAAATGTCTACATATTTTGAAAATCTAACTGTTAGATTGCATTTTTTTTAATGTTTTTAACACATATGTCCAATTTCATATCAATCTGATATTATTTACTATTCGATTCAAAAACTTATTTTTTATGCATAATTTTAGACTATAAAAACTTGGACTTCAAACATTTGATGACAAAACTATTGATCTTTGATTTTTTAGAAATTTTGCAACCATGGAAGATATAAAAAGAAAATGTAATCCAATAGTGAATTTGTTAAAATTCATATTCAATAAAAAAGATATTGAGTAAAATTGTAGTCTTGAGAAAAAAAAAATCCAAAGAGAAGAATTTACTTGATTAGGCAATATGACTGAGAAAGTTTCACTCTAAATTATAACAGTAGCACAAAGCACAAAGGTACTCTCACAAGAACCAAACCCCAAATAAACCCTTAAAAGCTCTCTCTCACAAAGAATAGATCTCTATTGCTCTAATTCTGAGGCACACTTTTATCATATTCAACAATTGCTGCAGAAACCAAGAAGACTTGGTTTACAAGTCCAAACCAATTAAACTAATAAAATGAGAGCCTTTAAAAAAAAAAAAAAAAATTTACAATTACCAAATAGTGTAAACACTGCTCTATTCTAGGTACATAGCCATACTGCACGTTACAAAATAAAATAAACGAAGATAAGTATTGATAGCATAGTTTGGTAAGCACTTAACCCAACAGTAAAGAGAAAAGAGAATACCAGAATCAACAGCAAAGAGAAAATCAGAATCAATAAAAGGAAAGGCTATGTCTCACCCGTTCAAGGGATTGTTCAAGTGCCAAGAGAGAAGGGAACAAAAACTGTTCTCAGTTTCCTAACTACCAATTTTATTTAAGAGTTTGAGAGAGAGAGAGAGAATCTGTACTTGAGAGAGAGCCTGGGTCTGTTCTAAGTATTAAGAGGGTGTAAGATTAAGAGTTAAGACTCAGAGCTCACCACTAAACACTCAGATTTCCATGTATTGGCTAAATTTTGAGCTTAATTAATACTACAAGATAGTCAATATTAACCTAAATTTTCATTTCTCCTTTTTTTTTTTTTTTAGAAAAAATTATTGGTTGATATTTGGGGCCTTTTTTTCTATACATTTGGGTCCTCAGGGAATTGCCTCACTTGGCTATATACAAGGCCACAATCAAAGTAAAAATAACAAAGATTGTCATTACAAATTCTATGAAGAGAGAGAAGATTAGACTTAATAAGAGGAACTGTAAGACGATTTCCACGGTTGAAAGTATGTTTTAGAGTGTGAATTTGAGAAATTACCATATTGTGTGTTATGGGCAGTTCATTACCATTACCCCCAACAGTTATTGCATCTGAGCCTTTTTATGAATTATTCAAAGAGAGATTGGTAAGGTATGGAGATCCTAGTGCCTTGAGATTTGAGAATGAAGAGGCCATGGCTGTGAGTTTTGCAGGTGGTTGTTCCCTTGGTATGCATAACATGTCTTTGGCGTTACTTGTATAAAAAGGGGAAAAACCTCTTCCACAATTTGAAATCGTGACTTAAAGTCACAAGTTCAGTTATTTTTGGCAATGTGTGGATCTACACATTGCATGGAATAGACACTGCCCATAAAAAAAGGCAGGTATTTGGCGTTGGAATGCTTTGATATCTCTAGCTTGATATTTTGTGTTCCCAAACTGTTATGATTGTATGTAGTTCCAAAAGACCTACCTCGGCCTCTATTATAACTGGACCTTCCCTTGCCTTTGTTGGTGTCTGCATGAAGCTCTTGAATAAAAGATTAACCTTTGCCTTTTGTACTGTGTATATTGCTGCCATAGCCATAAAATACTTCAAAGAGAAGTCATTTGATGAGCATCTTTTGCCAACAAGGCTCGGCAGTATTGCCTTGTACAACCTTTGCTCAAAGATGCTATAGAAGTGGAGGTTGGGATGCCAAAAACTCTTGCCTGTGTGCTGCAACATACAACCTTCATCCTCTACAGACACAGCCAAACATGAGATAGTCTATATCACCCAATGACTTTGTTATCAAATCAAGCAAAGCTTCAGGGAGCTCTGACCATGGCCTCCAATTACTATTTGTAAACCATCCTTTTCTTCTTTCTAGGCCCCTTGAGATTCATGTCATTGCCCCCTTGCAGCAACATGCCATCCCACAAAAAAAAAAAAAAAAAACTATTGATCAAATTTTATATATGACACTAAATAACCGTCTAACGGTTCTACATTCATAATAATAGTACTTATTGTTTTTAACCCAATTTTCCACATGACATGCTTGTGCATAACATTCAGACTTAAAGCAAATCATGATATTCTTAGGCCAAGATCCATTTAGAAGATTTTAGGACAGAAAAAATCAGCACCTCTATCAGGCAAAACCTATCAAGGAAGTGCAAAACTACACACATGCAGAACTTAAAACATCCTTTGAGGTGTAAGGCGCATAACTGATTATTGAGCCACATTTTGTTTTTTAGGGACAACTGCAAAATATCACAATAAGGGCAACATTAATTCTACCCATCTAACATCTCTTTAAACATTTTATACCCATACTCTGTACTCAAATAAACCAATAATTTTCTCAAGCATGCACCATTTATCGAAATAATAAATCCCCATAAAAGTTAAATGACAGATGGTAGTAGGAATATGAAAAAAAAAAATTGAAACTTTACATAAAAGGCTGTTCATTATTTGGGACACAATAAAAAGTAAAATAGAAACACACCAGTCAACAAAACCTTAAACCAGTGCTCAGGAAATGTATGAAAGTATGAAAACACTAAACTTCTGAAAGACAAAAAATATATATATATATATGAAAAAGAATAAAATGACTCCAGCTACTCTTGTTGTAGGAAATTCTCTTCAATGATAGCCCATGAGGTACAGGTAAGGGAAATGAAGAGCAACAAAATATATATAGCCTTCAAAGTCTTGCCAAAACGATTAAGTAGGGTGGATGAAAAATAAGAATTCCTGACTAGTCATCGTAGAGAGCATCCACACTGCTAGACAGATTTGGTGCGGTGGACCTAAACCAAGTCCATGAAATTATATACCACTATGCACTTTTGGTGCGGTGATCACTTCACACACATATAAATGTCGAGGGGTAAACGTCAAGGTTTAAGTTTTCAGGAAAGAGTTTCACATACATATACACTTAGAGTAGATTAGAGTAAAAATTCTATCTTGTATTAAAAAAAAAAATATATATATATATATATATGTGTGAAATTATATAGTTCATTATTCAAATAAATTCTAATGTATTGGGATTTTAATAGAAGGTTTAACTATATAATGAAATTTAAATTCAACTGGGAAAATATATTAGAATAATGACGCGTAAAATTTTTAAGTGGGGAAATTTTTAATTATATTTTAGTGGTTGGTGATGTTTTTCCCTTCCCGTTGAATGATTTCTTATGGCAAAATTCAACATTCTTGATTATGGGTTGTTGCTTAATTATTTATTTTATATTTAATATTGTGCTTGGCTAGTTCATTTGAAATATCCAATATTTTTCACAAAGAGAGAGAGAGAGAGAGAAAAATTTAATTACAAGTTTTTATTATTTAATTAATTTTTCCAAAAAGAAGGGAATAACCATTGTTAGATTTTCATCTCACAAAAGCATTTGTGAAGAATGGACATGTGAACAACTTAAATACCACACAAATCACAAATGGAAATGTTTTGTTAATTTTGGATATTTTTTAATAATTCAATGGTTACAGCAGGAAAGATAAGATTTGAACCTTAGATATCTCTAAATTTTTTTAAAAAGTTTCAACTAATAACATCCACTCCAATTGAGCTAACCAAAACCCACCTTAAACATATTATTAAAAGAGAAATGCTACGTCTACAATATTTTTACAACAAATCACAAGTGGCTAGTTGTTATTGGTTCAAATTTGAAACTAACACTAAGATTACTTTTTTGCCCCAACAATAACAACCAGTAACAACCTGCCACTTAGGATTTGTTGTAAAAATGTTGTAAACATATCATTTCTCCTATTAAAAATAGTATCAGTGGAACTACAAAGCTTTTGCCATTTTCTAAGAAAATGTCTAAATTGGCCCTCAAAGTCATTTTTCAAATTGCCACTTGTTGGCACCTGGATGTCATTCCCTGTTGACTTGAGATTAGTTCGGGTGGGGGTAGCCGAATACACCTGTCTCGTTTGCACGCACAATTAGTGAACGCTAGCTTCTTCATGTTTGTGCCTATGTGGTTCCAACCCCATCTCCCCCCCTCCTTCAATACCAATGACCATAGAAAAAAAAGTAAAAGTGATAATATCTAACCCAAAAAAAAAAAAAAAAATTATGAGGGAAAATTTTATTATATTTTTTTGACAGAAATAGAATAACCATTGTTGGATTTTCATCTCACAAAGGAGAGTGTACAATCTGCACAGGTTGAGTATTTTTAGAAGCTACAAAAATGGCAGCAGGATACCTAATTAAAGAAAATTCTCTACAAAGGGTTCATATCCAGTGCATAACGCTTCAATTTTTACGAGGTTTAGGAGAGGTCATGGACTCATGGTAGGCACCCTTATTTTCTTCAATGAGCATATCATTATAAAAAAAAGTACTAAAGTAATAAAAAGGCAAATGAAAAAACAACAAAATATATATATATAAAAAGAAAACTCTCAAACTCTTGTCCAAATGATTAATTCAAAAGACAAATGGTAAAGATGATGAACAAGAGAAATCCAAACTAGTCTTCAAAGAGAGAATCCACACGACAAGACAGATGCGGAAAATACCAGAATGAATTATAAGATAGGAAATCATGTGGCAATCGTTTTCCTTGCGAAATTTCAATAGACTGGAAGCCATTGCTACCTTTCCGTCTGTTTATTGAGCTGATAGAGTAGAAAAAACTCCGAATTCTGTATATGCAATTAGAAGGGTGCTTGCTATCTTCCCATTTGGCCATGTTGCTAATTGCTGAGAACTCACAAGAGTCTTCCTGGAACAATGCTTGATCGCCTAAGTTAGGAATCTTCACCAATTCCATCTTCAAAAAATTTAGCTCATAAACTTCATGATCAGTAATTCCTCCAATCACAAGGAGCTGTTTATCAAAACATAGTAACTTCCATGATCCACAATTCAAATCTGCAGTGCCTTTTACTTTCAGCAAGGCCAAATGAGGATGAGAAGTCAGATTTAGTACCCTAACGTCAGCATTATTTGATATAATATATATCTTACCATTGAAGACATCTAAATCAGCAATCATATTACGATCATCATAATTATATAGAGTCCAATTGACACCTGTGGATCTACGGAACTGTAAGCACTGACTGGAAAAACATATGATTACCAACTCTGGCAAAGGAGTAGCTAAAGAAGCAAGGGTGACACAACGAAAGAGATTGGGAGGGCTAGGAAAACGGAGTTCATGTCTTGTAAAGGGATTCATAAGCCAAATTTGAGAATCTGGCCTCTTTTTCTTGTCTTCCATTATCAAGTACCCATAAGAAATCCCAAAACACACTTTGCCAACAAGGCTAGGTAGTAATGCCTTGTACCACCTTTGATCAAGAATACTATAGAAGTAACAAAATTTCTTCCATTGCCGTGAAAAGAAAAGAACAAGTGGAGGTTGGGATGCCATAAAATCTTGCTTGTATGCCAATGCGTAAAACCTCCAAGTTCTACACACAGGCAAAAATGAGATAATCTATAGCACCTAACCACTTTGTTATCTGATGAAGCAAAGCTTCAGGGAGCTCCGACCATGGCCTCCAATTACTATCGTCCACCAACTTTTTCTTCTTACTCCTGGGTCTACTGAGGTTGACATCACTGTTCACTTGCAAATGCAATACCTTGATTACCTTCACACAAATAGAAAATAAAAAGATTAATGCCTACATATAACACTAAATAAACACCACTTGAATTGTTTTTAACACCGCTTGTGCAACATATTTTATTTATTTGCTTCCAAGCTCATTAATGGATAGAAGTTTTTTGATCCAAGTTCATTAATTTTACAAAGAAATAAATAATCAAGACAATAGCAATGACAATAGTGGTAAATGTAACAATGATCTAAAATTTTAAGATGATTTTGTTGACAAGAAGAGAATAACCATTGTTGGATTTTCTAATCACAAAATAGATTGTACAATCTGCGGAGGTTGACTATTTAGGAAACATAAAAATGGGCAGCATTAAAGAGCAGATACCCTGGTTGCAGGAAATTCTCTCCAATGAGAATGACATCAAACACAGTTAAGTAAAAAATAAGGGAAATAAAGAGCAAAAAATATATATAACCCCTCAAAATATTGTCCAAATGAATGAATGATTCGTTCAATATACAAATGATAGGGATGAAGAACCTAACTAGTCTTGAGAGAGAATCCATATTGAAAGACTCGTGGAAAATACCAGGATGGTTCAACTCAGAAACTATCTGGCATACATTTTCTTCCAATGAAAGGGAAAGACTGGCCGTGTCTACCATCCATGAATTAAAAGCAGATGTCTTTGCTATCATGTTCAAAACCGTACATGCCATTAGAAGGTTGTTCACTATCGTTCCATCTGGTTATGTTGCTAAACCTAAGCCCATATTAAAATCCAGAAACTATGCTTGTACTCCAAAGTTCTGTATTCTCACCCATTTGATCTTCAAAAAATTTAGGTCATAAACTTCATTATTTCCGATGGAATGAATCAACAGGAGCTGCTCATCAGTACCCTGTAACCACAGTTCACCTTTCAAATTTGGAATGGATTTAACTTCCAATGGGGTCACATAAGGATGAGACTTTAGATTTACTACTATTCCAGAATAAGTTGTTATTGCATACATTTTACCCTTGAACGCGGCTTATAATCAACATACGTCCGGTGATGATTACAATCACAAATTTACAATAAGTCCAATTGGCACTATTGGATCTAAGAAACTGTAGATATGAGCCATATCTACGAAAGGCTATGATTACAAACTTTGGCAAAGGTATCACTAGTGAAGCAAGGATAACACTATCATGTTCTAGGGGAGAGAGAAGGAAACGGACTAACGGAGTTCATGTCTTCTAAAAGGATTTAGAAGCCAAATTTGAGAATTTACCATAAGTTTCTTGTCTTCTAGGACCAAGTACCTACATGAGATCCTAGAACACAATTTGCCAACAAGGTTGGGGAGTATTGCCTTGTCCTCCTTACATCCTTCCGTCAAAGATGTTATGGAAGTAACAAGCTCTCCTGGAACGGTTTGACATAAAAATAACAAGTGGAGGTTGGGATGCCATAAACTCTTGTCTGTATGACACAACATACAACCTCTGTGTTCGCAGACACAGCCAAACATGAGATGGTCTATAGTGCCTCGCCACTTCGTTATGAGATAAGGCAAAGCCTCAGGGAGCTCTGACCATGGCCCCCAATCACTGTCCCCTAGCAAAACCATGGCTACCTTTGTGCAAAGAGAAAATAAAAATTAACGTGCACACATGACACTAGATGAAATCTAATTTTTTTTAGATTCATAAATATGTCTTACTATTTTTTTTAGTCCAGTTTTCCAGAACTTGCAATACAGTATACTCTATGCATGTAAACTTGACAGCATATTATGCAATACTTGGCCAATATCCAAGTATTTTGGGGATATTTTCATTTTGGTCCATATATTTTAAAAGAATTAAATGCCGTCATCTGATAAAAATTGCTGACATAATTGATGGAATGCTCACATGACTAATATAATATGATAATAATAATTTACTTTGATTATTAACAAAGCCACTTCTGCATCTCAATAATAATAAATAATAATAAAAATCATTAATATTTCTTTTGTAAAAAAGGTCTTCATCTTTTCTTGCACTTTCTTTGCAACCAAACATTGCAGCAGGTGCAGCTCATGTCAATGCATCAGCCTCCAAGATTGAAGCTTTATTGCTCCCAAAAATTTACTTCCTAAAACAAAACACTAGAAACCTCAACCAAACAATACTCTCTCTCTCTCTCTCTCACAAACAAACACAGAGTAGAAAACAAAAATTAAAAAATAAACAGCATTCTCAGAAATAAAAAATGACAAGAATCATCATAATTAATATCAGACGTAATCAGAACCTTTAATGCCTGAATATCAACCATAATAATACATGCTTTGGATTGATATATTAAAAATTTGAGGGTATAGCTTACCTTGCAATGCCGAAAACAGTGTAGAGGAGAACAGAGGGTTGAGAGAGAGAGGGAGAACTGGGGAGAAGTTTTCTCTATAATCTGATGAAGAAATCAAACGGGTTGATTAGAATTGCTCCCAAATGAACAATTATACTAAAAAAATTTACTGTGTGTGGTTGTCAAAGAAAGTGCAAGAAAATATCTGTATTTCTAATTTTGAACTGCTCCAACTCCTCCATATGTCTTCAATCATTCAGTTACCTGTTTGTTTTTCTTTTTTTCTTTTTTAATTTGCGGTTTCCTTACTCCTGGGTCTCACTTTTTTTTTTTTCTTTTTTTCCAAATCTCTTCTTCCTTTTTTTGAATTTGAAAAAGAAAAAAAAAAAAAAAATCACACTATAAAACTGTTACTATAACTACTCATCCTTATCCCTTACATATGGGCACTGTTGTTTACAGAACAACATGGGTAATAGTGACCTCATTAATCATTCCTAGTGAATTTTCCCAGCTTCGAAATCTATTTATTTTTTATAAAAAGAACAAGTTTCAAAAAAAAGTTTTATTATTGTGCATATAATCTTTGAAATATTTAAACTTAAAATTTTGAAAATGTTAAAGGGCATTGATATATTAGGAAGTCAATAAATTAGCGACCATTTACTTTTAAAATAAGACAAATAATTTGGAATAGCAAAAATTAAAACAAAATAAGACAGTGAGAGTATGATAAATCTAAAATACTCAGCAAAAAAAAAAAAATTGATAAATCTAAATTAAATTACGATTTTCCCCTATAGAATTACAAACACTTTATTTATTGTGTTTCTTTTTAATGGAATGTTTTTTGATACATTAATAGTTGGGAGACGAGTAATTTGAAACCTAAATCTCATGGAAAAGACTAAGGTAACAACTAATTAAGTTACAAGACTTTTAATCTTTTTATCATACATTTATAATCTATACTTTGAAATTTGAATATTTTCCTCCCCACTATTTAGTACGGAAGATTTACCTATCCAAATTTTGTTTTCTTTTTGAAAATTACCAATTCTTTGCTTGTGCATGTCAAGGTATGTAAATATAAGATGGGTTCAAGGTGTCAATATATATGATGAGTTCAAGTTAAACCTGCCTGGAGCAACTTTTTTTTTTTTTTAAATGAAAAACCGATCGCATAATTAATTATTACATAGTTGGAAGAGACGAAAAACATTTTATGAATAATTTTTTTCTTTCTCTTTCTCTTAACATTGGAGAAGATTGTAGGGGAAAATGACACTTGGACAGATTCTCCAGAATCTATTGATTTGTTAAGTAATAAGATCAGATTTTTGATTTAAAGTGGCTTTATTAATGACATGATTAATACTAATTTTTTCAATTTTTTTTGACAAATCGATAGTTAGGGGTGGGAATAAAACTATAGATGTCTTTGTTTAAAATACTAAAAAATGCTAATTAATTAAGTTACATAGCACTTGACAATTTTTTACTTAGCTTTTATAATGTTATACTAAAGTGTATCTCTCTCTCTCTCTAGGATATTACAAGTGAGTCAAAGTCATGTTTTCTATTTTCCAAAAAAAAGTAAGTTTGTTTTCAAAATAAATTATTATCCAAATCTTCAAGATGTTTTTAGCTTAAGCCCCCCTAGTTTTTAGCTTGGGCCCTCTCCCAAAAATCATGAACCCCAGCCCATAATCCGGCCAGCCCAGGAGCCCATGACCCATGTAAATTAAAAAAAAAAAAAAAAAACTCTCAGCTCCAGTAGTCCAAAACCAAACGAAGACAGCAAAAAACGAAGGAAACAAAAGAAAAGAAAGGAAAGTGAAAGGCGAGGGTGCGAGACAGAGAGATAAAGAGTACTTAGAGACCCATCTTGATCAGAGACCCGTGTCGCCGTGACGGAGAGAGACAGAGAGATAGAGAGCCGTAACGCTTACGAGACTGGAGACCCATCTTGATCGGAGACCCGTGTTGCCGTGACGGAGAGAGACAGAGAGATAGAGAGCCGTGTCGCCGTGAGTCTTGATGCCGTGACACTTGCAACAATGGCAGAGCCAAGGGGGGGCGAGAGGGGGCAATTGCCCCCCCTGACTCCTTT
Source organism: Quercus ilex subsp. ballota (assembly GCA_032727855.1). Taxonomy (NCBI): domain Eukaryota; kingdom Viridiplantae; phylum Streptophyta; class Magnoliopsida; order Fagales; family Fagaceae; genus Quercus; species Quercus ilex. The sequence goes on from CM064909.1 coordinate 78,772,826, forward strand.
AAAAAATGCATTGATACCTACTCTGTGATATGCATTTAACTAGTTTGCCCCCTGTAAGTGGGATAAATAGAAAAAGCACTCCCATTGTTAAGAAACAGCCCTGACACCGGAAAGAAAGAATGGGAAAAAAAAGCTTCTCAATTCCCTCACACAATCACACTTTCACCTATTTTACTATTCTTAAATAGTATTTATTTCAAGTAGTTTTGATCTTGTCCCATCCATTACACTGCTTACAGTACTTTTCTTCCCTATTCTAATTTTTCTTTTCTTTTCTTATTATAATTCTAATACTATAAACATAACATTTTTCACAATAAATTTTACAATTGTGAAAATAGTTAACTATGAAAGATGAACAACTTACATTGATGGAGCCACCACTTTATTTCCTTCACAACTCACAGCCCACTATTTTAACAATTGTAAAATTTATTGTGAAAAAATTGTGTTTGTATGACAATTCAATTAGTAGGTTCTATAGTTAACTTTTGTAGATTGATTTATTTATTTTAAGCAATCAAATTATGTCTAAATTTTATGTATTTTAATTTCTCACTTTGGTTGTTAGTAACTATGATTGATTATTTTTGTTTCTTTGTTTTAATAATATGAGATATACTTGTAGTTACAATTGTCTATTTATTTTGTTATTATTATTGATCAATTAATATTTTTAGATTAATTTTGTTTTTAGTATTGTTTTTCAATCTTGCCCCCCCTAAACTGATATCCTGGCTCCGCCACTGCTACACACACAGGCAAAAATGAGATACTCAATAGCACCTAACCAGTTAGTTATCTGATGAAGCAAAGCCTCAGGGAGCTCCGACCATGGCCTCCAATTATTATTATCTGATGGAGCAAATATGATCTTTTTCTTCTTACTTCTACGCCTACTGTCCCCTTGCAATTCCATGCCTACCTTCGCACAAGGAAAAAATAAAGATAAATGCTTATATATAACACTAAACAAACATCTAATAGATTTAGATTCATAATAGTATTGTATTGTATTGTTTATAATTCAGTTTCCCACCACTAGTAGTGCAATATATTATACAATGAAGCATAGCTGCACATATGCTATATATGTATACTTGGGCCATTACCCATCATTGAAAAATATAGGAAATGCAAAATGAAACATATATTGATTCCTAGAACATGCTTAATACGATGTAAAAGCCATGTTAAAATTGTTTATTGAGCTTCATATGCTTTTTCATTCCTAAAGATATTCATTTATAAAGAGAATTAATATAGAAAGTATAAGGGCAAAGAAATCACCTTAATTAACATAGCTTGTCTTTGAGAATTTGGTTTCTGCTAGGTTCTTGTTTTCGGTCACCTACTTATATAGCATTCTAGATACTGCCCTAAAAGTATCAAAATGAAACGGGAATTAATTAGGGTTTGATAAGTTGGTTTGGAAGTTCAATGAATTTTTCAGCCAAAAGATGGTCATATTTTAAATCGGTTAACAAAACGAAAAGAATGTAGTCAAGCAAAGGTCTAGTGTTTTCGATAAACGAAAAGAAGAGTAGTGCAATTGGAAAATTATTGTGTACTCTGAGAGTACTATAAATGCGTACTCCCTCATCTCATATAAATGCTAGATCTCACTAATTAAATTCATAGTTGAACCACAATTTATGTGAGAGTGGGGAGTATGCATTTATGATACTCTTGGAGTACTTAATAATTTTCCAATGCAATTAAAGAAATTTTTTATAGTCCACTCAGTTTCAAATGGCTGTGAGGTTTAATAAGTTGTCACCTCGTTACCCATTACGAGGTTTCGATTTTTGTAAACATTGTAAACAATAACAAATAGTTTAGTTTCTTTTGTTAAACGAAAAAAATGTAATTAAGGAATTTTAAAAGTTTCTTATCCATTTTTGTTTGTCCAGCTTATAAAACCTAACCTCTTAAAATACTCCACACGTTTCTTTCAAAAAAGAAAAGAAAAAAAAATCCGAAGTTTTAAAATTGTGCTTATTTAAACATGAATAAATATGATTAAAAACAAAACATGAATATATTAAAGGCATTGATATATTGGATTGACTTTTAAAATTTGAAAAATATATTAGAACAGCAAAAATTACTAGCTATTAGATAGTAAACAAGCAAAACAAGACAGAGATAAATCTAGATTAAATTACGTTTTTTTTTCCCCCCCCAAAAGTTCTTATTGCTCCTGAAATTAAAAATCCCTTCATATGTTGCTGCTCAAGTCATTTTCTACGGTTCCTAAAATTAAAAATCTTTAATGTTTTGGTAAATTTTTAAAAAAGTTTTTTAATCCTAATATAAATTTGGAGAAGTTACAATTTACCACCTTAAATTATACCTCATATTACACTTTAATTGCATTCTAAATTATGACTCCTATTACACTTTGCACCGACATTAAGTTTATTTGGTTTCTATTGCATGCAACAAAAACCTTTTTTTATTTAATGTGAGAAGGAGGTTATACATGAGAAGGAGGATATACATATCCAATCCCTAAAATACATTTCCTCGACATGATGGTAAAAAATAATGTTATTTTGTTTCGATGTCTATTTCAATTTGTCTATTGGAATGAAACATTTTGGAATTAATCAATTTCAACATACTGTTTTAAGATTACTATTAATATACATATAGACTCACAGACGGAGATAAAATGGTGTAAAATATCTCAAATCGTTAAACCTTGCACCACATTTTAAAATTCAAATTCTAAAAAACATTTAAAAGTTCAGGTTAACTGGAAATATATATATATATATATATATAACAACTTTTAAACACTATAATTTATATTTGAAAAAAAAAAAAACTGAATGACAAGCCAAGAATGTATTGACCCCTTTGGTAACTTAATCAAATTAATTATCTAAGTGTGTGTGTTAAAAATACTGTGCATTCTCAAAAAAAAAAAAAAAAAGATTCAATTACATGCAATAAGCGTAGTAGCACAAACAAATCACAAACTAAGTTAAATGCAGCAAAAAATAAATTTGACACAGGTGATTTTTTTACGAATTGAGAAAGTCACCGAGGCAAAACCCTATCGAGTGAATTTAAAGTCACCACTCTCGAGAATCCACTATTATCAAAACAAGCGGTTACAAGTAAAAGGAATCCCAGTACCTAATACCAACCCACAGTTGAACCCTTACCTCAATACACAATTGGACTTGTAATATAGCGGTAATCTATCCTTTCAATGCACAAATCTCAGTACGTGACTAACACACCAACTTGACGAAGATGTTGGCTGCAAAGTTCTTCAGTTCATTCAATAATGAAGATCAAGAAGCTCCTTGGTCACAAAACCCTAGGGGCAAAGACGCAGTAGCTTCTAGAGAGAATATGATGAACTAGGGCAAATTCTGTCTCCAGTCACAATTTGCATTCACAATCATTTTGCATCAAGTTGCATCACCTTTGACAACTCTTAAAATAATTTTTATATATGTCTAGGGTTGTGAGAAAAGAAACCCTATACAAATACACATGGATATGCATGAAATCAGATTTGAAAATCTGAATTTCATAATTCTCGATAGATACAGCTTCTGTCGAGTTGCTGTCGAGTATCAGCATTAAACGTCGATAGATATGATCTGTCGAGCTATCTGTCGAGCTATCTGTCGAGTTTTAATAAACAACACTTTTTCACTCGATTCTTGGACAGATTTGCATGACTTCAATACTAAACTTGAATTCTTGTTCCTTGAAGTACTAAACTCATCCTAGATCTATCCAAGGATTAGCCAATTTACATAACATATGTTTCTAACAAGTCTCACATATATCCTAACAATCTCCCCATTTGGCAATCCGTGACAAAACCACAACAAACAAATGAATTATAAGAGAAGACTTAAATCACTAAACTCATAACCACTTGTTGAATACAATAAAATCTAACCCTAACACAAACACTTGAAAAACTTTGCAAGAAGAAAGTTTGTGGCATGGTAGATTTTCACAACCTGTCTTTCTGAAATACTTTAAACAAAACTCATCAAGGTATCTTAGTGTGAAACATAAATAAAGGATTGCATACATAAAGAAACATATGTATAAAGAAAGAAAAGAAACAACACATGGAGAGATAGGTGAAAAACAATATACATCATCATATATATGTGAAAATAAATACAATGTATGTCATAAAAAAATGGTCACAAGACCGGTGTATAAGAGGATAATGTAACTAAAGATAAAGAAAACAAAAGTACAGAAAAACCTCACTACATCCCTAAAAAATATAAACACTTCCCCTAACAAAAATGTCATATTCTAACTCTCTCCCTAAAAACAAGACTACTCTCATCATCCAAAACTACTTCTCCTTTTTGTCACGAATGACAAAGGGTAAGTCACTGAGAGGTTGTCATCTCCTCATCACTGGAAGAGCTAGCATTCTCATCACTGGAAGAGGTAGCATCCTCACCCTCATCATCATCATCAGCACCATCATCGCCGTCCTCATCTGCCGAAGCCTCAGGAGAAGGAGAGGGAGAAGTGGCGAAACCACCAAGGCGAGCTTGTCGTCGTGCAATACTGTTTCAAGTTCAATTTTTTGAAAATTGTTTTTATACTGTTTTGAAAACAAAAACAAAAATCCTTCTACCAATCAAACCCTACATTTTTTTGTTTTTTGTTTGTTTGTTTTTTTTTTTTTTTTGGTATCTCTGGCTTTAGTTTAAAAGAAATCTTCAAACTTTCAAAGTATTTATTTTCCCCAAGTTTGTGGCACATCAATAGTGTTGTGTTGGCTACTTGGCTGTTCCAAAAAAATGATAAAATGATTTTATCTCTACCATCCAGAGCAAGGATATGCATGTGAAGATTAATAAAAATTAAAAAGAAACCCCCTCGTAATCATTTTGGGTTGCTGAAAAAAAATTATATTACAAAGAGGTTAATAATGCACATCTACATTTAGTCTCATCATCTATCTATACTATATATAAGAGGATTCTCCTCTTTCAACTGGATTTTTATGTGGTTAAAAAATACTCTCATTAATGAAGGATAACTTCAAATAACAAATTTTATTTTGAATTCAAAAAGAGAATTCCTAAAATTTATGATTTTTTCTCCTTCACATTCAAAAAAGAAATTATAGTTACTGCTTATCTCTAAAATTTATCCTTTTATTTTTTTGAAAAATAAAAATATATATTTCTAAATTATAATAAATGCAAATTATTAACTTTTACCTAAAAAATAGAAGAGTTTCTGAGTACGCACGTGAGCGCTTGCTTAGAGGCTAGTGTAATAATAAACTAATATAATCTTGGGTTTTGGATTTGAATATTTCTATCACCTCTTGCTATGATATTATGTTAAATTATCAATTGTCCAAAATGTTTAAACTGTTCAAATATGGTAAATTTAATCATTTAATGACATAGTTCTAACAACAAGTACTAGTCTTATAATGGGAGCATGATTGATCCTAATGAGCAATGATATTGTAGCGTGCTTGTTCATTGGGATACTTTGGATCTCAAAGAGTATTGAATGATTTATATTAGATTGTGCATATTTGTGATGAAAATTGCCAAATGTGCCTTAGTGACAAGGAACGGGTACAAAGCAGACAAACAATATAAGGTTGATCGGAAAATTATTTGTAGGTAGCTACAGTTTCCAATTCTATAAGGTTTAGCAAGGAAAACAACAAACTATGGTGCATGCAATTTAGCCATATTGGTGGTGAACGTGATATGTTGGTAATAAATTTCAAGGCAAACTCTCATACTAGCTAGTATGGTTTCCTTAACTTTATATATATGTACTTTAAATTTATCCTGTAGAAAGACTTATTTTTTTATGTAATAAATTCAATAGTTTCAATAGGTGAGGGAGATTCATGGTCAATTTTATGTTGATCATACCTAAATTGATATGTCCATAAACGCCCACAATCAGCTACTTAGATGCCTGGTCATTTCTTTTCAATTTTTTTTCCCCCCTCAGTTACACGCTTCTTTCCCTTTGTTTAATTACGCTCTCAATCCATGCACACTATTGTCATCAAACTAAATGATTATGCTCAAAACAAACCGTTTTATCCTACTTAAAAGCAAGATTTTGAAACTCGGACCGGACCGTACGGTCCGACCGGAAAAACTTCGAACCGTTCAGCTTTATGGTCTGTTTAGGGTGAAGAACTGTTCCATGCAAAAAAAGCAGGGACCCGCACGGACTGCAGTCCAACCGTCCGGTTCTGTGAACTGTGACCGGTTTTTGAGGTTCAGACGGTTCTTTTTTTTTTTTTTTTTTTTTTTTTTTTCAGCTTTTCCAGTGAATTTTGGCCAATACATTGGAATGAAGTTATGATCAAATCTAGAAGAAATGAAAGAACACGAAGAAGAACAAAGATCAGAAGGAGATCTGATAATTTCAGATCTTGAACAAAGGGATTTGTAAGGAGAAAAAAAAAAGAACCAGAGAAGAAGAAGACAAGTTCCTCAAAAAAAAAAAAAAAAGGAAGAAGAGAAGAAGAACACAACGAAACAGGGTCTGCGACCAGTTGAAGCAGCAGCTAGCAGGTCACGCCTTCGTCGTCTGCTACTGCTTCTTCTTCTTTCTTCTTTTTTTTCTTCTTCTCTTTCTTTTTTCCGTGGATGGAGATCACTCTGTAATTCCTCTTTTTCGCTGAATGCTACTGCTGTGTTCTCTTTCTTTCTTGTGTTGCTTTGTTACTCCTTTTGAATTTTGAATTCCTAAGTCCCTCACATGGCTAACATTGGAATGATGAAAGGATTTAATTTTTTAATAAAAGCAAAAAAATTTCAGCCATTAGATTGAGATTTTTTCTTAGCTTCCCAGCACGATGTGACATGCATTCCCTCACGTGGCTAACATTGGAATGATGAAAGGTTTTAAATTTTTAATAAAAGCAAAAAATTTCAGCCATTAATTCAGATTTTTTTTCAGCTGCCCAGCATGATGTGACATGCATTGCTAAGTGTATTAAATATTTTAAGTATTTTTAAGAAGAGTAATGGTCTGGCACAAATTATTTTATAACATTTTTACAAAATGTTGATATGGCCAACTTCTTATTAATTTTCATCTAAGCTCACAATTAATATCATATTTTTATTTACTAATAATCTCTCACCACATCAGTAGTTTGTAAAAATTTTTGTAAAATAATTTGTATCTCTAGCATTATTCTTTTAAGAGTAATGTAGTATCACAATATTTTACACAATTTTTTGCTATAATTTGACATGTGGCAAAGTGTGAGTAATGAAAAAAAAAATTATGGGTCTACATCTCTACCACTCACATCTCATCACGTTGCAAATTGTGGCAAAATTTGTATAAAATGTTATGGTACTATTATTGCTCTAATTTTAATTAATATTTACAGTTAAGTATATAATAATTATTAAATAATTATTTCAATTTAAATTTATTAAATAATTTGTTTTATTTTATTTGAGTGTCTTTCTAATTCTTATATAATAATAATAATAATAATAATAATAATAATAATAATAATAATTATTATTATTATTATTATTATTATTATTATTATTACAAGTTTAACTAATCAATATATAAATAAATAAATAAATAGATATTATATTTAAATTTGCTTAGGATTTGATATTTCTTATTTGTCTTGTAAAAGTTATGATATGAAAAAATATATTTGAAATATAGATATTTATATTTAATTGGATTATTTTAGTTAAGTTTTCTATTTATACTAATTTAATATATTTATTTATATTAAATTAATTATGACGTCATCACGGTTCGACCTCGGTTCGACCTCAAAAATCTTGAAGCTCTCCCTTTTACGGTTCAATGAACGTCCAAATCTGAAAACCTTGCTTAAAAGTCTCTAATTTTTGTTCCTCAAAAAAAAAAAAAAAATGTCACATATTTTTTACATAAAAAAAAGTCTCAAATTTTTCCTTAAAAAAAAAAAGTCCAAAATATTTTCAACTTATAACTTTTATTTATTTGAAAACCAACTGCCATATTATTATGAGAATATAGAATGAACATGCCAAAACCAATTAGGTAACCATTTTGGTTGAATCAATGTCTTAAAATTAAATGACTTCCTAAGAAATTATATATTTTAAAAAGCAAGGGTTTACCACAGATTTATATATTTTTTAAAACCCGGAATTTCCTTTTCAATTTCTTTCTAAAATATCCATAATATTTTCTCTTTATATAAAACCACATAAGGTATTATTTTTCGAGTTTAGCTTACTCGTAGTATTTTTTTTAACTCAAATCTCCTTTTATTTTAATGAGAAACTCGTACATCACTCATTAATTAAATAAAATGTGGAAATTAAAACTCACTACCACTTGCTATTGTATATTTAAAATAAAATGACATGTCAAGTTGAAAAACTACTAGAGGTAAGCCAAATTTTTTTTTTTCCTATCTCTTTCTTGCTGCGATTCATATATATCAAATATTGTTTGAAGAGGATATGGTAATTTTATTTCTCATTTGAAGTTTTGGTAATTCAAGTTGTAGATTCAAAGATTGTTTTGGATTTGAATTTGGGATTTTTCATCTCTATATATGTGTACGTGCACGTGCAAAAATTATATGATTGAGCATAATAATTTTGGCCAAAAGAAGAAAATCGGTGAAAAGCTGATGGAGGACCAAATTGGGACAAATTATAATGTAATAGTAATACTATATAAATAAGTAAGGGATGTTCCAGAAAAATTCAATCAAACCATATAATTTCTTCTTTAATCTCTTTATCCCTGAAATTCGTAGTTTCTAATTTGTATTTAAAGCCATGGAAGGTATTCTCTCTCTATAAATTTTCTATCTTACTTCCAGTATTTAAATATATAATACTATTTGATCAAAATGTGATAATTTTGGACACAAAGGAATTGAGGTTAATGCTGCCCAGCTCCATGACCCATCTTGTACGCTCTATGATCCATTTTGCAATATTGATTGTTGACACGATTATTTTGTTCCTACTTTTTTTTTTTTTTTAAATATAAATACTATAGAATGTAATAAAGGGAAATTGATTTCCTGCCATGTATTTTGTGGCATAGATTTTTGGATAAACCCAAAAAATGTTTAACTTTTTAGATAAACTAAATAATAATAATAATAATAATAATAATAAAAAAGGGAAATTTTCAATACATTACGATTCATTGCATTCAAATCATCTTTAATTTCTACTCATTTTGTCACACTTGTTCTATGCTTACTTCTATATGGTAGACTATAGGTGAAGTAGAAAAAATAGTGAGTTCATTAGATAGTGATAAAACAATCAATCATAGTCTATCATTGTTGAATAATTTTGACAAAGTGTGTATCAAAATGTGAAGTACTAACATTATTATTGATTCTAAAATCCCAATCTTAACATGGCTAATACTGTAAAGGTACTAACACATTTTTTATGTCACTATAATAACTAATAAGTAAATATTTGAATTACTTATTAAAAAAAGTAAATATTTGAATTACTTTTCACGTTTTGGTGATTAGTGACACATTAATTTATAATTTTTAGGGAAAATTACACTTTACCATTCTAAACTATACCCTCGAATCCTCAATTATACTTTGCATTCTAAACTTTTCAAATGCATGTTTTGCACCTAAACTATGAATCTTGGTACACTTTGCACCGTGACATTAAATTTGCTGTTAACTTAGATGAAAAAGTATGAGTGTATGACACCATGTGAAAAGCTTAATTGCTCTTCTTCTCAATCCGTTAAAAACAAATGAAAAATTACATTTTATTACCCTAAATTATACCCTTCATTACACTTTTCACCATAAGTGAAGCAAGGGGTCGAAAGGGGTCAATTGCCCCCAGCTCACCCCAAAAAAATTGAAACTATTTTTTTTAGAAAAAAAAAATTTTGAAACTTATTTTTTGAGGAAAAAGAAGAAGAAATTATATATATGTTATAGGAAAATGCTAGAATTACAAATTATTTTATAAATTGCTGTGGTGAGTGGTTATCAGGAAGTAAAATGGTTGTATCAGTGGCGGGTCAATATGAGAACTAATAAAAATTTGGCACATCAATAATTTGTAAAAATGTTGTAAAAAGATTACTCACACATATAGAACTTCTATATATATACATTACTATTTAAGAGGCTTCTCCTATTTGAGATCCTCATTTTTTTTTTTTTGTTCAAAAATGCCCCTACACTCCTATGTTTAAGTAGAGACAAAACTAAAGGACAATCCAGTTAAAATACAACTCTAACTTCCACTAAAATATTGCCTAAAAAATAGGGTTACTCTCCTGTTGATTTTCAAATTGCTTTATCCACTTATAATTGAAAAAAAAAAAAAAAAAAGCCTCATCTCACGAGTGAAGGCGTGTGATGAGGCTAGTATATATAAAAGATATAAACTAAAATAAAGATTTCTACATTTTATCCAAAACAATAATAATAACTTTTTCTCTTCTCTCCAATTATAATCTATTTTCTTTTCTTATTTTTCTTGGTGAATTTCTTTAATGTATTTTTTATATTAAAATACAAAAAAAGTTTTCGATGAACCCAAAAAAGGTTTTTTCTTTTCTTTTCTTTTGATAAACTATAAATATTCTTCTAAAAAAAAACTATATATAAAAAATTTAGTTAAGGAAATATTTCCATAAAATAATATCTTATTAGTAATTTAAAATCCTCCATGTCCACAGTCAATTCTATGTTAATATGGTAAACTTACCATAAATTTTATCACAAAGCCCGATAAATTAATTGGTTAATGGTAACACTTCAACAATTAATAAATAAAGTAATAAATAAGTCAGAAAATTGCACCGGAAAGTTGAACATAATACCATGATTTTTTGTGGATTCCAGTTAGCTCAACTGGTAAAGTCTCTGACAGTTGTATAAGAGATCTGGGGTTCAATCTCCATCTATATCAAAAATTAATTGGAGTCTTGATTTGATGATAAAGAACTATCATCAGGAGTAGACGCCATAGGTTGAAACTCTCTAAAAAAAAAAATACCATGATTTTTTTAATCTTTTTTTTAGGATCTATTTTATTTTTTCTAAATATGAAATCTGATCATTATTGTAATTATTAATATATACTTATTTATTATGATTGTGTTAGTATATGAAATTATATAGTTCATTATTCAAATAAATTATAATGTATTAGGATTTTAATAGAAGGTTTAACTATATAATGAAATTTAAATTCAATTGGAAAAATATTTTAGAATAATAACATGTGATTTTTTAGGTGAGGAAATTTTTAATTATATTTTAGTAGTTAGTGAAGTTTTCCCTTCTCGTTGAAGGATTCTTCATGTAAAAATTCAACATTCTTGATTATGGGTTGTTGCTTAATTATTTATTTATACTTAATATTGTGCTTGGCTAGTTTATTTGAAATGTCCAATATTTTTCACAGAGAGAGAATTTTTTTTTTTTTTTTTTTGATTACATGTTATTATTATTTAATTAATTTTCCAGAAAGAAGGGAATAACCATTGTTGGATTTTCATTTCACCAAAGCATTTGTGAAGCATGCACATGTGGACAACTTATATACCACACAAATCACAAATTGAAATGGTTTGTTTATATATTTTGGATTTTTTTTTTAAATAATTCAATGGTTATAATGGGAAATATGAAATTTAAACCTTAGACGTCTCTACTAAAAAAATCAAAATTTATAATAAATTTTTGGCTTCAATTGAGCTACAAAGTTTTTGGCATTTTCTAATAAAATTTCTAAATTAGCCGTCAAAGTCAAAATTTATTTCTTTGGATACGTTCAAGGCCATTTTTCAATTTGCCACTTGTTAGCACTTGGATGTCATTCCTTGTTGACTTGAGATTAGTTCCGGTAGCCATATACACCACTTCCGTCTACACAATTAGTGAAGGTTAGTGTTGCTTCTTCATGTTTGTGCCTATGTGGTTCCAAGCCCCATCTCCCCCTCCCTCAATACCAATGACCATAGAAAAAAAGTTAACAGTGATAATATCTAACAAAAAAAAAAAAAAAAAATTAAGAGGGAAAATTTTAATATTTTTTTGGGACGGAAATAGAATAACCATTGTCAGATTTTCATCTCACAAAGGAGAGTGTACAATCTGCACAGGTTGGGTATTTTTACAAGCTACAAAAATGGCAGCAGGATACTTAATTAAAGGAAATTCTCTACAATGAGTTCATATCCAGTGCATAATGCTTCAATTTTTACGAGGTCTGGGAGAGGTCATGGACTCATGATAGGCAACCTTATTTGCTTCAATAAGCGTTTCATTAAAAAAGAGTACTACAGTAATAAAAGGGAATTGAAAAACAACAAAATATACAAAAAACCTTCAAACTCCTGTCCAAATGAATATAATTCAAAAGATAAATGGTAGCGATGATGAACAAGAGAAATCCAAACAAGTCTTCAAAGAGAGAATCCACACGACAAGACAAATGTGGAAAATACCAGAATGAATTATACGATAGGGAATCACGTGGCAAACGTTTTCCTTGTAAAATTTTGAAAGTCTGGAAGTCTTTGCTATCTTTTCGTCTATTTATTGCGCTGATGAAGTAACTCCAAATTTTGTGATTGGAAAATATAATAATTCCAAATTTTGATAAATGAAAATGATTGACTTTTAAAAAAAGAGATTAAATTAGGTTAGGAGCTGGCATAAAAGGTGTGATTTACGCCAGCCAATCTTGACCTGACACCTCAACAAATATTAAAAAATATTTTTTCTCTCCCTCTCTCCTCTTCCCATCTCCCTCACTTTCCAGAAACATTGAAGGCTTGAAACAACGTTGAAGGAGCCACAGCCTCTCTTTTCTTCATATCTCCCTTGCTTCTGGAAAATCCTTTGAAAGCCTGCAAATTTTATAAAAAAATCCCAGCAAAGGAGCTGTTCACACACCCAAACCATCCATCAATGGAACTCACAAAAAAATACAGTGAGAAACCCATGCCACAAACTCAGATCCACCCAAAAAAAAAAAAATAAATAAACCCAGCAGTTTCTACTTTCTTTTCATTTGGCCTAAAAAAAGCAAATGAGAAAAAACCAATTGGCTTATTTACAACCCCCTTAATCCCCAAGCCAAAATTACCAAATCAATTTTCACAAAAAAGCCATTAAAAGAACAAATGGGTCTCTGCTCTTTCTTTCTTTCTATCTAAATATGACTAAATGCACAGATCTGTGGCATTAAACCCTCATTGTTTTAAGATAAAACCAGGTTTTTTGAAGTGGGTTTCCTTTATTTCCTCAACCCATTTTAGGAAAATTAAGGCTTTTGCGTTGCTGATATGGTTCTGGTGTGTGTTTTTCTTGTTCCAATCAGAAAGAGCAAATGGGTCTTTGCAAGAAAGTTTCTTGCTTTTTGTTAATGGATGGGTCTGTGGATCTATGGATTTGAAAAAACCTCATTTTTTAAAGCTTAAAACTTGTTTTGGTGAAGTGGGTTTTTATAAATTTTTGTGAATATTAATTGGCATTGGAGAGAGAAAAATCAAGGCTTGCTTTGTTGAAGGAGAGAAATGATTTAGTTGTTGTTTTTGGTTTTGTTTGCTGAGGGTGTTTTGGCATTTCTTCTATTGGTCAAGATTGGGCCTTTGAGAGAGCTTGTGATAAAGAGTTTGGATTAGCTGAAGACTAGGAAAGGTCCTGCCACTGTGAAAACTATAGCTGGTACCATGTCTGTGATTCTACTATCAAGCCTTACGAGCATTGTTAAGATCTAGAACAAGGGTGCAAAGCTTGGAACCATGTCACCCATGGGTTTCTCACTGTATTTTTTTGTGAGTTCCATTGATGGTTGGTTTGGGTGCGTGAACAGCTCCTTTGCTGGGATTTTTTTATAAAATTTGCAGGCTTTTAGAGGATTTTGCAGAAGAGAGGGAGATATGAAGAAAAGAGAGGCTGTGGCTCCTTCAACGTTGTTTCGAGCCTTCAATGTTTCTGGATAAGTGAGGGAGATGGGAAGAGGAGATGGGAAGAGGAGATAGGGAGAGAAAAAATGTTTTTTATTATTTGCTGACGTGTCAGGTCAGGATTGGCTGACGTAAATCACACCTTTTACGCCAGCTCCTGACCCAATTTAATCTCTTAAAAAAAGTAGAAAAGTTTGGAGTTCACGGCTTGGAAGACCCTTAAATAGTAATTGTAGAGAAGGAAAGTTCCCGACCCATCACAAGCTGACACATCATGCTACCAAATCCACAAAGTATGACCAATTACAAACGTACTGCTACTAGGTTTTTCTATCACTATTCAGAAACGAATAGAAATTTGCAAAGTTTCATTGAAATAGAGACACAAAAAGCATGCAAAAACCAATTACACATCGGCACGTGTAAGCAATGACAAAAGCAGCTCGGCGCATGTAAGCAATGACACAGGTAGTTCAATCGGATGCTGACATGTGTCACCTTGAAAATCAAAACATTTCAACTAATCAAAAGATACCACGTGTCTTGGAGAAAAAGCCTTAAAACTCCTTTAATCAGACTGTGACACATGTCACCAATCAGACTCTGCCACGTGTCACTCATCCACTCCCCAAACTCGTATAAATAGAAGCCTTCCTAAGGCATTTGGACATACCAAGACATCTGGAGAACAAGCAACATTAAAGAAGATTAAGAAGTACAGAAGCTCTGCTAGAATCAAGCCCTGAATCCTCTAGGAACTTCAAGAACTTCAACCTGGAATATGAAGAACATTCGAAGCAGAATTGTCCAAACTACCTACCTATATCTTAAAGTTTGCTCGAATCAAGCTTAAAAGCCTCTAGAAACTTCAAGAAACAGTAAATTGGTGAAGCTCTATAGATTCAAGCCTCAAAAGCCCCAAAGAACTTCTTCCACAAAACCTTCGAAGATGAAGAACACACGAAGAACACGAAGAACATACAAAGAACACAAAGAACAAATAATTTCTAACAAGCTCATAGCTAGAGATTCATTGTAATTTTGTTTCAAGGGTCTCGATCCATCCTTCAGCCAAATTGAAAGATATTTGGTATTCGAGTCAAAATCACATTATTACAATTCCAATCAACAAATCGTTTAAGGAGATCGAATCAGATGATCACTCTTTTATAGTTTTAGAGAATTGTATCACATATTTATTAATACAAATTCGCATTTGTGAAACTATTTTACTTATTTGATTTATTTAAAACTCGAAATTTAGTCGTCCACAGTAATATAGATGAGACATTATTTTTTTCAAACCCCTTCTTCCTTATTATGGATTTGAAAAAAAAAAAAAAAAAAAAAAAAAAAAAAAAAAAAAAAAAAAAAAAAAACCTCATACTATAAAACTGTTACATTTAGGCACTAGCCAGTTGCCAAAACAAAATAGTAGATGTAATTTTCTTAGTACTAATTTATTATTATTATTTTTAGTGTTTTTTATTTAAACAAATTTATAATTTTGAAAAGATTTTCCTTTAACTCTCTTTAGGTGTAAAACTTGAAACACTCTTTGTATATTTCAAATGGTCATTTTGTTTATAGAAATCAAGGTTTTAAATTTCGTTCCGTTTGGATGCTTAATCCAGTGCCTTACCCTTCTTATTTCGTTTCAATCTAAATTTTGGTATGTTTTGATGTGTCGGACAACTTCTGGCCATTTTAATCTCTCAATTTCAGACTATTCCAAGCTATGATGGATATTGAAACAAAAAAGAATTTGATTAATCAGTAAGAACATTTTTTTAATAAACAAACTACAATTATATCCTTTGAATTTCAAATGGCTTTGGCCTGTGGGGTAAATAAATAGTCACCTTGCTATCCGTTCCGTTGCTTAAACATTTTTATAAAAACAAAAACAATGAAGGACAAATTTTTTCGATAAAAGAAAAAAAAAATGTAATTAATGAATATTTTTCTATAGACAAAATGTAACAAAACTTATATGTGAGTTTAATAGTTGTGACCTCACTCCACCAAGCCCAAACAACATGGGTAATAGTGACCTCATTAATCATTCCTAGTGAATTTTCCCAGCTTCCCTTGACACCTGTCCAGTTTAACAAATTAAGTAAACGGTGTTAAGATTTTCCTTCTTCCTTCTTTTTACCCGTACTTGCAAACCTTTCTCTTCCAAACCACACCCTTCTCTTCCAAACCCAAAACCCATATTTCCTTCTTCCTTCTTTTTCATGTACCTGCAAATGGCTTCTATTCCAAACCCAAAACCTTTCTCTTCCAAACCACTCATGACCCTTCTCTTCCAAACCCAAAACCCAAAAAAGAAAAAAAAAAAAAAAAATATCTCATACCTCTCTCTCTCTCGGTGTGTGTGTGTATGGGTATCTGTTTACTTTCTTCTTTTTTGATCTATGATTCTTTCTTTCTCTCTCTCGGTGTGTGTATGTATGTGTATCTATTTCCTTCTTTTCTGATCTATGATTCTTTCTTCTTTTCTAATCTATGATTTTGTCCTCTTTTCTGATCTATGATTCTGTCTTTCTCTCTATCTCTCTCTCTCAGTGTGTGGGTGTATGTATGTGTATCTATTTCAGTTTTATTGATGTGAAGTGTGGAAATTTTGGGTATAGCTGAAATGGGTCCCTTTTTTGGTTTGAAACCCAATAGATTTGGCTTTTATTTTTTTATCTTTCCTGTTTGGTTACTGAGAAAATGAGGAAAATGGGTCTTTTTTGGTTTGAAACCCAGTAGAAAATGAGGCAACGCCGTGGGTTCTCGAAAAAAAAGGAAGAAGGAAAAAAGAAAAAAAAGAAAGAATTTTTAGTTTTAACGTCGTTAGTTTGGGATGTTAAATTGAACAGGTGTCAAAATATTAAGTAGGGAACCTAAGGTACTGTATCTAAGATACTGTATCTAAGTTTTGCCCGCTTCGAAATCTATTTATTCTTTATAAAAAGAACAAGTTTCAAAAAAAAAAAAAAAGTTTTGCATATAATCTTTGAAATATTTAAGACAGTGAGAGTATGATAAATTTAAATTACTCAGCCAAAAAAAAAAAAAATGATAAATCTAAATTAAATTGCGATTTTCCCCTAAAGAATTACAAACACTTTTATTATTGTGTTTCTTTTTAATGGAATGCTTTTTGATACATTAATAGTTGGGTGACATGTGATTTGAAACCTAGATCTCATCAGAAAGACCATAAGGTAACAACTAATTAAGTTACAAGACTTTTAATCTTTTTATCATATATTTAATGTATGACTTTTAGGATTCAAGTGATAGTGCAATTGTGATGGTTACCTTTGTGGTGCTCTATATCTAAGCTTTGAAATTTGAATATTTTCCTCCCCCACTGTTTAGTATTTACCTATCCAAATTTTTTTTTTTCTTTTTGAAAATTACCAATTCTTTGCTTGTGCAGGTCAAGGTGTGTATATATAAGATGGGTTCAAGGTGTCTATATATGTGATGAGTTCAAGTTAAACCTGCCTGGACTCCCTTATATATATATAAACCATTTAAACCTATCTATATATATAAGATTTTCCTATAAGCATCATTGAAGAAAATCCTAGGATTCACTAAACGCTTAGAATTAAGTAAAAAAGTCTTAAGTTATGAGTATTATATCCATGTCACTATATGTGTTTACAAATATGTTGGAAAAGTATCATTCTTTTTTCATATTGATATGTGTGTAGATCATGGGAGCAACAAAAAAAATGAGTTTCTATGAGATAATTGATAGATCATGTACGTTTTGCACATGCGATGAATTTTTTTTTTAACAGCTTTGATATATTTAGTAACAGAGAAATTTTCACGGAAATATCTCTCTTTATTTTGTAACTTCCACCATTGTTGTTCTTCAAGCTCAAATCTGAAAGTTCCCTTAACACAACAGTTGGTGAAAATTAGTCAAAATAGATTGATATATTTCTGGTTGCTTTGTTCTCATCACCCTTTTGCTAACTTATGTGTTATGTCTTTTTAATCCTATCAAGGACTAGTATTCATATATTTCGGCACCTCGTGAAAATGAGAGGAAAAAATAAGGTGCAACCATATTAAACAATTATAATTCCAAAATTAAAAATCACTGCAAATTTTGGTGCTCTTTAGCCACTTTTTTTAATAAAAAAAATTGTATTTGCTTCCAAGCTCATTAATGGATGACGTTTTTGTTCCAAGTTCATTAATTTTATATATTAAGGAATAAATAATCAAGCCAATATAATAATGACAATAACGATAAATGTGACATTGTGACAATGATCTAAAACTTTTAAGAAGATTTTAAAAACACCTGTCTAAATGATAAGTTCAATACATAAATGGTAGGGTTGATGAATAAGAAGAAATCCAAACTAGTCTTCACAGAGAGAATCCACACGACATGACTGATGAGGAAAATACCAGAATTTATAACCTCGTATGGAACGTTCTCCTCGCAAGATTGGGAAAGTCTGGGGGCATCTACCATCAAAGAACTTCACAGAGTAGTAACAATCATGTTTATAAATTCTATATATGCAATTATTAGAAGGCGGGACCCCAATAGCTTCCCAACTGGTTGTGTTGCTAATTGCTGAGAACTTACTGCCATCCTGGAACAAAGCTTGATCTCCTAAGTTAGGAATCTTCATCAATTCCATCTTCAAAAAATTTAGCTCATAAACTTCATTTTCAGAATATCCACAAATCACAAGAAGCTGTTTATCAAAAACCAGTAACTTCCTCCATCCAGGTTCCAAATTTGGATTGCTTTTTACTTTCAGCAAGGTCAAATGAGGGTGAGAATTCAGATTTAGTACCTCAATGTCATCCTTATTTGATATATATATCTTACCGTTGAAGAGAGCTAAACTATTAATCCTAAAAGGATTATCATAATTAAATAGAGTCCAATTGACATCCGTGGATTTACGGAACTGTACGCATTCATGGGAAAAACATATGATTATGTACTCTGGCAAAGGAGTAGCTAAAGAAGCAAGGTTGACATATTGAAACTGATTGGGAGGGCTAGGAAAACGAAGTTCATGTCTCGTAAAGGGATTCAGAAGCCAAATTTCAGAACCTGAAATCTTTTTCTTGTCTACGATGATCAAGTACCCAAAAGAAACCCCGAAAAGCTCTTTGCCAATAAGGTTAGGCAGTAATGCCTTGAACCACCTTTGATCAACAATGCTATAGAAGTAACAAAAATTTTTCGCTCCCAGATGTAAGAAAAGAACTACAAGTGGAGGTTGGGATGCCATAAACCCTTGCTTGTTTGCCAAAGCGTACAGCCTCCAAGTTCTACACACACAGGCAAAAAGGAGATAATCTATAGCACCTAACCACTTAGTTATCTGATGAAGCAAAGCCTCAGGGAGCTCCGACCATGGCCTCCAATTATTATTATCCACCATCTTTTTCTTCTTACTTCTACGCCTACCACTGCCCCCTTGCAATTCCATGCCTACCTTCGCACAAAGAAAAAATAAAGATTAATGCTTATATATAACACTAAACAAACACATGATATATTTAGATTCATAGCAGTATTGTATTGTTTATAATTCAGTTTCCCACCACTAGTAGTGCAATATATTATACAATGAAACATAATTGCACATATGCTATAGGTATAGTTGGGCCATTACCCATCATTGAAAAATATAGGAAATCAATATATGAAACATATATTGATTCCTAGAACATGTTTAATACGTAAAAGCCATGTTAAAATTGTTTATTGAGGTTCATATGCTTTTTCATTCCTAAAGACATTTATTTATGTAGAGAAATAATAATGAAAATTTAAGGGCAAAGAAAATCACCTTAACGTCTTAGAGTGATGATCTGGTGGCTATAGCTAGCTTGTCTTTGAGAATTTGGTTTCTGCTAGGTTCTTGTTTTCGGTCACCTACTTATATAGCATTCTAGATATTGCCCTAAAAGGATCAAAATGAAACGGGAATTAATTAGGGTTTGATAAGTTGGTTTGGAAGTTCAATGGATTTTTCAGCCAAAAGATGGTCATATTTTTTATCCGTTAACAAAACGAAAAGAATGTAGTCAAGCAAAGGTCTAGTGTTTTCGATAAACGAAACGAAAAGTAATGCAATTAAGGAAACTTTTTGATAAACATAATGTAATTATTATAGTCCTCTCAGTTTCAAATGGCTGTGAGTCTTAATTAATAAGTTGTCACCTCGTTACCCATTACGAGGTTTCGATTTTTGTAAACATTGTAAACAATAACAAATAGATTAATTTCTTATATAAAAAAAAAAACAAATAGTTTAATTTCTTTCCGTTAAACGAAAAAAATGTAATTAAGGAATTTTAACTAAGTTTCTTGCCATTTGTTTTTTGTCCAGCTTATAAAATCTAACCTTTTAAAATACTCTACATGTTTCTTTCAAAAAAGAAAAGAAAAAAAAATCCGAAGTTTTAAAGTTGTGCTTATTTAAACATGAATAAATATGATTAAAAAAAAAACATGAATATATTAAAGGCATTGATATATTGGATTGACTTTTAAAATTTGACAAATATATTAGAACAGCAAAAATTGAAATACTAGCTATTAGACTGTAGACAAGCAAAACAAGACAGAGAGTATGATAAATCTAGATTAAATTACGTTTTTTAATTTTTTTAATTTTTTTATTATATATATATAAAGTTCTTATTGCTCCTGAATTAAAAATCACTTCACATGTTGCTGCTCAAGTCACTTTCTACAGTTCCTAAAATTAAAAATCTTTAATGTTTTGGTAAATTTTGAAAAAAAGTTCTTTAATCCTAATATAAATTTGGGAAGATTACAATTTACTACCTTAAATTAAACCTCATATTACACTTTAATTGCATAATAAATTATCACTCCTATTACACTTTGCACCCGACAACAACATTAAATTTATTGTTAAATTGTACTGAAATTCAGCTTGGGGTTGCAAAGTGTAACAATGATTTTAGTTTAGAGTACAAAACGTTCATTCAAAAAATTTATGGTACAAAATGTAATCGAAAGTATAGTTTACGTTGGTAAAATATAATTTCCCCTATAAATTTTGTAATCAAGCCCAAACTAATAATAGAGACAACCAAACAACTAAATGATTATTACAAAAGAATAAAAAATGCAACAAAATAACTTAACGATGATTACAACAAAATAACTATTCCATTTCTAAAACTATTCCTGCATTCCAAACATGGCTAAATGCCTGAAGGGTTGAATGATCTGTACAATGACATGATCTAGGATAACTTGGAGTTCAAGAATCACAACCCCACCCTTCTCTCCCCACCCTTCTCTCTACCTCCAATTATTGTTGTTTGTTTACATCCATCAATGGGATATATATATATATATATATATATATATATATATATATAACCCTATAACTTGAACCCTTTACTATCCATATATAAAAGAGTTAGTCTTCAATAGCCTTTAAAGTTTGTACAGTTGCAGCTTATTAGAATTATGGTTAAATGATAAAATTTACTATTTCCTAACAACTTAAGTTTTTGGACAATCACTATTATTATTATTTTTTATCTTATCCAAAAAAAAAAAAAAAAAAAAAAAAAACCATAGCAATCAGTATTTTATCACATGTGCCTCAAGCAACTCCTCAAAAAATTAATATTCACCATGTACTAACTTGGATTGAATGCACATGTGATAAATCCTTTAACACACGCCCTTTGATCTTCATTTTGCATATGTATTAATCTTCACCCTGTATCCTCAGCACTACATTCTGCATTCTGTACATCTGTTTGATCTTCACTGTGCTCTGCATTGTCTTCAATGCACTCTGCAGACGTGTGATTTGGTTCCCTTAACACAACAGTTAGTGAAAATTAGTCAGAAAAGATTCATGTGTTTCAGGTTGCTTTGCTTTGTTCTCATCCCCATTTTGCTGTCTTATGTCTTTTTAATCCTATCAAGAACTAGTATTCATATATTTCGGCACCTTGTGAAAATGAGAGGAAAAAAAAAGGTGCCAGTATATTAAACAATTATAATTCCAAAATTCAGGAAGTTGAAAAAGAAATCAAAAATAAAAGAAGCTTGATCCATTTGTCTTACAATGATCTATTGCTGCTGAAATTAAAAATCATTGCAAATTTTGGTGCTTTATAGTCACTTTTTTTAAATTTTGTATGTTTTTTTGTTCCAAGTTCATTAATTTTATTAAGAAATAAATAATCAAGCCAATAATAACAATGAAAATAGTGGTAAATGTAACAATGACATAAAAATTTTAAGAAGATTTTGTTGAAAAGAATAGTATTACCATTGTTGGATTTTTCTTATCAGAAAAGAGATGGTACAATCTGCACAGGTTGACTATATAAGAAACACAAAATGGGCAGCAGTAAACAGCAAATACCCTGGTTGTAGGGAATTTTCTTCAATGAGAATAACATCAAAAAGAGTTAAAGTCGAAAATAAGGGAAATAAAGAGCAACAAATATATAAAACCCCTCAAACTCTTGTCCAAATGATTCATTCAATATATAAATGGTAGGGATAATGAACCTAACTAGTCTTGACGCTTGAGAGAAAGATCCACATTGCAAGGCTCGTGTGGAAAATACCAAGATGGTTTAAATCGTAAAGTATTTGGCATACATTTTCTTCCCATGAAAGGGAAAGACTGGTCGCGCCTACCATCCTTGGAGTGGAACCAAATGTCTGTGTTATCACGATCAAAACAGTATCTGCCATTAAAAGGTTTTTCACTATCTTTCCATCTGGTTTTGTTGCTAAACCCTAAGCCGCCCTTATAATAATCCAGAAACAATGCTTGATCTCCAAAATTTTGCATTTTCACCCATTCCATCTTCAAAAAATTTAGCTCATAAACTTCATGATTCTTTCCAATTGCATTAATCAACAGGAGCTGCTCATCAGTACCCCGTAACCACAGTCCACCTTTCAAATTTGGCACGGATTTAACTTCCAATGGGGTCACATAAGGACAAGAGTTTAGATTTACCACTCCTATTCCAGCACCAGTTGTTATTGCATACAATTTTCTCGCTTGTACACAGCTAAATCAACAAATATCCAGTGATCATTGCAATCACAATGAGTCCAATCGGCATATGTGGATCTACAAAACTGTAGATATAAGCCATATCTGCGAAAGGCTATGATTACGAACTTTGACAAAGGTGTCTCTAAAGAAGCAAGGATGACACGATTATGCACTAGGGGAGGGCTAAGGACACGGAGTTCATGTCTTGTAAAAGGATTTATAAGCCAAATTTGAGAATTTACCGCATCTATCTGGTCTTCTACTACCAAGTACCCATATGAGATCCTATAACAGATTTTTCCAACAAGGTTGGGGAGTTTTGCCTTATACTTCCTTCCATCAAAGATGTTATAGAAGTAACAAGCTCTCTTAGAACGATTTGGCATAAACATAACAAGTGGAGGTTGGGATGCCATAAACTCTTTCCTGTTTGCCACAGCATACAATCTCCATGCTCTGCAGACACAGCCAAACATGAGATAGTCTATAGGACCTAGCAACTTGGTGATCATGTAAAGCAAAGCGTCAGGGAGCTCCGACCATGGCCTCCGATTACTATTGCCAACCATCTTTTTCTTCTCACTTCTAAGCCCCTTAAGATTTATGTCACTGTCCCCTTGCAATACCATGGCTACCTTTGCAAAAAAGAGGAAATAAAAATTAATGTCCACATATGACACTAAATAAACATCTATTATAAAATTGTTAATTTAGCTGCATATTTTTTTTTTCATTCTTCTATATATTTATCCAGATTATAATAAAAAATTTAAGAGGAAAATCTTAAACTTAAAAAAAAATTACAAAAAAAAATCAGTCTCTTTGTAAAAGTCTTTAATTTGGTCCTTAAGTTTTTCCAAATTTTCATTTTGATCCCTATTGTCATCACATTAAAATTGCTGACATAATTGATAAATTGCTCACTTAATACACAAGTGACTAATAAAAAATATTTAATTGATTATTATAAAAGCCAAGTCTACATCTCAGTAAATAAAATAATAATGCCAGAATAAAAATAAAAATCTGAAAAAATGAATGGAAAATGCTAGGATTTCAATTTATTGCACAACTTGCCACGTGGCAAGCTGTAAGCAATAGAGGAAAAATAGTGAGTCCATAACTCCACCATTCACAACTCGCCATGCGGCGAGTACTGTGGTAAAAGTTATTCAATAATTTATGGTCCCAGCATTGCTTAAAATGAATTTTAAATAAAAAGTTCCCATCTTTTCTTGCACTTTCTCCATTTCTTGGCAACCAAACATTGCAGGTGCAGCCTAGGAAGCACAGGGTACGGTATGGGCACGAGTACAACAAGGTGATACAAGCAATTTTTGAAAAATTTTAACATAAAATGGTGGCATGACACGGGTACTAAATGAAATGTCCGTACTTCCTAGTGTGTAGTTCATATCAATGCATCCTAAAACAAAAGGCTAGAAACCTCATCCAAGCAATACTCTCTCTCTCTCTCTCTCTCTCTCTCTCTCTCTTCAATACAAAACATACAAACACAGACAACAGACCAAAAAAAAAAAAAAACCAGCCTTTTAAAACCTTAAAAAAGACATAATTTTTGGTTTTACACAGAAAAGAAAAAGAAAAAGAAAAAGAAAATGCAATTAGAACTTTTAATGCCTGATCATTAACAATAATAATACATGCTTTGGTTTGGTTTATTAAAAAATTTGAGGTTAGAGATTACCTTGCAATGTCCAAAACAGAGGGTTGAGTGTGAGAAATGCGGTGGTGGTAATACCAAGAAAGTATAGTAAATCTAAATTAAAATTTATTTCCCTAAAGATGTTTTTTTTTAGAATCTTATTCCCCGTTCCAATTTGTTTGTTCTTTTTCAAAAATTTAACTTTTTAACTTTTTAAGGAAACATCATTTATTGTTTTGTCTATTTTATAAAAAAATATGAGTTTCCAAAACTACCCTTATTAATTAAAACTTTAGAAAAACAATGGCATTAACTTTTAAATAAAATAAGGAGTAAGATAGAAATTTTATTTATTAATTTTAGAAAATGGACTTTATTTTTATTTTTTTAAGAAAACATTAGTACTTATTAGAACACACGAACATCAAAGTAGTATATAGAGTTTTTTAAACAGGCAAGAAGACTTTATTTTGGTACTTATTTTCCTAAAGCATTGACACACGCATTATTCAATGCGTTTCTTTTTTATGGTACTTTATTTTAATGTATGATTTTTTTTTAAGGTTCAAGTGATGGTCTAAAAAGGTTGTCCCTCAGTTGTCCCTGGGTGCCTATCGGTCTGCAATTCTTAGTCTCACAAGACCAACTGGAAATCAGGTTGCACATCTTCTTGCCAAAGTAGCAAAGAACTACCATGTAAAAAAAAAAAAAAAAAAAAAAAAAAAGAAGAAGAAGCAAAGAACTTGTACAGTGAAAACGTATGGCTTGAAGAAAGCCCTGTTTTTCAGTGCTCTTGCTCTCTCATTATGTACTTTCTCTTAATCTCTCTTAATGAATTGATATCATGGTTTAACTTCCAAAAAAGAAAAAGAAAAACTTGAATATATTATCAAGCATTGATATATTGGATTGTCTTTTAAAATATACCAATTACATTGGAACAGCAAAAATTGAAATAGTACTAGACAAACAAAATAAGACAGTCTTATCTGAATGCTCGAAAATGTGTTGAAAACACAAGAGCTGTTTAGACTCCCAAATTAAAGTTACGGCTCGATAGATTTTACACTAACTTAATACTAAGTACGGAATAGTGTAAATGTGAGCGGATAAACAAACAAGATACTTTAATCCATAATCACGACACCATAATAGTAAAATAGAATGTAAAAGAGTAGGGAAGAGAGATGCAAACACAAGATAATACGTCAATGTGTTATTGAATAGAAAACCGAAGAATTCGGCGAAAAACCTCTCTGCCGCCCTCAAGTAGTAATCGATCCACTAGATAATCAGTTGGGATACATGGGTTAGCAAGAGACCCTCCAAGCCTAATCTACCCGATGTACCTAAACCCTCCAAGCTCCTACTCCAACAAGGCTTCTCGGAACCGTGTCTTGTCTAGCTCTCCGGATCTCGCAACAAGCTCCATGTTGCATCTGCCATCCTTGGCTTCTTCCAATGCTTCCCAGCAGCACCAAAACCTCACTTGACACTCTGAAAGGGTGTGGTAAGTGTTTGGGCTATCAACCTCTCAATGGTATGGAAATGGAAAGGTAGGAGTTGAGGAAAATCTACAAGCAATTGTGTAGAGAAATGTGGGTATAACAATCTCTAACTCTTAAGGTTTGTGGATAGGGTTTTCTCTCAGAAGCACTCCTCAACATTTGTGGGTAATGTGGGTATATATAGTGTAGGCACAGAAAGTGTGTATCATAAATGACAATCTAGCAAAACAGAATGTTTCGCGAGTGTCTCGCGGGAAGGCCTTACTCGCAAGCTACTTGCGAAACACAGCTATCTCCATCCTGTCCTGACTCTTCGCATTTCAGCATGTGCAGGTCACATGGATCACTTCGCGGGATGCTAAGTCGCGACCTACCCGCGAAAAACTCTTCAGTCTTCAATTGCTTGAGTCTTCACACACACTCTCTTTCTCTATCACACAACCCTTACAATTAAATCCCACAATAAATACAGGGTACACAAGATTGAATAAAATTATAATCAAATTTGGCACGGAATAAAAGCCAACAAAACACATAGTTGTAAATTATAACTTTACAATCTCCCCCTTTGGCTATTCTGTGACAAAACCCCTAAAACAGATTCTAGACTTAAACATGAGTTTGGGAACAGTGGCAAAACTCACTCACACCTAATCTAGAAGCTGTGAAGCACTTGCACGTATATACCTGTAACTTGAAACACTTGCACACAAACAAAACTTTCATTAAACTTATGACAAGTTGAATACATGGTATGTACATGAGCAAGTAAAGTGCGATCAAGTTTATAAACACTATAAAACAAGTAAGCATATCTTGATCAAACAGGAACAGTCATTAAAGAATGACTACAATGAACATTTAGATAGTAAATGCTCATCCGAACACGCAATGCAATTAGGAACAATCACAAGGATCAATTGCATGTCCAACACTCAACCAATGCAAAATACACAAAGTATTTGCATCTAGGAAACAAGATCCTACTGGGGCACAAGAGTGAGGTACTTAAGACATATTAGAAATATCTTAAAAGTACAAAAAAATGCCACAAAGCATTGAGATAAACATAAATACAGAATATAAACTGAAATTAAAAACAGATTATTAAAGCTTTAAAAGAAAGCAATAAAAACAACTATCCAAGAGTTATAAACACTAAAACAATTGAAACCAAACATAAATAGTGCTAAACCGTCTGAATGAACCAATGTATCTAAATCTAAACTCTGTCTATGCGCTGCTCCCCCTCAAATGTGCAAGCTCCTCCTCAAAAATTTCTCCCCCTTTTTTGACCGGAATGGCCAAAGAGACTAGAACTGATTGGACTCTGAATCTGATCCCTGTTGCGTGGACAAATCATCGATCTGTGAGGATAAGGCAATGATCTGGCCCTGAATATAGGCAAACTGGTGTGCTGCACATGTGAGTTAAGCACAGTAGACATCTGGTCCATTTTAGCTAGGAGACGATCAAGTCTGTCTAATCCTCATGCTGGTGCTGAAGATGATGGCTGAGTTGAAGTCTCTAGAGCAGCAGTGAATCTGTCATCTCCTTCTCCATATCGCCACCCTCTTCCTTAGCATGATCCTGTGGTATTGTATGCACACCTGTTTTGGAGCCTTTGATGTGAGTTGTGCTCCTAGTCACTGTGTGTGCACCAATAGGATAGTCCCTCTGAACCACAGTGAAGCCACTCGGAAGTTTGAGCCTTGAAGGGAATAGCATGATTGTTCTGGAATTATGCTTCTCAATGCTCTTCTTCAACAAATGGAAGATGTGTCCACATATATCAATCTCCTTGTGAGTAAAGAGATCATACAAGAAGATTGTCCTTGGAGCGGACAATGTCGTGAGATTGGTGACTGGGTACAGATTATGGATCATCACATAAGCAAGAGTCCTCATCTCTGGACTGAATGGAATTGTGTTCATGGAGATCTTCTTAAGTGTACCACCAAGAGTCAACACCATTTCTTCAGTAGAGTCCAAACGATCCTTATACTGGACCGTGATTGGCTGTGATGGAGGACGAATTTCCAAAAATTCTTGTATGCTTTCCCTAGTAATCACAAACTCTTTGTGACTCACCCAGCAATCTATATGATCCCCTTCCACAGTAGCATTTGAGAAAAATTCCCTTATGATCTCCGAGTAGACAACTCTAACTGGATTCAAGAGCTTTGTCCATGTCCTTTCCTTGAACACTTCAGATATGAATGTGTCCTCAAGGGTATCCAACTTGACAACCCTTTCCATGATAATTGTTGCTCTTTTGTAACAGTCATTGTACTTCAAATTTCCCTCCATAGACTTGAAGTTGTCAGAATTTGTGCAAGCATGTTTTGTGGATTTTTTGGTCGCAGAATGTTTGGTAGGAGACATCTGCACAAGGGAACACAGAACAGAAAAGAAACATGTGCACCAACATAAACAAAACACAAAACTTGATTAGATTCAAGTTAGTCCAAGTCATAAGTAAAACAACTTAAAACAGAGCATACTTAACTCAAAACAAAGCAAACAAACTTAAAACAACATGTTATAATTGATGGAACATGTAAACATAAACACAATGCATGAAGTAAGTGACTGTGCATGTGCTGATGCATGTGAGTGCAGCATGAGATGCATGGTGTGTGCCTAGAGAATGCCTAGTGTGTGCCTAAGTGATGCATGGCATGGCAATGTGAGGCACAAAATGGGCAAAGTGTGTAAAACACACACCCATTGACCAAAACATGTTAAACATGTTCAATCAAGAGTAACCCAAGCAATGGAACTCATTTGAGACCACTGCAGCACAAAAGTGTCACATGGACATTTTGTCAAACACCTAACATGCAACAGTGAGCAACACCTATGAATAATGCATGAACAAGATGAAATTTTCCTCAATACATGCTAAGAATGCCTTATGGGGCCAACAAAGATACACACAAAGCAAATGGGACTCAGCCCAATCAAAATTTTGAAAAGATTTTCCACAAAAATAAGAACCCCAACCCCTTTTTTGAAAATTCCCAATTTTCAAAACCCTGAGCTAAAATCTGCATAATCTAAGTAGAAAAGATGAAAAGAGTGTTAAAAACACATACCTTGATGTTGATTTTGCAAAAGATACTCTTGAAAATGATGGGGTTTGAGTGAAAATAAGATTTGGGTTGAAGGGGGTTCGAGAGAGGCAGTGCGAGGGAAATGAGAGAGTGTTTGAAAAAACTGTCACATCTGCCTTATAAAACTGAAAACACGCGTTTTTCGTGGGTTAGGCAGTCGCGAGACACACTGAAGCTTTCACGAGAAGCCTTTAGTCGCGAAACAGTCACGAGACAGTAGCAATAGCCTTTGTATGAAATTGAAAAATTTCCAGTTTTTGCCTAAAAACCATTTCGCGAGAAGGGTTTAGTTGCGAAATACTCGCGAGGCAGTAGCGAGACACTCTGTATGAAAATGTGAATTTTTAATTTCCTTTAAGCACTAAGTCGCGAGCTTCTCGCGAAACAGCCTCTAAACCAGTTTTTTGAAGAAAAACACAAAAATGCATTTTGAACAAAAACTAAAAACACAAAAGTATAAAATCACTTTCAAAAACATATAAAACACTCAAAAATATTTTTGGGTTTGATTAGCAAGTACTTGAGTATACACATCACATTTGAACATGTACAATCACATAAATGAGATAAGCATTAATTGAATCAAAGTTTTGTGTGTTGTGGGTGAGTATCAAATGTGGAATAGCACTTAGACTAGAGTAAAACTTCAATGATCAATTCAATCAAGTCATACATAACTAGTACTCAGTCAAGTGGATTATCTTAATTATAGAAATGAGCATATATGACCTCCCACAAGAGATTGATTACAAGACATTGAAGCTTTTCATTTGGCTTCTTTATAAATCATAACATTTGATCCTTTTTGGATAATACATCTCTTTTTGAGATCGGTGCTTGAAATTTTTGATATTTCAACATTGAGAGTTAGCCTTTGGCTTTTTGAGCACCATACAATTCAATACAAAAGTCGTTTTCCCTTTTTCATAGTCAAATACTAGTATGTGCGACAGACTTTTGCAGCTCATTATCTCTTTTCATTTGGAGATTTACATTTGGTGAGCTCTATTGCAAAAACATAAAAATAAAAGTGGGAAGATATATAGGCACAAGTCTATGCAAGTATCAAGACCATCAAGACTATTGACCAATCATTCATGACAAGCTTGAAGATCTATTTACAACAATCACACATAGTTTTCAAGATTTCTCCGACACAGATATATGTGCATACATAACAAGTTAAGTTCGTAAATGCACTTCGCCACAAGTACGAAGGTACTAGGCCAAACTCACATGTGATATACACAACACAAGTGATCAAACTTTTTGAAGATTTTTCAATTTTTATGGGTTTTTGAATTTTTTGAACACGCTAAAAAACAGAACAAGTAAAAGAAACATGCTATAAACCAAAAGCAATTAACACAAATTGAATTATGCATGTCATGATGCATGAACATATGCCCCTAAACATCGGAAGTATTAATGCATGGACATATGAGGTGATCATGCATGAGTACCCTTCTTCACCCATACATCACGTGCGTTTGGGGTGATATCCCTATAGGATTGGGTACGAGTGTTATTACCTTCAAACCTTCTGGTGAAGCTTGCCAAATAGGTGGTGAATGCATCAATCATTCTCATCACATCCTTCACTCCAGGATTACCTTTTTAACCTTTTGATTGCTCAGCAACCCAATTCCTTTTGTCATTTCTTGGTCCTTTTGACCTTTGATCACTTGCATTCTTCAATGCCCTCAGCTTATGACAATTTGGTCTGGTGTGTCCTTGAAGTCCACAATGATGACAAACATGTTGAGTTCTCGGACCTCTTTGTGATTTTGGAAGTGATTCCCCTTTGGCTTCAGACCTGACCACTGATTGGTTACGAGGCTTATTCAACACTCGTTGGTCAGTCACATTCCTCTTCTTCTTCGGCTTCACTTTCTCAGCCTTTGTGGTAGCTACCATCGGTTCTTTGGCTTTACAAACTTCACTTCCTTGGAGACATTAACAGCCAAACTACTTTCTACAGTATATCCAAATCCGGTTTTTTCAGAGAAATGTTTTTTATGAGAAAGGACTTCATCAAACTTCTTAGAGGAGACTCGCTCTACTTTAGCATTGGCTTGAACCACCTCAAGCTCAAGGAATTTTATCTCTGAGTATGCTTCGGTCAGCTCTCCATTCAGTGTCTCTATTTCACATTTGGCCTCCTTGTATCTCACTAGGAGACTTCTATAGTCCTTCTCTACCTTCTTCATCTTTTTAACGGCTGCCTTGGCCACCTTTGTATATTCTCTTGATTTCTTAAGGAGGGAATTGTAGTTTTCTTGAAGTCCCACTGCACTTTCATCTTCTTCAACATCAGACTCCTCAACTATCCCAATTGACTCCAATTCAGTGTGCTCACCAAGCTCTTCGACTAGCACACTTAAATCATCTGAAAATTTCACATGAGCAATGGTCATGAATGCAGGGAAGTTTCCCTCTCCATCACAGCTTTCATCTGAATCTGAATTAGAGGAATTAGAATCACTGAAAGTAGTGGCATACACCTTGCCCTTCCCTCTTAGATAGTTGGGACACTCCTTCTTGAGATGTCCATAACCATTGCATTCATAACACACAATGCCTTGAGGGGATTGAGAATCCTTCCCATCTTTCTTCTTAAACTCCTTCCTATCACCTTTGGAGGATGAAAACTTCCCTCTA
Organism: Quercus ilex subsp. ballota; assembly: GCA_032727855.1. Classification (NCBI taxonomy): domain Eukaryota; kingdom Viridiplantae; phylum Streptophyta; class Magnoliopsida; order Fagales; family Fagaceae; genus Quercus; species Quercus ilex. The sequence goes on from CM064909.1 coordinate 78,804,807, forward strand.
CTAAACAGTTTCCCATTGTTCTTCATCTTCAGAAATTTTCAAAAGTTCTTTGCAAGAAATGCTACCTCCTTCTCCACATCATCTTCTTCGGAGGAATCATCCATTCTCTCGGTGATGGTTTTAAGAGCAAGAGATTTGCTCGACTTATGAAAAGGCAGTCCCAGCTCATATTTTTGGAGAGATCCAATGAGCTCTTGGATTTTGATCTCATTCAAATCTTTACTTTCCTCTATAGCTGTGACTTTTGCACAAAAGCTCTCCGGCAATGATCGAAGGATTTTCCTCACTATCTTTGAGTCCTTCGTCTTCTCACCCAAGTTGAACTTGCCAATAACCACCTCGTTTAGCTTGCTATAGAATGAGTCGAATGACTCGTCTTCACTCATTTTCAACTCTTCAAATCGAGTGGTTAGCATCTACAACTTAGTATACTTCACCTTCTTCATGCCTTCATAGGTGGTCTCCAATATCTCCCATGCTTCCTTCGCAACTATTATGTGAGAAATCCTGTGAAACTCATCTGGAGAAACACCATAAAAAATTGCATTCAAAACTTTACTGTTAGCGTTTGCTGCCGCAAGTGTTGCCTTATCCCAAGTGGATTTAGTGACCTCCGGCCTAGTCCATCCTACTTCTACCGCATCCCAAACAATATCATCAATTAAGCATAAGAAAGCCCTCATCTAGACTTTCTAAAAGGCATAGTTGCTACCATCAAAATATGGTGGAACATTTAAAGATTGAGACCGGTCCATCTCAAACGGGGTCAAGGATCGCACTAAGGTAATTAAACCACAGCTAGTGCACCCGCTCTGATACCAATTGAATGCTCGAAAATGTGTTGAAAACAAAAGAGCTGTTTAGACCCCCAAATGAAAGTTACGGCTCGATAGATTTTACACTAACTTAATACTAAGTGCAGAATAGTGTAAATACGAGCAGATAAACAAACAAGCTACTCTAATTCATAATCATGACACCACAGCAGTAAAATAGAATGTAAAAGAGTAGGGAAGAGAGATGCAAACACAAGATAACACGCCAATGTGTTATTGAAGAGGAAACCGAAAAACTCGGCAAAAAACCTCTCCGCTGCCTTCCAAGCGGTAATCGATTCACTAGACAATCAGTTGGGATACATGGGTTAGCAAGAAACCCTCCAAGCTTAATCTACCCGATGTACCTAAGCCCTCCAAGCTCCTACTCTAACAAATCTTCTCGAAACTGTGTCTTGTCTAGCTCTCCGGATCCCGCAACAAGCTCCATGTTGCATCTGCCATTCTTGGCTTCTTCAAATGCTTCCTAGTAGCACCAAAACCTTACTTGACACTCTGAAATGGTGTGGTAAGTGTTTGAGCTATTAACCTCTCAATGGTATGGAAATGGAGAGGTAGGAGTTGAGGAAAATCCACAAGCAATTGTGTAGAGAAATGTGGGTATAACAATCTCTAACTCTTAAGATTTGTGGCTAGGGTTTTCTCTCAAAAGTACTCCTTAACATTTGTGGGTAATGTGGGTATATATAGTATAGGCACAGAAAGTGCATATCATAAATGACAGTCTGGCAAAACAGAATGTTTTGCGGGTGTCTCGTGGGAAGGCCTTACCCGCGAGTTACTCGCGAAACACAGCTGTCTCCATCCTGTCCTGACTCTTCACATTCCAGCATGTGCAGGTCACATGGATCACTTCGCAGGATGCTAAGTTGTGAGCTACTCGTGAAAAACTCTTCAGTCTTCAATTGCTTGAGTCTTCACACACTCTTTCTCTCTATCACACAACCCTTACAATTAAATCCCACAATAAATACAGGGTACACTAGATTGAATAAAATTACAATCAAATTTGACACAGAATAAAAGCCAACAAAACACATAGTTGTAAATTACAACTTTACATTATCAATAAAATAAAATAAAATAAGACAGGAATGTAATAAATCTAGATTAAGTTACATTTTTTTGCTAAAGATCATATTGCTCCTGAAATTAAGAATCCCTGCACATGTTAGTGCTCCAGTCAATTTTTATGGTTCCCAACTCTTACTAATAGGATGACAATAACCATTATAGGATTTTCATTTCACAAATGCAGTTGTGCACTTTCCACAATTGCCACGCAATTGGGCAGCAGGAACCTTTAGCTACAAAATATATATACACTTCAAATCCATAAACAAAGGATTGTTCAAATGAATAAGGTAGGGAAGAAGAACAAAAAGAAATCCTAACTAGTTATCAGAAAGAGAATCTACATGACTAAATTGCAAGACAGATGTAGAAAATACCAGAATGGAACACCCAAGGGAAAATGTGGCATACGGTTTCCTTGCATGTTCCAGAAAGACCCTCGATCTCTACCATCCAAGAAATTTAAGATGCATTTGCAAGTCACACCAACATTGTATATGCAATTTGACTAATGTTGGCTCCACCTCCATATGGTCATGTTGCTAAATCTTGAGCCCATATCATAATCCAGAAACAATGCTTGATCAGTGAAGTTCTGAATCCTCATCCATTCCATCTTCATAAAATTAAGCTCATAAACTTGACATTCTTCCTTCATAATTCCAATTCCGTTCATCAATCCATTAATCATCAAAAGCTGTTCATCATAAGCCAGTAACAGCAGTCCACGGTGCAAATATTCAGTGTTTTAACTTCCAGCAGGGTTATGTAAGGCGTAGAATTCAGATTTAGCACCCCAATTTCAGCATAACTAGTTAAAACGTATAATTTACCCTTTAAGACAGCTCCATCAACAATCGCCCACGTAGAGGGCCCACGACAGCCATTAAATTTGTCACTATAATCATGTAGAGATGGGTACCATATGCAGAAAGCTATGATTACAAACTCCTGCAAAGGCGTAGCCAAAGAAGCAAGGATCACACGAGAATAAGGATTGGGAGGGCTAGGGAAATGGAGTTCATGTTATGTAAAAGGATTCAGAAGCCAAATTTGAGAATCTGCCTTTTTTTTTATTATCTTCCATGACCAAGTACCCACAAGTTATCCCGAAACATGATTTGCCATTAAGGTTAGGCAATTTTGCCTTGTACAACCTTTGCTCAAAGATGCTATAGAAATAAGAAGCTCTCTTAGCTTGCGTTGATAAGAAGACAAGAAGTGGAGGTTGGGATGCCATGAACTCTTGCCTGTGTGTTGTAACATGTAACCTCCATCCTCTGCAGACACAGCCAAACATGATATAGTCTATAGCACCTAGCTGCTTTGTTATCAGACAAAGCAAAGCCTCGTGGAGCTCCGACCATGGCCTCAATTTACTATTGTCAACCTTCTTTTCCTTCTTACTTCTAGGCCGCCTGAGTTTTATGTCATTGCCCCCTCGCAGCACCATGCCTAGCTACCTTCCGCACAAAGAGAAAATAATGATCAGATTCTATATACACCACTAACAAAACATCTAAAAGTTCTACATTTTATTTTTATTTTTTAATGACGTGGAACCTCACCAAGGTAGGGCCCTTTTGGACCCACCCCTAAGGAATAAACCATGGATACACGATAGTTAGAAATACAATAATATGCTGCTAACCCCATCCTGTTGAACCTCTAAGCACTTTGTGTATAGAGAGATGCCAATCGAGCTACTATAAGGCTCTTGGCAAGTTTCTACATTTATATTCGTATGTTATTGTTTCTAACCCATCCACATGACATGCTTGCAAGAAATTTACATTTAACAGCATATTATGTTAGACTTGGGCCAAAGTTCATCTTAGAAGATGTCAACCACAATATCACCACCTCTATCAGACAAAACTTACTTCAAAAACCATAAATAACATAACCAATGAAGTGAAAAATTACACACATATAAAGATACTTAAAACATGCTAATAAACTTTATAGTCAAGCTGCATTTTTCTTTTAAAGCACAACTGCAAAAATCTCACAATAAGACCAGAGACCAGCATAGATTTTTTTCATTCTTACATCTCTTCAAACAGATGGTAATCATGTTCTATACATAATACACAAACATATTCTACAATATCCACATAAAACCCATATTAAATATGATGACAGATTGTGGGAACTGAAGAAAAGTGAGTGACAACTTTAATTCAACAAAAGCATAACTCACCAGCCAACCACTGCTCTGAGATAAGTCCTTCACACAAGAAATATAATATATGATTCAAACTTTTCTTCCTAGTTTTCTTTTGTTTTCCATTAAAAAAAATAAACTGATATTAAAAATATTGAAATATTATATATAAATTTGGAAAAGTAAAACACCTGCTTCAAAGTCCAAGCTAGACTTAACCTCAAGGTTTTGCTTTAAAAGGGTGGCTTCGTGGGTGGATTTAGCAGTGCAATTGGGAAGGCTTTTAGGTGATGGGAGTACATGAATACGTTGCAATGAGAAGAGAAACTTTAAATAGGATATCTCACTCCACCAAGTCCAACGATATAATTGCTAAGTGGAGAGAAATTTTTGCTTTTGATTGACTCCAAAGACTTGTAAAGTAGATGCTATATGCCTATATCTAGATACAGTAATTATTAAATAGTCAGTTGTATTGATTAATAAAATTTACATAGTTTGGAGAATTCCAGTTAGCTCAACAGATAAAATTTCTTATTAGTTTAGTTTTGACTAGTGACACAGTTTAGGAAATTTCAATTAGCTCAATTGATAATATTTCTAATTAGTTTAGTTTTGACCAGTGACGTGGTTTGGGAAACTCCAGTTAGCTCAAAGGATAAAATTGATAAAATTTCTTATTGGTTTAGTTTTGACCAATGACATAGTCGGTAAAATTCTAATTTTGTGATATATTACTTATGCATCAAGTATATTTGTGACATCCAAGAGTTGGGTATCATTACATAGTTTCTTCTTAAACCATTAGAGGGCGTAGGAAGGGGGACCTGGTTTTTTCAAATTCTCCCCCTCCCCCTTTATTTATCAATATATTTTTTTTAATTATGTCGAAATTATATTTAATAGCACATTCATTTAAAATATATATATATATATATACACACACACACAAACACTCATTTAAAGTAGTAGTTTCTCATTTTTTTAATCTTTTAATATTCTCTATTTTTCCATACATAACTCATTAATTTTAGGATAATTTAAACCATATATTCATAATATATATATATATATATATAGTAAAAACTCTTTTTCTTTTCAAAAAACAAACTATTTTTTATTTTGCATTTAGAGAGTTAGGGATGTTTGTATTTTTAGTGTTGGCCAATACCGGTCCATTCGGTCTATTTCGGTTTGATTCATTTTGGTGATGCTTTAAGAGGAGAGGTTTGTGTTGAAAGAGGGGCTGCTTCATTGACAATTATTTCACATTCTTAGTATAATATTGGTAAGTTCTTAATAAAATTACATTTTCTTATGTTATTAAAGTCTTGAATTTTTTTGGGGGGCTATAAGTGATGTATTTACTTAGGTCGACGTTCAAGATGTATAAAGGATAAACCATTTGTAAGGAGTTCTAAAAACAAATTCTAACAATATATTACATTATTTATAAAATATCTTGATTTATATAATAATTGAATGTAAAATGCATTATGTTTTCTTTAAAAACAAAAAACCTACAAAATTTTAAATACTGTCAAATAACAAATATATATAACTTAATTTAGAAAATATAATATATTGTATTAACTATACTTTTTTAGAAAATAATTACATCATTTTAAGAAGGGTTTGAGATTAACACTTATAAGTTTTATCTACTATTTTCATTTTTCACTTAACCAAAAAAAAAAAAGTCAAATTTTTCCTGCGACTAGTATTAAAATTATTACATCAAATTCTTGTAAATTAGAGGAAAATAAAAATAAAATTTTTTGATTAGTTTTACAACGATCTATTTGATCTTGAAATTAAAAATCCCCACACATTTTGGTGTTTTGGTCACATTTTATGCTTAATTTTCTATAGCCTTATATCTCAATTGACGCCTCCTAATGTCCCAAGTTCAAATCTCTCCTCTATCACTGTAACTATCAAATTATTACAAATTAAAATTTAAAAAAACAACAACAACAACAAGCTCTTTGATGGATTGGCAGATTCTTGTTCAAACTTCATTAATTTTATTAGAAAACTAATAATCAAACCAGTACCAATAACAATAGTAGTAGAAGTGACAATGATAATTACCTATTAAAAAAAATATGAGAGGAAAAAATTTTGCCGAGAGAAGAGATTAACCATTTGTTAGATTTTCATCTCACAAAAGAAATTGTGTAGTACGTACAGGTTTAAGAGACACAGAAGTGGGTAGCAGCCAGCAGGAAACTCCAGCTACACTCATTGCAGATAATTCTCTTCAATTATTGTAAACCATCAAAAGGTTCAAACTTTCAAAGTCATAAATAAAGAACATGAAGAGAAACAATATATATATATATATATATAACAACTCGAAGTCTTGGCCAAATAATTGTTTCAATAGAAAACGTGTGTGGAAGATGAAGCAGAAGAAGTCCTAACTAGTCATCAGAGAGAGAATCCACACTGCAAGACAGATGTGGATAATACCAGAATGTGTTAAATTGAGAAGCACTTGGCATACTTCCCAGCATGATCAATTGAGACATGGAATCTCTACCATCCAAGAAATGTGATGTGTAAAGGCCAGATCCAGATCCAATTTCGTATATGTAACCAGAAGATGGGCCACCTGTCAATTGAGCTATGCTGAAAAATCGTGAGCTTTGTGGAAAATCAAAAAACAATGCTTGATCTCCGAAGTTCTGCATCTTCACCCATTTCATTGTTGAAAAATTTAACTCATAAACTTTATGGTTTCTGCATGAAATTGCATAAATCATCAGGTGCTGTTCACCAGAAACCAGAAACCGCCAGATTCCACGTTTCAACTTTGCATTGCGATTTATTTTCAGCAGGGTCACATAAGGATGGGAATTCAGATTTAGTACCCCAATTTTAGCATGAGTAGTTGTAACATATACGGTCCTTAAAGACAACTCCATCAATAATTTTCCAATGATTGTTTTCTTGACTTTCATCAAATTTGCCACTATAATCAAATACGGTCCAATTGATATCTGTGGATCTACAGAACTGTAAATATGGGCACCATGTGGCAAAAAGCTATGAGTACATACTGTGGCAAAGGGATAGCTAAAGAAACTAGGATGACACGACAAAATTGTTTGGGAGGTCTAGGGAAATAGAGTTCATGTCCTGTAAAAGGATTCAGAAACCAAATTTGGGAATCTGCTGTACCATACTTGTCCTCCAAGACAAAGTACCCACAAGTGATCCCAGAACATGATTTACCAGTAACACTGGGAAATATTTTCTTGTACAACCTTTGATCAAATAAGCTATAGAAGTAAGCTATCCTAGCATTCTTTGATAAGAAGAGAGCAAGTGGAGGTTGGGATGCCATAAACTCTTTCCTGTATTCTGCAACAAATGACCTCCATGTACTACAGACACACCCAAACATAAGATACTCTATAGCACTTAGCGGCTTCGTAATCAGATCAAGTAAAGCGCCAGGGAGCTCCGACCATGGCCTCCAATTATTATTGTCAGCCATATTTTTCTTCTCACCTAGAGGCCCCTGGAGATTTATGTCACGAAAAGAAAATATAGATCAGATCCGATCTATGATACCAAACAAACATCTAACAATACTACATTCATAATATGATAACTAGTTTGAGTGTTTAGGTATCATACCTAAACACTCAAACTAGTTGGCATATTATATAAGCCATTGCTCATATATATGCCATTGCTCATATACAAAATACTAGAATAACAATATGCATTACAATGTGCAAATCTATGCCACAATAAAGAGTGGATCCTTGGCCATTGCCACATCAACACTATGGTTCACTCACCAATCAATGAAGAGCATAAATAATTATATATACAAAATATAGGAAAGTTGAGGGCTCAGCCAGTAGGCATAATCATCTGAAAGTTTGAATAGCGTTGAAAACACTATGAACGTTTAGACCCCCAATTACAAATTATCAATTCAATCTTATTATCAAACAATTAATGTGCGGAACATGAACATAAGCCAAACACAGAATTGATAAACAATCTTAGCCAATTATAATCACATCCACAACAGAAAATAAAAGGCAAAAATAAAGGGAAGAGAGATGCAAACACAAGGACAACACGCGATGTGTTACCGAAGAGGAAACCGAAGCTCTCGGCGTAAAGCCTCTCCGCCGCCCTCCAAGCAATCAATAATCCACTAGAAAATGTAGTTGGGATACATGAACAACAATAGACCCTCCAAACCTAATCTACCTTGCTACCTAAGCCCTCCAAGCTTTTTACTTCAACGAGGTTGCGCCGAACCTTTTTCTTCTTTAGCTTAGCGGATTCCGCTATAGCCCATAGCATCAATCAATAAACATTGGTCCCTTCTAAACTGCTTTCCTTAGTACCAAAAGACCTTCTTACAGACGTGGGTGTGGTGAGAAAATAATTTGGTCAAGAACCTTTCAAGGATGTATCAATGGAGAGGAAGAGAGTAGAGGAATTTGAAGAGTCTCTTAGTGAATATTGGGGATAAGGCAATCTTGTTTTTCTCTAAGATTTATCTCTCAAAATTCTCTCTAGAAACTCTCTACATTTCATGGGTATAAGAGTCTATATATAGTGGTGTGTGTTTGGAATACGAAGAGACAGTTTTTGCCAAACAGGGCAAGTTGGCGGCTTGGCCTCGCAACTGGTCTAAGTCGCAAGTTCAAGCCACGAGATAACGGCCTGGCCAGCCTGGGACTTTTGTCCTGTAGTGCGACAGTTGGCGTAACCCTTCATCTCCCCGCATGCTTCTCACGTGTGCTGCAGTTTGGCGGCTTGCAAGTCGCGAGTCCTAACCGCGAGTCCCTGCTTCTTTGCACAATGTTGAGCATTTCTTCACATTCTCTCACACACTATCCTTACATGAATCCCACCTAAATACAGGGTTACTAAATGTTAAATTACAAATAAATTGGCACGGAATAAAGCCAACAAGATGGTTGATAAAATTCAACCTTACATCATCTTTGCTTTAATGGCTACACTTGGTATGTTGCAGTGCCCTCACCTGCCTTAGATTTCCATTGATGCTTAATATATAAGAACTTGATCATAATATATATAAATGATAAAAAAATGTTTACGAATACTCCTAATTAGTGAAATATTGTATACAAACTAAAAGAAAAAAAAAAACATGGAACTATATATTTTTTGTATTCTTCTAATTATTGTTTCTGGATATATAGTTGGACCATAGAATAACAGCATTTAGCACTTCTGTCTGTCAAAACTTACTTCCACCACCATCATCAAATACATGATCAAGAAAGTGCAAAATGACACGCATATTTCAGATACTCAAAACATGCTTTGATTTGAAGTACAAGTCATAATATAACTTAAAGCAAAAACTTAAATCCAAGGCTGTTCTGTTCATTATTTAATTTTCATTTAGTTTTCCTATGGTTTCTCAGTCCCCAAGCAAGAGGAAAGCCCATAAAAAGTCTGACATTAAAAAGTTAAAAAAAGAAAGAAAGAAAAAGTTAAGTACCTGGTTCGAACTTCTTTGTAAAACCAAACGATCACCTTATTTAACTTTTTGGAGTGACGATGATCATGTTGTTTTAAACGAGAGCAACGCCATAAACATATATAAATTTCAAAACTTATTTCATGTGATGATAAAGTAATATAATAAGTTGTGATTAGTGCAATATCAATTTTACACTATCATTGTCAATTTTTTTGGGTCACTAAACTTATCGACAACGAGATACATACTATTTGTTAAATAGTAAATTATAGATAATGCTGAATTTACCTCATCTATATATATATATATATATATATGTATGTATAAAATCAAAACCTTTGAAGCTCTCACAATTTTCTATGTCAACACAATATTTAAATAAAATTATCAATTTATTTTTGTTTAGTCTAAACTCAATAAGAAGTGAAACTTTATCTTTTTAACAAGTCCAACTTAAACTCAAGTTCATCATTATCATTTTTTTTAATCTAAACTTAACAAGGAGAGAAACTCTATCTCTCTAATAAGTCCAACTTAAACTCAAACTCAAATATTAATAATTTATCTCCAAATTTATGAGGTTAATCATGATTTGTCCCTCTATTTTTCCAATTTACGGCCATCAAATGATAAACAGATATAAATGGTTATGAGGAAACAAACGACCAGCATTTTTTTTTTTTTTTTTTGGCTGAAAAACGACCAGCATATTTAGATTATGTTACAAATCAAGTTTGTATAGAATGTAATGTTTATTGTAGCTTATATGCAACACTTAGCACTATTTTCCATAAATAGCACACAGCGTAGGCAAGAAGCAAAGTAGGTGTACTTACTGCTGCCATATCATCTGTGAAGTACACATCGTGACTCCCTTGCAAATAAGGAAATGGATCAGCCAACCAGACCACTTGCCAGTTGTCACTTTTTTTTTCATTTTTTCTTAGGCATTAACATTGCCCCCTTTTTTTTCTTTTGATTTTTTAGAGCTTGGGCGTGATAGTTTATTTTTATTTTTACTAGATGTGATTTTTTTTGGAACATGTTTTTTATTTTTATAAAAAATTTTGGGTGATTGCTCTTTTTTGTGTGGTTATTTATCACTTTTTTTAATTTGGTATCATTTTTTAATAATGGTATATGATTAAATTTATTCAAACTCATTTTTTTTATCCCTTCACTTTTCTACTCCTAACTAAACAAAAATGAGAGAAAATAAAATCTTTTCTATCTTCCTACTTTTCCATCCTCACACAATTTTCGATCCTCTCACTTTTTTACCCCTCCAACCAAACGGACTCTTAAAGTAGCCTTTTCTTTGCGTAGCATCCTGTTAAAGTAGCCTTTTCTTTACCAAATGTGTAGCTGCTCAAGGATGTTCGCTTCAACCTGCATGCTATTTTAATAACAAATCAAGACAAAAATTAGATTCTAAAGGAATGAAAAGATATGAGCGCAGCGTCAATTTGTCATGCAAAGTAAACACTCAAGTCCCAACGCCTTTTTATAATAGTACGTAGTATAGTTTACCGTATATTAATAGTCTTTTTTCTTTTTTCTTTTTTTTTGATACGAGTATATTAATAGTCTTAGTAGTTACTAACTTCAAAAGGTTGACTTAGTTATTCTTAAAGTTTCATGATATATATTAGATTTTAGGTTTGAAATCTCTTACTAGCATCTAGGGTCACCCCCAAAAGAATTTCTCTTTGTAAAACTTGATGTGTGTGAGACAACGAGACTTCACATGTCTAAAGAAATAGTTAAATACTCGAAGAAATCTAAATATCCTCGTTTCTAAAAAAAAATAATTATTATTATCATGATTCTTTAAAAAAAAAAAAAGTCTTCGACATAATCATAGAAGATTATTCATTACAACATGCAGAACTTTTATTTATCACCTCAAATCACAAACATAAGCCACCAGAGAGTGACAGTTGAGAGCACATCTCATACTCAATTCTTTTAGAGGTAATTACAGTAAATTCACTTGTGATTAAGCCCAAATTCACATTACTTACTTGTGGTTTGAAAAGTGTCACTTTACCCACTTGAGGTTTGCTTCGTTTGTACACCTGTTAAAAATGGGGTAAATATGTATTTTTGCTCCCCTTTTATATCTCTCGCCTTCCAAAAGAGAGAGGAAAAAAGGGAGAAAATAAGATCAAAAAATGTCATTTGTAAAAGTTTATGACTTGGCTCAAGAACTCCAACAGATCTCGAAATGTATCTGTAACTCATAAGAAAATAACCCTAAAGGCAAAATTTACTTACTACTCTATCCATTATTTTTTCATATTTGATTTCATTTCTTTTTAAAGAATTTTTGGATGAAATTATAATGATTCCATTTTCATCCAAACAGAAGGATCAAATAGAACAATTGAAAGTTTAGACTAAATTGTGATAAGACCAAAGCATTAAGGATAAATTATAATTTCTCCAAATAAAACAATATGATTTTAAATGACATGATACTATATAGATATTTAGATTTATAGAAAAATTAAATCATTACTTTAAATGGGCTCTCATCAAGAACTTGAGTTTTAATTAAGAAAATAGTGATAAACATCTATGTAATTTTTTAATAAATTTTTGCATTTTTATGGAAATATAAAAATACATTAAATAAAATATAATTTTAGAAAAAAATTAAAATAATTTTAGACATATAAGAATTATCATTTTTTTATTAATATCAAAGAAGAAAAGGTGGACTACATATATATATATATATATATATATATATTTTGAGAGGGAGAAAATGGTGATAAATACTTTTTGACCTACTTAATTTTGCCATTTTATTAAAACCTCATCCCTTCTCTCTTGTGGGGTGTGCCACGCCCCAAACTCCAAAGAGTCCAAAGCATAAGAAATACATCCTAAAGATACCTGTAGATTTTTCCTTTTTGGACAACCAACTATAGGAGATCTTTATTTTCCTTTCATTTCCACATGATAAGGATATATAATCATAAATCTCCACATTACAAGTCAGAGCTCTATAACACATTTACGAACAATAACTAAAAATCATGTGCTTCCACATAAGGGTCATCAAATAACCCACTGCCCATAACCTGACCCAAAAACCCGACAGCCCACCAAGCTAATGGGTGGCCCTACCCGTTATTATTGAGGCTCATGAGTAGCCTACTAGCCCAATAGGTCAGGCCGTGGGCTAATTTTTATGCCCATGGGTACCCGGTGGGCTAGCCTAGTAGCCCAACCCATTGCCCTAATCCATTAACCCAGCCCAATAACTTATAATTCATAACAAAAATATATAGGAAGTGTATGAAGAATTGATCTTGAGATATTATAGAGGAATTTCTTAAGAGAACTCCCTGAACCACTAAGATACTCAAAGTAATTGTGCTAAACTTAGTTTACTAAATATATATTTCTCTAGTAGTCTAGCAAATTTGAATTAACCATTTGACTTCTTTTTTTTATTAAAGATAAAAATAAAAATCTATTTAAAGCCTTAATAAAAAAAAATTAAATAGGTTTCCATCAACAAAACAAAAAATTAAATAGATTTGACTGTAAAAAAATTTGTAATTAAGTATTAAATTCTTTAATTCTTTCCTTTAAAAAAATAGATTAATTATTCCCTTATAAAAAATTGATTCTTTCCTTATAAAAATAATAAAATAATATGCTAACACAAGCCCATGAGTAGCCCATTAGGCCCAACCCGATAGCCCAGCTTACTAAAGACAAAATGGGCATTGCCCATAGGCAGGGTCATAGGTTGAGGTTTTCTCTTTTGGCCCAGCCCGACTTGACCCGTTAATTAGTTAATAACCCATTATATCCAGCCCATTACACCCATGTGCCAAGTAAAAATGAGCTGGGCCGGCTCGACTCGGCCTATTGACAACCCATACTTCCACATAAAACATGAATATATATTACAAAACTCTTGGATTATACAAAGTCACAATCTTATCAAGAATAAGGAATTTTAATATCGAGTCTAGGCCTACCATGCCTAAGGCTAACAAACCTCACCTCCAATAGAATTGATTAATGTCTTAGTGAACATAGCAAAGTCGAGTCACCTACCATTTACAGCAAAAGTTTCCAAATTTAACATAGCACTTCAATCACCACCAACGAAGTAAGCTTCATATCCAAGGTATAGCTAATTACTCTGAAAAACTGTTAAAGGGTGGGATGAGCTAACGCCCAGTAAGTAGCATAATTAATGGGGGTGGGGGAAATGCAAGTTTCATCTTCAATAATAATAATATGACAAGAATGATTAAATAAAGAAACACAAAGTTTCTCAAAGTAAATACCTTGAAATTAAATACTATAATCTATGAGCACCAACAATATAATTTCCAAAGCCATAATATCTAACATAAGGTAAATTATTACAAATATACCACACTACCACATAAATCGGTCAGGCGATCCACCCATTCACAACTGGCATGATATTGTTCTCTTTGGTATGCAGACTCTTGGCCCCATGGACAGCAGCCTCACCCATACCCTCAAGGTTTTTCTCTCCCCCCATGGGCAGCAAAGAGAGCGCATCAAATAGGACCTCTCTTGCATGTGGTCTCTTAGCCCCATGGGCAGCAGCCTCACCCACACACAATCAAGGAATCCTCTTCCCCCCCATGGACAGCAGGAAAGAACGCGTCATCGAAAGTGAAAGGGCACTGACCTAGACTTGATTTCCGTTGTCACAAAGACCATGAAAACCAAATCGGGTGATCATCGGGAAATCACACATGGCATGGTGTTAAAACCACATAAGCTCATAGGTTACATTATTTTGAAACACATAGTTCATATCCAGGTAGTTTCAGAAAACCTTAAATAATCTAACTTATACAAAGTTTGTAAGGTTTTCAACTTCATTCTTGTCAGGAGATTTTCTATCAATTTCCCAAATAATACAAGACAAGATAAGCATCTCTAAATTTTTCAACATACCATAAAATCAATGATTTTTTTTATCAAAGATTAAATAAAAGATGCTTATTTTTCCATATCAACAATTCATACATTTCCCCAAATGCAATACCAAATATGATGCATTTTCATATATAATCATATATATATATATATATATTAAGGTTACGACACAGTAGTTTTTAGGAAAATATAGTTTCCATAGATAATTTTCAAAAATGTGTCTAACCCAAAAACAACATTTATGTTATTTTTCAAAAATCCCATTAAAAAGCTACTTACCTTGCAACCCGCAAAAAGCCTAATTCTCTAAGCTCCAAAGGAGATTAGCCAGAACCTCAACAATATCAAGCAAACCTAACACAATAAGCATAAAGCTAAAAATTGTATCTAGGTACAATTTAGGAATTGCCAAATAAGCATTTAATTAGGCAAGCCTAGTATTTAACCTCATCAATAATAATATATTTCACTTCCAAAGTTTCTCAACAAATTGATTCACAAGGCATAAACTCCAATTTATAAAATTAACCCATTTAATATCATCTCCAACATCATGACTAGCTTCCATAAAATTTACACTACATCATTAAAAGACCCATGAAAGCAAAATCAAAATATCCTCAAAGACAAGAAATTTAGAACTTCAACTAACTCCAAATAAACCCAATGACAATGGAAAATTTTGATTTACCCACCATCACATATTATAACTCAAAACCCCCAAATTTTCTACCATACATAAACCTTAGGTAGTCATCATTAGCACAAACCATAAACCCACTCATCAAATAATTCCACCAATACAAAACTCATACATATAAACACATAAATATTACTTTCAATGCTCATAAATCACATGGGTATCATTATTAAAGCTTAGATAAAAATAACCTCAAGTAAAAGCATTTAAACCCACCAAAAATTAGAAACTTTTACCTCAAATAAAAGATGAAGATGCTTAGAGGTTCCTAAAGATTTTTCGGTGACATTGTCGGAAAAATAATGGTGGAGATGGTGGTATGGACGTACCGGTGGGAGAGTGTGAGGGAGTGTGAGATGAGTGTTTGTATTTGTGAGAGGATGAAAAAGAAAACAAAAGTGGAGAACCCTTGTTGACCGGCCAAAAGAGAGAAAAGGGATAGTGTGAAAATGAGTGGTGGAGAATGGTGGATTGGTGGGTAGGTGGAAGGCACGTGTGACTTAAAAAAATCTGATCTTTTTTTTTTTTTTTTTTTTTTTTTGGTGTGGGGTCTAGCTGGGACGTTACAAGGTGTGTGTTTGTTTTTTAAAAAACATAGTATA
This sequence comes from Quercus ilex subsp. ballota, assembly GCA_032727855.1. Lineage (NCBI taxonomy): Eukaryota > Viridiplantae > Streptophyta > Magnoliopsida > Fagales > Fagaceae > Quercus > Quercus ilex. Next base: position 78,820,627 of record CM064909.1, read on the forward strand.
AATTTTAATTTTGTACTTATCTTTGGTATCAAAAAGTAGAAAATGGCATTATCTTACTTATTATTATTGCAAAACAGAAGAAAAAAAATTTATCAAAAAACAAGGTAAACCAAATTTTAGGTGTCACCATGCAGATCAAACTACATACCTTCAATTTACAAGACACGAAAATAGGAATGGCAACAAGATCGGTATAAGGTGGGTTTTCCACTCCCCACCCCCACCCCTGCCCCAGCTTTGGGGCGAGTTTTTTTCCCACCCTATTCTAGCGGATACTTTTGATACCCATCTCATCACATTCAATTTTGTATTTATATATATATATATATATATATATAATTTATTAAAAAATTATTTTGAATACATTAAATTAAAACTCATAAAGCTTAAAAAAAAAAATTAACATTACAAAACATTCTCAAAGCATAACTGTACAACAATAAAAGTATTAAGAAATACAAAAACAATTCAAACATAATAATATAACAAATAAATAATTTAAATCTTAAAACATAAAAACATAAATTCAATGATACAATATTTAAAAATCATAAATTTAAAGTTTGAAGGCTAAAAGCACTCCCCTCAAAAAAAAAAAAAAAAAAAAAAAAAAAAAAAAAAAAAAAAAGGCTAAAAGCACATATATACGCCTTATAATAAATCTATAAAAAACATTTTATAATAGTTTAAATATAAACGGACAGGTATCTAGGAAAATGTTAACCTCATCCCCACCCGATTTACTATAGGGGTAAAACTGGTCAATTAAAGGCGGGTGAGACGAGCACCAATGGTGGCGGTTTAAATTGCATGTCATCCCTTAACAAAATGTGTAGGCTACTAATGGAATTCGTTTCAACCTCCATGGGAAAAAATCGATAAAGATTCGAAAGTAAAGGATCAACATCGTATTGGCACATTCTCAATTTGTAACGCATGCTAAACATTCAAAAGCTTTTTATAATACTTGTATTTATAGTTTACTGCAAAAGAATCAAAGAAGATTATTACAATACACATATTTTTTATCTATTCCTTTAATTCAAATCGGATACATAAGCCGCCAGAAAGTCGCAATTGGGTGGACATCTCACACTCAATTCTTTTACATATATATATATATATATATATAAGATGAAAGAAGAAAAAAAATTAATAAATAAATAAAACACATATCATATATATATTGTTCTCTTATTTAGCATCAGCAGCATAAGCATATAGCTGCTCTATTAATTAAGGAAAATGCTAGTGGGTTTAATTATTAGTGGCTAGTGCAAGTAAGCTTGGAACAATGCCTTCGTCGTGGCAGCAGAGGAAAGTGGTGTATTTCTCCATGTAGTGGTGACACTCAGGACACTTCATGTTTTCTGGGATTTTTCCAGCATAGTTTGAGAACTCAAAGCGGCAACAAGGGTGAGAATTACCACGAAGCGCAGCAACATAGTTTTGAAAAGCAATGTCAAAGCCCTGCAGTGCCACCTTTTCTTTCCATTGTTCATACTCAAACAAGGCAGGCCAGAGAATGTTTCCATGCTCATTAACCAACACACTAGACCCTCTGCTAAGCACTGCCCACGAACCCTCTCTGTCAAAACTAAGCACCCTCTTGATTTGTTGCATCACAAGGTCGTCTTCCTCGTCCTTGCCTAGCTGAATCTTTGAGAACAGCATGCTCTCAAGCCTGGTCCAAAAGAACCATATTGTGGCTGAGTCTTGCCAGCAGGTACTGAGTTTTTCCTGTACAATGTTCGCTATCACTCGCTTCACTTGCTCCCTTTTTGTGGCTTTTCCTACATACACCATCTCTAAGGGTATGCGTGTAGCCGCTGCAACTGCTTTTGCTTCCTTTGTAAATTTCCGAATCCACTCCATGTCATCGCCTCCATACAAGAAAATGTATTTTCCTTCTTTAATCTGTTCAATGAAAAAGAGGGAAATGTGAATTACTATAATAAATCCTTATTATACAAAAAATTTAAACTAGTAGGAAATAGTTAATTTAATTATATAATCATTTTTCTAACATTTTTTTTCTTAAAGAGTGTGTTCACGCGAACACACACATATATAATTACCCAGTTCAATATGGTAGCATCAATGTCATCCACCAACAGCTCAAGCCTCCAAGCCTCTTCTCTCCAAAGAGCTTCTTCTCTCAAGGTAGTGAAAGGGAAAGCATGGCTTCCCCAAATCCACATCATGTGAATTGCATTGGGGGACAACACTCTCCCTTGATGGTCTAGGACTACAAGGATAGGCTTGTTCCTGAAGTGCCACTCCTCCCTGATGAACTTGACAGATGCCTTTGATATTATGGAAGGGTGGTACACTGAGTACCATGTCATTGGAGCCTGCAACACTTCAAAATGCCTTTGCTTGACATCAGTCAGTTGGTCGACAATAGGGATCCACACAACCTCATACGGACTCTGAACCCTCATTTCGTGGAGCCTAGATTCGTTATAACTCTGTTCAAGAACTGACAGCTCATCTTGGGTGATATCTAGACTTGAAATGAGCAATAACACATTCTTCCTCCTAAGAACATCAAGGTTAACCTGGTTTTCCCAAAATGAAACAGCCATATATAGATAATCATATAACTAATTATACTATCACAACTTAAAAATTAAGACCAAGTATATATATGCAATGTGTTGATAGTAGAAATTGTAATGTCGTTAATTGTGCAATAGTAATGTTAATGATATGTGTTAGAAGAGCTGACCCTTTTCTTGGTGGTACCATCAACAAGTGCTAGCACATCATCCCTAGGGCAAATCAAGGCCTTGAGAACTCTCATGTTGTCAATGTGGATCATTTTGAAGAGTTCGACAAGCATTTGATAAGATTCAACATCCCTCCTCTCCTCTGCATTGAATAGGAGAATTTCAGTATATATAGGTGGTATCTTATGTAACAGAATTATGTCAAGTCCATGTATGTACAAAAGAGTGTTGTACTAATTGTATGCAATTGTATAAGATACTTTTATGCATTCATTTCTATATATGGCATTGCATGGTCTATAACGCAGCATAAAACTGGCTTACCAATGTATTGAGCGCATTCTTCCATCTTCTTCTTAAGATGTTCAAGTATGGTTTTGAGCTTGTGGGTAAGGGTGGATAGCTCCCATGCTTCTGAGGTGGATAACGCAAACCTGCAATCAATATCCATTTTGCGGTGTTATTGTTAAATGCCTTACAAACATTTTAGTATTTACACTACTTATAAAACAATTTAGATCTCTTTGTTATTAGTGTGTAAATCAATTACAATATACAAAAAATTTTAAGAAATGCAATAAACCTTTTTTAGGATATAAAGTATCTAAATTTAAGGATTTGCATGAGAATTGTAAATTAGGATGGAGAGGAAAAACCCATACTCGTAACCCATGTTGGTGAAGCTAGAAATCTGAGATGCGCAGGCCACAATACTCCTGATAGTCCAATACACAGCAGTTGGAATATGGATCATGGCTGAGGCTAAAGCTGGTACGTCCGTTGTGATATAAATGGATGGTAGATCTTTAAACTCAATGACACACCAAGTCACTTCTAATATGGTCCTGATTAGATCATTAAGTGCATCGAACCGGGGTTTCAGTGGGACTGCGTGCTCAATGATGCCAGGCACTTGTTTCAGGATTGCCATTGCCTTGGCAAGTTGGTTTGTCGAGTAAATCTGTGCAAGAAGCCAGAATTCTCCATAGTTCAATCCAAATGCCGCTAGGGCCAGCACCAACTTAGCGTCCCATCCATAGTGTGATACCATGTTACATATTGCCACTGTGGTTTGGTGTGCATCTGTGCCACCCAAAGCCTTGTATGCAAGCTGAAAAAAAAATCCATTTATATACCGTTTCAGACAGTTTAAGGTAGACTTACAATTGTTTTATAGACCTATTGTTTTCAAAAACTTTAGGGAAAAAAAAAAAAAAAAAACTTTTAATTTCTATTATTATGTTGATGTAAATATAGATAGGGCAAGATTTTGTAATTGTGATTTGTTATAACCTCGCAGCCAATTCGGTCAATGGTATATGACAGAGCTTCCAGCATGGCAAGAAAACTCATATGGGGGGTCTTGTCATCAAAGCCTGAATCAAGGTATGTTTGGGAACCCTGTACAAAAACACAAGCAATAATTAGAAAATGAAAACAAAGAATATACAACTGGATGCTTTCAATTCAAATAAATTACATATATAGATTTCCAACCAAAAAATTACTTGTATACATATATATCTGTTGCATCATGCTTGATGGTGTGAACCCGCATATGTATAAACTTATAAATGAATGTTATAAAGATTATAAAAATATGATTGGTATAACTTAAATAATGTAATAAATGAATATTTGTACCATTTTTTTTATTGGCAATACATTAGTTTGTAAGGCTTATTTAATGTAGTAAAATCTGTAGTATTATACCATTGTTAAGAGGGTCTCTGGAGTGAGAGTGGCACGCCTAAGAATGTCCTCAACAAGGCGAAGAAGGGGTTTGACATCAAAGTCTCGGCCATCTGGAGTATGGGATCCCAGAATATGACTGACCAGCGCATTGTCATCAGACATTGTAAGCATGCCTCGGTCACCTCTGATCAGTTGGTGCGTAGCATTAGGTGTCAGCTTGCTGAGTAGGGTGGATGGCTGCAAAGAACCCAGTGGGGTGGGTCGTTGCCAAGCCCCAAGATTGGTTTGTGGGTTGGGTTGCTGATAAGGAACAAGGCTGGTTTGTTGGTTGGATGGCTGAAATGGAACTTGTTTGGTTTGTGGGTTTGGTTGCTGCACTGCACCATAATTGGTTTGTGGGTTTGGTTGCTGCGATGCATAATTGGTTTGCGGGGTCGGCTGCTGCAGTGCAAAATTGGCTTGTGGGTTGGGTTGCTGGTATGTACCGGCTGGGTTGCTGGTTTGTTGCACAGAACCCAAGTTGGAAGTTGGCTGCAAAGGACCCAATTGTTGGCCAGGTTGCAACAATGGAGTAGCTTGTAATAGCACATTGCTAGCTTGGCTTGGTTGCTGGGCAGGAGTTGTGGCATTTGGTTTCTGCACCGGACCAGTTACTGCCTTGGTATCCATGTTTCAGAAAAACAACAAAGCAAAAGAAGGTTGGATACTCTTGGACAAGGGTAATGGGAGAGAAGATTTGCTTGTGTGTTTGACATCAGTTTTGGCTGGCCTTTATATAACCATGAGAAAAGGAATAAAAACCAGCTAGCTGCATCAACTTCCTTGCTTCCATTGCGGTTAAAACTAAACGTTATGTGGAAGCTTTAGCTTTTGTGGCCCCAAGTTGTCTCACCATCTTTTGTAATGATCCTGAATTAGCAACATGAATGAAGTTGGAACCAAATCTGGATCTAGAGCATTTCAGGTTATGGACTATTTTACCATGGGTCTAACACTATTTACATTTGATTATTACTCATTGATTACATATATGTGTGCGCGTGAGCGCATACGACTTGTTTTTTGAAATTGGAACATGCAAATATATATTAGAGCGCGTGTGTGTTGTAACGGTCCAGTCAAACAAAAAAAAAAAAGGATTTGATTGGATATTTTTGGGACCACATGTGCCCCACCTACCGCATCATTCCCTACCACTCAATTTCACTCATCTCTTTATCTCTTTGACCGGCCAAGCTCCTCACTTATCCTTTCTTTCTTTTTCTTCTTTTTCATTTTCTGTCTAACACTCCTCTCTACTACCTCACACTCTCCCACCAGTACCTCCATGCCACCATCTCCACCATCATTTTTCCGGTAATGTCACCAGAAAATCCTTAAGAACCTTTAAGCATCTTCATCTTTTATTTGAGGTAAAATTTCTAATTCTTTTGGTGAGTTTTATATTTTGCTTGAGGTTATATTTTTATCTAAGCTTTAATAATGATACCCATGTGATTTATGAGCATTGGAAGTGATATTTTTGTGTTTATATGTATGGGTTTTGTATTGGTGGGATTATTTGATGAGTGGGTTTATGGTTTGTGTTAATGATGACTATTTAAGGTTTATTTATGGTGGAAATTTAGGGGTTTTGAGTTATAACATATGATGGTTGGTAAATCTAATTTCTCCATTGCCATTGGGTTTATTTGGAGTTAGTTGAAGTTCAAAATTTCTTGTCTTGGAGGATATTTTGATTTTGCTTACATGGGTCTCTTGATGATGTTGTGTAAATCTTATGGAAGCTAGTCATAATGTTGGAGATGATATTGAATGGGTTAAATTTATAAATTGGAGTCTATGCCTTGTGAATTAATTTGTTGAGAAACTTTGGAAGAGGAATATGTTATTGATGAGGTTAAATACTAGGCTTGCCTAATTAAATGCATATTTGGCAATTCCTAAATTGTAACTGTATACAATTTTAAGTTTTATGCATATTGGTTAGGTTTGCTTGATATTGTTGAGGTTCTAGCTAATCTCCTTTAGAGCTTGGAGAATTAGGCTTTCTGCAGATTGCAAGGTAAGTAGCTTTTTAATGAGATTTTGAAAAATAACCATGTTGTATAAATATTGTTTTTGGGTTAGACACGCTTTTGGAAACTACTTATGGAAACTATATTTTCCTAAAAACTATTGTGTCGTAACCTTAATATATATATATATATATATATATATGATTATATATATATGAAAATGCATCATATTTGATATTGCATTTGGGGAAATGCATGAATTGTTGATATGGAAAAATGAGCATCTTTTATTTAATCTTTGATAGGGAAATCATGAATTTTATAGTATATTAGAAAATTTAAAGATGTTTATCTTGTCTTGTTATGAGGGAAATTGATAGAAAATCTTTTTGACTAGAATGAAGTTGAAAACCTTACAAACTTTGTGGAAGTTAGATTAATTAAGGTTTTTTTGAAACTACCTGGATATAAACTGTGTTTCAAAGTAATGTAACCTATGAGCGTTATGTGGTTTTAACACCATGCTATGTGTGATTTCCTAATGATCACTCGATTTGGTTTCTGTAGTCTTTGTGACAATGAAATCAAATCTAGGTCAGTGCCCTTTCGCTTTGGATGATGCGTTCTTCCCTACTGCCTATGGGGTAAAGAAGTTCCTTGATTGTGTGTGGGTGAGGCTATTGCCCATGGGGCCAAGAGACCACATGCAAGAGAGGTCTTATTTGACGCGCTCTGCTGCCCATGGGGGAGAGAGAAAAACCTTCAGGGTATGGGTGAGGCTGCGGTCCATGGGGCCAAGAGTCTGTATACCAGAGAGAACAATATCATGCCAGTTGTGAATGGGCGGATCTCTTGACCGGTCTATGTGGTAGTGTGGTATATTTGTGATAAATTACCGTATGTTGGATTTTATGGCTTTGGAATTATATTATTAGTGCTCACAGATTATAATATATAGTTTCGTGGTATTATTTTGAGAAACTTTGTGTTTCATCATTTAATCATTCTTGTTATATTATTATTGAAAATGATCTTGCAGTATTCAATTAGCAATTTTCCAAACTAAAACATGTTTTGTAGACTGTTCATTATCATGAAACTTGCATTTCCCCCACCTTCATTAATTATGCTACTTACTGGGTGTTAGCTCATCCCACTCTCTAACAGTTTTTCAGATTTATTAGCTATACCTTGGGTATGGAGCTTACTTCTTTGGTGATGATTAGAGTGCTATGTTAAATTCTAAGACTTTTGCTGTAAATGGTTGGTGACTCGATCTTGCTATGTTCAACGAGACCTTAATTAATTTTATTGGAGGTGGGTCGCTTGAGGTTTGGTAGCCTTTGGCATGGTAGGCCTAGACTCGATGTTAAGGTCCTTATTCTTGATAAGACTGTGACTTTGTGTAATTTAATCAGAGTTTTGTAATATATTCATGTATTATGTGGAGGCACGTGATTTTTAGTTATTGTTCGTAAATGTGTTATAGAGCTCTGACTTATAATGTGGAGATTTTAGTATGGTTATATATTCTTAGCCTGAGGAAAATAAAGGAAAATAAAGATCTCCTATAGTTTGATTTGCCAAGAAGGAAAAATCTACAGGTACCCTTGGGATGTATTTCTCATGCTTTGGAAAAAAACTTGTTTTTGGAAATTGGAACATGCAAATATATATTAGAAGTGGCAAAATCCAAAACAACCTACGAATAATATGATATGACATGAAGTTAGCAAATTATGAGTTGAGGTTTGATGGGTTCGTGTCCTATTTGGGTTAACATGATTGATCCATTTAATAAATGTGTCGACCGATCCATTTAATAAATGTGTTGTGTTCGTATTCAATTCATAGAATCTGTTTGACCTGTTTAACTAATCACCACCTTAAACTCAAACATTAATAATTTATCTCCAAATTTACGAGGTTAATCATAAATACTATAAAAGTAATGCAAACCCGAAATTTTTTTTTTTTTAAAGCCGAGTAGAGGTATAAGCTCTTATTATGTTATTTTCTTCTCCCCTACTTTGTTAAAAAAAAAATATATATATATATATATATATTATGGTTTTTCAAGTATTTAAAAAAAAAAATTCATACGTGAACTACCAAATTAAACTCTCTTTAGCCGTTTTTTACAAGATAAAAAAAGCTTGCAATATTTGAAATTATTCTTTTGAATGTAACTCATATTTCTTTTATATTTCTCTATTGTTTAGTTATATATTTTTTGTTTTTTTAATGGTTTCTAAGCAGTTTTATTTTTTTGCAGTATCTGAAACTGTCTGACAAATTTTTTGTAAGTCATTGCACGTTCAAGCAATGGCTTCTTCATCAAATTGTAACACAAATTGAAGTCATGCAAGAGCAAATCATGCAATGGTGTAGTTTTTTAATCAATTTAAGATTTTATAAAATTATTTTAGTCAACCTTACAAATAGGTAGATTCCTGTGCATAGCACGGGTTAGCGACTAGTACTCTTAATCTTTATCTTTATTTTTTTTAATCTTTATATATATTTGTTGTTGTTGTTTGTAGCTTCATATTTGACTTCTTCCTCTCTCTTTTCGTCAAAATGTATATTGTGAGTTTTAGCTTAAATTAATTAAGGCTCGTTGTAAGGTTGAATTTTATCAACCATCTTGTTGGCTTTATTCTGTGTCAATTTGTTTGTAATTTAGCACTTAGTAACCCTGTAGTTAGGTGGGATTCATGTAAGGGTAGTGTGTGAAAGAGTGTGAAGAAATGCTCAAGTTTGTGCAAAGAAGCAGGGACTCGTGGCTAGGACTCGCAACTAACTCGCGACTTGTAAGCCGCCAACTGTAGCACACGTGAGAAGCATGCGGGGAGGTGAAGGGTCACGCCAGCTGTCACACTACAGGACAAAAGTCCCAGGCTGGCCAGGCCGTTAACTCACGGCTTGAACTCGCGACTTAGACCAGTCGAGAGGCCAAGCCGCCAACTTACCTTGTTTAGGAAAAACTGTCTCTTCGTATTCCAAACACACACCACTATATGAAGACCCTTATACCCACGAAATGTAGAGAGATTTCAGAGAGAATTTTGAGAGAGAAACCCTAGAGAAAAACAAGATTGCATCATCCCCAATCTTCACTAAGAGACTCTTCAAATTCCTCTACTCTCTTCCTCTCCATTGATACTTCCTTGAGAGGTTCTTGACCAAATCCTTTTCTCACCACACCCACGTCTGTGAGAAGGTCTTTTGATGATAAGGGAAGCAGTTTGGAAGGGACCAATGGTTATTGGTTAATGCTATGGGCTATAGCGGAATCCGGTAAGCTAGAGAAGAAAAAGGTTTGGCGCAACCTTGTTGGAGCAAGAAGCTTGGAGGGCTTAGGTACCTAGGTAGATTAGGCTTGGAGGGTCTATTGTTGTTCATGTATTTCAATTACATTTTCTAGTGGATTATTGACTGCTTGGGGGGCGGCGGAGAGGTTTTACGCCGAGAGCTTCGGTTTCCTCTTCGATAACACATTGCGTGTTGTCCTTGTGTTTGCATCTCTCTTCCTTTTATCCTTACCTTTTATTTTCTATTGTGGATGTGATTATAATTGGCTTAGATTGTTTATCAATTTTATATTTGGCTTATGTTCATGTTCCGCACATTAATTGTTTGATAATTAGCTTGAATTAATAATTTGTAATTGGGGGTCTAAATGTTCATAGTGTTTTCAACGCTATTCGAACTTTCAATTGGTATCAAAGCATGTACACTTGTTGTGGTTTAAATACCTAAGTGTGATCCTTAACCCCTTGTGTTATTTACCATGGATGTTGCATTGTATGCCTCTTTGTTTGATTTGGTTAATGATGAATGTAACATGCCACGTGTTTGTGAAAGTGTCTCTATGAGTGATAATCCTCATAATTGTGATGTTATGTTACATGAATCTTTGGATGTTGTTGATATTCCAAATGACAAACTCTTGAAGAAAAATGCTAAGAAGTTTCAAAAGAATTTGAGCAAGTTATTTTGTGAAAAGGATGATTTGATTACTAAACTTAATGAATCCAACAAATTGGTTGAAAAATATAAAAAACTTGCTAAAATTTCTCTTAAAAAGCTGAAAGAGTTTGAATGTTTGAATATGGACTTGGATGCTAAACTTGTTTTGTCTAACAAACATGTTGATGATCTTAAATGTGAAAATGAATCTCTTAAGATGCATGCCAAGTGTTTGATTGTTGAACCTATTGTTAAAAAGGGTGAAAATATTTGTTGCAATCATGTTGTGGTACCCGATTTTGTGCCTATTGTGTGTTCTATCTCAAAGGACAAATCGGTGTACATTCATCCACATAAAAGAAATCAAAAGGTGGAGAGAAAGGTTGTTAAGTCAAAGCCTCTATTTAGGTCTCAACCTAAGGCTTTGGATGGATCTAAGTTTGTTCTAACTTGCCACCATTGTAGTGTGATTGGTCATATAAGACCTCAATGTTATAAGTTAAAGAGAGAACAAAACCATGTTGCTAGATCCCTTCCCAAAAAGCCTAGTGGACCTAAACACATTGTTTGTCACCACTGTAGTGCCTTTGGTCATCTAAGACCTCAATGCTCTAAATTTCATGCTTTTAAAAGAATCAAAAGAAAAGATAAACTTGAGCTTCTTGGAAGTTTTGCTAAAAAGAGTAAACCGGATTTGAGTGAAAATAGCATGTTGTTAAAAAAAAATGTTTAATGCTCTTAACTCCTTGACTATGTGCATCTTCGGTTCTCATTCTTCCAACCCCCGTCTCACTTCTCATAAGACACTCATTCCAAACAATCATTCTGTTCGGATGAGGAAGAGTTCCTATGGTTGAACTTTTGCTCTTTTGGTTCTTGATCTAATTCTTTCGATCTTTGTGGGATCCTTCATGCATTGCATGTCATATCTTCATGCATTTTGTGCATCTTGCATTTTATGTTTTAATTTTGTGTGAGTAAAAAATCTGAAACCACATAAAAAGTGAAAAATTCAAAAAGTTTGAATGTATATGTTTGAGCGCATATCACATGTGAGTTTTGCCTTGTACCTTTGTACTTATGGCTTTGTGCATTTACGAGCTTAGCTTATTCTTTATGCACTTATATCTTTGTGGGAAAAATCTTGACATCTTTGTGTGATTGTTGTAAATCGATCTTCAAGCTTGTCATGAATGATTAGTCAATAGTCATGTTGGTTTTGATACATGCGTAGACTTGTGCCTATATATCTTCCCACTCTTTTATTTTTATTGCTTAAAGAGCTCAACAAATGTAAATCTCAAAATGAAAAGAGATGATGAGCTGCAAAAGCCGTCGCACATACTAGTATTTGACTAGGAAAAAGGGAAAGCGACTTTTATGAAAATGTATGGTGCCCAAAAAGCCAAAGGCTTGTTCATCAAATTGAAATATCAAAAATTTCAGGCATCGATCTCAAAATGAGATGTATTGATTCAAAATGATCAAATGTTATGAATTGTAAAGAAGCCAAATGAAAAGCTTCAAAGTTATGTAATCATTTTCTTGTGGGAGGTCATATATGTTCATTTCTATAATTGAGATAGACCACTTGATTTAGTACTAGTTGTGTATGACTTAATTGAATTGATCATTGAAGCTTCACTCTAGACTATGGACTATTCCACACTTGATACACACACACAACACACATGCCTAATGTTCAATGAATGCTTTATTCATTTGTTCGATTGTACTTGTTTAAATGTGATATGTGTGTGCTCAACTTTATATGGATCAATCCAAAAAGATTTTTGATCATTTTATATGTTTTTGGAAGTGATTTTTATCACTCTTTGTGTTCATGTTTAGTGCATACTTTGTTTTTCATAGTTTAAACATGTTCTGGGTTGAAAAACAAGTGTCAGAATTTTTGACAACTCATTTTGGCGACTTGCAAGCTGTGAGTCCAAGCTGCCAATTTTGGCAACTCATTTTGGCAACTTGCAAGCTGCGAGTCCAAGCTACCAGTTCACACAGAATGGTTTCGCAACTCACCTCGCGACTCGCCAGTCGCAAAACGCCTAGAATCAATTTTTAAAGAGTCTTTTCATGGGAAACCTGTTTTAAACCTCTCTCATCCTCTCTTAAACCCCTCTTTCACTATTTTTACATCAAACCCCAATCAATTTGAATGGTTTTTCATTCCATTAACATCTCTAAGGTAATTATGACTATTTTCATTGATTTTGATCCTTAGACTATGTTTTGGAGAGTTTTGTGCTCTTGGTTGGGATTTTCATCATAGGGGTTGGGAAAACTTTATTTTTGTCAAATTTTTGTATGGGATTGGTTTTTTTTGATGATTTGCTTTGGATGTTGGCCTCTTGTGGCAAAAAGAACATGTATTAAGGGTGGATTTCATGATGTTCATGCATTATTTCACATTGTTGTTCATAGTGTACATACTAGGTGTTTGATAAAATGCCTCTTAGGCATTTTCTCGCTTGTTTGGACTCTGATGAGTATCAAACTTTGGGGTTTCTCATGTTTCCTCATTAGAAACATGTTTGGTTCATTGGTTGTGTATTTAACACACCTTGCCCCACATGTGCATTTTTTATGCATTGGTCATGCATTGCACATAACCACCTCTTGCACACACCTCAGTTACCCTTGTCATGCATTGGTCTATATCTTGTTTCTTCATCCTAGCATGTCCTGTTTACCTTATGCTTTGTAGAATTTTGTTTCATCTTAGGTTTGAGTTTCATTTTCTCATGCATCATTGCACCCCTCATGCATCATTGTCATTGTTCATACCTTCATCTCTTGCCCTCGTTTCTCCTTGACCCTTTGTCTATTCCTGACAAAAAGGGGGAGAGTATACTCTAGGGAGTACACCGGAGAGTTTTTGTCGTTTCTATATGACCCTTGTGCATATTCTTAGGGGGAGAAATTCTATTTCTCGTGCACATTTGTAGGGGGAGAGATATTCCATAGGGGAGATGCATGTACCAAAGCGGAGAAGACATTGAGCTAATAAGAAAATTTTGTTTTGGCGTTTGGTGTATGATCAAGTTGCTCACATGTTTCACATCATGTTTACTTGATCGCAATTTACTTGTTACATTATATTTGTCCGTTTATTACCTGCTTTACCTTGAGGGTCTAATGTGTTTTGTGCAAGTGTTTCAGGTTCAGGTATATATGTTCTAAGTTCATCACAGCTCTTATGATTCATAATAGGGGGAGTGATATGATAAGGGAAGTACTTTATAATTTGTACCTAGCACCTTTGTAGGTTTTTAAGGTTCTTAGTTTATGTTTGTACATGTTGCTTTTGTAAGCTGTTAAGGTTTTTAGTACTTGCTGTTAAATGTCATGCATTGTCTTTTAAGTACATCACTCTTGTGCCCTTGTAGGATCTTATTCCTAGATGCATATATGTTTTATGCATTGGTTGAGTGTTGGACATGCAAATGATACTCTGCAATTGAGTTTATTTGCTTGCATGTTTGGATGTTCATTCCTTGTGAGAATGAGCATTGTGATCACTAGTATGTAGTGATTGCCTGTTTAGGTCATGCCATGGTCTATTACTATATTCCATTTTGCTTGATCGCATTGTGCTTGCTCCATATGCATTACAAGTTTTCTGCATACAATGAACTTATTGTGTTGTTGTGTTTCAGGAGATACTTGTTCTTATGGTTCAAGAGCTACACAGATTCTAGAGTTAGGTGTAAGTGAGTTTTCCAATTGTTCCCAACTCACGCGTTAAGTCTAGAGTTTGTTATAGGGTTTTGTCACAGAATAGCCAAAGGGGGAGATTGTAAGGTTGAATTTCATCAACCATCTTGTTGGCTTTATTCCGTGCCAATTTGCTTGTAATTTAGCACTTCGTAACCCTGTATTTAGGTGGGATTCATGTAAGGGTAGTGTGTGAGAGAGTGTGAAGAAATGCTCAAGTTTGTGCAAAGAAGCAGGGACTCGCGACTTACAAGCCGCCAACTGCAGCACACCTGAAAAGCATGCGGGGAGGTGAAGGGTCACGCCAGCTGTCGCACTACATGACAAAAGTCCCAGGCTGGCCAGGCTGTTAACTCGCGACTTAGACCAGTCGCGAGGCCAAGCCGCCAACTTACCCTGTTTGGGAAAAACTGTCTCTTCATATTCCAAACACACACCACTATATAAAGACCCTTATACCCACGAAATGTAGAGAGCTTCCAGAGAGAATTTTGAGGGAGAAACCCTAGAGAAAAACAAGATTGTCTCATCCCCAATTTTCACTAAGAGACTCTTCAAATTCCTCTACTCTCTTCCTCTCCATTGATACATCCTTGAGAGGTTCTTGACCAAATTCTTTTCTCACTGCACCCACGTTTGTGAGAAGGTCTTTTGGTGCTAAGGGAAGCAGTTTGGAAGGGACCAATGGTTATTGGTTGATGCTATGGGCTATAGCGGAATCCGGTAAGCTAGAGAAGAAAAAGGTTCGGCGCAACCTCGTTGGAGCAAAAAGCTTGCAGGGCTTAGGTACCTAGGTAGATTATGCTTGGAGGGTCTATTGTTGTTCATGTATCCCAACTACATTTTCTAGTGGATTATTGACCGTTTGGAGGGCGGCGGAGAGGTTTTATGCCGAGGGCTTCGGTTTCCTCTTCGGTAACACATCGCGTGTTGTCCTTGTGTTTGCATCTCTCTTCCTTTGCCTTTTATTTTCTGTTGTGGATGTGATTATTGTTAGAAATTTAGACCCCTTAAAACAACCAGATTGGTTAGCCTAGTTAATTAGCCAAGTTGTTACTTAGTCAAATTAAGCAATTCTAGGTTAAAGCAATCAAATAATCATATCAAAAGTATAAAGTAGCGGAATAATAAAAGACACAATGATATGATCACCCAGGAAACCACACGGTAAAAACCTGGGGAGGATTTGACCCACCGATCCTCAAGGCAAACCTGAATTCACTATGAAAGAATCGAAGTTCATACAGAAGGACTACAAGCTCCCCGCTTGACTTCCTAATGCTACCCACCAGTAGAACTTACTGACACGACCACGTGCAAGCTCCGAATCCACGGACTCCTTCTTTCTTGAATTCTTCAATTAGCTACAAGCACCCACGCTTGATATTCTTTAAGCTTCAATGGTAGCAACTGAGTTGATCATCAAGATGTTGATACTATCTCTATCTTGAAAACCCTAAGCTTTGTGTAAAGGAAAGCTCATCTAGATCTCACAAGAGATTTACACGAAACCGCAATGTATGAGCAACAATACAATTGGAGCAACACTAAAAACGTGGCTAGGGTTTTTCTTTATATACCTAGGGTAAAAACAGAAAACCCAAAACGTTTAATGAGTTAGGGCTGAGCTGGAATATTCTGCAGAAAAACATTCTGCCCGAGATTCGATCGATCAAGCCTTTCCTTCGATCGATCGAGCCAGGCCAAAATGCACCAATGCATCTGCAGCCACTCGATTCCAACTTTACATGAAAGACCTAACTTTGAGCAAGTCTAAACAAGACTAAATAACCTGTTTTGATCATGGTTTGCCAACAATACAAATTAGAGTTCTAAATACATAAAATCCTAAATCTTTAGAACCTAACAATTATAATTGGCTTAGATTGTTTATCAACTTTGTGTTTGGCTTATGTTCATGTTCCGCACATTAATTGTTTGATAATTAGCTTGAATTGATAATTTGTAATTTGGGGTCTAAACGTTCATAGTGTTTTCAACGCTATTCAAACTTTCACTCGTGATATATATATATGTGTGTGTGTGTGTGTGTGTGTGTGTGTGAGAGAGAGAGAGAGATATTAAGTGTCAATTGAACTATAAGGCTCGTGACATGTGTGTGTGTGTGTGTGTGTGTGTGTGTGTGTGTGTGTGTGTGTGTGTGTGTGTATTACAATATGTTAACAACAAATTAATAAGTTTGTTACAAAATAGTTTGCCTTTATTAAAAATAAACCTAGCAAATTCTCTATCACAAGTGGCGAGATATTAAAATTAACATAATAAGTTTTTGTGCAAATAGCACCTTAGGACTCAAATCAATAACAGTAAATAAGAGGAAAATAAATAATAAGCACACACAAAGAACACAATAATTTACGTGGTCTAGCAAACTGCCACCTCCATGGACAACAAAAAAAAAAATTCACTATAAAATTATGGAAATACAATAGTGCATAATAACACTATTAAGAAACCCAAATCTCAATTACATCCTAACTATCAATTTATGCAGCTGCTAGGTTATTAGAATTCATCTCTACACACGACTGCACTTAATACTATATATATATATATATATATATATAGGATTTGTCATAATTTTCCTCTTTTTTTTTTTTTTTAAATTCTAGATAAATTTGTTTTGAAAACATGGATTAGTAGAATGGTGTCTTGTAGGCATTTTAAGTGGAGTTGGAGTATATTTTTATTGGTTGTCCTCAAGTTTTTTCCCGTTTAACTTAAGATTTACATGTATTTCTAAATATTTTTGAATCATATAAAAGTCAAGTCCAAAGAGGGGAAAAATCTTATAAAGCGCATGCTCAAAGGCTCTTTTATTTTTTTGTGTAAATGTTAATAATTTGCATCTATTATAATTTAGAAATACATTTTATTTTATTTTTAGAAAAAAATAAAAATGATAAACTTTAGAGTTAAGCAGTAACTGTAATTTCTTTTTTTAATGTGAAGGGAAAAATCCTAAATTTTAGGAATTCTCTTTTTGAATTCAAAATGAAATTTTTTATTTGACATTTATGACCCTATTTCTAAATGAAGTTACCCTTCATTTATGAGAGTATTTTTGAATCACATAAAAGTCCTTTTTTTTTTTTTTTTTGAGGAACAATGACCGACTTAGGCTTGGCAATACAAGCCACACGGGTGAACATCAGTGGATTGGTAATTGGTTGGTGCCTAATTATCGGCACAGTAGTTCAGCTAGTCAGCTTCTGTAACGGAAACTTGGAAGATAGATTTTGTTGTTTATTCTTCTTCTTAATAAATTTTAGAATTAGCGAAAAAAAATGGTGTAGTGCATGGTGGGCCTACAGATTTTTTTTTTTTTTTTTGATATGAAAGAGAAAATAAATATTGTTCAAATTATAGTTTGCCATCCGAATAAGTTATGGAAAATGCTATAAAAAATTTGTATTTCTCTTAACATGGCTCAATATTGCTAAACTACTTCCTTTTAAAAATATTTTATTTTAGGGTAAATTACAATGTTAGTCCTTATCCTTTACATCATATTTCAATTTAATCCATAATTTCTCAATTGTGTTAATTTGGTCTCTAACTTTTCAATGCCGTGTCATTTTGGTCTCTACTGCAATCTCTTGGATGGAAAAGTTTGATGCGTCAAACAGAACAATAAAAAATTAATTTACTTGCCACACATCAAATGCCAACCGTTAAACAAAATAATAATAAAAATTAAAATTTCCCTCACTCTCACGCTCACGCTCTGTATCCCTAATAACTCTCACGCTCATCATAGGTTTACTAATTTGGAGATTTGGGTTTGGGGGTTTTGGAAAGGTGTATTTTCATT
Organism: Quercus ilex subsp. ballota; assembly: GCA_032727855.1. Classification (NCBI taxonomy): domain Eukaryota; kingdom Viridiplantae; phylum Streptophyta; class Magnoliopsida; order Fagales; family Fagaceae; genus Quercus; species Quercus ilex. The sequence continues at coordinate 78,838,611 of CM064909.1, forward strand.
TGGGGTTTGGGTAATTGTTTATGGTTTCTACTTTCTATCCTCTTTTTGTCAGTGGTCATAAAAGAAATCGTGTATAAAAGTTAAAAATATGGATTTACAAATCTACTAGTTGTATATTTAGACACATGGGAGATTCGACTGTTTTGGTGCTCTAGAAGATAATGACCAAATGATATCATCGAAATCATTATTACTGAAACAACAAACCTCTCAATTGTTTAAACACAAGTGCTCTCATGCTCTAGACCATGTGGATGTAGTAGGTGTCTTGCAGTTTATCACTTGCAAGAGGTGGAGTGACCTCCATTGAGTGAGGTCGTGTTTTTCCTTTATTTGTCTTGTCCTGTTTAGGTAGCACGTTTCACCGATTCAGTTCCACACAAATGAGGTAAAGTGTGGAAGGAGGGCTAATGGCTGAGGAACTCGAGAAACTTTGGAATAAGCTCTCTTTTACTAAAGAGGAGGATGAAGATATAGTGCTTGGGAGTAGCTACACGAGGGCTGCCAGAGAAATAGGGAAAAACTGTGCACTGATGAAGATTTTGGCGCATAGAAGTATCAGTTTGGAAGCTCTGAGAAAAAACATGAGGATGCTATGGAAACCAAATAAGGGAGTCCAAATCTCTAAAATAGAGGAGGACCTCTTTCTGGTGGAATTCAATGACGGGAAGGACAAGAAGAATGTCTTAGACCTGTGCCCGTGGAACTACGATAAACAACTGGTCCTCATCCAAGAGTTCGAAGGGGAATTAACACCAAAAGAGATAGTTTTGAAGTGGTCTCCATTCTAGGTCCAAATCTTCAATCTTCCTTTAAAGAGCATAACGAAAGAAATGGGATGGACGATTGGGTTGAAGTTAGGAGAGGTCTTGGAGGTAGATGTGCCAGAATCTAGGGTGATAGGCCAAGAATGTATTGACCCCTTATGATAAATTAACCAATTAATTAGCCAAGTTAATTAATTAGGTCAATTAACATGCAATACGCGTGGTAGTACAAACAAATCACCAACTAAGTTAAATGCAGTAGAAAAATAAATTTGACACGGTGATTTGTTTACGAATGGGGAAAACCTCCAAGGCAAAAACCTCACCGAGTGAATTTAAGGTCACCACTCCCGAGAATCCACTATTATCAAAACAAGTGATTACAAGTAAAGGAATCTCATTACCTTATACCAACCTACAGTTGAACCCTTATCCCAATACTCAATTGGACTTGTAATGTAGTGACAATTCCTCCTTTCAATGCACGGCTCCAAGTACATGACTAACCAATCGATGCACAGATCCCAATACATGACTAACACACTAACTTGAGAAGGATGTTGGCTGGAAAGTTCTTCAGTTCATCTACACGATGAAGATCAAGAAGCTCCTTGGTTACAAAACCCTACGGCGTACAAACGCAACAACTTCTTCAAGAGAAGATGAACTAGGGCAAATTGTCTCCGGTCACAATATGCATGGATAAAACCTTTGCATCAAGTTTCATCAACTGAGACGGCCCTTAAAATAATCCTTATATATGTCTAAGGTTGTGAGGAAAAAAAAAACTAAACACACAGCTTGGATATGTGTGAAAAACAGATCTGGAAATCTGAATTTAGTAATTCTCAATAGATAGGTTATCTGTTGAGCAGTTATCAAGCATCAGGCTAAATTTTCCTTTTAAACCTCGATAGATACAATTTGTCAAGATTTAAAATATAGCACTTTTTTACTTGTTTCTTGAACAGATTTGCATGGCTTTAACACTTGGACTTGAACTCTTGTTCTCTGAAGTATTAAACACATCCTAGATCTACTCAATTACAAGTAAAGTGCATTTTGTCAAAGGATTAGCCAATTCTAAATAACATATGTTCTTAACATGATCCACATATGTCCTAACAATCTCCCCCTTTGGCAATTCGTGACAAAACCACAACAAACAAATAAAATTTGAGAGAAGTCATAAATCACTCAACTTATATTCACTTGTTGAATACAATAAAATCTACCCTAACACAAACTCTTGAAAAACTTTGCAAAAAGAGAGTTCATGGCATGGAAGACTTTGACAACCTGTATCTCTGAAACACTTTAAACAAAACTCACCATGGCATCTTAGTGTGAAACAAAAATAAAAGATTGCATACAATAAATAAAAAGCATGTGTATAAAGAGAGAAAAGAAACAACACATGGAGAAATAGGTGAAAAATGAAATAACAACTTCATCAAATATATATATCAAATAAATACAAGGTTTGCTATCACTAAATGGTCACAAGAGCGATAGTACAAGAACAATGTATCTAAAAGATAAAGAAAAGAAAAGATACAAAAAGTCTTCACTACATCCCTCAAAAAGATAAACACTCCCCCTAACAAAAATCTCCTATACTAACTCTCCCCCTAAGAACATGACTATTCTCATACCCAAAACTACTCCCCCTTTTTGTCACGAATTGATAGGCCACAAACTGAATGACTCCTTGTGATTAAACCAATTAATTAATTAGCCAAGTTATTAATTAATCAATTTATCATGCAATTGCGTGGAAGCACAAACAAATCACCAAACAACTAAATATGCAGCGGAAATTAAATGACACAGTGATTTGTTTACGAATGGGGAAAACACTTGCAGCAAAAACCCCACCGGGTGATTTTCAGGTCACCACTCCCGAAACTCCACTATTATCAAATCAAGCGGTTACAAGTAAAGGAATCCCAAGTACCTTACAAACCTACAGTTGAACCCTTACCCCAATACCCAATTGGACTTGATTTGTAGTGACAGTTCCCCCTTTTTGATGCACGGCTCTCAAGTACGTGACTAACCAATGCGCGGATCCCAATACGCGACTTCAAACACCAACTTAGAAAGAGAGGTTGGCTGCAAAGTTCTTTAGTTCATCATACACGATGAAGATCAGGAAGATGCTTGGTTATAAAACCCTTTGGTGCAAATACACAGCAACTTCTTCAGAGAAGATGAAGTAGGTCAAGAACTTCGTCTTTGATCACAAATTGCTTGAACAGAGTTTGCTCAATGCTTGTGCAACTTGTGTCTACTTTGACGGCTCTTAAAACAATCCTTTTATATGTCTAGGGTTAGGAGAAAAGAAGGCCCAAATACACATTCACGGATCCCAAGAAATCAGATCAGAAAATCTGATTTTATAAATCTTGACAGATAGCAGGTGTCGAGGTGCTATCGAGCAAGTGTCGAGCTTTAATGATTTTGCACTTCAGCTTGTTTTTCTTGGACAGACTTGATGACTTCAACACTTGATCTTGAAACTTTGTTTCTTGAAGTATTAAAAACACCTAGAACTACCCAATTACAAGTAGAGTGCATTTTGGTCAAAGGATTAGCCAATTTACATAAATAAGTGACATATGTTCTTAACAAGTGAAAACACATATGTCCTAACAATCTCTCTCTTTGGCAATCCATGACAAAACCACAACAAACAAATGAACATATGAGATAAGTCATAAATCACTACACTCATACTCACTTGTTGAATACAATAAAATCTATCCTAACACAAACCCTTGAAAAACTTTGCAAGAAAAGAGTTTATGGCAAGTTAGACTTTGACAACCTGTATTTCTGAAACACTTTAAACAAAACTCATCAAGGAATCTTGTGTGAAACAGAAATAAATAAATTGCATACAAGTATAATAATCATGTGTATAAAGATAGAAAAGAAACAATACATGTAGAGAAAGGTGAAAGAAACATACATCCACATATAATGAATATAAGTACAATATATGTAAAACTGGTCACAAGACCTCATATACAAGAACCATGTATCTAAAAAGAAAGAAAAGAAAAGATACATCATAACCTCACTACATCCCTCAAATATCAACACTCCCCCTAACAAAAATGTCCTATACTAACTCTCCCCCTAAGATGACTACTCTCATAACCCAAAACTACTCCCCCTTTTTGTCACGAGTGACAAAGGGTAGAGTGTCATGTAGACATCTTATCAGTAGAGCTAGCATCTCCATCATCATCCGAAGCATCATCGTCATTACCATCATCATCATCATCCTCAGAGTCAGAAGTCGCTGGAGGAGGTGGTGGAGTAGCCTGAGAAGCAAAACCACCCATGGTCGCCTGCCGTCGTCCAATACGACCAACACGAACATTCACCTGATACAACTCAGTGGAGAGTGTATTGAGGCGAGCATCCATGCGCTGCAGCTGCGTCATGATGTCTCCAAGAGATACATCGCCCATAGAGGAAGAAGGAGCAGATGTAGATGGAGCAGATCTGGATGGAGCTGAACGGAAGGGAGGAGTGGAATCCGTCTGTCTCGACCTAAACTAAGCCTCACTACATTTTACAGTAGCGGCATCTATGGCACAAATGTGTGTGAAGTGGTCGGACACTAGAAAAGGGTTAGAAAAATAGCGTAAGATCCTCGTGATAGCTGAAGGAAAGATGAGCTTATCACGGGACACCGAATCTAAGTGAACATCTATGATAGAAAGAATGAAATGAGAAGTGAATTCTATAGTCAAATGCCCAAGAAGAGATAACAAAAATCGAGCACAAGGCTCTGTGATGAAGTTGTAGTGAGAGAGTGGATGGAGTACAAAAGTCATCACCATGTTTAAGAATCTAGGACCTTTAGCAAAAGGTCTACATGATGTATACTGATGTTCACCCCAATCAGCGGGGCGCTCACAAAAAGAAAAGATGAGCTCATCTTTGGACACAGTCCTCAGACGCTCACAAGAAGGATAGTCAGGAAACTCTATCCTAGGAACCCTAAGTACATTCGCACCTAGCTGCGGTGTGACAGGGATGCGCGTACCTCGAACGCGAGTGAAAAAGAGAGGTACTGAACGATCGATCCCGTGCATGTTGGAGTAGAACTCCTGAATGAGCACGAGAGGACAAGTGACCGGGACGTCACACAGTGACTCCCATCCCCTACTGTGAATGATAGAGGGAAGGTCAGTGTCGGCGAAGTCCGCCAAAATGATTTGGCATTCCGAATGAACACCTCGTCTAGAAAAGTTCTCCGAAAATGCCTTGTGGGCATCTCCATCACGGAACCGAAGATTAAGAGGAGCAGAATCAGAAGAGGAAGAAGCTCCAATACGTAGAGGGTTCAGAGCAGGAGTGGATTTACGTTTGGGTGCCATAGATACTACTAACGTAAACAGAATGAGAAAGAGATAGAGAAGGAGACAATCAGAAAAGTCCCAAAACAGTTCATATATATCAAATATATTGAACAATGAGTACGTATGCATGGGAAATGCATGAACATGTGACATGCAAGGGAAAAACATCATGGGCTCAGCCCAATCCAATCCTAGCAGCACACAAACATAGAACACACATCTAAATGCATGTAAATACCATTCTAATGCATATGAAATGCAATGTATGACATTTTGAACACATTTAAGTGAAAACCCAACCCAAAATTTCAAGAAAAACTCATTAATTTTGAAAAACCCCAAAAATTTTCAAAAACCCCAAAACCTAAGATTCAAAACATGAAATGCATTAATTATGAGGGAAAGAGAGCTCATACCAAGTGATTTGAATCAAGGAAGGGCTGAAAATCACGTGGATTGAAGATTTGGAGTGAGAAAAAGGAGTTTAGGAGATGAACAGTCGCGGACAGATCGAGAAAGACCGAGAAAATGAAGTTCAGATCACGACAGAAGCTTATATAGGAGTTTCAGTAATTCTCGACAGCTAAGGTGTCGAGAGGTGTCGAGAAAGGTGTCAAGAAAATGCACGTGGACAGCTACAGGTGTCGAGAAGGTATCGAGGAATGAACACCAGAACCACGAACAGAAGCTCGATCGATCGACAGGGTATCGAGAAGGTATCGAGGAGACAGGAGATTTCTCGATTGATCCATCAGGTGTCGAAGAGCTATCGAGATTGCGATAAGAAAAAGGCTTGAGAATCTCGACAGATAAAAAGGCTTGAAAAAGTGATGTCAAATCTCTATGTGTTTGGTTCTAGAATGTTGAACCGGGCTCTTAGAGATATTGATGGCACTGATATTGTCACAGTAAATAGTGAGATGCTCTTGACAAATACCATAATCATGAAGGAGTTTTTTCATCTAGAGGAGTTGGGTGCAGCAGCTACCGGCAGCGATGTACTCAGCTTCTGTAGTGGATAAGGAGATAGAGTTCTGCTTTTTGCTCATCCAAGAGACAAGATTGTTACCCACATAAAAACAACCCCCCGAAGTACTCTTTCTATCATCAGCATTGCCAGCCCAATCAGCATCAGAGTACCCAGCTAAGACACCATTAGTGTCCTTGCTATACCACACACCGAACTCAACAGTGGTTTTGACATACTTTATAATTCTTTTTAAAGCAGTCATGTGAGATTCTTTGGGGTTAGCCTGATATCTAGTACACATACCAACACTATAACTAATGTCAGGTCTACTAGCAGTAAGGTAAAGAAGAATACCTATCTTGCTTCTATAGAGAGAAGGATCAACACTCATACCTAACAAGTCTACAGTGAGTTTAACATTAGGGCTCATAGGGGTTCTAACAGAACTAGCAGATTCCAAACCAAACTTTTTCACAAGATTCTTAGCATATTTAGATTGAGAAAGGAATATACCTGAATCTTGTTGGCGAATCTGCAATCCTAGGAAGTGAGTCAGCTCTCCAATCATGCTCATCTCGAACTCGGCTTGCATGAGTTTTGAGAAGCCATGAGCAAGTTCATCCTTAGTCGACCCAAAGATGATATCATCAACATAGACTTGAGCAACTATCAACTCACCATCTTCCTTTTTGATGAAAAGAGTTTGATCAGCTTTCCCTCTTGTGAACCCATGTGACACCAGATATTGTGTGAGTCTATCATACCAGGCTCTAGGAGCTTGCTTCAACCCATAAAGTGCCTTTTTAAGGTACAGCACATGATTCGGAAAGTGTGGATCAATGAATCCTTTTGGTTGAGCCACATAGACATCCTATTTGAGTAACCCATTCAAGAAAGCAATCTTTACATCCATCTGATAAAGTTTGAAATTCAGCTGACATGCTAGGGCAAGAAGAATTCTGATTGACTCCATTCGAGCAACTGGGGCAAATGTTTCATCATAGTCTACTCCTTCCATTTGTGAGTATCCTTGAGCCACAAGTCGAGCCTTGTTGCGAATCACATTGCCTTCTTCATCAGTCTTGTTGCGGAATATCCACTTTGTACCGATGATGTGTTCACCTTCCGGTCTAGGTACTAGAGTCCAAACATCATTCCTCTGAAACTGAAGTAATTCATCATGCATTGCTTCAACCCAACTCTCATCTTGTAATGCTTCCTCAACTTTCTTAGGTTCAACCTGTGACAAGTAGCAGGAATAAGACACAAAGTTAGCAACATATTTATCAACTGTGCGTTTCCTTAATGTGAGTTCATTCATGTCTCCCACAATGACTTCTGGAGGATGATTTAATTTGATTCTAGATGAAGGTCCCTTCTTTTCATGAGATTCAGACTCTGGTGAAATGAGTAAGTCTGTAGGGTTTTCCACAATGCTAGGAGTACTGGGAATACTTGGAGATGCAGGTTCTTGTTTAGTAATGTCTTGAACTTCCCTAGGCTCAGGAGGAAGAATTTCTTTGGAGAGTTCCTCAATGCCTTTCTTAGAACTGGACTCTGAAGACTCATCAATGACGACATTTACTGTCTCCATTACCTTCATAGTTCTTTTGTTGTTCACCCAATAAGCCTTGCTTGTAGAAGAGTAGCCCAGAAATATGCCTTCATCGCTCCGAGTGTCAAACTTTCCCACATTCTCTCTATCCTTGAAAATGAAGCAAGTACTTCCAAAGATTCTGAAGTACTTCACATTTGGCTTCCTTCCTTTCCACAACTCATAGGGAGTCTTTCTGGTACCGGGTCTGAAGTATACCCTATTAACCGTATGACATGCAGTGTTTACGGCTTCTCCCCACAAGTTTCTAGCCACATCTTTGTTATGCAGCATGGCTCTGGCCTTCTCTTGAATAACCCTATTCTTCCTTTCTACCACACCATTTTGCTGAGGCGTAATAGGAGCAGAGAATTCTTGAGATATACCCGATCTTATGCAGAAAGACTCCATGTATGAGTTCTCAAATTCCTTCCCATGGTCACTTCGAATTCGATCAATTTTTAGATTTTTTTCATTCTACAGTCTTGTGCATAAAGCCTCAATGTGCTCAGGAGCATCAGACTTGGATCGTAGTAGAATGACCCAAGTGTATCTAGTAAAGTCGTCTACCACAACCATAATGTATCTCTTACCCCCAAGAGACTCGGTTCTGGTTGGACCCATAAGAATTAAATGTAACAGCTCCAATGGTCTGGATGTAGTTGATGTCTGAGTTCCTGGATGCTTAGCTTTCGTCTGTTTTCCAAGCTGACATGGTTCACACACCACATAGCTTATTCTACTAAGCTTTGGTATCCCCAAGACTGATTTATGCTTAGATACAATAGATAGATGCTTGTAACTAGCATGTCCCATTTGTTGATGCCATAGATCTTCATTAGGCAACCGAATGCTATTACACACAATATCAGCATCAGGAACCAATCCATAGCAGTTGTCCAAAGTGCGAACCCCACTAATGAGCTTCTTTCCAGACTCATCCATGACAAGACACTTTCCCTTTGAGAATAGCACCATGAAGTCTTGATCACATATCTGACTTATGCTCAATAGGTTCACCCTTAGACCTTCTACATAAAGAACATTTGCAATGTCCGGCAGTCCTGGCAGAGATACGATTCCTTTCCTTTTAATCTATGACTTGCTTCCATCACCAAAGGTAACATTGCCACCTTTCTTAGACTCGAAGACCTTGAAGAGAGATCTGTCTCCAGTCATGTGTCTTGAGCAACCACTGTCAAGATACCATAGACATGTGTCCATCACTTTGAATGCAGACTTCATCATGAAACACACTTCATGTTTAGATGACAAATCAAATGTAATGGTTCTTTCTCTCAACTGCCTTTTATGAGCTAAGCCTTTAACTTTCACTCTTCTCAGACGAACTCCTTTACACATTTTCATTTTGAGACAGTCTAGTTTCTTCTTAGCCAAACTGAGATCTTTTCCAATAGTCATCATAAGAGAATTCAAATAACTTTTAGACTTGTATTTTCTGAGACACTCAAACAAATAGTGATTAGAAAAACAAGATGTATTTGAAAACAGAGATCTCTTCAAGCCGGTTACAGCCATGACAACAGGGGTCAATGGTTCAACACAGCAAAGATTAAACCTAATCAGAGTGTGTCTGCTCTGATACCACTTGATAGGCCACAAACTGAATGACCCCTTATGATTAAACCAATTAATTAATTAGCCAAGTTATTAATTAATCAATTTATCATACAATTGTATGGAAGCACAAACAAATCACCAAACAACTAAATATGCAGCGGAAATTAAATGACACGGTGATTTGTTTACGAATGGGGAAAACCCTTGCGGCAAAAACCCCACCGAGTGATTTTCAGGTCACCACTCCCGAAACTCCACTATTATCAAATCAAGCGGTTACAAGTAAAGGAATCCCAAGTACCATACCAACCTACAGTTGAACCCTTACCCCAATACCCAATTGGACTTGATTTGTAGTGACAGTTCCCCCTTTTTGATGCACATCTCCCAAGTACGTGACTAACCAATGCGCGGATCCCAGTACGCGACTTCAAACACCAACTTAGAAAGAGAGGTTGGCTGCAAAGTTCTTCAGTTCATCATACACGATGAAGATCAGGAAGATGCTTGGTTACAAAACCCTTTGGTGCAAATACATAGCAACTTCTTCAGAGAAGATGAACTAGGTCAAGAACTTCGTCTTTGATCACAAATTGCTTGAACAGAGTTTGCTCAATGCTTGTGCAACTTGTGTCTACTTTGACGGCTCTTAAAACAATCCTTTTATATGTCTAGGGTTAGGAGAAAAGAAGGCTCAAAGACACATTCACGGATCCCAAGAAATCAGATCAGAAAATCTGATTTTATAAATCTCGACAGATAGCAGGTGTCGAGGAGCTATCGAGCAGGTGTCGAGTTTTAATGATTTTGCACTTCAGCTTGTTTTTCTTAGACAGACTTGATGACTTCAACACTTGATCTTGAAACCTTGTTTCTTGAAGTATTAAAAACACCTAGAACTACCCAATTACAAGTAGAGTGCGTTTTGGTCAAAGGATTAGCCAATTTACATAAATAAGTGACATATGTTCTTAACAAGTGAAAACACATATGTCCTAACACGAATGACCAAGGGCAAGTCACTCAAGCAGTCATCTCCTTGTCACCGGAAGAGCTAGCATCCTTATCCTCATCATCATCATCATCATCAAAGTCACCATCATCATCCTTGTCCTTAGATGCCTCTAAAGAAGGAGAGAGAGACGCCACAAAGACACCAAGGCAACCCTGTCGTCATGCAATACGACTGACACGGGTGTTCACCTGACACAACTCATCACTGAGAGTGTCAAGGCGAGCATCCATGCGCTGAAGTTGCGCCATAACTGACTCGAGGGTCACACCACCCATAGAAGAAGGTGCAGAGGTAGAAGGAGCGAAAGAGGCTGGAGGAGTCGCCATCTCAGTCCATGGTCGCTTTAGTGGAAGCTGGGCCTCACTCTGTCTAACCAACGCGCCACAGATGGCACCCATGATAGAGAAATGAGCAGACTCAGGATAGGAGCCAGATGCATGGCGAATGATTCTCGTGATAGCAGAAGGGAAAATAAGCTTATCATGGGTCGCCGTATCCTTATAGACATCTATAAGGGAAAGTATGAAATGAGAGGGAAAGTCTATGGTAAGCCCCTCAAGTAGGGATAACAAAAAGCTAGCACGAGGCTCAGTAATAGAATTATAGTGAGACAAGGGATGTAAAACAAATGTCATCACCATATTTAGAAACCTCGGACCTTTTGCAAAGCCCGAGCAAGGGGTGTTTTGACGGTCACCCCAAGATTAAGGTGTCTCACAGAAGAGAGCTATGAGTTCGTCTTTGGACACAGTCCGCAGATGAGGACAGCTGGGGTAATTAGGATGTGATACCCTCAGGACATGTAGCACATCGAAGATAAGCTCCGGAGTGACTACTATACGTATAACTCGAACAGAAGTGAGAAAGCGAGGTATGGAAGAATCAAATCTGTGCATATTAGAGTAAAACTCATGTATGATCACGAAGGGACAAGTGACTGGGATATCACAAAGGGACTCCTAACCCTTACTGTGAATGACAGTGGGTAAGTCAGTATCGGAAAAATCCAAAAGGATGGCATGGCATTCCGAATGAATGCCACGTCTAGAAAAGTTCCCCGATAAGTCCTAACGGGCCTTCTCATCACGGAACCAAACGTGAAGAGGAGTAGAATCAGAGGAAGAAGATGCCCCGAAACGAAGAGGGTTCTGGGACGGAGTAGACTTGTGCTTGGGTGCCATGCGCAGACTATCTGAGAGAAAAAGGGAGAAAGAGACACGCAGAAGAGTACCAATCAATAACAAATATCAAAAGGAAGAAAAGAGAGGTACATATGCATGAAAAATGCATGAACATGTGACATGCAACAAAATAAACATCATGGGCTCAACCCAATCCAAACCTACCAGCACATAAGATTTCAACATATAAAACACACATTTAAATGCATGAAACATGGTGAAAATGCAAGTGTGATGCAATGCATAAGCATATAGGATCATTTAAAAATAACCCAACCTAAAAATTTCACACAAAAAAAGCTCATCAATTTTGAAAAACCCCATAAACATAGGTATAAATGAATGAAATGCATGATAAAAAGAGAGAAAAGAGATCATATTAGATGAAGAACATAAGGTTTGGGCCGAAAATCAAGTGGGGAAGGTGAAGAGGTTGAGTGAGAAGCGTTTGGGAGAGAGAAGAGAGTGTTTCTGTCGAGAGAGATCAGAGAGAAATGAGAAAAAAATTACGCAGAAACTATATATAGAAAAACAAAGCTCAATGGATTGAGAGCTATTGAGAATCTGTCAAGCACTAATTCTCGACAAATTTAGCTGTTGAAGTGCTATCAAGAGCTATCAACATCAAAGAAAGCTCGATGGATCGAAAAGCTATCGAGAAGCTATCGAGCAGACAGAAAGTTTCTCGATGGATCGAGAATCTATCGAGAAGCTATTGAGACAAGTTCTAGAAAGCTTCGATGGATCGAGATTGCATTAACTTTTGTCAAGAAATGAAGATCAAAGATCTCGATGGATAGCTAGCTATCGAGAAGCTGTTGAGATGTGCAAAAACAGTTTTTCAAAGAAAAGAAAAATATAGAAATGAATGCAATCAAGCAAGCTACTCAACCAAAGATCCAAACAACATTTTAAGCTCTCAAAAACATCTCTCAACAAAAAATTTTCAAGCATTTAGATCTAAAACACACACACACACACTAAACAAGTCTAACCAATTTTATATTTCAAAAACAAGTTAAGATAGTTTAGTGAGCATACATTAACACATGTATTCCTTGTAATGGCTAAATCACATTGTACATGCACACGTATCAAAAGTAGCAAAGAATTTGTGTGTTATGTGTGAAAAACATCGCAAGATTACATAAGTGTCTTCATGTTATGACGATTTGAGACATGAGAAAATCAATTTAACTCACACACAATCATAACTGCTTGATGGAGACTATCACCTTTGAGGTACATTCTATATCTCCTACATCTCTTAGAAACATGCTTGCAATCATATATAAAGCATTTTGATTCTTTTTGCTTTTCATTTTTCTTTGCTTATTTTTCTTTTGAGCATATCATGCATGGGCATATAAGAGAGAGAAAATAAATACTCAATTATGTTAAGCTTTTGACATTGCACTTTTGCTATGCCGAAGCATGCAGATGTCATTTCATGATTGGCGGGCTTTAGTGGTGAGATGGTTATTTATGCCTTTCTCTTAGGATTTTCTAGTCCTTCCCATCAAAAAGAGTGATATGAGTGTTAAGTACAAGAGATTACTTAATCTTACTCATCACAAACATAAGCCACAAAACTCACTTGCTTAGTTGTGCATAGAGATGCTCATCTAAGTTACAAAAGATACAAAGTTTAGAAAACTTTGTTTCAATGGCCATCCAAGGTACACAAGTACCAAAGTACACAAACACACATTGTTTTTGTATTTTTTTTTTTAAAAGAAAAACAAAATAAAGCAAAACTAAAAACAAACAAACAAAAACATGTTAAACAAAGCATAGCATAAAAAACTAGATTGACTCAAAAACAAGAAAGCAAAACACACAAGTAATGCAAACAAAAATTAGAGGGAGAGAGAAAAAGTGACTAGATCACTTAGAGCCTTTTTCCTTCCACACCTTGGAAGAACCTTTCTGTTTGGCGAACCCTTGATCCGGTGGTGAGGGGAAAGAAGTGAAACTGTTCAAGTTTGAAAGGAACATGAGGGCTTTGAGAAGATCTACAAGAGGAGCAAAAAAAGATGGAAACTAATTCTGGTTTTTAGATGAGATCATACTGTTACTCTGTTGAGTGGCTAACCACTTATAGAAATTAAGTCGAATATGTCTAGTAGCTCCACAGTGATTACAAAGATGTTGCTTCTTCTATTTAGACTTTGGTTATTGCTCTTCTTAGCCCTAGGGTTTTTAGTCACTTTCTTATCAAGCTTAGGGGGTGCTCCTAAGATATATTTACCCTTGTTTATGTTCTTACTAGCTAAAACAGTTTTCACGTCATTATTCTCAGATTCAACATTAGTAGCAAGTGAAACGAACATAGTAGTACTAGAAGAAGCAATATTAGAGGAAGAGAAATCATACCCCAAACCGGTTCTATCAAAAGCAGATTTCTGAAAGCTAAGCATCTCATCAAGCTTTGCACTTAAAGTCCTCTCCAACTGAGCTCTGACTTGGAATAGCTCCACTTCGAGCTTCTTGGTTCTCTCAGCCAAGAAATTGTTCTCAAACCGCAGTGCTCTAATGGTCTAATTAGCTTCATCAAATTTTGTGAAAATCTCTTCTCGATCAACTTCCACATCACTCAGCTTCTTGGTGGCCAGCCTATATAGTTTCTCATACTTCTCAGAAACCTTGTACAATTTTTCATAGGCTGTATGGATATCATCTTGATCGTCCATTTTCTTGAACTTAGAATCCACCAAGTCCTCTTCATCATCTACTATTTCTGAACCTCCATCAGTAGGATCAACTGTAGCAGTGAAGGCATTCAAGATTTCCTTGTCATCATTGACATCTGAATCATCCTCAGGCTCGGTGTCACTCAAGGTAGCAGCAAGGGCCCTACTTTTCCCAATGGTCTTGAGATAAGTTGTACTGACCACCATCCCTAGCATCCTTCTTCCCTTTATCCAAGCTCTTGAACTATAAAGAACTGGATTGCTTTCGGTCCTTGTCATATCCTTTCGCATTGGCATTTTTCATGAACTTTTTGAACTACCTTGTGATGTAGGATTTCATTTTAGAATATTCATCATCTGAAGACTCATTAGTGTCACTGCTTTTGGCCTTCAATGCCATGCTCTTACCTTTGCTCGATTTCCAATCCTAGTCAAACCCAATTCATAGGTCTGCAAGTTGCCAACGAACTCTATCAAAGGAATTTTGTCAATGTCCTTTGATTCCTCAATGGCGATGATCTTGGCATGGAATCTCTCAGGTAGAAATCTGAGCACCTTTCTAACAATCTTGGGTTCGGGAATGGTTTCCCCAAGATTAAAGACAAAGTTAACTATGTCCTTGTACTTGGCATAGAACTCATCGAATGACTCATCCTCCTCCATCTTAATCTCTTCAAAGCTCGTGGTAAGCCTTTGAAGTTTTGAATCCTTGACAACCTTGGTTCCTTCATAAGTTGTCTGGAGGATGGTCCAAGCTTCCTTTGCAGTTTCAGTGGAGGATATCTTCTTAAATTCCTCATTTGAGACCGCACTGAATAAAGCATTCAATGCCTTACTGTTAAAGTTTGCCGCTTTGATCTTAGCATCATCCCAATCAGTCGGTGCTTCCTTTGGCTTGGTCCAACCTATCTCTATAGCTTGCCACACTTTTTCATCTAATGACTGCAAGAAATCTCTCATGCATACTTTCCAATATGCATAGTTAGTCCCATCAAATAAATGAGGTATAATTAAAGATTGTCCTCTATCCATGACAAACAAGGGTCAATGGATCACACAACAAAGATTAACCCTAATCAGAGTGTGCCCGCTCTGATACCACTTGATAGGCCAAGAATTTATTGACCCCTTATGGTAAATTAACCAATTAATTAGCCAAGTTAATTAATTAGGTCAATTAATATGCAATACACGTGGTAGCACAAACAAATCACCAACTAAGTTAAATGCAGCGAAAAAATAAATTTGACACGGTAATTTATTTACGAATGGGGAAAACCTCTATGGCAAAAACCCCACTGGGTGAATTTAAGGTCACCATTCCCAAGAATCCACTATTATCAAAACAAGTGGTTACAAGTAAAGGAATCCCAGTACCTTATACCAACCTACAGTTAAACTCTTACCTCAATAACCAATTGGACTTGTAATGTAGTGACAATCTCTCATTTCCAAGTACGTGACTAACTAATTGATGCACGGATCCCAGTACATGACTGACACACCAACTTGAGAAGGATGTTGGCTGCAAAGTTCTTCAGTTCATCCACACGATGAAGATCAAGAAGTTCATTGGTTACAAAACCCTATGACATATAAACACAGCAGCTTCTTCAAGAGAAAGATGAACTAGGGCAAATTGTCTCCGGTCACAATATGCATGAATAAAACCTTTGCATCAAGTTTCATCAATTGAGACGGCCCTTAAAATAATCCTTATATATTTCTAGGGTTATGAGAAAAGAAAACCTAAACACATAGCTTGGATATGTGTGAAAAACAGATCTGGAAATCTGAATTTCATAATTCTTGATAGATAGGTTATCTGTCGAGTAGCTGTCGAGCATCGGGCTAAATTCTCCTTTTAAACCTCGATAGATATAATCTGTCGAGATATCTGTCGAGATTTAAAATACAGCACTTCTTTACTTGTTTCTTGAACAAATTTGCATGGCGTTAACACTTGGACTTGAACTCTTGTTCCTTGAAGTATTAAACATATCCTAGATCTACTCAATTACAAGTGAACTGCATTTTGTCAAAGGATTAGCCAATTCTAAATGACATATGTTCTTAACATGATCCACATATGTCCTAACACGGGGTATAATGGGGAAGATGTTTACGTGTTCGTGTTCATTTAGATGTCACAAAGAGTCAGTGGATAAACTTTAAATATGAAAGGTTACCAAACTTCTGTTATCAGTGCGGAATGCTCAACCATGCCCTAAAAGAGTGCCCTGATAAGACAGTAGTCGACAACCAGGCGGAGGAAGAATGCTTCCAGTATGGACCATGGTTAAAGAGAGAACCGATAAGAAGGAATGGGTGGGGAACTACTTAGACCAAATCCGGTGGGAACATTGATATCAGTCAATGAGCAAACGAAGCAAGAACAACAAAACATGTAGAGTTAACTCATGCACCAAACGATGCCAAAGATCCAGATATGGGTCATGTGATTATGCCCTCAAATCAGGATGAAAATCTTCCATGGGAGATATCAATGTTAGAAGCTAAGGGAAACTTACCCGAGGTTTTATACGAAAATGGAAATGGCAAAGGAGAGTTGGGAAAGATGGAAAAAAAGGCTACCCTTTTGGATGAAACATCAAAGGGACTAGCTACAACACAGACAGACAAAAAGGTGGCTATGTAGTGGGATAAGGCAACTAGCTAGGAGAGGGAGCCCGTTTTTGAATTTTATCTCACGCCAAATCAGAGTGCAAATAATCAAGAAGGGGCGGGTGGTGGCCCAACCATTAACCCAAGCCCGATGGCCATGACTTATGACCCAAAGGTGGGGTGGGTTACAGAGAAGTTGGGCCCAAAAAGTGGGCACTAGAAGAGGCTCGTACAGGAAGTAAAATCTAAACTAGCCCAAAATGAAGGAAGCCCAATGAGCCTAAAACGGGATGGCCCAACACCCTTAGAAGAGCTTGATCTGAATCTCCCAAGTCAGAAAAAAAGCAAAGGAAAAGGAAAAACTAACGACACCCTAGAGAACGAAAACCAGAAGGATGGCGGTGTGGCAGTGGCTGCTGGGCAGCACCGCCGAGCCCGATGAGTCTATTCGCGTGGAACTGCTGAGGATTGGGGTGGCTCTGGCGGTTCGCATTCTCACCGACGAGGTGAAAACAAAAGACCCTACTTTGGTCTTCATGGTGGAGACAAAAGCTGGAGTCAATCGTATGAAAGGAATACAACATAAATTGGAGTATACTTAGGGGATTATCGAACCCAATGATGGCAGGAGCGGTGGGCTTGCATTGTTGTGGAAGGAGGGCACAAACGTCAGGTTTAAGAGCTACTCAAACTCACACATCGATTTGGTGGTTCACAGCATGCATTCCTCAGATCCATGGCGTGCCATTGGCTTCTATGGATAACCAGACTCAGGTAAAAGGGATATCTCATGGCAGCTATTAGATGCCCTCCGAGCTCAATGCGATATGCCGTGGGTTGTATTCGGAGACTTCAACGAAATCTTGCAGTCTAATGAAAAGATTGGGGGTGCGGATAGAGATGCAAGACAAATGGAAGCTTTTAGGGACTGTCTGAGCAGATGCGGCTTGTTTGATCTCGGGCTTATTAGGCAAAAGATCACATGGTGTAATGGTCAGCTCGGGGAACAACGGACGCTCCTCAGATTGGACCGAATGGTGGCTAACAAAGGCTGGTCAGAAAGGTTCCCTGAGGCAAGGGTCCTACATTCATCTATGCCTATATCTGACCACTGTCTGATGATCCTTAATCTCAGTAAAAGGCAACCCTAAAAACCAGGCAAGAGGAGATTCCTATTTAAGGCAATGTGGACGAGGGATGCAAGGTGTAAAGAGGTGGTGGAGTTAGCGTGGGACCCTTTCGAAGAGGACCCGAATGGTCAGATCATGGATAGAGTAAAGAGATGCCTGATGCAGCTTCAAAGGTGGAACTGGAAAGAGTTTGGAAATGTAAATTACTTGTTGAAACAAAAAAGGATCGGCTACAACAATTGGAGTCCCTTAATAGCCTTTATGAAAATGCAGAGGAGATACAAAGCTTGAAAAAGGAAATAAATGAGGCACTAACTAGGGAGGAAATTATGTGGAGCCAAAGATCAAGGGCTTTGCGAATTAAATGGGGCGATCACAACACGAAGTTTTTCCATGCCACAACTAGCCAAAGGTGAAGGAAGAATTGCATCATGGGTCTGTTGGATTCGGAAGGGCGGTGGCAAGAAGATCAGGAGGGGGTTGAAAGTACTATATTAGAGTATTTCTCCACCATGTTCAAATCAGACCAACTAGCAAGCTTTGATGCCAGCCTCAATGCCATCCGTACCACAGTATCCTCAGAAATGAATGACATTCTAACAGCAGAGTTCAAGGCAAAGGAGGTTCGGAGAGCACTTAACCAAATGCACCCCACTAAAGCACCGAGCCCAGACGGTATGTCCCCTATTTTTTATCAAAAATATTGGGATATAGTTGGCAATTCTATTATAGACTGTGTGCTAAATACTCTTAAGTCGGGTATGATGCCAAGTGGCCTCAATGAAACTTATATATGCCTTATCCCAAAAGTCAAATCCCTTGAAAAAATCACTGAATTTAGACCGATTAGCTTGTGCAATGTTATTTACAAGGTTATTTCTAAAGTACTTGCTAACCAACTGAAAAGAATCCTTGCAAAAGTGATAAGTGAATCTCAGAGTGCCTTTGTTCTAGGGCGGCTTATAACGAACAATGTCCTCATGGCATTCAAAACAATGCATTGCATTGACAAGAGAAAGAAAGGAAAGGATGCTCTAATGTCCATAAAGCTCGACATGAGCAAAGCCTATAATAGGGTGGAATGGGGATATTTGGAGGTGGTCATGCGTAAGATGGGATTCCATGAGAGATGGATCGATTTGATTAGGATTTGTATTAGTACGGTATCCTACTCTGTGCTGATTAATGGGGAGGCAAAAGGCAAAATAATTCCATCTAGGGGCCTTAGACAAGGGGATCCAATATCCCTATATCTGTTTTTGTTGTGCACGGAGGGGCTGTCCGCGATGATAAGAAAGGAGGAGATGGAAGGAAGCATTAGAGGGGTCGTGGTCAATAGGGGTGCTCCAAAGATATCCCACTAGTTCTTTGCTAATGATAGTATAATTTTTAGCCAAGCCACAGTTGCAGAAGGCCAAAGGGTGTTGAAGATTCTTGAAGATTATGAGATGGAGTCGGGGCAGAAACTAAATAAAGAAAACACATCTTTATTTTTTAGTAAGAACACTAGTAAGGAAGTCTAGGACCGAGTAAAACAGATGTTTGGAGCCCAAATAATACAGCACCATGAAAAGTACCTTGGGTTGCCTCCACTAGTAGGAAGAAGCAAAAAGAAAGCTTTCAATCATATCAAAGATCAAGTGGGTAGGAAAATTGTGGGGTGGAAAGGCAAGTTGTTGTCAAGTGCGGGTAAAGAGATACTCATTAAAGCGGTTGCTTAAGCCACCCCACACATACACAATGAGTTGCTTCAAACTCCTGGAATCTTTGTGGAAGGATTTGAATGCCATGATGAGCAATTTCTAGTGGGGGCAAAAGGAAAAAGAAAAAAAATGGCATGGGTTTCTTAGGAAAAGCTTTGTACTCCGAAGGACGACAGGGTATGGGCTTTAAAGACCTTGGAGCTTTCAACCTTGCACTTCTCGCAAAGCAAGGATGGAGAATTCAACAAAACCCACAATCTTTGGTCCATAGAGTGTTCAAAGTGAAATACTTTGATGGGTGCTTTTTTAGGGAGGCTCAAATGGGGAAAAGCCCATCCTACGCATGGAGAAGTATAATGGCAGCCAAGGAAGTCATTGCCAAAGGCTCTAGATGGATTATAGGCAGTGGGGAGAGTGTGAATATATGGAAAGACAGGTGGATTCCCACCTCAGAGTCTTTTAAGGTGGTCAGTCCAAGAAGTTCACTCCTAGAATCAGATATGGTGTCAAGCCTCATAAATAGGGAGTCGAGATCATGGGATACATTTAAGGTTAAAAGCATATTTCTTCCCCATGAGGCCGAGGTAATCCTTGGCATCCCTATCAGCCCCTGCCTTCTAAATGATTCTCTAATCTGAGCATGGACTCCCACGGATCACTTCTCTGTGAAAAGTGCTTATAAAGTAGCCCAAAGGTGGTTGAAGGAAGGAAATAATAGGGCTGAAAGTGGTGGAAGCTCTGATAATTTAAGGATGAGAATAATGTGGAAGGAGATATGGAAACTTAATTGTCCAAACAAAATAAAACACTTCATGTGGAGGTCGCGTAAGAATATTCTCCCAACCAAGCAACGTTTGAAGACAAGAGGAATTATCAAGGAATATGAATGTGAATTCTATGGCTTAAGTGAATCGTCAAGCCATACACTTTGGGGCTACAAGGTTCCTGTTGAGGTTTGGGGTGCAACAAGATTTAAAATGCCACTCATTCAAAACACACCGAGGGATTTTATTGATATTGTTTAGACGATTAGGGAGGAAAAACCAGAAAATGATTGGGAGCTCTTCGCAACAATGGCCTGGAGTTTATGGAACCACATTAATCTTGTGAGGCATGGAGGTCAATGTAAGGAGGCTAGCACGATTGCTAGGGAAGCTGCTGAATACATCAAGGAAGTCAGAGAAGATGAACTCCCCCAAGCTAGACCCCCACGTATCACCCCTACTTGATGGAGCGGTCTTTAACGAGGCAGGATGCAGTGGGATAAGGGTTGTTATCAAGAATGATAGGGGTCAATTAATAGCGGCAATGTGCAAAAGGATTGAGCTCCCTTTGAAGGCACTTGAGACGGAAGCTATGGCAGTGGAAGAAGGTATCCTTCTAGCTTGGGATTTGGGATTGAAAGATGTTATTATTGAGAGTGATTCACTAGTTGTGGCTTTTGCTCTTTCAAAAGCTGCTCCTCCATCGTGGTCTATTTAGATGGTGATGGAAGGATCAAGACAAAGCCTGAGCTATTTTAACACTTGGAGTGCTATCCATGTGCACAAAAATGGCAATAGAGCAACTCACATTTTGGCTAGGAGTGCAAAGTCTGTCCTAGGCAGTGTTATCTGGGTGGAGGAAACCCCTCCCATTATTAAAGAACAAGTTCTCAATGATGTAATCTATTTGAATCATGATTCTGTTTAATGAAAGTTAAGGCAAAGTTTCTTATCAAAAAAAGAAAAAAGAAAAAAAGAAATCATTATTACCATATTCAATCCAAGTCCATAAACTACATGTACCAAATGGCTGAAAATTTGTTGACCCCAATGTAAAATCCAATTCATAAACTACATGTACCAGATTATAAAAGAGGAGTTCGCTCAATTACTTGAAGATAGGTGCGTTCTTTGATTTTGTTGTTTGTTTTATTTTTCTTTTTTTGGTTGGATTTTTTTTTTTTTTTTTTTTTTTGTCTCATTTCTCAAAACTGGAAATAGTTTGTGCAAACTGATTAACAAACAAATTATGGGAAGATTAACATTTAAAGAAAATTCCAAAAGTCAATTGATGTGACTGGAGAGAAAACCCAACCTCCTGACCTCGCCATCCCCATCACAGTCTGCAACTCCTGTTTTAGCCGAGAAAGCTAGGCCTTGTTTGGTTCCTGAGTGGGTGTTAACTCATCACTCAAATCTCATCACTCATCACTCATCACTCATTTCTCATAACTCAAAAATTCCCAAAACACTCCCACCCTTGTTTGGCAACCAAACCCACTTTAGTTTTCTGCCTAAAACTCACAAAAACTCACCTTTTTGTTGGACCCAGGGGCTGACCACTATGCAGTGCACACAGTTAGGCTACTCGTGTATAGAACCCTATTTCTATTTGCTTTGCACTTTCCTCCCTCAAGTCCCAGCCACAAAATTCTGGGCAACTCATTCCCTTTCACACCGCAAGCTTAACTCCCAAACTTGCCAACCACCGATGTTCAGAACTTCTCCATCCTCTTTTCTCTGTGCCGCCTCCATGGGACCCACATCCGTTAGCTTCCCCCCTCATCGTCCCTGACAGTGAACCCAGCATCTTGCGATCACCTCTCAGACGAAGCTACAGCGCCATCCTCCGCCACACCTTCGCCCCTGAAACCGAGCCCAGACATTCACCATCCCTCCTCTGCTTCGCAAGGGTGATCGGTGGTGGGTAAGGGCACCACTGTATGTCAATTTTTCCCCCATTTCATCTGCAATTTCTTGAAATAAATGTTATAATTTTCCCAAAAACTGCCATGGTGTTGAATACATTTATTACGAATTTGACCTTTGCAAGATTGTTTATGTGTGTTTGAAGGGGTATATGCAACTATTTAATTTGAACATAAAACGTTTTTCGACCCTAAAGAAAAAGGAAAATCAAGTTCAACTCAATAATTTAGTTTGGAAGGAATTGTGTACCAATTGTTATGCTGGTAAATTTCTCTTTCTTACTTTTTGATTGAGACCCAAAATTCATAGGAATGAGATAAAACTTTTTGATTATTTTCTAAGTAGTAATATGATCACCTTTACTTGTATATTTCCTAAAAGAATCAAGTAAGTAAAAAGGATGTTGTGAAAACAGGATTGATAGTCCTGCTGAGTATTATTCAAGCTTAATTCTCAAAAAACAGGATTGATTTGTGCAATATCTTTACATGCATGAACCTTTCGTGCATCCTCTTTTCTTTTTGGAGAATATATTCTGTTCACCAACAGGCAATAGCATCCTCTTTTCTTTCATGTCATATTGTTTAACACATGTATGGAAGCTTGGACCATTGCCTGTACATACTAATTATATTATTGAACTGCCTAGAGTTGAATTTGGAGTAGTCCTTGCACTGTCATCATACTACATATCTAAGCTTGGAGTGTTGTTCATTTTAAAGACATATGTTGCTCTTATAGATGCTTTGGTTTGTCCCAACCACTTGGGTTCAGCAAGACATGACTGTTTCTTGTTAAGTGACCCATTGAAACTTGAATGCAGCTACAAAGCTTCTGTGACTGAGTTGACATACAATATTATACATCTGACATGCTCCAACTTTAATACAAATGTTATTTTTTTTAATAAGGAGTTGGTATGAATTAGAAGATTTGTAAAACTATTTTTAGATTTTCAAGCTGAAAAATTACTTATAATATTGTTTATTAGAATCATTCAAAAGCGTTTAGTATTCTTATTGAAGCCATTTGGTTGTACTGTTATGTCTTTTTCTGTCTGTACCCTTCAGATTTGTTACACTGGCATATTGTATGATGTCTATATATGTTAAATAGTTGTCTTTTAAGTACACACACATACACACCCATGTCACATGAGGTTCTGAGTGTCTTGAAATAGCTGTTTGACAAACATGTTTTGTGAAAACAAAAGCTTGATATTTCTACCCTATGCAAATTATTCTCTTGCAGTATTGATGTATGTTGCTAATACATTCATGCTAGCTTTACTTTGATTTCTCTTGTTCTCTTGTTGGAACCGGGAATGATTGTTTGCCATGGTTGATTCAACAATATTAAGAAGTCAAATACAAACATTGAAATGACTTTGAACCCTGTTTTAGTCCATGATCTTACAACTTAATTTTACTTGAAGTGATGTTGATATTTATGTCATTTGTGTTAGGGCAATCGAAACAATGTCTTCCGTACAGCTCCACGTCTACTCAGCACATATGCAACATGGACCGTTGTGTGCTTAGGACGTCTTTATCCCTCCATAATTTTGGAATGAGGTTCTATGGATGTCAACACTAGTCGCCGGTCTATATCAAAATTATTTGCTCGTCTTTGTTGTTTGTATGTGAACTTCTTTATCTATCTAATTTCTCCATCAACTATATGGTATGAATTTTGTTGCAGGACTCCGATCAGGCTTGTAAGTTCTATGTGGGTCCTTTTTTGGACAGTGTCCAGGCCCAAGCTAAAGCAAGGACCCTGGGCCTTTGAGTTGTAGTTTAAAGGGACTGGGCTTGGTTCACCGCAGCTAAATGAGTTGTTTACAAACCAAGTGGTGCACAGAGTAAGAATCCTACAATATGTACATACTAACAAGCGAGAATATATGTATTGAATAGCAAGAAACAGTAAAGGGACAATGTAATAAAGCAAGAGACAAAATAAATGTTAAGGATCCTTAAAACGTTGTGAAATATTTCATTACTTTCATTAGTTGTAATTTACAATGTGCTCACTAAGACGTATTACAAGGTCCAAATAAGCTCAAAAATTACAGACTTAGATGGCTATCTAAGCCTCTAAGACTTACAAGATTTGAATTCCTTTGAATCCAAGTATGTTCTATAGTGGCTATTTCGGGATACCGAGCGATATTCCTTTTTCTTTTACTACTTTCTTTGTGTTTTTGACAGAGTATTCTCAATGATTATATTCTAATTTTGCTCTTACTGAATGCCCCTCCAATGTTGGCTGCTTCTTCCTTTTATAGTGTCATTCTATGGTTCCAAGGTACCATTGATTCCCCTCCTCTGCTCCCCTGGGTACCAGAGCCCACGTTGTCTGATGACTGGTCATTTCCTTGTTTCTCATAGTTTTCTTCTTTTGGTGTTGTTTCCCTAAAAGCTTCTTGCTGACTTTCCATTTCGGGATTCCCTTAGAAGGCTGACCTCCAATCTCTCTTCCCTCAAGGCTTTTAATCCTTACATTTTCAAACTTAGCTTTTTGGTTGTCCTTCCTTTTGTCATTTTTCCCAGGTGAGCCAAATTCATTCCTGCCAGATTGAAGGTTTTCCCGGCTACTTCTCCTTATAGTTCTTCTTTCTGGGTTACCCGAGGTACCAGCCCCCTTGTTCATGAATTGTTACTTTCCAAGCCTTCCGGTTCCTTTTTGTATCATAGGGCGATTGAGAAGGACGCATATATCCTTCATTTCTTGTGTTTTTAGGTACTCTTTTTGAACTATCTCAATCTCCTCCTAGCTATGGTGCATGCCGTGAGGATCCCGAGCCCTTAGCAGCCTTTGGGTATCTCAGCCTAGTTCTTTCATTGAACTCCCTTTAATTTTTTGATTCTAAATAGGCTAGGCTTTTTTTCTTTCCTCCCTTTGTTTCATGGGCCCTAAGGCCTGTCCCTTCATGGGTTTTAGGCTTACCATCCTTTTTCCTAGTGGTGAGCTCAACCACTTTAATATTACTTCCTATGGAGTTGGCCCATTGTGCTATTTTTGGGCCTTGGTGTTATGATCTTTTAGAGCTCAACAAGTTCTTTAGGTGGTTGGACAAGGACACATGCCCTCGCAGATGTGCAACAGCCCCAATCGTGCGGGAAAGGTGGTCGAGACTGGCAGCCGAGGCGGAAGCCTCCAAAAATGAGAGGGACAATGCACAACAAGGAGAGACAAAAGCATTAAAGTGGGAACACTTAGCCAAGCGTAGGGCTGAGAAGTATAGAGTCGCAGTTCGAAGTGCTGAGGAGAAAGTGCACAAGTTTTGGATTGCTTTGATTACCACTTGGGTTATGATTGGGTTGTATTTTGTTGTTATGCCCATGTTTGGGGGCAATGGACAAAGGCAAATGTGCCTACCATGAGCCTTTGTATATTTATATTAGCAAACATATGCAAGCCCTATTATATGTTGCTGGACATGTTTTCTGTAGATGCAACTTGCAATGCTTCATTTTGTTGTTGTGTTTGCTGGTACTTATTTAGGTGTTTTGTAAGGACAGAACTTCTATTCATTGTCTGAATCGTTTATATAATCTGCTGCACCAACCTAAATGTTAGGTTCCAAAATCTATGAAATGACTTAGGGCAATATTCCGCAGATAAATGCCATACAACATAATCCTCCTTTGCGTTTAGGCTCCGTTTATATTTGAAGAAACGGTGCAACATTTTTGTACATAACTTCAGTCCAATATAGTCCTCCATAATATGTAGGTTCCAAAATGAAAATAAGTAACGTTGCAACATTTCATATGATAAATTTCATACAACATAATTCTCCTATGAGTGAAGGTTCCAAAATAGTTGAACTAACGCTGCAATATTTCCTATGATAAATTCCATACAACATTACCTAAGATAAATTCCATACAGCATAATCCTTCTATGAGTGAAGGTTCCAAAATAGTTGAACTAACGCTGCAACATTTCCTATGATAAATTCCATACAACGTTACCTAAGATAAATTTCACACAACATAAAAATGTGGTCAATCAATGTCGGCGGGCCACATAATTAGCCCACATAGCATCAGTGATGTCATCCCTAAACTGGGTCATTACTCTTTTCGCTGCCTCTGACATTTCTAATACATGCCTTTGGGTTGTAGTACTACTAGATGCTTCGGTGTTATGGCTGGGGAGGCCACTGCTGGAAGTTCCTTCAACCCGTGTCGATGCCCAAGTGCAGAAGAGTTCATCACCCCAGTTATTGATGTGTATGAAATTGTGGAGAGCACAGAACGCAACAATCACATAACGTTGCCTAGTACGCTTAAAGTTTGGCATTAAATTGAGAATAGGGAAACGAGCCTTCAGCACTCCAAATGATCGCTCAATAACCATCCACAACGAGGAGTGCCTATAGTTGTACAACTCTTTCTTTGTTGATGGTTGTCTATTGCTTGAACGGAACTCCTGAGCATGGTACCTAGTTGACTTGTGCGGTGGAAGGAAACTAGTGCCAATAGAGAAGCCCGAATCCACCAAGTAGTATGACCCTATACGCAACCAACAATAAACGTTATGGTATTCGTAACAATAATCATAATTAGTACAAATAATTTACTCAAACACAGATGCAATTATGATACATGTTGGTGGCCATGGGAATCCATGCTTTGGATCACTAATCACTTCATCCAACACCCGTGAGTCATTAGCACTACCTTCCCACCCAGCATGAACATAAGTGAATTGCATGTCCATGTTACACACACACAATACATTTGTGGTTACGATAGACTTGCGGCTCCTGTACGCTTGCGTCACGTTTGAAGGGGTCCAAGCACTGACGTGGGTGCCATCAATTGCCCAACACATTTCTACACGTGGAAAATAGTAAAACATAATAAAATAAGACATATCAACAATATCACCTACATAGAGAATTAAGTTTGGACCCAACTCAGTACTAACTAAGGGAATAATATTACCTTGAACCATGGCCAGTACTTGTTCACTTGAAGATGTTCGGGGAGGCCATCTACATTTGGATCCGGTTTAATCAGGTGTTTCGCATATGAGTGAACAGCTCGCAACACCCTGTGGAAGTGACGCGAGATCGTTTCAGTTGAGTGTTGAAACTTGTTTGCAACACATCTCATTCAGGTATCGTGACCAATTATGTACAAAAACATGGCTACCGCCTAAGTGCAACCTACATCACCCTACCCATCTCTCAAACAACCATGGCCATGCAATTCATCCACTAAATGAAGCAGCAATGGGCATGTCATGCGAAACAACTCAAAACACTTCTTAGGATTACCTTCTTCTAGTTCTTCCATGTATCCATTCCCTGTCAAGACACTTGTACGCATGAGCTGTTTATCATAATGTCGTTGCATATAGGCAAACATCTCCCCGACTATAGGATTCATAAAATCAAATTATGCTTCATCTTCGCTATTACACTCTACTTCATCTTCGCTATCACACTCTGAATCCGAGTTCTCTTCGTCAGTAAATCCAAAGGGAGCATCCACATTAACGTCGTCGAAGTATGAATCGTCAAAGTCATAACGCAAGAATGCATCTAACCATTCAGCCCCTGATGCCATTGTCACCTACACACTGCAATAACACACTCTTCAGGTATGTGATGTATGCATTAAGCAAAACAGAAATAACTCAACTCAACAAAGTTCACATCAACTTGTGTGCCATCTATATTATTTAACCATGCATATGGGAAAGACTCACAACGCTTCCCAATAATCACATCAAATTATTCAACATAGCATCCTACTAAAACACTAATAAAAAGAATGCGACCTGTTCAACGTAGCATGTCATTATATTCAAATTCTAGGAAAAAAAAATCAAGCTATTCAACAGAGCATCATATTCAAAAACAAAAATAAAAATGCCACCCATTCAACATAGCATCCCATTATATCCAACATCGAAAAAAAAAAAAACACAAACTAATCGACATAGCATCCCATTATATCTAACGTTAGATATAAAAACCTCAAGCTGTTCAACGTAGCATCCCATTATGTCTAAAATAATAATAATAATAAAAACTGCAACCAATAAAAAAAAAAAAAAAAAGCAAACCCACAATAATCCATAGTTTAGAACATAATAAAAGACCACACACCACACCACCACAGTGCTATAATGTCTACACCTAGAAAGAGAAATACATATACTACGACTACGACATAATAAATTAAGTCACAAAATCAATCCTTCGGGTTAACAATATCATCCATCCATGTCTTCCTCCCATGCTCTGGCATGCCCATAAACACTACCCTATTATCCTTTTGTTGGAGAGCCTTTGAGATTTTGACATATGCCTTGTTCCCTAGGTCCTCATACTGATTAAGTATCGCAATAGCTTTCCTTAGTGAACAAGGATCACCTTCAACTGTGGACTGAGCGAATTGTTCAGAGGTGCCACTAGACTTGCCCTTCTTACCGCTATACCTCTCCCTTGTCATTGCAATGTACTCCTTTAGGGCCACAGTAATCTCACTTACTCTATCCGCTTTCTTCGACACCTTCTTACCCTTGGCACTTGCGTCTTGCATGGGACGTTTGCCAGTAGCTTGGGTTTGGTCATCAACTCCAGTTTCCTCTACAGACAGAGGTATACTTTCCAAGTTGGGAGTGTAACAACCATCATCAACATGGGTGGCAGCACCATCATTAGCAAGCTCTTCCTCCAGGGCACGCTCTTCATCGTTGGTCAAGGCAAGTGTGTTTGAAGATATCTGAAGGTGCCTAGTTGCAGTACTCGGGGCAAACAACTGTTTCAATTTGTCATAGTCTAGGCATCCTTTCTTCCGCAAGTTTATAGCACCCCGATCTCCCTACAAGAACATATGACACATCAACAATAATCAGCCATACACAAGGACTTATTATTCATAGATCTAAAACTGGAAATAAAATGTAATAAATGAAGTGCAATATGGTATCATAGTGTAACGATGCAAATATAATTACATTATAAAAGAAACGTATCCATTCCAAACATAGTATAAAAAAAATGGATCGATTGATTCAGTTTAATTCATTTATTGAATCATTACTAACAATAAATATTGTAATGTAATAAAGAATAAAATATTGGAAAATGGCGTGACTGCGCAAAAATTTATTCAAATGGCAATCTCAGTTTTGTTAACAATTTTCAATGAAAATGTACCCCTCCCCCTTCTCCTTAATAATCACAAGAATGGCAATACATACACAATTAACAAGGGAACATGAAATGCATTAAGTAACATACCGCCACCACATGTGCCCAAACCTCGTCCGGACTGGTAACTGTTTGGGTGGTCTCATCCCAACCCAAGCCTGTGTGCTTCAGCAACTGACTCCACTTGCATTGTTTCTACCAAAGCCTATTGTGCTTTTGGAAAACTTTCTTAGACATGAAATTTTTACCCGTCCAGTTATTGAGTTCAGTGGTCATTGATTGCCACATAGGGCCCTTAAAGACTTTTCTCCATATTACCCTTTATTTGTTCCTCCAACATTATCTCAATAAATATATGTTCTACGTGGGGAGGCCATAGTTTGTCATCTACATCTTGCGATTCATGTGCCATCTAATTCAAATATCTCACACAGTAAACAGAACACTATATGCAGATCATAGGCGAATAAACAAATATGATACAATGTTCAGTGGGAAAACTACCAAGTAAGTTACGGAATTCTAAATTGACAAGTAGTACATAATGTTCGTACACCATAGAATCAAAATATGCCACTAGCAAACAATTAAACATATACATTGTCACCATGTAACAAAGAAAAAGCCAAAAGATTGAAGCATCGATTTACCACCTTTCTAGTCAGTAATACCCATTAGTTAGTACATGCTAAAATAGATGCTAACAACACCATACCGATGTACAGACCATAGAGGGAACAAAATAAGTTAGCATAAACAAAAGGCACATGCACTACAATACTTCAGCAATATAAGTCCATCTCCTACTAAGACGGATCATCCCCTGAGTCAGCAGGACCAACCGGATACCCATGCCCGAACCTTGCATACCTACAAACTCCCCATGCTTGGCAATACCACCTTTGGAGACGATGAAACTGGATCATAACTTGCCTCTTGCGAAAATCCTTCCCAGTACGAGAGTTGAGAGTTTGGGTGATCACATCCCACACCAAGTCACGAGGATCACCTTGCGCAAAATTACCAACCAAGAATTCCCCAAAAAACAATATCACATAGCTCATCAACACAATCATCATCCCACGTTCTCAAATCCCCAGCCATCTTACACTAATCCAAGACCATGTAAGCAACACTTTATAACAACAAAATCAAAGGTTATGTATGTAATGCCAATGTAGGTGACAAGTATATGGGATCCTATTTGAGTATGTGCAAATCATGCTTTGTACCCCCAAAATTCCAGCAAGTGCAGAGGAAGAACAAATAAACAAAACAAAAATATAGCATTCGGGAAAAAAAAAATCAGCTCACATAGCATCTAAAAAAATAAAAACAAAAACCATAGGGAACCCATTTCAGTGGCAATATTTTAGTATAATGCAACTCTCACCAACCACCACGAACAATTATCCGAAAAGCACACAACATTATCAAACACTGTATACAGAACCACAAAACTCAAAAAATGGTAAAATGCAAAAAATTTGAAGTAACTAGCATCCCACGGATCTAAGTAGCAGCAAAGGAATAATGTTGTTAAACGTGTACAAGTTATTTTATTAAGCATGTGAAAAATATTTTGTTAAACATGGATCAAATCATTTTGTTAAACAATCAACCAATGAGGGGGTTGTAAACCCTATTCCAGCAATACCCACGGATTCGGCCAAACTTCATAGCAGAGAACATTCAAATCCCAAAACAAAATTCACAAAAGGTAAAGGAAACCGAGAAGAGGGAGTTCTAAACCCTCAAAAAAAAAAAAGCAATACCCACGGATCCGGCCAAACATTCACATCACAGAGTATTCAAAATGGAGAAGAAAATAAACAAAACATTAAGGAAACGGAGAAGAGAAGTTGAAGGGGGAAGGATTGTGGGTACCTCTTGACAGAAACGGGTCGGTCTTCAGGCTCTAGAGGAGAAAAGGGTCTTGCTTGAGGTCTTGGCGCAGCAGAGCTTAGAGTAGCAAAGCTAGTCAAGTTCAGAAGCTGGCTCTGGAGCTTCAAAGGTCGAGAAGAAGTCAAAGCTTGGTCAGCCGTGAGGACGCGCCGTGGGTTTGGGAGAGGAGAAGAGAGTATGAAATGTTCTTTGAAAGGTGCTCTGATGAGAGTGATGAAAGAGTGAAGAGGGTTGGGAGTGATAAGAAAGGCATGTGACCGTTGGAAAGCATGTGAGAATGGTCAATCTAATGGGACAAGACTCTGCCGTAGGCCCCACGGGTTTATGAGTATTTACAAGCTTGCCACTGAAAATCAGTTTTGGTGTTTTGAAAACAACATTTTCACTTAACTCAGTTTCCAGATTATGAGTTAAAAAAAACTGAGAATTGAGTTAAGGAACTGAGTGAAGGAAATTGATCCAAACATGTATGTGATGTGTGGGGCCCACCATTTTTGAGATATGAGTTAAGAAAACTGAGATATGAGTGATGGAATTTGGGGTGTCCAAACACCACCTTAGGGACTAGGTACAGAGATGAGCATAAGAGGGAATGAGAGGGGTTTTAAATATTTTCCCAAGCCCAATCTCACGTGAGAAATGAGAACAACCATTTAGTTTTTTTTTTTTTTAATATGATGTGGCTGTACTGTTGGCAGTTGATGTGCAAATAAATTAATTTTTTATTATTACATTTGACACGTCAGACTTTTTCATCTAAGGAATAACGGCAGGAACTAAAATGGCACGGCACTGAAAGGCTAAGGACTAAATTGACACAGTTGAAAGGTTAGGGACCAAATTAAAAGATGGCGTAAATGTTAGGGACCAACTTAGTAATTTACCCTTTATTTTATTTTGTGGAACAAGATCCTTCTATTTTACTTTAAATTGAGACTGTGTATTTCACAATTAAAATTTTGTTTCATGAATTCAATAATTTACAAATTATCAATTCATTTATGATTTTTAAATGACATGACACTATATAGGCATTTAAATTTGTAATATTTAATTTGATTCTAATTTTTACAAGATTAATGAAGTAGTCATTTTAGCAAGATATGATAAATCATGGAAACATTGTTTTTTGATAGAATTATATTTTTAAGAAAAATGTCAAAGATGCAAACTTTTTAACAAAAACTTTTACAAACTGCTGATGTAGT
The DNA here is from genome assembly GCA_032727855.1 of Quercus ilex subsp. ballota. NCBI lineage: Eukaryota > Viridiplantae > Streptophyta > Magnoliopsida > Fagales > Fagaceae > Quercus > Quercus ilex. Next base: position 78,871,235 of record CM064909.1, read on the forward strand.
GAGTGATTATTGGTAAATAAAAAAGTGATGTTATTAGTGAGTCTAGATAAAAATCAGTAAGAAGTTGATGACTACAACAACAGATTGTAAAAATGTTGTAAAATAGTTTGTACCTATAACGTTACTCTATTTTTAAACATTAAGTGAGTGTTTGGATCCAACTTATTTGCACGTCTGCGTTTTACATCACGTTTCGTTCCTTTTTTTTTTTTTTTTTTTTCAAGCCACAACTTTTGACTTTTCTGCCGTGAACAGTGCACCCGTGCACTTTTCACGGGTCCCACAAACTTCACTTTTTAGCAACTTTTTCATTAAAAATGGGTCCCACGGCACTATTCACACATTTAAAAATTATTTTGCTACAATGTTTTCAGTTTTCAGTTTTCAGCAAAAATAAGTTGTATCCAAACGGACTACAAGTTGTACATAGAGCATTTCAAATTACACACTATTGTCTAATATGTTTTTGTTTCCAATTAAAACCTAAAATTTCACCAATCATAAATTACAAAACTTCAACTTTTCCTTCACAAAAAATAAAATAAAATCTTACACTCTCTCCTGTCTTTCTTTTCATCACTCCTCATAGTAGAATTCTTGGTTTGATTTAAACATATTTAAAAGTTCAAGATCTAAATATATAACTTGATTTTATTATTTTCTATTTATCATGTTTTATGCAATATTACAATCTAAATGACTTAATTTGGAAATTATATAAATTTTCCTTACTTTTTAACCATAGAGAATTGTAAACATATATCATAGAGTATAATTGGTAATTACTGCGTCGCCTGATTTGGAAAACATATATATATATATATATATATTTTTTTTTTTTTTTTTCACAAGATGTTAGAGAATTACTCCTATAAAATATAAGAGGCGGTAGTATTATATATATCCAATCCAATATATGATAGATTTTAGTATTTTACATCTACAAGGACTCGGTAACTTGTATTTTTTATATATTAAAAAAAAAAAAAAAAAAAACCAACGCCCAACGCAGTGTACTTTTGATGCAAAACATCGTTCCAGACCACCACCACCACCACCACCATGAGCAGCAGCAGTAAAAACAACAGAGCCAAGAACTTCCGCCGCCGCACTGGAGACGACAAGGAAGACAACCAAAACGACGACACTAATGTCCCCAACACCACCACCACCACCACTGCCTGTTCCCCCAAACCTAAACCTATACCAAAACCAAAGAAACTCCTAAGCTTCGTAGACAACGAAGACGAACCCGCCTCCTGCTCCTATCACTGCTTCTCCAAACAAACCTCATCATCCTCTCACAAAATATCTTCGCTCAGAGATTACACTTGTTCAACCATAACCACAACCACAACCGCAACCACCTCCAATGTTCAACTCCAAGCCGGTACTTACACCAAAGAAGTCCTCTTAGAGCTCCAGAAAAACACTCGAACGCAATCATGGCGAGGCTGACGGGTTGAGAGATGAGAAGATGGAGACGGCCACAACGAGGAAGGGCGTGTTCGAAGACGCAGAGGATTTGAGGGATAGCGTCGAGGATGAGGAAGAGAAGATATGGGGGGAGGAGCAGTTTCGGAAGGGGGTAGGGGTTGTGATTGCTGCAAGCAGTGTTCTTCACAGTGTGCAGCAACAGAAGTTTGTTTATCCGGCGGTGACGAGTGTCTCGGGAGCAACTGCAGCCTTGCAAGGTTTGGATGCAATGATGTCGATTCCACAGCAACCTGAGATTGCTAAAAAGGCTTTGCAGGAAAACCTGAAGAGGCTTAAGGTATGGAATGCTTGTCTCATTGCCAAATTGAACCTGAGAATTGTTTAAATATGTAATAATATATTATGTTCTTATGGTATTTTCTTTTGGGTTAATTAAACTTGTTGCACACGTGTTATTTTACACAGTGAAGTCATGATTTTAGTTGCTTTTTCATATGTAAAAATATGTATTTTTGTGATGTGTGGTAAAAAAAATCAGTGCTAAGAAGTTTGATAAGAATAGGTAAAGATATGTGCTACAAGTCCATTGCAAAATTATTTTTTGAGCATTTAACCTAAAAAACAAGCAAAAAACAAAGAATTAGTGGCTTCTTCTTCTTGTCCTGTGATAAAATTGGATTCTTACTTATGGGTTTTTGGCATATAAGGTGCCTTTGAGAAGAAAGAATTATAGAATGTGTAAGTTTAAGAGTAGAACTGTCAAATTGGCTTCTTACTTATGTGGTTTTTGGTTGTCCATGGGTATGAATGAAACTCAGTATTGAATTAAAATATATTAACAATGTTCTATGCTTTTAGTTTAGCAGATAACTCCATACTTACTATTTTTTTTTCTTCAATTAGGAATCTCATGACAGAACCATGTCATGGCTGAGAAAGACTGAAGAAGATTTATCTACCTCATATGTGAATATTGCTGCTCTTGGAAAGTTCCTGTCTAATACCAATGAGAAGTTCATCTTTATGTGAAAGTTTTGTGATGCAGCCATGGAATATTAATTTGCTATTACTTTGCAAATTCACTTATTCAAGAATTATCTCATGGGATCCATGTGTGAAGTCCAATTAATTGAAGTGAAAGTTGTGAGTCTTTTAGGGTTAAAATAGTTTTTGTCAACTGTCTTGTTAAGAAGCATGTTTTTTTTTTTTTTTGACTGAATAAAAAAAAGGGGTCTACGGTGTGGTCTCATCGACCCCATGCCACGTGACAGCAATTGGTAATACCACATGTACCACACGGGTCTTGCTGGGGCTATCGCTCAAACCACTCCTCTCTGGGTGCCGAACAAGGACTCTTACCATCAAGCCACACCTCCATGTGGTGTTAAGAAGCATGTTCGGGTTGCTTTAGTTATGTCCATTGACTGTACAGCATGTCTAAGTTTCTACACCAATTTTGGTGGATATTAGCAGTTTACCACATTTTCTATCATGATTGTGATTTTATGTATATTACAAGGTTGCTTTGGAACTGTTGCTCATGTAATAGCAATATAATTAAATTTATTCTTCATTATTAATGACAATAATGTGCACCAATTAATATGAAAAATGTACAAATTGTTTTGATTTACAGATATCTACTGCAAATGATTCATACTTGACACTTTGCAAGAGTAAACCCTAACAAGGTCTCCACTGTGTTGATGGGTGTTCATATTCTGCATAATCTAAGCTACCCAAGGTTTTAAAACCCAATTATACCAGTTATTTGGACTGTTTGAAGTGTCAATCGGTCTAATTTTTCTCAAAAACCAACCACTTTAAACAGTTTTGTTATAAACTGGCTTGAAGTGGGACCATGATTGACAATTGAATGGTTTGCTTGATGTGATGGTGAATTTTTCTCAGAAAGTGAAAGAATTTTAGCATTTTAGAAATCAATCAAAGCATTACAGCTTTAACATGTATAAATGGAAGTCAAAGACCTTGAAAAAACGCTTTAAAACCATAAACTCTGTTTGCTTTCTGAAGAAGAGTTGGGAAAAGTTATTGGGTTTTTATACATGGGTTTTTCAAGATGATAGAAATCTAAATCAGTTTCTACATTTTAAAATGAAATTATGCTCATTGATGCTATCAATGAGATGAGTTAGAGATGGAATGAAATTTATTAATGGTATCAACTTGACATGTGATTATCTCTATTCACCTTTTTCTTTAAATGTCTGAGCACATTAAAGATGCTTCTCTTCACCTTGATGATGGGTTTATACAAAGTTTCCAATTTCTTGGCGCATTTCCTGTTTTCCTGGACCTTGGAGTACGAATTGTTTGCAGTTAGGAGAACATTCTCTTGATCATGATGCGGTAATCTAATAGTGTTATGTGGCCCTTGAGATGTCTTTTATTGCTTCTTTCAACTTCATAAGAATAATTTTGAATGACTTCACATGTGAAGATACTTCATAAACAGACTACTGTGTTTATATCAATGTGTGTGTGTGTGTGTGTGTCAGTTATGGTATAGCAAACTATCTTAGAGACTACAAAATTAATGCTCCCAATTCAAGCATGTTGGAACTCAAAATCTGATGCTGCAAGGAAAAAAGTGGTCATCAGCCCACGGACAAAATTAAGCTATGGAAAACAACCCCTCTCAAGTTTGGTGCTACAATAGAGGTATCACCGATAATAATAGAATAGAAACTGACCTGGAACATCTATTTTATTCATACCGGTGAGCGTACTAGGTTAAGCTGTCAATAGAATGGAAGGAATTTTTGGACTCATTGCAAACTCATTATCTTTTGAATTAGTAATTTCCTTTATCTTTGTTGAGGTACTTGCCTTTGTAGTTAGTGTTTAGAAATTTTCGGAATTATGTTCCTTCAAGATTCATACTTATAATATAAAGCCATGAGGTTGGACTGACTATTCCTCCAACTCTCTGTGATTTTTTTTTTTTAGGCTTAAAAGAAAACCTAATTTGTTGCACTGGAAGTCTGGATTCAATAAGCAAAGAATGCACCAGTTTGCTGCTTCTGTTTGTAGCTGTAGCAGCCTTTGAAGTGTACCAAGGCAAGGGCAGGAAAGAAATCAAAATGATTTCAAAGAGGATAAGTATTGTTGGTAATTTATTTGCAAGAAAGGATTAAACTTTGCCAGTAAATATTTTTGGAAACATTAATGCTTGAAATTTAGTTTGGTTTCTCTCTGTAAGTTTTTGAGCTTGAAGGTAGTTAACAATGGCAGAAGCTTATGTTGGTAAATCTGGTTTTGTATCTCATACAAAACACACAGCAGAAGTAACAAACATAGATCTATTTCATTCATTATTGATAACATGCACTATATAAATTTCAGAATTTAAGAACAAGATAGCGTACCTTGGTGCGGTGGAATTCAAAACAAAAGATTATAAATACTTGGGATCACTTTTAATCTTAACTCCAATTCCACTTTACGCCCAAGAAATGCAGTCTCTCAATCAGTTTCCAATGAAGAATAATCGAGTGGTTTCACTCACACATACACACCATTTCACAATGATGTCTCTCTCTTTTTCTTTTTCTTTTTCTTTTTTCTCTAATGAAAAAATTATGTATGTCTCTCCCTTTATATTTAACTGACTATCTAATTGGGCTAGCCTATTAGGCCTTTCCAATTGGGCTTTAGTGTGTGGCTTGGAGTGGAACCAAAAGGGACCAATAAGACACTAGCTCCAATGGGCCTTGGGCTTTTCTGTCAACTCTTGACAAGTCTAAAGTTACCATTAATTATATTTAATACCACTATATAAATATAATTGCACTCTAGGCCTTATTAATAAATTATATTCCAAGACTTTATTATACATGCAACCCCTTCATAAAATATTCGTAGTAATTCAAAGTCATAAATATAGACTGTCACTTTGAAGATTACTACATCTTAATTCTTGAGTACCCAGTTTAATCTTTTAAGTTATTCATCATATATTTATGAAATCCAATTTCATAAATATATACTTTAGTAACTCCTTATTAAAGTGATTAGGCCTAACACTCTGAATAACCAAACCCATTAAACTTATCTCAAGGGAATATTTTATATTTCCCTTAAGAGATTATGAATTCCATCTTGAGAATATATGTTCCATCAACACTAAATGTGGCTACCCAACATACTGAGGTTTTGATCGTGACTTTAGATCTCACTCCTAATATATCAAAGCAACCTACACTTCATGATCAGATCCATTATTCTCTCAAGATTAAGAGTTCACGTAAATAGAAGTCGTGAGATTTATTATTCATTTGACAGTCGTTAGGATAATAATAAATTTCACAGCGATCCAGTTCAATATGTCTTAACTCTTAAAACATATTAACATATCAACTAGAAGTCTCAACTTCCATGATTAAGACAAATCATCTTAATTGATATGTTATAGTCTTCGCAGATGAAATGCCCAATTTCATCACCGACTACGAACTAAAATTCTGAGTTTACAAAGTTTGTGACTTATATCTTTTGTGACTAAATCACATAAATCACATACTATGCATCTCATGGACTATATGATAATGTCCAAATATTCATGTTATCATTATTTTAGATAATAATAAAACAAATTTATTAATCACAACATTAAGTCATACATAATGTCATACATAGCATCATATAATAAGATATAAGGGCACTAATCCTAACAATCTCCCACTTGCCCTAAAGACTATTGTGCACTAATTTAACTCTCATTCCTTCCAAATGTGACTCCAAAGTCCTTTGAGGCAAGACTTTGGTAAAGGGGTCTGCTAGATTATTTGCACTTTCAATCTTTGCCACCACTACATCTCCACGAGCAACAATGTCTCGAATAATGTGGTATTTTCTCTCAATGTGCTTTCCTTTCTTGTGATTCCTTGGATCTTTCGATTATGCAACCACTCCACTATTGTCGCAAAACAATGTGATGGGAACTTTCTCCATTCTTATAACACCAAGATCATAAAGGAATTTCTTGAGCCAAACAGCTTTCTTTGCTGCTTCAAAGGCAGCAACGTACTCAACTTCCATGGTGGAGTCTTCAATACAAGATTGCTTAACACTCCTCCAAGTTATGGCTCCACCTCCCAAGGTGAAAACACATCCTAAAGTGGATTTTCTAAAATCTAGATCCGATTGAAAGTTTGAATCTATATGGCCAATGGGAATCAAATCCTCACACCGGTAAACAAGCATATAATCTCTCGTTCTCCAAAGATACTTAAGAATATGCTTTACAGCTTGCCAATGTTTTGGTCCTGGATTTGATTGATATCGACTGACCATGCCAACTGAATAACAAATATCTGGTCTAGTACAAAGCATGGCATATATGAGACTTTCTACTACAGAAGCATAAGGAACTTGTCTCATCATATTTTCTTCCTCTTGAGTCTTAGGCCTTTGGTCATCAGACAGAGGAACTCCATGTCTGAAAGGAAGTAATCCCTTCTTAGAGTTTTGTATGCTAAACCGTTCTAGAACCTTATCTATATATCTAGTTTGTGATAAACCTAACATCTTATTCTTGCGATCTCACCAAAGCTTGATCCCTAGAATAAAGTTAGCTTCACCTAAGTCTTTCATATCAAATTGGCTTGACAACCAAACTTTTACTGATGACATTACCCCTACATCATTTCCAATAAGTAGAATGTCATCAACATAAAGCACTAGGAACATTACTACTTTATCTCGATGTCTTTCGTACACACATGGTTCATCAAGATTTTGTTCAAAACCAAATGATTTGATTGCTTGATCAAATTTGATGTTCCATGACCTAGATGTTTGCTTAAGTCCATAAATGGACCTTTTCAACTTGCATACCATATGCTCTTGGTTCTTTGCTATGAAACCTTCCGGTTGTATCATATAGATTTCTTCTTCAAGATTGCCATTAAGAAATGCAGTCTTGACATCCATTTGTCAAATCTCATAATCATAATGAGCAGCAATAGATAAGAGAATTTTGATAGATTTAAGCATGGCTACTGGCAAAAAAGTTTCATCATAGTCAATACCTTCTTTTTGTGTATACCCTTTCGCCACTAGTCTTACTTTAAAAGGTTTAATGTCGTTAGACGCCTTTACAAGATCCCAAACTTGATTGGAATATATGGAATCTAATTCAAATTTCATAGCTTTGATCTAATGATGTGCATCTATGTCATTCATTGCCTCTTCCTAAGTGTAAGGATCCGATTCAGCCTCTTCTAAGATAGCTTCATAAGTTTCTCCCAAACCTATAAATCTTATAGGAGGCCGAACAATTCTCCCACTACGACGAGGCACCTGTGTACTAGTCATCTCATGAGTAATATCTTGTGGTGTATCTAATACAGCCACATCATCCCTAGTTTCATCCATTGGTTGTTCATTTACAGGTTCATTCATTTCAGCCAAAACAACTTTATTTCTAGGATTAAAATTATTCACATAATCATCCTCCAAAAATTTGGCATGTGTGCTAACAAACACTTTGTTATCTTTATGATTATAAAATAAATAACCCTTTGTTTCCTTTGAATACCCTAAAAACATGCATACTTCAGTTTTAGCTTCCAACTTATCAGACTTCCTTTTCAACACATGTGCTGGACATCCCCAAATGTGGAGATATTTCATACTAGGCTTACGCCCACTCCACAATTCCTTAGGTGTGTTGGGAACAGATTTTGATGGAACTAAATTCAAAATATGCATAGCAGTTTTTAGTGCATATCCCCAAAAAGAAACTGGTAAAGTTGAGTAACTCATCATGGACCTAACCATTTTCAAAAGAGTCCTATTCCTTCTTTCTGCTACACCATTCTGTTGGGGAGTTCTAGGTGCAGTCAATTGGGATACAATCCCATTTTGAGTTAAGTAATCCTTGAAATCCCCAAGAAGGTATTGGCCACCACGATCAAATTGAATGGCCATTATGCGTTTACCTAATTGATTCTCAACTTCAGCCCTAAACTCTTTGAAGTTTTCAAAAGTTTCGGACTTCCGTCTCATTAGGTACACATAACCATATCTTGAGTAATCATCAGTAAAAGTGATGAAGTACTCATAACCTCCTTTTGCTTGGGTTGACATAGGACCACATACATCTGTATGAACTAATTCAAGCAACTCTTGGGCTCTTCTACCTTTTGAATTAAAAGTTCGTTTGGTCATTTTGCATTCCAAACAAAATTCACAAACTGGAAATTCATCAAAGTCCAATGGCTCTAAGAGTCCATCTTTGATCAGTCTTTGAATTCTGTTTGGATTAATATGACCCAAGCGCAAGTGCCAAAGATATGCTTCATTAGTAGAATGAAACTTTCTCTTTAATGATTTTACATGAGAGTTATGATCTAATTCAGAATTATATAATTCATGCTTATCAGGAGTTAAAATATAAAGACCATTCACAATATTGCCAGAACAAATAAACATTTTATCCTTCTTTATTACAACATTGTCTTTTAGGATAACATAATATCCATGTTTACCTAAATAAGTTGCAGAAATTAAATTCCTACGAACATTAGATACATACAAACAGTCTTCCAATATTAAAGCTCTAGATTCAAAACATACAATAGCTACAACTGGAATCCTGCTCCCATCAGCCAAGGTAAGAAACATTTTCCCTTCATTCAGCTTTCTGGTCTCCTGAAACCCCTGCAAAGATTTGCAGATATGATTAGTACAACCTGAATCCACACACCAGGAATCTGTGGGATTTTGTACCAAACATGTTTCAAGAAGGAATGTACTTTTCATACCTTTATTCTTGGCAGCCTTAAATATTGGACAATTTCTCTTCCAATGTCCTTTCTTACCACAATGGAAACACGTTCCTTTGGTTTTCTTTCCTTTGTTGGCAACTCCTAAGGCAACTTTTTTACCATATTTCTTGGAGAAGTCCTTCTTCTTCTTCTTCTTCTTACCATTGCCTTTCGACTTAGGTTGAGAAGTAGAAGCTTCAGCCATATTAGCATCAACACTAGAAGTACCAAGGATGCCTTCCGTCGCTACTAACTCATTCATCAATTCAGACAATGTATAAATCTTTTTGTTCATATTATAGTTAAATCTGAATTCCTTGAATGATTCTGGTAGTGATTAGAGTATCATATCCACTTGGGATTCTCCATCAATATCGGCACCTAAAACTTCCAATGTATTCAGATTAGAGATCATCCTAATACAATGCTCCCTCACTAAAGTACCTTTAGCAATTTTGGTATTATAAATCTGCCTCATAGTTTCTTGCCTTGCAGAACAGCCTTGCTCACCAAACATCTCCTTCAGACTTAGCATTATGTCGAAGCTAGTTCTACATCCTGTATTTGATGCTGTAAAACATTTGAAATAGATGCTAGGATATAGCACTTAGCCATCTCATTAGATTTCTGCCAACGATCATATCGCTATTTTTCCTCAACAGGAGCATCTAATGATGGAAAGTTAGGACATGGTTGAGTAAGCACATATTTGTGCTCTTCAGAAGTAAGAACAATGTCCAAATTTCTTTTCCAACCAACATAGTTGGATCCAGTCAGTTTATTTTGATTAAGAATAGCAACAAGTGGGCTAAATGATGCCATGATTTTAAATCTGAAAATAACAAACATGAATATAATAAGTAAACTAGACATTATCAATTTAGCATATAAACATATAATATGGAACCTTATAAAACCATAAAATAATATATGCAACGACAAATCAATCCATGTCTATAATTCTTTGGTAGCAAGTTTATTATAAACACATTAATTGATTGAGAACTATTCTCATTATTAGTGCTATCATGATAACTCTTATCATACACTAATAATATGCCGTATTAGCTTTAGCCTCTAAGTAATAATGACATAGCTCCTTTGGGAGGTTAACATTACACTTAGTCTAGTGTACACCATTATCTAGAATCATGTGTAGACACATTTCATCTCCCTTATAATGTTTAAACTTGTAGTACCATGAAACAAAACACCTTCCTTTGGGATCGCGAGGCATATACGCCAAGACGAGGTGCTTGTCCACACAACTTTAAACAGGTTAGTTCAATCTTGTAGTATTATGAAGTAAACACCCTCCTTTGGGATTGCAAGGCATATATGCCAAGACGAGGTGCTTACCCACACTACTATAAACCGATAATGGAGGCTGTGAGATCTAACCTTTGTATCTCTCTCCCACTAGATATTTTAAATTAAAGGTTTTTAAGATCAAGAACCATAATAATGCAAGAAACCTTGAAAACATAATCCTAATCTCATTAGGAATAAATTTCATAATCCTAACATTAACAAGATAGCATATATATCTCCGTGCATCTCCATATAAATTGCAACATATGAAACACACATTAATATATGGATCCAAGACATCCAAAGCATATAAAAATTTGAATGCATATGAAACCATATAAATAAAGATATATATATATATATATAATACACAGATTCAAGGCATTTATCACATCTTAATAAAATGTTCACCAAGAATTTTCACGTACAAGATGGCTATCATGGCAACAACTTTCAATTAACACGTGATAAGCAATTAAAAGCATGAATAGCCAAGCGGTGCAATCAACATGGTTCACGCACATGGTAGTTACAAAACAGTTACTTCAACAATCAATAACTACCATTAAGCATTGCAATCGGTGCAAAATTCATATATATAATATATTGACCAATGCATCGAGGCAATCCATCAATTGTCTAAAATTAGCCAAGCTGTACAATAACTAAAGTAATCCACATAACAGTTATTGATATAGAACTATATCTCCTTGGCAATTTCAATTAGAACACGGCACAATTCTTTAATCATAGACCACTTCGAACAAACCAACAGAATATACATCCTTGGTGTGAACTTGATATGATCAAGAAAACATTTTTCTTTAATTCTAAAATTCAATCACATGCTATACAATCATGATATAAAAACCTGGCTCTGATACCAATTGTTGGTAAATCTGGTTTTGTATCTCATACAAAACACATAGCGGAAGCAACAAATATGGATTTATTTCATTCATTATTGATAACATGCACTATGTAAATTTCAGAATTTAAGAACAAGATAGCGTACCTTGGTGCGGTGAAATTCAAAACAAAAGATTATAAGTACTTGAGAACACTTTTAATCTTCACTCCAATTCCACTTTATGCCCAAGAAGTGTGGTCTCTTAATCAGTTTCCAATGAAGAATAATCGAGTGGTTTCACTCACACATACACACCATTTCACAATGATGTCTCTCTTCTTTTCTTTTCTTTTTCTTTTTTTTTCTCTAATGAAAAAATTTTGTATGTCTCTCCCTTTATATTTAACTGATTATCTAATTGGGCTAGCCTATTGGGCCTTCCCAATTGGGCTTTAGTGTGTGGCTTGGAGTGAGACCAAAAGGGACCAATAAAACACTAGCTCCAATGGGCCTTGGGCTTTTCTGTCAACTCTTGACAAGTCCAAAGTTACCATTAATTATATTTAATACCACTATATAAATATAATTGCACTCTATGCCTTATTAATAAATTATATCCCAAAACTTTATTATACATGCAACCCCTTTATAAAATATTTGTAGTAATTCAAAGTCATAAATATAGACTGCCACTTTGAAGATTACTACATCTTAATCCTTGAGTACCCAATTTAATCCTTTAAGTTATTCATCATATATTTATGAAATCCAATTTCATAAATATATACTTTAGTAACTCCTTACTAAAGTGGTTAGACCTAACACTCTGAATAACCAAATCCATTAAACTTATCTCAAGGGAATATCTTATATCTCCCTTAAGAGATTATGAATTTCATCTTGAGAATATATGTTCCATCAACATTAAATGTGGTTGCCCAACATACTGAAGTTTTGATCGTGACTTTAGATCTCACTCCTAGTATATCAAAGCAACCTACACTTCATGATCAGGTCCATTATTCTCTCAGGATTAAAAGTTCACGTAAATAGAAGTCGTGAGATTTATTATTCATTTGACAGTCGTTAGGAGAATAATAAATTTCACAGTGGTCCAATTCAATATGTCTTAACTCTTAAAACATATTAACATATCAACTAGAAGTCTCCACTTCTATGATGAAGACAAATCATCTTAGTTGATATGTTATAGTCTTCGCAAATGAAATACCCAATTTCATCACTGACTACGAACTAAAATTCTGAGTTTACAAAGAATTTGTGACTTATATCTTCTGTGACTAAATCACATAAATCACATACTATGCATCTCATGGACTATATGATAATGTCCAAATATTCATGTTATCATTATTTTAGATAATAATAAAACAAATTTATTAATCACAACATTAAGTCATACATAATGTCATACATAGCATCATACAATAGGATTTAAGGGCACTAATCCTAACAGCTTAAAGAGAGAAAATGAAAGGAAAGAGAGAGACAGAGAGAAATATTTTTGTATTAAAGAATGAAATGATTGATACAAGCTCAGTGTAATACATTACCAACTCATAGTATATATGTACACTGGAATAGCTTAATCTAGAGCTTCTAAAAGATTCTATTCTAACAGATTTGTAACTACCCTATAACAAACTTATCCGTAATTCCCGGATTGACAGTTGAGAGCTTGAGGAGCAGTTCTTGAAGTCACACCATAACTGGGCAAGAAACAGAGCACAGCTGGAGAGGAGTCTAAGTATAGAAGAAGCCCAGAGCCAAAACAACACCGTTCTTTCTTAATGTGAAATATCACCATTTTACTATTTCATTAAACACGTCACACTTGAATGCCACCGTTTCACCACTTATTAAACTTACTTCACTTAAGTTGAACTGCACCATTTTGGCCTTAAGACAAAAGACCGTTGATAAACTAGCCGTTACTCTTTTCTTCTTCTTTATCAGTTTTGAATGTTGTGTAGTCTGAGGTACTGGCTTTAACATCCCCCCTCAAAACCATAGGGTCAACAGAAACCATGATTTTGGATCTAAGAAAGCAAAAACGAGCAGTAGAGAGGCTCTTAGTAAATATATCTGCTAATTTATCCCCAGTAGCAACATATTTGACCTGTAAATCTCTGCGCAAAACACGTTCTCGAAAAAAATGGTAATCGACCTCCACCTGCTTGGTGCGAGTATGGAAGACAGGGTTAGAGGCAATAACAAGGGCGCTGACATTATCACACCACAATTTTGGGGGAGTGGGAAGAAATATACCAAGATCTCGTAGGACCTGGCGAAGCCAAGATAACTCAGCTACAGTGGTGGCCAAGGCATGATATTCAAATTCTGTAGAGGAGTGTGACACGGTGTCCTGCTTCTTGGCACTCCAGGTGATAGGATTGTAGCCAAGGTACACTAAATTGCCAGTGGTGGAACGCCTGTCAAAGGGATCACCAGCCCAATCCTAGTCGGAAAAGGCTAAAAGGGAAAGAGGGCCATGTTGAAGAAAAATCCCAAAATGGAGTGTACCATTGAGGTATCGGAGAATCCTCTTGGCTGCAATCAAATGAGAATCAGTAGGATTGACCATAAATTGGCACACTTGATGAACTGAGAAACTTAGATCAGGGCGTGTGAAAGTGAGATAATGGAGAGAGCGAACCATACTCCTATACTCATGAGGATTGAGAAGAGTAAAGCCTTCAGTGGGAACAAGTCTGAGATTAGGTGCACAGGGAGAACGAGCAGGCTTGGAAGTGTGCATATTATACCTAAGGAGAAGATCCTAAGCATATTTGATTTGGCTAAGAAACAACCCTTTAGAGGTCCTGGTAATTTGAAGACCCAAAAAATAATGAAGTGACCCCAAATCCTTGAGCTCAAATGTATTGCTGAGTTGAGAAATAAGAGAATTGATGAACTGAGGATTGCTCCCAGTGAGGACAATATCATCCACATAGACTAGGAGATAGACAACAATCTTCTCACATCTCAGAATGAACAATGAGGAGTCAGCAAGAGAGGCTTGAAAACCCAAGTGAAGGAGTTGAGTGGAGAATCTCTCAAACCAGGCTCTAGGAGCTTGTTTAAGGCCATAGAGAGATTTCCAAAGCCTACACACATGATTTGGTTTGGAAGGATCAATATACCCAGGAGGCTGAACCATGTAAACCTCCTCTCTAAGCAGACCATGGAGAAAGGCATTGCTCACATCAAGCTGTCTTAAAGGCAATCAAACTGAACAGTAAGAGAGAGAATCATTCTAACTGTTGGAGGCTTGATGACTAGGCTAAAGGTCTCCTCAAAATCAATACCAAACTGTTGGTGAAACCCTTTTGCAAACAATCTAGCCTTGTATCTGCTAATATTGCCATCACTGTTATGTTTGAGTTTGAAAACCCACTTGCAACCAACAACATTTTGTGCAGGAGAATGGGGCACTAGAGACCATGTACCCTGTCTTTGAAGGGCAGCAAACTCCTCATCTATAGCCTTACACCATTGTGGGTATTGAACAACAACTTTAAAAGAGGGTGGTTCAGTGAAAGTGTAATCAGGCTAGACAGCCTTAGAGGAACCAGATACAGCCTTAGAGGTAGATTTAGCAAGCATAGCCTTAGGTTTGGAAATGCTGTTCTTGGATCTTGTCACCATAGGATGTGAATTAGCAGTGTAAGGAACTATTGAAGTCACATGTGGCACAGTGGTAGAGGGATCAAGGATAAGGGAGGGTGAAATGACAGGTGGAATGGTGAGAGGGGCAGGCTGGGATGCAGGCTGTGAGGTAGGCTGTGATCAGGCTGTGAGATATGCTGTGAGGTAGGCTGTGAGGCAGGTTGTGATGCAGATGGAGATGCAGATTGGGAGGAGAAAATGGATTGTCTAGAAGGTAATGGAACAGACTATGTGGGAGGACTGTGAGGACTAGAAATAGGACATGAGGTAGATAAGGCAGTGGATAAAATTGAACAAAAGACTGATGCAAATTGGATTGGGATGTATCAGAGGACTTATGAGTTGGACTAGTGGATAAAGACTGAGAAGACAGGAAAACAGTTTCATTGAACAGAACATTTCTTGAAATGTAAATTCGAGAAGTTATAGGGTCCAAGCAAATATAACCCTTTGTGTATACAAGGTAGCCAAGAAAGATGCAAGAAGTGGTATGTGGTTGAAGTTTGTGATTGTTGTAAGGTTTCAACAAAGGGAAACAATCACACCCAAAAGTCCTAAGATGGTTGATATCAGGTCTGGATTGGAAAAGTAATTCCCAAGGTGTCAAATTTTGAAGGTTAGGTGTAGGAAGTCTATTAACTATATGCACAGCAGTGGATATAGCATAAGACCAATAAGAGGTGGGTAATTGAGAATGAGAGAGCATAGTGAAGGCAGACTCAACTAAATGTCTGTGTTTCCTCTCAGCTACTCCATTTTGTTGGGGAGTATGTGGACAGGTGAATTGATGAACAATGCCATTAGATAAACAGAAATGTTTAAAGGCATTTGAGGTATACTCACCCCTCTATCAGTCCTAAACACCTTAATTCTTGTGTCAAGTTGATTCTTAAATGTGGCTTTAAAATGTTTAAAAACATCAAACACATCTGACTTGAATATTAACAGATAAAGCCAAGTGAATTTGGAGTAGTCATCAACAAATATGACATAGTATAGGAAATCATTGACTAGAAGCATGGGTGCTGGACCCCACACATCTGAGTGAATTAATTCAAGGGGTTTTGAAGCTTGGAAATCAAAAGTAGTAAAGGGAAGCTGATGCATTTTTCCATTCAAACAATGTTTACAATGAGTGACAGTATCACTACTATTCAAAATACAAGATACATCAATTGAAGAAAGTGCATTACTCAGAACCTTATTGCTAGGGTATCCTAACCTATGGTGCCATAACAGCCAGTTATTGACACTATTTACATGAAAAGCATAAGGTGTTTGAGAATATTGAGAAAATTGAGATGACTGAAACTGAGAAGACTTTGGCTATGAAGGCAATGCAGGATTGAGAGAATGAAGTTTGATGAAGTGCTTTGAGTAGATAAGATAGACCCCATTCTCACTCAAGCCTTTGTAGAGGAGTCTCCCCGTAGGAATATCCTGGATTTTGAGTTCATTTGCATCAAAACGACAAGAGCAATTATTATTAAGGCAGAATTTGTGAACAGAAAGTAAATTCATGGCAATTCTAGGCACATGCAGGACATTTTTGAGCATAAAGTTGTGGTATTTGGTATGAAGTGTAGTATTACCTATATGGTTGATTGGTAGGGACTGACCACTGCCCACAGTGACTTGTTCAGGGCCTTTGTGCTGAGATTGTAGTGACAAGTTGTTAAGATTGGCTGTGAGATGATCAGTGGTGCCTGAATCAGCAAGCCAAGGGTCTTGATTGTTAGTGATAGCAACATTGGAGGCACTTGCCATGGTAGCAAGCTTGGTAGGTGGATTGTTGCCTTAGTAAGTAAAATCCATCCTATGGTAGCAATCTAAGGCTCCATGTCCAGATTTCCCATAAATCTGACATGATGGACGATCAGCCTTGAAATTCGGAGAAGAATTTTGATTATGATTGTGCTGAGGAAAGAAATTCAGTGGAGAGAAATTCTGAACTGCCTGTGGACTTAAATGCTGACCTCCATATTGCTAACCTCCATTGGTATTGAATCTACCTCTTCTCCCTCTATTATTGTTGAAGTTGTTCTTACCCCTTCCTTTTCCAGAACCATAACCCTGAGATTGCTTCTGGTGACTGCTGTTAGATTTGCTATTAGAAGCAAACATAGCAAGAGAGTTAGGAGCTAAATCTGAATGTTCAGTCATTGCCTTCTCTTCACTTTGGAGCATGATAGCAAGTTGTTCATAGGAGATTGGATCACTCCTATTTCGAATAGCTGAGCAGAAGTGAGCATATTCTATAGGAAGTCCTCGAAGCACAATGCATATCAATTCCTCATTATCAACTATGACTCCCACAGCAAGTAAGTTGTCTCTGGCAATTTTGATTTTCTGCAGGAAACCATTCACAGAATCATTGCCTTTCTTGAGACTTTAAAGCTCAAGTTTCATATTCAAGATGTTAGCCCTTGAAGTAAAAGTGAACCTTTGTTCTAGAGTGTTCCAGACCTCTCTTGAGCTTGTGATTCCCACAACAAGAGAGAAAACTTGTGGTGTGAGAGTAGAGTTTATCAAGGAAAGCAAAGCTTTGCCCTTGATCTTCCAAGTTTGAAACTCTGGATTCACAACAACAGTTGGATTTCCTGAAGAATCAAGAACAAAAGGAATAGGCCTTTGAGCAATGCCATCAATGTGTTCAATCAAAGAATAAGCTTCTAGGATTGTAATCAATTGATGCTTCCATGGTATGTAGTTAGCATAGTCTAGCTTGATGGACATGAGATTCGACATGTTTGATAGTAACAGTAGTGGAGATTGAATTGGTGATGGAGTGGAATGTGAAGGATGAGTAGGAATTTGAGGTGTTGTTGAGTGATTTGTATGAGAGGACTGAGCTGTATCTTGAGGTGTTGTTGAAGCCATGGATCTATAGCTCTGATACCATGTAAGTTTTTGAGCTTGAAGGTAGTTAACAATAGCAGAAGCTTAAAGAGAGAAAATGAAAGGAAAGAGAGAGACAGCGAGAAATATTTCTGTATTAAAGAATGACATGATTGATACAAGCTCAGTGTAATACATTACCAACTCATAGTATATATATACACTGGAATAGCTTAATTTAGAGCTTCTAAAAGATTCTATTCTAACAGATTTGTAACTGCCCTATAACAAACTTATCCGTAATTCCCGAATTGACAATTGAGAGCTTGAGGAGCAGTTCTTGAAGTCACACCATAACTGGGCAAGAAATAGAGCACGGCTGGAAATGAGTCTGAGTATAGAAGAAGCCTAGAGCCAAAATGACACCGTTCTTTCTTAATGTGAAACGTCACCGTTTTACTATTTCATTAAACACGTCACACTTGAACGCCACCGTTTCACCACTTATTAAACTTACTTCACTTAAGTTGAACGGCACCGTTTTGGCCTTAAGACAAAAGACCGTTGATAAACTAGCCATTACTCTTTTCTTCTTCTTCATCAGTTTTGAATGCTGTGCAGTCTGAGGTACTGGCTTTAACACTCTCTACTGCCAGCTTATGCCAATTCATCCTATCAAGAACTAGTGTGCCAATCTCTTTCACCACCACACCACATATGAGCAAAAATTAAGGTGCCATCAAATAAAACAATTGCAACACCGATAACAATAATAGTAGAAAAAACAATGACAATTACTTACAAAAGAATGTAAGAGGAAAACTTTTGCTGACAAGAAGAGGCTAACAATTGATGGATTTTCGTCTCACAAAAGAAACTGTGCAGTGTATACAAGAGAACTATTTCATTGCAGGTAACTCTTCAATCATAAACCATCAAAAGAACTAAAGGGAAATGAAGTATCTAGCAAATAAAAGTCCTGTCCAAATTATTATTACAAAAAAGTGAGGGGAAGGTGAACCAGAAGAAGTCCTAACTAGTCATCAGAGAGAGGATCCACACTGCAAGACAAATGTGGAAAATACCAGTGTTTTCAAATGGGGAAGCATCTGACAAATGGTTTCCTCGCATGAACAGTGGCATCATCGGTAAAGACATGGGATGTCTACCATCCAAGAAACGCAAGATGCATTGGCCTCTTATACATTCAACACAGTAAATGCAATTACAAGGTTGTTGGCTACCTTCCCATCTGGTTAGGTTGAAAAATCCTGAGCCTTTTGAATTGCTGAAAAACAATGCTTGATCTCCAAAGTTTTGCATCTTCATCCACTCCATCTTCAAAAAATTTAGCTCATAAACTTGATATTTTCCATATGAAGTTTCACGCATCATCAGCAGCTGTTCATTACAACTTATTAACTGCCAGCTCCAGTAAAATTGTTGTCCAATGCTTTTTACTTTCAACATGGTCACATAAGGATGAGGATTTAGATTTAGTACACCAATACCAGTTAAAATGTATATCTTACCCTTGAATACCGCTCCGTCAACAATCCAAGGGACAGGCTCGCCAATCAACTTGTCTCTAGAATCATGTACAGTCCAAATGGTATCTGCGGATCTACAATACTGTAAACATGGTCCGTATCTACAAAAAGCTATGAGTACAAACTCTCGCAAAGGCATAGCTAGAGAAGCTAGAATGACACGACCAATAAAATTTGGAGGGCTGGGGAAACGAAGTTCGTGTCCTGTAAAAGGATTCAAAAGCCAAATTTGAGAGTCTTCTCTTTGTTCATTGTCCACCAAGACCAAGTAGCCACAAGATCCCGGAACATGATTTGCCAACAGGGCTGGGCAGTATAGTATTGCCTTGTACAATCTTTGATCAAAGATGCTATAGAAATAACAAGCTCTCTCAACGTCCTCTGATAAGAAGACAATAAGTGGAGGTTGCGATTCCATAAAGTTTTTCTTGTGCTTTTCAACGTATGACCTCCATGATCTACAGACACAGCTCAACATGAGATAGTCTATAGCGCTTAGCCACTTCGTAATCTCATCAAGAAAATCATTATGAAGGTCTGACCAAGGCCCTTGCAATTCCATTCCTGCCTTTGCAGAAATAGAATATATAGATTATATTCTGGTTTTGGATTCATAACAGTACTATCTTGGTATTTGTAATGCATTTTTCCCCATCACATGCTTGAGCAACCAGTTTGAGTGTTGATGACAACATCGTCTACAACTAACTTATTTCTAACTGCAAAACTACACACATATACTGATATGCGGATACTTAAAACATGCTCCAAAGTTCAAGGCATATTAAAATTGATTAATGACTTGCATTTTCTTTTTCCATTCCTAAATAAACTTATCCATAGTATTTAGATTAGAAACAGTTACTATTACTACTAATTGCGTTGTCAAACACAATTACAGAAATATCACAATAAGAGTTTCTTGAAACATGTACACAAGCAAGAAACAACTTTCCCAAGTATGCACCACTTCTATTATATCCGCATATCCCATATTCAATTCATGACAGAAGGTTACAAAACATCCAAAAAATCTATATAATTCTTAAAGATAGAATCCATTTGGTTGCCAAAAAGTATATATATTTCTTGGAAATGAAAGAAACCAAAAACTTAAATCCAACGCAGTTCATTATTTGGGACACAAGAAAAGCAAAAATTCACCAGTCCAAGAAGCCTGAAACCAGGAAAAGAAGCTGCAGCGTTCTAAGGGGAAATGAAAGAGAATTTACTTTAATTCAAGAAAATCTCTTGGAGAGAAAGTACAAGAGAGAATTTCAGAGAAAAAAGTGAGAAAGTTATATGTTATTTCATGAAATGCTGTGGGTTACAACTACACGTATTTATACAAGTTTTTTTTTAAGGCTTACTGGCCAAAATAACTCACTTTTTTTTTTTACCACTTCTTGGTCTTTCTTGCAATTTAAACAAATTTAGCTCCACTTCTTGTAATCTTATAACTAATTATCTAATTTGACTCTTCTGGATTCTTCATATAAGGATGATTAAAAGGATTACATCAATACACCTATATTACATGTTAAACCAAGCAATGAACAGCATTTTTTTGGGTACGTTTTTTTGTTGCATACTTGCATGTCATATATATAGTGGGCATATAAAAAAAAATGGTGTTATGTTGGGTATGTGGAAAACTAATATTTTTCAAATTAGCCATTATAAAAAATTTTGTTTCTTTAACATTGTTCAAAGGTGCTAAAACGTTGCTTTTTTTCTTTTTTCTTTTTTTCAAAACAAGATCTTCTCTATTTCTCTATTTCACTCTAAGTTAAGAGATTATTTCATTATTAAAATTTTGTCTCTTAGATTTGACGATTCTAAATGTCATATCATTTAGAATTTTAAATAACATGAGATTACATACTTGTTTAAATTTATAATATTTAATTAGATTCTAATCTCTACAATAATTTTGATGAAGCAGTCACTAATCACTATAACAAGATATATATGATAAATCACAACAAAATTAATTTTTGACAAAATTATATTTTAAACATTATGTTTATAAAACATTTCAAATTAAACATAATAGTCTCATAAGTTACAAGTTATATATATTAATCAGGGGTGTTTTAAATTAATAGCCTATGCTTTCGCAAGTTATAAATTAAACCTTGAACTTCTAAGTCTTTTTTTATACGAATCCTCTCTTCTCTCTTCTCGTCATTGGGTACAGGATTCTTGGTTTGGATTTGAACATATTTGAAAGTTCAAGATCATAATGTATAACTTTTATTCACATTTTTTTTTTTTAATAAGTCGCATGCAAACTATATAATTTAATTTAAAATTATATAAAATTCCTTACTTTTTGGATCATAGAGAGTTGCAAACATATATCATTTTATCATTTTTTTTACCACTATGCTTTGAAATTATCTTTTTGTCTTACTTTTTTAATTGCTAATAATTCAATATTACAATAATAGCGAGGGAAATTAAAACCTTGGTTATATTAATAACCCAAACATTCACCTTAAAGTATACAAAGAGATATTCAAGAGAGAGAGAGAGAGAGAGATGGCTCCATCTAAACTTGATTATCAATCTCAAAATTCAGAAGTAATGGAAAGGTCCCTGACTTCAACTTCTATATGGGAGATTTATTTTGTTCATTAAAATAACACACTTTAAGGGTTCGATTTTATCTCAAAATTTATTTATGCTCGTTTGTTTAGTAAACAAATTAAACTAAAGTTCAAGTTAGACTTAACTATTAAGTTTATCCTTGTGCCCGCGCGTCACCAGAGAGAGAATCCACACTGCAAGACAGAAGTGGAAAACCAGAACCATTTGACATATGGTTTCCTCGCATGATCGTACGCATGGGATGTCTACCGTCAATGAAATGGATTAATTTCAAAAGGAAAAGATGGTTTTGCACAAAATATATGGTACTAGTAACTTTCCTCTCCAAACACAAGTCAGCCAATATCATCTTTGGGTACCACAATTTTATGTTTTAGTGCAATTGTAACTTGTAACATATGCTAGTGATGCAAGAAAGGATTAAAATTCGCTCATAATGTTTTTGGAATCATTAATAATTCAAATATACTAATATAGTTTAGTTTCAGAAAATGTCACAATGTGAGAAGAAGCATTTAACAGTAAATGGCAAATAGTGAAAAAAGTACAGATATATTTCTCTCTATTGCCGACTCATGACAATTCATCCTATCAAGAACCAGCTAGTATGCCAATTTCTTTTGCCACCACACCACATATAAGCAAAAATTAAGGTGCCATCATGCATATAATCAAGCCAATACCAATAACAGTGATAATTACTTACTAAAAAATGTAATAGGAAAATTTTTCTGACAAGAAGAGACTAAACATTGTTGGATTTTCATTTCACAAAAGAAACTGTGTACTGTACAGGTGGACTATTTAAGAGCCACAAAAGTAGGCAGAAGAAAACTCTAGCTACCCTTATTGCAGGTAACTCTTCAACCATAAAACATCAAAAAGTACTGTTCAAATGAATATTTTAAAAGGTAAAAAGTAGGGAAGATGAACTAAAATAAGTCCTAGCTAGTCATCAGAGAGAAACCACACTGTAAGACAGATGTGGAAAATACCAGAATGCATTACTTAGGGAAGCATATGACCCACAGTTTGCTCCCTTGATCGGTAAAGACATGGGTTTTCTACCATCCAAGAAACGTACAGTGTATTTGCCTTCATGATCAAGATTGTACATGCAATTACAAGGTGTTTGGCTACCTTGCCATCTGGTTAGGTTGCAAAGTCCTGAACTCTTTGAACAATTGAAAAACAATGCTTGATCTCCAAAGTTCTGCATCTCCACCCATTGCATCTTCGAAAAATTTAGCTCATAAACTCGTCTGTTGAAAAAATCTTCATAAATCATCAGGTGCTGCATACCAGAAAGTCAGAAACCAGATACCACAGTAAGTTCAGTCTAGGTGTCATGTTACCACAGCTTTTTACTTTTAGCAAGGACAGACAAGGATGAGAATTCTTCAGACGTAGTACCCCAATTTCATTGTGACTAGTTAAAACAAATATCTTACTCTTGAAAACGACTGCATCTTCAATCATTCAAGGATTGTGCCCATGATTTTCATTCAATTTTTCCCTATAATTATATACAGTCCAATTGCAATCTGTGGATCTACAAAACTGTAGATATGGCAGCCAACTACAAAAAGCTATGAGTACAAACTCCGGCAAAGGTGTAGCTAAAGGAGCTAGGATGACATGACTTTAAGGATTGGGAGGTATACGGAAATGGAGTTCATGTCTCGTAAAAGGATTCAGAAGCCAAATTTGAGAATGTTCCCTGTCTTTCTTGTCCTCCAAGACCAAGTACCCGCAACTGATCCCAAAACATGATTTGCCAGTAAGGTTGAGCAGTATTGCCTTGTGCATCCTTTGATCAAAGATGCTATAGAAATAACAAGCTCCCCTAGCGTTCCATGATAAGAGGAGAACAAGTGGAGGTTGGGATGCCATAAACATTTTCTTGTATGCCGCTACATATTTCCTCCATGATCCACAGACACAGCCAAACATGAGATAGTCTATAGCACTTAGTGACTCAGTAATCACATCAAGGAAATTGTCATGAAGCTCTGACAATGGCCTCCAATTACTATTGTCAATCTTCTTTTTCTTCTTACTTCCTAGGCCCTTACAATTCCATTACTACCTTTTGCACAAATAGAAAATATAGATTAGATTTCTGGTTTTGGGTTCATAACAATATGTTGCTATTTTTAATGCATGTTTCCCCATCATCTGCTTGTGCAAGACATTTACACTTAATAGCATATTAACCTATATGTGGGACCAACATCAATCCAAGAAGATTGCAACCAGTTTGAGTATTGATCGAGGACGACATTATCTACACCTCTATAAGCAAAATTACACTAATATACAGATACTTAAAACATGCTCTACAACACAGGGCATACTAAAATTAATTATTGAGTTGCATTTTCTTTTCCGTTCCTAAACATTAAACAATCTTAGCCAAATTATATAGAAACAGTTACTACTACTACTATTAATTGCATTATCAGGCACAACTACAGAATTATCACAGCAAGAACCCATATCTCATTCTAACATTTCTTGAAACATGCATATACACAAACAACTTTTTCAAGTATGCACTACTTCTACCATTTCTACATATAAGAACCCATATTCATTTGATGACAGAAGGTTACAAAACATGCATAAAAATGTATATAATTCTTAAGGATAAAATCCAGTTGGTTGCCAATAAGTTTATATATTTCTTGGAAATGAAAGAAACCAAAAACTTAAATCCAACACAGTTCATTATTTAGGACACAACAAAATAATATGAAAATGAAAGCAAAACTCACCAGTCCAAGAAGCCTGAAACCAGGAAAAGAACCAACTGCGTTCTAAAGGGAAATGAAAGAGAATTTACTTAATTCAAGAAAGTCTCCTGGAGAGAAAAGTGAGAAGTTATAGTTTACTATATGAAAATGAAATGCTATGGATTACAATCAAGCGTATTTATATATGTTATTTGTAAGGCTTATTGCCCAAAACAACCCACTAACAATTTGTAACAAATTTGGATATAATTCTTGGCATTTCTTGCAATTTAATAAATTAACCTGGCTTCACTTCTTGTAATCTTATCACTAAATATCTAACTTAACTCTTCTTGATTCTTTATAAGAATTACTGTGTCATCAAAACATCTTTACACTTGGCCATAGAGAGTTTCAAACATATATCAGAGTATAGTGACTGTGCAGTCTGATTTGGAAAATTCATTTTATCATTTTTCTTTACCACTATGCTTATTATTATTATTATTATTTTATCTTACTTTTCTTTATTTTTTATAATTCAATAATCATAATAATTGAGAGGCCAATTAGACCTATGGTTTTCCAAATAAAGGAAAAGAGACTATGCCACTAAGCTACAAAACTCTTAGTTCTTTTTGTTTCGAACACTTAAACAGTACACTAATAAGCCAAACATTCACAAAGAGTCTGGTAGGTTGTAACTCAATTGGCACCCCAAGTGTTTCCAATAGAAAAGTCAGTTCAAACATTTTCTCTCAATTGTTACTATCAAATTTATCGAAAATAAAAATAAAAATTCACCATAAATTATACCTCAAAAAATAAAAAATAAAAACTATGCAAAATAGAAAGAGTACAAAGATAGAAGAGGGCTAAAGAAAACAGTAACCGTATCATAGCCCTATCATAGCATCATTCAAGGCTGGGAATCTTGCAGGGAGATGGCTCCATCTAAACTTGAGTATCAATTGCTAGATTTGGAAGTAATGGAAAGGTCTTTGACTTCAACTTTTTAAGTGGGATTTATTTGGTTCATTTATATAATACACTTCACAGGTTCTCATTTTTAATCTAGTGAATCATGGCAGACAACATAGATAAAGGAGTAACATTCCTCGCTTGAGACATACAATCAGCCAACTAGCCCTCTAGCTGTTGAAAAATTGGTTTAGCATCATCATCTTTGAGTACCACATATTCATCTTTCGGTGCAATTGCAATTAGTAACATATACTGATATACTAATGATGCAATGAAGGATTAAAGCTCACTTGTAATTTTTTTTGGATCCATTCATAGTTGAAAGTTTAGTTTCAGCAATAACATTGTGGCAAGGGAGTCAATACTGTACCAAAGGCTGTACCGGTTTAGCCAGCGGTACGATATATTTCGGATACTTGTTAATACCGGTGTACCGTTTCAGGTTTACCGCTATTTTTTATATTTATAAATATATATATATATATATATATATGTGTGTGTGTGTGTGTGTGTGTGTGTGTGTGTGTATTATAATAAATATAAAAGTTTACCATAAAACATTTCCTCAATTCAGAACTAATTATTTATGGTTTTAGACTTTAAAAAAAAAAAATATATATATATATATATATATAATAGAAAGCTTAAAAGTTACCATTGCATACTAAAAAAACAAATAATACTAATAAGTTAATGCAAATAAGTTACCATTTTACCCTAACAAAAATTCAAAAATTACAAAACTTAAAAAAAAAAAAAAAAAAAAACTTTTTTCTGTATCGGCCGGTATTGCCTGAAATTGGCCGGTATGGCTGGTATTTAAACCGATACGAAACGTTGATGTTTTGATACCGATATACATACCGGTACAGTACATACCGGCCGGGTACCAGTACGGTATTGACTTCCTTGCATTGTGGTAAGTACTTAATGTTGGGAAAAAAATCATAATCCCCTCAATGTCTATGTGTAAATTAAAATATATAACTACCAAGCAATAGCAATATTATGGAAACAAAAAAAAAACTTCAACAAGCACCACATAAACACAACACAAGAACACCAAATCTTACATGGAAAACCCTCTAGTGTAGAGGGAAAAACCACGGGGCAGCTCCGAAAAATATCCACTATGAAATAAAGATTACAACTATTAAGTTTATACTAAACTTGAGTCCACAATAAATTGGATATACAACAAATAAATCTCAATGAGTAAATACAATCTCACCACAAAGCCAGTAGCAAAATCTTCCTCTGAATACTCCAACTCTCCATGGTTGTAGTACTCAAAAACTCCATGAGAACTCCACTAATTTATCTTCCTTGTGCGTAACTTAAGCAAAGAAAAAATGTCTCCTTTTCTTTTTCACTCTCTCACACTCTCACTTGAGAGTTTGTTTCTCTCTATTTCTTCACACGGACTGCACCTCTGAAGTGGCTGAATATCTCTTTGTGCTTTTTGCCCTCTCTGGAACTCACACACACTGGCCGAATATGGCTCTCTGTTTCAGCTCTTTCACTAGGCCGAATGCTCTCTGTTTTTGCTTCAGCACTCCACAAGGTCGAATGGCCTTTGCTTCTTTCTTTTCTTTTTCTTCAACATGTCCCACACACTTTGCAACACTTCTCAATAAGAGAAGTCAGACCATGCTTTTTGCTTCACCCAAATTTATTTCTTCCTTCAGCATGTTAGACATGCTTGTGTCAAGTCTCATTAAGAGGCATGGCTGACTTGAAGACTTGGAAGCAAGCTCATAAATGAGCTTTGACAAGGCATGTGGGTAGCAAGTGGACTGGACTCCAAGGGTGTCACGTGCACCCAACACTTAAATGTGTGGGGGCAAGTATTAGAAAAATTCCAGCCATATATTTCAGGTTGCTCTGTCATCATCTATCTACCGCCCTCTTTTATGTACTCTTCGAAGCAGTCATTTTTCTTATGCTTTTTAGATCTTTAATGGATCAGTATGATGTTTCAAGTTCCTTGATTTTGTTAAAAATTAATAATATATAAGGGGGGAATTTTTGCTGACAAGAAACTAACCATTGTTGGATTTTCATCTCATATAAGCACTTATCAGTCTGCATGGGTAGACCACTCGAGCCACATAATGGGCAGCAGGAAACTAAATTCTAGCTACACTCATTGCAGGAAATTCTCTTAACCATCAAATACAGTTCTAAAGTCATAAATAAGAGATATGGAGAGCAACAATATATATATATATATATATGGGTCCGGTTAATGTGTGCTCTAAGGGCACACATTAAGCTATCCAATTTTGGAAATAATTTATCGGGAATTAAAAAAACTGTCAATACTCTTTCAATTTCCGAGAAAAAATTTTTCAAAAATGAAAATTATTGTGTGCTAGGGCACACATTAAAAAAATCCTATATATATATAGACAATTTAAAGTCATATCCAGATGATTGTTTCAATAGATGAGAAAGAAGAAATCTTAACTAGTCATCAGATACAGAATCCACACTGCAAGACACGTGGAAAATACCAGAATGGTAGGAAAACATTTGGCATACAATGACTATGCATGATCAGCTCGGGATATCTACCATCCAAGAAATGTAAGGTGTACACGAAAGTCTGATATCCAACTACATATATGCAATTAGAATGTTGTCGACTACCTTTCCAAGTGGTTACGTTGCATCATCCAGAACCCTTTATATGACCCAAAAACAAAGCTTGATCTCCAAAGCTTTGCATCTTCACCCATTCCATCTTCAGAAAATTTAGCTCATAAACTTCATATTCATTGGATGAAGTTTTCATAAATCATCAGCAGTTGTTCATTAGAACCCAATAACCGCAGTCGCCAAGTGAAAATTTTCAAGTTCAATGCTTTTTACTTCCAGCAGGGTCACAAAAGGATGAGAATTCAAATTTAGTACACCTATATCAGCACAATCAGTTATGACGTATATCTTACCCTTAAAGACCACTCCATCAACAATCGAAGGAATGGGCTCACAAAAGCCAATAAATTTGTCTCTAGAATCATATACAGTCCAACTGATATCTGTGGATCTACAGAATTGTAAATATGGGCCACATCCACCAAAAGCTATGAGTACAAATGCTGGCAAAGTTGTAGCTAAAGATGCCAGGATGAAACAAGAGCAAACATTGGGATGGTTAGGGAAATGAAGTTCATGTCTTGTAAAAGGATTTAGGAGCCAAATTTGAGAATTTTCAGTTTTTTTCTTGTCTTTCATGACCAAGTATCCACAAGTTACCCCTGTACACGATTTTCCAACAAGGTTGGGCAGTTTTTCCTTGTAAAACCTGTGATCAAAGATGCTATAGAAGTAACAAGCTCTCTTAGCATTCCTTGATAAGAAGATAAAATGTGGAGGTTGGGATGCCATAAACTCTTGCTTGTACGCAGCAACATATAACCTCCATCCTTTGCAGACACAGCCAAACATGAGATAATCTATAGCACCTAGCGACTGCGTTATCAGATCAAGCAAAGCCTCAGGGAGGTCCGACCATGGCCTCCAATCACTATTGTCAACCCTCCTTTTCTCCTTACTTCTAGGCTCAGTGAGATTTATGCAACTTCGCCTTTGCTGTGCCATGCCTACTTTCCATGAAGAAAATATAGATTAGGTCCTATAAATGACACTAAATAAATATGTAATGGTTTTAGATTCGTAGTAGTAACTTATTGTTTCTAATATATTATCCTAAGCTTTGAGTGTTTAGGACTGTACACCATAAAATTTAATTCAAGCACCATAAAAATATTAACCAAGGAAGTGCATAATTACACATATACAGAGTATATAGACCAGTATGGTTCTATTCATTCAAACATTTTGTCAAACATAAAGTACTCATATTAAACAGGAATATACAAACAATTATCTCAAGCATGCACCTGTTCCACCATATCCACATTAAAAAAAAAAAAAAAAAGAACAACAACAACAACAACATTTGATTGATTACAGATAGCTGTAAAACATACATAAAAATTGTATATAGCTTTTGAATATACTTTTCTTTTGGTTTCTCAAGCCCCAAACAGATGAATAATAAAAACCCCATATCAATTTGAAGATGGATGGCAGTAGTACTAGTGGGACACAAGCACAACAAAAGCAATAATACTCGTCACCACTCAACCAATCATTTCTTCCTACTTTTCTCTTGTTTTCCTACTGTTTCTCAGCTCCCAAACAGAAGGAAAGCCCATAAAATATATATATATATATATATATATATATATTAAAAAAAAATGGTTAAGGGAAGAAAAGTACCTGGTTGGAAGTTTTTTTTTTTTTTTTTTTTTTGAGAGAGGGTTGGAAGTTGTTTGTGAAACCAAACGACCACCTTAACTTTTTGAAGTAACGAATGATGATTTATGTGGTTTTCTATTAGGTTTTGAGGTTCGGTGGTCGTGTTTTCCCGCCATTCATTCCGCGCCTTAAATTTTAATATGTGCAGTTTTTTTTTTTTTTTAAAGAATGAAAATAAATAAATAAATAATCTTATAATACTTTCATAAAAAATTGCAAAAAATCTAGTAACACAAAATAATTTACAATTTTTGTCACAACTCTCTCTGTAGGTGACTGTGATTAATGGAGGAAAAATGACAATTTTATGTGAAAGTGACATGTATTCTGTCATAATGGATACATACAAAAGTTATGATAAAAGTTGTGAATTTGTTTGAGGTAAAAGAATTGAGGTATTAACCTAATGTAAGTTAAAAGAAATTTAAAAAATTACACCCGCCACAACTCAAATATTAATGTGAAAATGTTGCGCCTTTCTCATATTTTATTTCATAGATATTATAACCATTTTGTTAAACTCCTTTCCAGAGAATCTCATATTTTCTTAAATTTTTGCTCTAAAGTCATCCATTTTCACAAGAGATGTACTTAATTCATCGAGGCTAATTCCATCTTGGCCAAAAGAATCATCATTTAAGACACACTTGTGCTAATTTATTTTCTGATTTGCAACCTAATAATTTTGTTAAGTACCATATTTGCGTCCTTCATTTTTTCTTCATCACCATCATTATCAACATTGTATTTGAGGCCACATATAACATTAATGGTCATGGCCTTACGAAGCTTTCTTCATCCAAATCTTGGCTGAGTCCCAAAAGTCACCAAGGTAGGCTGAAGTGTTGCTGTTACTTTCTATGGCACATCTAAAAAGACTATCCCTGAGGTATTCTGTAGCTCTTCAGCCATTTGTTCTAATATGGCGTGAAGACCATGTTCAAGCATGTCAGTCATAGCTTCGATGTTATTCTGAGCTTAAACTTCATAACTTGTAGCATCAATATTTTCCTTACTCCTAGCTGTTTCTAGCATATCTCTCACTATGGTCGTCAATTTGCTTGAGAATATTTTGTTTTTAACCTGCTTAAATTGATTACAAGTAGTTTGATGCCTTATTTCGATTATTTGACTTCGTACTTAAAGGGATGTGGTTCGATATTACCTCAATTAAGATGACTTCTGATGCTCAATAGAGGAAATGTAGGTAATAATGAAACATGGAAAGCAAGTAAATAAAATCCTAAGTTATCAAGTATCTCTCCAAGTGAAATATAATGCTAATGATTTCTCAGAAGCTATTTATCCATGTGTACACTAAAATTGATTGCAAGAAAAATAAATCAAAGCTTAGGCCGCCTAATAATTAACAGATCGAAGCCTAAGTTATCATCCTAGACATCAAATTGGATTAAAGGCGAAGCATTATGAATCAATTAAGACAAACAACTAAAAACTTAAATCAAAGTTAACTAAACCTGTATAAAGGAGATTAACCACTTTAAAAAGCCATAAGGAAACACTTAAAAGTATGAACACCTCACAAAGCCCTAAGAATTACGAGAGAACCTCCTAGCCTCCTAGGAACTAATATTTCAATTATCTTTGCGTAAAATATGTTCTTCAATGGAGTGTGGCGGTCCTTTCTCATTTTATTCTGGTGACTCAAGGCATACAACAATTCTAGTGAGCCAACTATAGAGGAGTTACATTCCTCCCTCAAAACATCCAGTAAGCCAACTAGCCTAGTGCTGTTATAGTCGTGGAAGGCTTAGCATCACCATCTTCTGAGTACCACATATTCATGTTTTATAGTGCAAAAAAATATTCGTGTTTTAGTGCAATTGTAATTAGAAACATATGCCAATGATACAATGGAGGATTAAAGTTTACTTGTAATTTTTTTTTGAATCCATTCTACTTAGTTTCAGCAACTCTGACATTCTGGAAAGAAGCAGTTAATGGTGAGTTGCAATTAGTGAAAAAAAAAGGCCCAGCCATATGTTTCTCCGCCTTCATCTATCTACTGACATCTTATGTTCTCTTAGAAATTAAAAAACCCTGCATATTTTGGTGTTCCATCCAGTCACATTTATGCTTCCCAGCTCTGTGAAAGATCAGTACAATGTTCCAAGCTCGTTAATTTATTAAAAATCTAACAATCAAGCCAATACCAATAACAAACAAAAAACACATGAAGAAATTTTTACTGGCTGGAAGACAACATTGTTGGATTTTCATATCACAAAAATAGTTGTGCAGTTTGCACTAGTGGACCATTTGAGAGCTGCAAAAATGGGCAGCAGGAAACTCAAGCAAACCTCATAGCAAGTAATTCTCTTCAATGATTAGCCATCAAAAAGAGTTCTAAAGTCATCAATAAGGGGAATCAAAAACAACAAATATATAAAACACTTCAATGTCTTGTCCAAATGACTGCTTCAATAGAGGTTAGGGAAGATGAACAAGAAGAAATCCTAACTAGTCATCAACCAAAGAATCCACACTGCAAGACAGATGTGGAAAATACCAGAACGGGTAATTGCCTAGGTTAAAATCTGGCATGCGTTTTACTTGCATGATTGGAAAAGATTTGGGATATCTTTTATCCAAGAATTGTATGTCATATTTGTTAGTTGCACTGCCAACTTTGTATATGCAATTGGCACATTGTCGGTGACCTTTCCATCTGGTTATGTTGTACAATCCTGAGCCCGTTCTATGACCCAAAAACAATGCTTGATCTCCTAAACTCGGCCGCTGAACCCATTGCATCTTTGAAAATTTTAGCTCATAAACTGAATGATAGTCAAATTCAATTATTCCACGAATCATCAGGAGCTGTTCATCAGAAGCCAGTAACCGAAACTGCAGTCGACAATTCCAATCTGCAATGCCTTTTACTTTCAGCAGGGTCACATAAGGATGAGAATTCAGATTTAGTATCCCAATTTCAGCATGACTAGTTAAAACATATACCTTGCCCTTGAAGACAGCTCCATCAATAATCATCCAAGGACTGTGTCTAGGACTGCTGTTAAATTTGTCATTATAATCATATACAGTCCAATGGACATCTGTGGATCTACGAAACTGGAAATATGGCTGCCATCTACAAAAAGCTATGAGTACAAACTCTGACAAAGGCGTAGCTAAAGAAGCAAGGATGAAGTGACAATAAGTTTTAGGAGGGCTAGGGAAACGGAGTTCATGTCTTGTAAAAGGATTCAGAAGCCAAATTTGAGAATCTGTCCTTTCTTCCTTGTCCTTCAGGACCAAATATCCACAAGTGATCCCCAAACATGATTTGCCAATAAGGTTGGGCAGTGTTGCCTTGTATAACTTTCGATCAAAGATACTATAGAAGTAACAAGCTCTCCTAGCATGTGTTGATAAGAAGAGAACAAGTGGAGGTTGGGATGCCAAAAAACCTTTTTTATGTCGCAACATATGACCTCCATGTTCTACAAACACACCCAAACATGAGATAGTCTATAGGCCCCAGTGACTTTGTAATAAGATCAAGCATAGGCTCAGGAAGGTCCGGCCATGGCCTCCAATTATTATACTCATCCAGCTTTTTCTTCTTACTTCTAGGCCCCTTGAGATTTATATCACTTGCCCCTTGCACCACCATGATTACCTACCCACAAAAAGAAAATATAGATCAGATCCTATACATGACACTAATTAAACATCTAACACGTCTACATTCATAACACTATCTAATGTTTCCAACCCAATTTTCCATTTTACAAGACGTTTAAACTTAACAACATATTATGCTATACCTGGAGCCAACATCCATCTTAGAAGATGCCAACTAGTTTGAATGTTTAGGCAGGGCCGGCCCTAGACATTTTGGGGCTTAGGTGAGAATTAAAATGGAACATTTTTTTTTATAATTATGTATAATTTAAATTAATATTTATTTAATATTTTTATATTATAGTAATATATTTCATTTAAAATCTATTTTTCTTGCTTTTTAATATGCAAATTGACTAATTAAATTTTTATATTCAAGTTCTTCTAAAATCTCATTTTCAATCGATAATATAACTAATTCACTTAATCTTTCTTGAAACATTGTCGATCTTAGATATTATTTTATTATTTTTAATTTTAAAAAATGTCTTTCGGTAGAAGCAACTGTAACAGGTATTGTTAGTAAAATTCAATAAGCAATGCATGTATTTGGAGATGAATCTAACATTTTTATATAATTTAGTATGTCAATTGGAGTATATTCTTTTATTTGTAAAATTTCTTTTAAAACTTTTAACTTTGAAAGTAAACCTAAACCATCAATATCATAATAAACATCATATTTGAGAAAATATTCAAGATTAATTTTTCTTTTTTCTTTTTTTTCTTTTTTAAGTTTTTCATATCTAGATGCATACTTTCTAGTAGACATTTATAATCAAACAATATAATTATAATGATTGGAATAAAAGATAACTTTCAAGTGTAGAGCAATGAACCTGATGTATATAAAAAGTACTATTGTAGTTTTACCGAACGATAACAAGTATCTAGCAATCTCAACCTGCATAAATAAATACATATTCATTATATTACCTATATCCAAAAAAAACATATATAAAAACGCATGATTAAAATTAAATTTTTTTTTTTAAAAAATCCAAAGCGAACTAGAAGTACAAGTGTACAACTCCACCCACTGCCACACAAGTCTTATTAGATCATAAGATTCACACACAAAAAAACAAAATAGGTCCTATTACATAAAAGTATATAACCAAAAAAAAAAAAAAAAACGCAAGAATTTAAAACTAAAAACTTCAAGGCCCAGCAGCCCGAATTTTTTTTCTAAATAACAAGAAATATTAAAAAATTTAGTTAGTTGTCACGGTGGAAAAGAATGTTGAAAACTAGCATCTCGAGTATCTAAAACTCTAGTTCCAAGATAAAAATCAAGTTTTTAAGTCTCGATTTGTAAGCGGATAAGCATGATGTGGAAAAAAATCCACGTGGAAATCGAGTTTTAAAGACTCGAGTTCGGGAAACGCCGCTATAGGGCTTTAAAACGTCACTATAGGGCTTAAAAACGCCACTATAGGGCTCTCTGAACCTGGTATTGATCACTTATGAAAAAAATTTGCAGTAAAACACCGCTATAGGGTTTTAAAACGTCACTATAGGACTTAAAAACGCCACTATAAGAGCAATAAAACTATAAAAAAATTTGGATGGAATTCGAGTTTCTAAAACTCGAGATGCTATTTTTCATAATCTTTCCAAACGTTGCTTAACTTACTATATTGTTAAGCATTATAGGGGTGGTCTGCAGATTTCCCCCAGCAGCCCCAGCCAGAACTCAAGCACTCAAGTAGGCCCATGGCCCCATCTAGAAGTCTTATTAGACAAGACTCCACCAACAGTAAAAACACAGAATCTGCATAATGCAGCAGAAAAAAAATCAAATAAGAAAGAGAAACTCAGATAAAGAATAAAAAGGTACCTGGAGAGTATGTGATCAGATCGGAGGAAGCCAACCAGCAACAGAAGGATTTAAGAGTAAGACCAGTGGAGAGAATGAATGAGAGAGGCAGAGAGCAAAAGCTGAGGTAGAGAGCCGGAGAGCAAGAGTGAGAGAGAGAGAAACGGTAATATGAGTAAATTTTAGGAATTTGAGATTTTTGATTTGTGGTCATTTTGTAGTTAATTTTTTAGACCGGATTTCTATTTTATCTGGTTAAATTTTGGTTTGTCTAAAGGTTAATGGTGTTATTTTTGGGACAATTAATTTTGTTTAGACCAAAAAAAAACTTTTGGGGTACCAATGTTTATTAGGATATACCAGGTTTTTTGTTCATTGGTCGGCAATGTATCATATTTTTTGGATTTCATCAAAAACTATTTTTTTTCTTACTACCCTTCTTTTTCAAAATTTTAGGGTCTCCCTTCCACTTGGGGGCTTAGGCAATGGCCTAATTGGCCTGGTGGAAGGGCCGGCCCTGTGTTTAGGATGACAATATCAGCATTCAGCACCTCTATCAGGCAAATTACTTCAACCAACATATAAAAACATAATGAAGGAATCGCAAAAGTACACACATGACACACATACAAATACTTAAATCATGCTCTGAGGTACAAGTCATAATAAAATAGATTCTATTCTTTCAAACATTTCTTCAAACATATAGTACTCGTACTTTATAAAAGAATACACAGATAATTTTCTCAAGCATGAACCGTTTCTAACACATGACAAATCAACATAATGAAACCCCATATTAATTTGATGATAGATCGTAGTAGAAACATGATCCAAGGCTGTTCATTATTTTGGTACACAACAAAAAGCAAAACTCACCACTCAACCAATGCTTTCGCTGAGATAAAAACTCCAAAAAAATATATACTTTAACATAAGACTCAAACTTTTCTTACTAATTTTCTTTTGCTTTCCTGCAGTTTCTCGGCTGCCAAACATAGGGAAAGCCCAATACAAAAACATGACATTAAAAAGTTAGAAAATAAGAAATTGGTGAAGTAAAAGAAACGTACCTAAATGGAAGTTGTTTGTGAAAACCAGACGACCACCTTAACTTTTTCGGAGTGATGAATGAAGAATGATGATCATGTGGTTTTAACTTTTAAACGACAGTTATTAAGGTCTGGAGATTCAGTGGTTTTGTTTTCCCGCCATTCATTCCGCGCCTCAAATTTTGATAAACAAAAACGTGAGTAAATCGTATTTGTTTCATTATATGGTTAACATTTTTTTTTTTTTTATATATGTATTAAATCTTTTTTATTTTATAACTATATGTAGTAAATCTTGACTGTTCATTTATTAATTAATATTTAGAGTAAATTACAAGTTTGTTCCTTAATGTTCGCATTTTTCTTCCATTATTTAACTGCATGCATGCATGGCTACCATGACTGAGGCAGTGTGCACGCAGGACTACCATGAGCATGCAACATGCCCAAAGGAGGTTATTTGGACATGCCGGGATGTCCAAAAAAAGGTTATTTGGGCATATTACTATTAGGGACTAAACAGAAACATTTGAAATGTTAGATACCAAATTGACACATAATATAAATATTAAAAATCAAATTAATATTTACTATATTAGTCTATTATATATTATAATATAATATTTTAGTTGATGTAGTATTATAAAAATATTATATTAAATAAAGGATATCTATATTAAATCTTCCAATGTTACAAATGACAAAAACTTGATAGCAAATTTACCTATATGGTCCTTATTGGTCCTATTCAGTCCAGCTCAGTCTATTTTGTTTACTTCGGTCTTATTCGGTCCAATTTAGTCATAATCAGTCCACCTTAGTTCTATTCGGACCATGCAGTCCTATTCAGTCCATTCTATCCATTTTGGTCCTATTCAGTCTTATTCGGTAAACTTTAGTCCTATTAAGTTCATTTTGTCCACTTCTATTCAATTTGATCCTATTTAGTCTACTTTAGTTCTATTTGGTCCATTTGGCTTTTTAAGTCCACTTTGATCCTATTCGGTCTTATTCGGTCCACTTTTGTCCTTTCTGGTCCTAGAGGTTATAGTGGCTTCTCTTTTTCTTTTCTTTCTTTCTTTTTTTTTAAGAGAGTTATAATATGCTACTAACCTCACAGCTTGAATCATTTCTTCTCTAGACCCTTAAACACTTTATGTATGGATAAGTTTTGTTGATGATCATTTTGGGAATCCAAATAGAAAGAAGAAGCCCAACAACACGGGCAGAAAAGAGTTGGTAAATGGATAGAAAAACCATTAAGCCCAAGCGGCAAGAATAATGGATCACAAGTCCACGAGATAAACAAATAGGCCTTGAGGAAGCAAACAGGCTTAAAGAAGCCCGGAAAGAGAGAAGTAGCAAACCCATGGGCAGTATATGATGTAGAAAAGTGAGAATGGGCCACAACAGGCCCAAAGTAATGCAAGAAAAGAAAGTAAGGGGTTGATGGCAAGCCCATGAACCCCAAGGATGAAGGATAAGGTAATTGGGCTGGGGAAACCCAAAGACGTTAGTAAAAGCCCATGGGAATACAGAGTTAGGAAAATGGCCAAGGAAGCCCAAGGAAAGCAAATGGGCCAAGGATGCCCAAGAGAAAACAAATGGGACGCAGGAGCCGCAAGTAATGTAATAAAGAGAACCAATGGCCATACTGAGCCATTGGGAGAAGAATAAACGGCAAGCCCAAAGAGGCCCAGCAAGATTAAGTCAAATAACGTCGCAGCAGGAATGGCAGAGTGGTATAGCAGGAAATGATAGCAGTAAAAGAGTAGGCTGAAAGTAGGCAAAGCCCACCATCAAATAAAGCTCAACCCCTAAGGGGAGCAGGAAATCAGAAAACAGCTTGCATAAGAAGTCAAGGACTGACGGCAAACTGTGCAAGCAAGCCTCCAGACCACGGCGAACGCATGAGTAGCAGGCAGATTTTGGACATACATAGAAGAGAGGCACGCACAAGGCCCAGACATCACTAACCTGTACCCAGCCAATATAGGACACGATGAGGCCATGGGTCAGAGGTAAGAGGGCATGGTCTGGTGGTGGGGAGAGGGGGAAACCTATTCCGAGGTTCCTGCTTAGGCTCTTTTGGGAGAAATGTCCTGCTAGGATGACATACCACCCAAAAGAAGTAAGGATGAGTTGAAACCACTAGGTGCATGCCATGAGGGATAGAGAGAGAGAGAGAGAGAGAGCACCCACATCGTAGCATGTAAGGGTGCCACGGCAGACAAATAAACAAAACAATCTTCTTTGTCTGGTGATGGATAGTGGCACAGTCAACACAGACATGGTGGTCAGCAAATACACCCGAACCAGACAAAGGTGGTTAAAAGCTAAAATAGTAACCCGGTCATGGCAGGCACTATAAAAATGGGCCCTTGCCGTGCACACAGGGGGGAAGGAGGGTAACAGGAACCTCCAAGGAAAACCACGAAATAGAAAACAAGTATTGAGAAAAGAAATGAAAAAGAAAGATAAAAGGAAAATTAGAACAGAAGGAAAGAAAAAACACAGAGTTAGATCGGCAGGCATGCACCAATAGGTTGATTCCCTCTCTCCCTCTCAAAGCCCTGCTCTCTATCAAAGAAAAAAAAAATTTCACTGAACATAAACCATTTAGGCCCATTCCTTCAAAGCAGTTAATTTCTTCCTCTGAAGAGATTATTTGCGTTGAGGAAGTGTTTTCCCTTCTCGGTTTCAAGCTCCAAAGTGTTACTCGGTGCGGCAAATTGATTTTCCCTTTTCTTAATTCAAGAAACCCATTATTATTGTTTCCCCATTTATTTCTGTTACTTTTTGTGTACGGAAGTACTTCCTGCTGCTTCCTTTTGTTTATTTCTTCTAGTATTTCTCATATTATCTTTATTATATCTGTCTGCCATAACTTCCCCATAGTAGCTCTGCCTGCCATGGGTATGTGATCAAGATCTAGCAAGAAAGGGCATAGTTTGTGCACAAGCCGGACCAAAATAAGTTGCAGTTGGACCGGTCTCAACTCCTTTACTCAGAATACTTAGGCCCAGTACCGTAGGAGGCAGCCCAGCCCAATATTGTAAAAAAAGCCCACAACAAGTTTCAACTAAACTACAAGGCTCTTGGCTATAGTGACTTTTTAATGGTAAAAAATAGTTGCTATACTTGACATCGGTCATATATCATGCTTTATCTGTTACCAATATCATGCATTCTTCCCATGTGTAATTTAAAGGTGATTCACTTACAGATTAAAATACTAAAAAATTGTGTATATGAAAAATCCCAATTTATTTAACTCATAAATCTGAACTCTCTCTCCCCTGATCTCTGTAATTATGGAGTCTTCTAACACATTGGCACTAGCATCCTTCTTGCTTAGAAGAAAGCAAAGATATCAGATAAATACTTAAATGAGAAGAATGGGACAAGTAGAGAGGTGTCACCGCGTACTCTCTGCAGATACAAGAGGAGCTAATAATTGATTACTTGTTGTCCCAGATTAGTAGGGAAGCATTGTGGATAACCTGGCTTTGAGAGCATCACTAAGTGACACTAGCTCACATCCATGATGAAAAGAAACTGCCTGTCCCTTCACTTTCCAAGAATAACTTATCCTGCAAACAAAGAATCTAATTTGGCGTTCACAATAAGTCTAAGACAACTTCTTTTTCTTCTTCTTTCACAAAATTTGGTACAGTCTATTGTGATTGATGCATAATAGAAGTGGTTTTAATGCTAGATCTAGGTGAAAATAATGTTGCTCCAATCACAATATGTTATGTCAACAGTTGAAAAACATATTGTGTCCCTAACATTACTATTGACTTCAAAATTCAGGGAAGAATTACAATTTACAAGCATCACTAAACATAGCTATTATCTCATATTAAGGAATTGATTGTAATCCATATGTCCATATTTTTTTTAGCCATTTTTATGATCACCTCATTAGTATAACTGTATAAGTATACTTTTGTTAATGCCCATTTTTGCAAATCTGTACCCAAAGGCCCATGAGAAAGAAAGCCCAATGAGAAGTAAGGCCCAAAGACCCACCAAGAAGACCGAAGAGCAAAGAAAAAAGTGCAAGTGAAAGCAAATCTACAGCAAAACACAAATCTGCTGCAGAATACAAATCTGCCGCAGAATATAGCTTTACCGCAGAATATAGTTCTCTAGCAGAATGGCTTCGGCAGATGAAGACACAAGTTCCTATTCTTTGGCAGAAGGCTTTACTGCCGCAGAATACAGATCTGCCACAGAATACAATTCTCTAGCAGGATGGCTTCGGCAGATGAAGATAAATTGGGCTCAATACCCTTTTGATCCAGTCAACATTATTTGGCTCACAAAGGCCCAAATCCTTTTGTATAAAAAGATAGGCCTGAAAACTAATATGAAAAAGAACGATGAAAAGAAACAAGGAGCAGCAAGAAGTGCCAGTAGCAAGAAAAGCGTGAAGGAAAGAAAAGCCAAGCTAAAGGAAATGACAAACACAGCAAAAAATGTGTGAAGAAATAAGACAGAGACATGCAGCAAGACGAAACAGAACTAATCTGCTGCGACAGGAACGACGTGGGAATGAAAGAAGACAAAAACAAAAAGGCCGGAGCACCACCAACCTGTACCCAGCCAATACAATGGAGGTGGGCCCACGGTCAAAGAGATTCAGAGGGCGTGGTTTGGTGGTGGGGGGAAAATTAGGTCTATATTTGGTTTCCTGCCATGACTTCTTTTGGGAATATATCCTGCTGGGATGGTATCTTACCCAAAAAAAGTAATAAATGGTTGGGACCATCTGATGCATGCCATAAAGCTAGGTAGTGAGGTAGCACATTCCTGGTCTTTGAACCTAGAGGTAGAGGTATACGGCAAGAACAAACAAAAGAGAATTTTGTCGTGCAGCAAGCATGTTCTGAGCATATGGCAATGGTCGGGGCAACCAATGGGTGAGTGGGTAATCTTGAAAGGATGCCTACAACAAACCAAAAACAGTTAGTGAAGCCCTAGGGGTAAAAGGGAGAAATCCCATTGAATCAGTTTGCTATAAAAGGAAGGTAACCACGGCAGAAAAAATGGGAGGACGGAGGTAGAGGAAAAAACAGGGGAAAGAGTGAAAAACAGGGGATCAAAAATAGGGAAGCACCCAGAGAGAGAGATCCAAGAAAAAGAAAGACCCAAGTGAGAAAAACAACTTACGGCAAGATAGTAGTTAGAAACTAAGAGTAAAAAAAAGAACGAAGAGAAAGAAAGAAAGAAAGAAAGAAAGAAAAAGAAGAGAGAAAACGTGGCAGGAATAGGGGCATGCATCAATAAACCATCTTTTCCCTCCCTCTTATCAAACCCACTCTTTGAAGTCTCCAAAAGTAATAGTTAGTAACCATTTAGGCCTATTCTCCAAAATGCACAGCTTTTATGGCAGAAGCCTATGATA
The DNA here is from genome assembly GCA_032727855.1 of Quercus ilex subsp. ballota. Taxonomy (NCBI): domain Eukaryota; kingdom Viridiplantae; phylum Streptophyta; class Magnoliopsida; order Fagales; family Fagaceae; genus Quercus; species Quercus ilex. Next base: position 78,913,297 of record CM064909.1, read on the forward strand.
AGGTTGTTCAAGTTGGAGTTTGGGTTCCTTCTTGGTTTACTTAGTCTATGAGCATATTCAATACTTAATTTTGATTGCAAATATATTTTATTTCTCTCATTATAACTTATATCTGCCGTATTTAGTCATCCTGCTGTAGCACTTTTTTTATCACGTCTGCCGCATCAGTTGTCCTGCTGTGATGTCTTTACTTGCTGTACTAATTATTCTGCCATAGCACATTTTCATTATATTTACCGTGTTAATTATTATACAAGCTAAACCTTTCCTGCCGAAACTTTCTTCATTATTTGTTATTACGTGTTTTACTGTTGACACAAACTAATCATTATCCTGCCATAAGTATATATATACATTGTAGGGGCCTTTTTTTGCGTTTTGAGTTGGGCTGGGCTACCTCCTGCGGTGATGGGCCCGAGTATTTCTAAGTAGGATAGTTGAGACCGGCCCAACTGTAACTCACTTCGGGCCGGCTTGTGCGCAAACTAGGCCTTGTCTGCCAGGAATGTTCTTATGGCAAGCAGAGCTATTACAAATGGTTTACGGCAAGCAGATATAATAACAACAAAGAAACAGAATATAGTGACCTTTTCTTAATGGAAAAATGACCGAGTGATCTCTATTTTTATGACAATCACAGTAATAGCAATGGCAATGATAATAACGGCTTTTACAAAAAGAAGTAAATGATTAAGTGATAATAGAAGTTAATCGAAAATAAATATCAAGTCAAGTTTGGGTTCACAGTGGCAAAAACCAAGGAGGAAGAACGCTTCCTCTCAATGCAACTAATCTCCCAGGAAAAAAGATCTTGCCGTAGGGATTAATGACTTTGAGGAAATCGGACCTGAGTGGTTGGTGCCCAAGGGAATCTCATTTTGTTTACTTTCTCAAAGAGAGTAGGATTTCGAGGGGGAGAGAAGGAAAATGACCTACTGGTGCATGCCCCTTGTATCTGTTTCTCTCTGTTTTTCGTTTTCTCTCTTATCTTTTTCTTTTCTTTGTTTTTTCTTTTCGTTTTCTTTTCTTCTCCCTAATACCTCTATTTTTCGATCCCCTTTACAGGGCACGGCGAGGTTCCTTTAGGGCCTGTCGTGACTGGATTTTACCATCTTACCACTTAACCGCCTCTGTCTGGTCTGGGCGTACTTGCCGACCACCAAGGATTTCGTCTGTGTACTTACCCTTGCCAGGTAGAGGCAAGTTTGTTTTGTTCTGTTAGTGCACCACGGCATTCCTTCCTGCCACGGTGTAAATGTTTTTCTCTCTCCTTCCCTCATGGCATGCACCTAACGGTTCCCCCCTCATCCTTGCCTCTTTTGGATGGTCTGTCATCCCAGCAGGATGTACCTCCCAAAAGGGCTTGGGCAGGAACCGCAGAATAGGTCTTTTTCCCTCTCCCCACCACCGAACCATACTCCCTTACCTCTTACCTCTGACCCATGACCCCACCACGTCCCATATTGGCTAGGTACAGGCTGGTGGTGCCTTGGCCTTGCGCGTGCTTTCCTTCCACATACATCCAAAATCTACCTGCTGCTCATGCGTTTGCCGCGGTCTGGAGCTTTGCTCGCACAGTCTGCCGCACCTCCTCTTTCTTTTAGGTGGGCTGCTTTAGGTTTTCGCTGTTCCTTTATGGACTAGGCTTTATTTGAATACTGGATTTTACATTTCTCTTAGTCCATTTCTTGATTGCCATTCTGTCTTGCCATATCGTTCTGTCATTCCTGCTGTAATGACTTAGTCCTGCCAGGCCCTTTTTTTAGACCTGCCGTTTACTCTCCTCCCCAAATGGCTTTGCATAGCCATGGGCCTTCTTACTTAGGGGCTCCTGTATCCCCTTTGTTTTCCCTTGGGCATCCTCGGCCCGTTTACTCGTTTTGGGCTTCCTCGGCCCTTTTTCTCACTTTATGTTTCCCATGGGTTTTTACTTACTTCATTGGGCTTCCCCGACCCAATTACTTCATACTCATCCTTGGGGTTTGTGGGCTTGCCAACAATCCCCTACTTTCTTTGCTTTACATTACTTTAAGCCTGCCGCGGCCCATTCTTTCTTTTCCACATCATACACTGCCCATGGGTTTGTTATTCTCTCTTTCCGGGCTTTTTGGGCCCATTTGCTCTCTCAAGACCCATTTATTTATCAAATGGACCTGTGACTCATTATTCCTGCCGCTTGGGCTTAATGGTTTTATTCTCTGCCTGCCACTTCTATTCGCTGCCTGTACTGCTAGGTTGGGCCTCCTTCCTTTTTTGTGTTTTACAAAAATGACCCTCAACATACATATATCTTTATTTACGAATATGTGTACATATTTGAGAATATGCTAACCCATTTAAACTAACATTTGTTTGATGGGTATTTTCTTTGGGTTTTAGATTTGTTTATATGCAGGAAGTGGAAAAGTATTTCTGCAGTAAAAATGAAGAGTAGTCATTCACACGGCAGAAGGCTTTAAAGCACAGAAAACAGCTTTAAAGCACAGCAGGAAGCTTTAAAGCACAGCAGAAAGCTTTAATGCACAGCAGACAGCTCTATTGCACAGCAGAAGGCGTTACGACAGGAAGCTTTACTGCACAGCAGAAAACTTCATTGCACAACAGACAACTTCGCCGTATAGCAGACAGTCTTACTACACAGCAGACAGTTTTACTATGCGGCAGACAGTCTTACTACACGACAAAAAGTTTTGCTGCATAGCAGAAAAGTCAGACATATGGCAGAAACCGGAGAAAAGTTCCTTCTGCGGCAGAAACATCAATCCTGCGGCAGAAACTGGTAGCGGCAGAAACAGAAAAGTCAATCCTGCAGCAGAAACTGCAGAAAAGTCTTCTGCGGCAAAAACGGAGGATAAGCCCACTTTGCAATGGCCTCCCTTGGACTTGGACTCAACGTTTGCGCACAAGCCCGACCAAATTGAGTTGCAGTTGGACCGGTCTCAACTCCCTTACTCAGAATACTTTGACCCACTACCGTGGGAGGCAGTCCAGCCCAACGCACAACGAAAAGGCCCTTACATTAAAATGGCGACTTCACTGGGGAGTTGGGATCAAGATGGGGAGAATGAGATATTTCTCCCTCGTAAACATGTTTCCAAGTCCTTACCAAAGTAAGACATACAAATGTTCTTAAACCTTCCAAGCTATACTCTCAAGAAAGTATCCAAAAAGTCACTGCGGTACCATAGTAGAATTCTATGGCGGAATATCATAGCAACGTTACAGCAAGACAGTGCCGTAGCAAAATTCTGTAGCAAAATGCAACAACGTTACAGCAGGACAGTATCGTAGCAGAATTCTGTGGCAGAATACAGCAACGTTACAGCAGGACAGTGCCGCAGCAGAATTCTATGGCAAAATGCAACAACGCTACAGCAGGATAATATCATAGCAGAATTCTGTGGCAGAATACAGCAACGTTACAGCAAGACAGTGCCGTAGCAGAATTCTGTAGCAGGACACAGTAATGTTAAAACAGAGCAGAAATATCTTGAGAACTCTACAATTGAAGGCATTTGCAATACTTGGTCCTATCCTTTAAATGCCACTTGTTTTCCTTGTCATGCACGTGAGACATGTGGCAAGCCACTTATTCAAACATGTAACTCTCCTAAAAGCTTTCTAAGCCACTTATCACCTTTTTTGCTCTCATTTCTTTTAAGGAAACACTAGAAGCTTTCTAAACTATATCTATCTCCACCTTCAGGTCCAGCACTTAAAGTAGAAAAATTCCTTCATTCCCACACAAGGTTTCAATCATTTTTTTTATGCTAGCGATTCTAGCTCTACTTCCCCTGAAGAACCAAAAGCTAGAAACAAAAAAAATGAAGTTATTGTAGCCAAAGGAAAATTTTCATCATTACTATATTGTTGCAAATAACTATTTCCTCCGTGAAGTATCCTCCAGTAGACTTTTCTAGAAGTACAAAATGTCCCTCCGCAGAAATTTCATAGCAGAAAGCGCAAATCCTTTGGTAGACTGTTCACAGCAGAATCTGATGAATTTCAAAAGTGAAGAATGTTCGTTCGCATAATATTTTATAGCAGAAAATTTCAGAAGCCATAATAATGTTCAGTGGCAGAATTTCACAGCAGAATCCTAGAAATGTAGAATGTTTATCGGCAGAATATTTCGCAGCAGAATTTCAGAAATGCAGAATTTTCATCAGCAAAATATTTCGCAGCAGAATCCCAGAGATGCTGAATGTTTATTGGCAGAATATTTCGCAGCAGAATTCTAAAAATACAGAATGTTCATTGGTAGAATATTTCGTTGCGAAAAGTTTTAGAAGACTAAGTGCAGATCTTTTAGCAGACTATTCACAGCAGAATATTCTACGGTAGAATATTCTATAGCAGAATTTTGTATTCCAACAAGTCTTTTCGCAGAATATCCTACCACAAAATTCAGTATTGAATTCTTAAACTTTCTAAGTGCAATCACAGATCCAATGTGATTATATTCTACAACAAAAGTGATCATTGCCCCCATTAAGAATTCATGGGAACACCAACAATGTGAAGATGTGTAGAAGAGTATTGGACAATTCTGCTGCAACAAGAAATGCAAGTCTAGATCTTATTAAACAAATTTGAGACTTGTTCTCAAAGCAAGAGAGGTGCATACAAAGCCTTTCATGTTCACTTTTGCTGAAGCAATCTTTTGCTACTACATTAGCAAATATATCAGTATCAATGAAGGGCGGAAGGAGAAGTAATCGATTCGGAAATATCGAAACATCTGCTTTCAACGAAAGCATACATTGAAGGCATGTGACAGGGTGGTGAAGTGTCCAAATTAAATCCAGACCTTGGCGTGAAGCCAACAACTCAGTTATTGCGTACTCTCCATAAAGAAGCCCAAATCTACAAGCTGCTTGCAAACTGCTCTTTTGTCCATTATTGGGTCTAGCAAACTAATTCAACAACCTTGAAGAATTGGGAAGTTTTCTTTGAAGCACTTCAGAGGATTTGTGCCTAGAGTGGCATTAATGATCATGGTCTTTATGATATTTCTAAGAAAGCATGTATCAGATCAGTTGTACTACAAACTACGCAACTCCACCATCACTTTTCAAGTCATGAAGCTCATTGGTGCCCATGTCTCATCCTAGGAGAACTCTGCAATAGTGACAAACTCAAAGCTCTTTCTTTTGGCTTGTGTACAAAAGGGAAATAGCAGAAACAATTGTTGACTCACATCCTGCCGTGAATAGAGTTGCTTATCTTATTGTTGCAAAAAACTATTACGTAGTTTTTTATTGGAGGTATTCTGCTGCAAGGGCATTCTGCCGCAAGAATAAAGAAGCATGATGTCCTAGAAAGATGTGGGTATGTCATGGGAAAATTCTATATTAGAAGCCGCTGACTTTTGGCTATTACTAGCCAACCATGAAGCAAGAGACGTAGCAAGCTCCATCTAAATATTCCCATACTCAAAGCAAGCAAAGAAGAAACCTATGAATTATGGGTCTTAGTAGCGAAAGCCAGCAGAAGGGTTGTGGTTATGAATTCTTGGCTAGAAGCCAGCAAAGGAATCATGGTTGTGAGTTCTTGGCAAAAGCCCATAATGGGGGCTACACGCAATCAAACCCGCAAAGGAGTCATGATCGCAAGTCTTTGGAAAGAATCTGCAGAAGAGCTATAGCCACAATCATATGAAGCAAAAAATATATGGGAAGCAATTTTGCTTGCAGTGGAACAAAGTCAAAGCATGCTTGGGAAGTAACTTTTTCCCACATTCTCTAGCAACAAAGAATTTCTACAATATGGCAACTTGTAGATCCATGGCATCTAATTTTTTTTACTGAAGAATGCATGAACCACATGATGGAGCATCAACACCAAGAGAAGGTGATATCAAGCTCATCCAGTTGTCTCACGCGCTAGGGGGCTAAAGCTCATTCTGCGGCAAACACGAGAAGCCTCCTGCTGAAAGCTAAAGGCTTATTCTCGTATATTGGGGGCTGTCCCATTCTGCAACAAAATTTGGGAAGTCTTCTTCAAAAAGCTAAAGACTCATCCAGCTGTCTCACATGCTGGGGGGCTAAGGCCCATTCTATGGTAAATTTAGAAAGCCTGCCACAAAGTGCTTAAAGTATCAATATGAAGCAGCAACATCATGTATCTTCTACAAAAACTTGGTGTGTTGCGTGGTTCAAGAAAACTTGGAGGACGAGAGTAATGAAGGGAAAAACAAAGAAGTTGTGGCAGAAAATGATGTATAGGTTGTAGCAGAAGAAAAATTGGAGAAAATTAACCTGAGGTCGGACCCACAGGAACCAAGACCCATCTCAATTAGCTCAAGACTTTCAGAAAAGGAGAAATCAGAATTGATACTGCTGCTAAAAGAATTCAAAGATATCTTCGCATGGGATTACAGTGAAAATGCCAGGATGGGATCTTGGGCTAATAGTGCATACATTGAATGTGGACCCCGAGGCCAAGCCAGTGGCCTAGCCTGCCAGGGTGTTCCACACTGCCTGCCAGGGTGTTCCACACTGCCTACTAGGGTGTTCCACGCTGAGATAGAAGGAGCAAAGTTTTGAGGAAAGAAGTACAGCAAGCAACCTTCAAAAGGCTACAGTAGATCATGATGAACCTTCCTACTGTGCAAGCCTCAATTCGCAAAAAGCCGTTGTTACTCTACCTAGCCACTAACTCGTATGCCATAGGTACATTGATTGCCCAAGAAGATGGAGGTGGCATAGAGCAACCAGTTTACTACATTAGCCATGCTCTAAAAGATATAGAAATTCGTTACCCAAGGGCAGAAAGGGCGTGCTTAGCTATTGTGTATGCTTCACAAAGGTTACGCCATTATTTCTTGGCTTACAAAGTATGGTTGATGACCAAGTCCCATGCCATCAAAGCCTTGTTGCGACAACTGATTCTCTCTGGCAGAATATCCCAGTGGTTGTTACAATTGTCAAAATACGACTTGAGAATGGGGACACCTAGGGCGGTGAAAAGCCAGGCTATAGCAGATTTATTGGCACAGTTTCCAGGAGATGAAGAATTCTCGTTGGATGATGAAGTCCCAAGAGAAGTAGCCATGGCAAAAGAAGTCAGAAAGCAATGGGTAATGAAATTTGGTGGGTTTTCTACTACCCAATTAGGAGGAGGCCCAGAGAAGTTGAAAGAAGTACATGACAAGACTTACGGATCCTGCGGGGAAGTCAGCCTTTACCACAGACTCCAGAGGGCAGACTTTTATTGGCCAAGTATGGGTAAAGATGCAGATCAAGTCCAAACCCAGTGTGGGACCTGCCAACTTGCGGCAGACAAAGAGGAAAATTACACTATGTTCATCAGCGAAGACTGGAGAAGCCCATTCATGCAGTACTTGACAGAAGGCGTCCTGCCGCAAAAACACAACGAAAGATACAAGCTTAAGAGGTTGGCAACACGATATTTTTTTCATAATACGGTCATTTTCAAAAAAGGGTACGATGGGGACCCCTTAAGATGTTTGGGCCCTGAAGAAGCAAAAGAAATGATAAAAGAAATACACTCAGGAGAGTGTGGGGAGCACCAGAGGAAGAAAAAGCTTTACAGATACTTGCTGCAAATGGGCTACTACTGGCCTACCATGAAGAAAGATACGGCATAAACATATGTAAAGCTGAACCAACAAGCACTACAGCAGAAAATAAATGCTCTTCGTGAGACTTTAAAACTTCGAGAGTGCTCCGCAGAAAAGCTGAGTGACAAAGGAACTCACAACAGGAACAAAAGGTGGAAATCAACGATGAAGTCCAAACATCTCTCTAGCAACGCATTCAATGGCAGACCACAAGAATTGGAGAGACACTGCCAAGCTTAGCAACATGAGAAAGAAGAATTGGGAGAAATAAGATCTGCAGAAGACTACAACAAAGTTAAGAGATTTAGTTCACAACATCTATGTCTTTTCATCAAGAGGCAGTGATATCCTCACCAATAGCGGCTGTGGCAGAATGACAAGAAGAATCTGTTAAAAAAAAAAAAAAAAACACGGCAAAAAGTTTTGCTGCATAGCAGAAAAGTCAGACCTGTGGCAAAAACCAGAGAAAAGTTCCTTCTACGGCAGAAATATCAATCCTACGGCAGAAACTGGCAGCAGCAGAAACAGAAAAGTCAATCCTGCAGCAGAAACTGGAGAAAAGTCTTCTGCGGCAGAAACGGAGGATAAGCCCACTTTGCAGAGGCCTCCCTTGGACTTGGACTTAACGTTTGCACACAAGCCAGACCAAATTGAGTTGCAGTTGGACCGGTCTCAACTCCCTTACTCAGAATACTTAGGCCTACTACCGTGGGAGGCAGCCCAACCCAACGCACAACGAAAAGGCCCCTACAACTTTGAAAATGAATTGTGCTCTTAATCTAAGAAGCACAGACATTAACATGAACATGGACATAAGTACAGGACGACATAGTAACACGAGCAATTTTTGAAAATTATAACATGAAATTGCCAGTTCAACATTGATACGATACAGGTACGACGCCCTAAATGAAGTATCTGTACTTCCTAGCTCGTAATACACGATAAGTAATTGAGGGTCTAATTGAAGCAGCTTTCTGAAAACTGTTCTAACAACTAGGCCTATCCACAGGTCGGTCCGGGTCGGGTTTGTGCCTAACCCGAAATCGACCCGATAAGTTCGGGTCTCTAATTTATGGACCCGCCGCCGACCGGTGAACGGAATTGGTTCGGGTGGTCGGATCTCCTTTGGATACCAGTCGGTCCTTGGTCGGAGTTGAAAAATTCGAAACTATGCCAGATTTCGCCGGAAACCACCAAGTTTGGTTAAGATTGGGCCGAATCGCCGAGATTTGGCCGAATCTCAAAGAGATCTCGGCGAATCTTGAAGAGATTAGGCCAAATCTCGACGAGATCTCACCGGATCTCAGCGAGATCTCGGTGGATGTAGAAGAGATAAGGCCGGATCTCAACTAATCGGACAAAATGACCGGCGAAACACACCCATCAGTGGAGAAAAACTAATTTTCCGGCATACATACGGTCGGATCGGTTGAGATCTCGGTTTTTATGGTCAAACCCGTCATCCGACCCGCCGGTATCGGGTTTTGGGGACGAAGACCCGCCACTGACCATCACCGGCTTCAGGTCGGCTGGTTTTCGTGTTGGGTCGAACGGATTCCTCGGGTGGGTCAAGCTACTGTTTTGTTTGGACAGGCCTACTAACAACACCCTTCTTGCTGTTTTATGATATTCACCTCTCAGCTGTGTGGTTTCTGTAATTCAGGGCTTGGTTTAATTGAGATATAAAAAGAGTGCATCTTAGACAATTTGGACCTACCAAATGGCATTATAGACATTATCTCTAGTTCAACATGGAAAATGGGGTCACAGATATCTATCTGATTACCGTATCAATTTACGGAAGAAGGGTTAAAAATAGCAATATTTGTGGTGCTAAGCTGCTGTGGTGTTGGCCTCGGAGCCATACCAAGTACCAACCGCTTAGTGATTGGTCCACACCCCGAAGTTTTGTGGTTCATTGAAAGAAACTGGACCTACATAGATACGTGACTCTCCACGGTTATCCATATTCAATTTCTTATAATCTGACTTCTATTTGGTCAGTTGTTGCGGTCCTTGATCTTGTTAAATTACAAAGAAAATGGCTCAGCCAATAAATAAACAATTTTAATGAATGATATAATTAAGAATAACTTTGTCTATGTACGTACTAAGTATCATATATTTAGTTCACGTCCCTTTGAGAAAAGGAGGAGGGTTACAAACTTACAATAGTATTTTTTTTCTTTTTCTTTTTTTTGGGGGGGGGGGGGGGGGGGGGGGGGCAGGGTTACAATAGGTTGACAATAAAATTTAGTCACTCTTTTATAAATTCACTTCAAATAGTATTATGGTGTTCTCTGTTACACGTGTTCCACTCGAACTAATTTATGGAGATTTATAATTAACCCCAAAAGTTTGAGACTAATAAGACTTTATTGTTGTCAGTACTAGTATGTTCTCTGACAGCGAGTGTTTTTTTTTTATAAGGACAGTGAGTGTTAAAGCCTTTCTATTAAATTTTTTCCCCTTCCTCCCCAAAACATCGGAACAACATTGTCATTTGCCAATATTGACATATTGGATGTACCAACAAACCTCTATTGATTTGGTCATTGATACAACGTGAGCTAATAATTAGCATAAAATATCTTGTATGGAGGAGAAGCATCGCTCACAAATTATACAAATACATAGTTCCTTTTACTCAAAAAAAAAAAAAAAAAAAAAAAAACATAACATAGTTCCTAATTAACTCTAAGAAAATGAAACGCTAAAAAATTAGATAAATGAATATTTATTTTATTTTGTAGAATGCAATTCTATAGAAAGGAAAAACATAATCTTGCATCATTATTATTGTTGTTGTTGTTGTTGTTGTTGTTAATTTTTAAGAAGGTCTGTATCATTTAGAATTAGATTGCAATCCAATGGACGAAAATATCACTGCCAGAGTTTTACCTACTTTAGAGTAATTAAAGAAAGACACAATTACATGTCAAAAAAAAAAAAATTTATACATGACTTTACAAAGACTTTACCAGTTGAGTTAACTTATAAAATCTTTGTAAGTGTGTGTGTGTGTGTGTCTATATATATATATATATATATATAGTTGGAGGTGGAGAATTTAAATTCTAGATGTCCCCATTAGAAACACCAAAATATGTCAGTTGAGCTCTAAGAATTTTGACTAGAACAAGTAAAAATGGTAAGTTACATTTTTATTGTAACTTAACATTTTAACAAGTCTTCAATTAGTGTAGACTATATTTATTATTGATGTAATCAAGAGTCTTATCATTCAACTAGCACCTTTTAAGATTTTTAAGGGAGATATTAAGGTTCAAATTGCTTCTCTCCATAGTGAAAGAATGACGTAAGAAAGGTGAAAAACATGACCAAGAGGGGGGGGGGGGGGGGGGGATGTAGCATCTAACAACACAGTCTACACATGATAATTTTAAGAGTAAATTGCAGATTACACCCCTAGGTATTGGATTTTACACCCTGAAGTTTCAGAATTTGGATTTTACCTCTTGGAGTTTGGGGGGTGTGTGGATTTTATACTTTAACATTTCAGGATTTGAATTTTACCCCTGTTGAGGCTCATTTTTGACAAAAGGCCCAACAACACAGGCAGACCAAAAGAAACAGCAGATGGAAGTCATAGCAGGAATGAATGGCTCACGGGTCCAGGAGATGGGTCCAGAAGAAGCAAACGGGCTTGAATAAGCCCGGAAAGAAAAAAGAAACAAACCCATGGGAAGTATGAAGAAAAGTAAGAATGGATCATAGCAGGCCCAATGCAATGAAAACAAAGAGAGTAAGAGGCTAATGGAGAACCCATGAGTCCAAAGGATGAAGTATAGAGTAATTGGGCCGAGGAAGCTCAAGATGAGTTAGCAAAAGCCCATGGGTGAAACAGAACTAAAATGGGCCAGAGATGCCCACAAGAAAAAAGGCACATTGGAACCCGTAAGAACTGAAAGAAGAGACCCAGCAAGTATACTGGGTTACTGAGAAGAAAAACACACGGCAGGCACAAGAGGGCCCGGCAGGATTGAGATAAGTAGCAGGAATAACAATCTGGTATGGCAGGAGACGCCAAGCCACGAAGCAAACACCCAAACTAAAGGGAGGCCTAATGATCCAACAAAGCTCAACCCTCCAAAGAAGGGACAAGTCATAAACGTTGGCCTGCTGGAGATGCAATCCACACCAGAAAAGGCCAAAAAGCGTACGGCAGGATATGCGCACCCATTCTCAAACCTCGGCAAACGTATGAAACATCAAGAAGGTAAAGCATGCGTACGACCCAGGCATCACCAGCCTATACCCAGCCACTATGGGAAAGGGTGACGTCATGGGTGAGGGTACGGTCTGGCGGTGGGGAGAGGAGAGGAAACCCATTTTTGTGTTTCTTGCCCAGGCTCTTTCGGTGGGCACAATCCTACTGGGATGACATGCCACTCAAAAGAGGTAAGGGTAGGTAATAATCACTGGTTGCATGCCATGAGAGACCGAGAGGGATAGGAGACTCATTGGACGAGTAGAGAAGGAACCTTCGTTGTCTGAAAGTCACAGGTCAATGGTGGTAGTTAGAACCATTGACTCGGTAAGTGGTCGGCAAAAGGCTCCCATATCAGATTAGGGCCATTAAGGGGCTAGAACAGTAAAATCGGTCATGGCAGGCTCTATATAAGGGACTCGTGGCTGTGTACAGAAGAAGGGAGGGAATCAAGAAAAGAAAAGAATTCTAAGAAAGAAAACAGAGAGAAAAGATAAGATAAAAGAACAGAGAACGAAGAAGAAAAGAAAAATAGAGTGTTTTATGGCAGGCATGCACCCAAATAGGTTAACCCCTTCTCTCCCTCAATAGCCTTGCTCTCCATTGGAGAAAAAAACGACTTATACTCGGGCACATACCATTTGGGGCTGGCCTCTCAAAGCAATTAATTTCTCCTTTGAAGTTACTTGCGTTGAGGGAGCAGTTTTCCCTCCCCTGGTTAGAGTCCCACGGTGATATTTGGTGCGGCAGACTCATTCTTTTAACTCTACTAATCCCGCTCTAACCCTTCATTTAAGTTTTATTCTTTAAAAGTGAGGCCTTTTAAGTTATTTGCCTTACTTATTGTGGCAGAAATACTGATTGTACTTTCTTTATGTTATCAATATTATGTTTGCTTGCCATAACCTCTTAACAATGACTCTACCTGCTGTGAGTTTATAAACAGGCTTTGGCAGACGTGGTGTGATTTGCGCACAAGCCGGGCCAAGGTGTGGTCCAATTAGGCCGGTCCTGACTCTCTCACCCAGAAACAACTCGGGCTTAGCATGGCAGGAAGCTGCCCAACATCCAATCCAGGCCCACCACTTTACAACCCCTTATATTTTAGGAGTATTTGGCTTTAACTCCCTAAAGTTTGGGGGTGTTTAAATTTTACACCCTAAAATTTCAAATTTTTGGAGTGCAAAATCTAAACCCTCTAAACTTTAGGGAGTAAAATCTAAATTCTGAAAAGTCATAGTGTAAAATTCAAACGCTCCAAACTTCAGGAGGCAAAATCCAAATTCTGAAAATTCAGGGTGTAAAATCCAATCACCCCCAAACTTTAGGGCTGTAATTTGCAATTTACCCTAATTTTAAATTAAGTAAACCCACTAAAGATCTTGTCTTAAGTCTTTTCTTTTTCTTTTTCTTTTTCGAATAAGATAATGTCTTAAGTCTTAACTGGTCTTTATGTTAGAATCTTATTCCCTCTTCCTTATGTGTATGTTTGTTTCTTAAAAAAGAAAAAACAATATTATAGATACAATTATATTTGTACGTGCCCAAGTTTCGGCTAATGGGCCGACCGTGCGATTGGGCTCACAATTTACTTATTATTGTGGGTTTATGGGTTTCCTATAATGGGTAGTCCCTCAGGACAGATAAAACCTCACAAAGATGGGTTATTTACCTTGCTGAACACTCTTACTCCTAGGCTTCCTCACTTGCTCTCTCTCCTCTTTAGTCTTTTCCCTCTCTTGTCCAACCCCTTTTTCCCATCATTTCCTCTTATTTATAGCCTTTCCATACTAGGTCAATAATGATTACTTTCTAACAACACTCATCTGGGTGGGGCCTGTTTTGATTATTCCTGACTGTAGTGGACCCCACTTTGGGAACAAGAGCTTGGATATTGGAACTTGAGCTAGACGCTGGATAGTGCTCAGTAGTGACATTCCCCAAGGCACTGCTGAGGTATTCCAGAGTGTACCAGAATAATAGCAGCTCCGAGGCCCGAAACATTTCTCGGCTAAATCTACTGTGCACATTATACCATCTAGGCCCACAATGGGCTAGTAACCACACACCGTGCACAATCGGGCCTATGTAAGATGGGCCGACGACCGCACACCGTACAATATTCATAACCACTCTAGTCAAAATTGAAATTGGAATATTGTTACTCCCATGAATTTATTATAAATCCAATGTCTATCACGTATTAATCATGAAAAATATGTTATAATTATTAATATATTGTGCATATAAACTTATTGGAAAATAAAGAAATGGATGAGGGAGGACAAGGCAAGGTAGGGTCATGGGTGCCCTAATGCCCTATTATCTCTTAGAGACCCCCCCCCCCCCCCCCCAAAAAAAAACACACACACACAAAACACAAAAAACCTTGTGTGGGATTAGAGCAGGGCAAGTCATGTTTGGGGCAAATTAGAAGTATTTTACCAATTTCAATAAAGTGGCTATGACATTATCGCACACTCTTGTCACGATAGTCACTCCACAAGAATAAGTACTTGTGGGGTGTGAGAGGCAAGGTTCAGGGTTCAAGTCTCCAAAAAGGAGCTTCACACACATATACACTTAGATTAGTTTAGAGTAGAATTTTTGTTTTTAATAAAATAATAATAATAATAATAATAAAGTGGCTATGAAATTAATGAGATAAAGATGAAAAAAAAAAAAAAAAAGGAAAATGTGACCATGAGAGTAGTAAGAGAAAATGATAGGCAAGTGTTTTGAATATTGTAATAGAATATATATAAAAATATATAAATTATAACTAGGCCATGAATATAAGTGATTTGTTTTTTTGTATAAATAATTTAGATATGTACTATGTAGTATATATACATTTAGGCAAGGCAAGTAAAACCCATCCTCACCCCATCAAAGTGGGAAAAATTAGCCCGAAGTGAAGTGCGATTAAGAATTTTTGCCATCTCTAAAATCACTAAAAGCTCATTTGTAGTAAACATTAGAGACTAAAATCACTCAAAGACTAAACTTTAGCATATGGTTTAAAAAATAGACTATTAGTATAGTATTTAAGAAAAAAGAAAAGGAAATGGAGAATATAAGCTCTTCAAAAAAGAAAAAGAAAAATAAAACACTTCATTGATTATTCTTCAATATGGAATGTGCAAATTTTATTTTTTATAATAAAAAACATAGGAGGAGGCAATAAAAGTGGCTTCTTTACCTATTTATTACTATAATAGCATTCTACCTGCTAGTTCCACGCTTAGAGCATTACCATCAGGTAAGCTAAATGTGCCAAATGCCAAATATTTGGCACATTTAGCACATCAAATACAAAAACAACCTCCCATGAGGTGTGCTATATGTCTCAAAAATATGAGACATGCTACAGTACGCTCTCAAATATGAGAGCGTACGGTCAACAATGCCATTTTACTGTTTGCATTATTTAATTCTTTTTTCTCTCTCCTCCTCTCAGTTCTCTCTCTTTCTCAGGCATTCTGAAACCAACTCTCTCACTCTCTCACTCTCTCTCTCTCTGGGGCACTCTCATCTCCATCTCGCCTCGCCCAGGCTCACCGCCACGCCGACGCCCGCGTCGTCTCGCCGTCTCGCCTCGCCCAGGCTCATCGCCACGCCCACACCCACGCCGTCTCGTCGTCTCGCCTCGCCCAGGCTCATCGCCGTCTCGCCACGCCTAGGCTCGCCACGCCGAGGCTCGCCACTGATCATCGCCGTCTCATCGCCGTCTCGCCACTGATTTGGTGGATTTGGGATGTGGGTTTGTTTAATTTGGTGGATGTGGGTTTGTGCGCCGGTGGTGGGTTCGGTGGATGTGGGCTTGTGCGCCGGTGGTGGGTTCGGTGGGTTTGTGCGCCGATCTCTCTGGTTGTGTTTTTTTTTTTTTTTTTTTTTTTTTTTTTTTTGAGGTGGAGGTGCCGTTGGTGGATGTGGGTTTGTGCTGGTGGTGGCTGTCGGTGTTGTTGCGGCAGTATAGGTTGTGCCGTTGTTGTCGTCGTTGCCGATGAGGATGAGAATGAGCTGAAGTTTTTTTTTTTTTAATGATATTTTAATGGAATGGATATATTATTTTAATGTATGGGATTGAAAAATAGAACACCTGATAAATGAGATGTTGTAAAATGATGTTGTAAAATAGTAAAGTAGGTTTTTTATGTGTCAAAATGGCATTTTTTATGCAACAGCTGATGAGAATGCTCTTATAAGTAGACCACCATTGTCGATTGTGGAATTTACAATAAAAAACCCTAGTGACATACTTAAACCTACACCCAAATTTGTGATTAGTCTACTAAACCCATTTACAACTACCCATGTCATGAAATCCCATAAAAAAAAAAAAAAAATAAAAAAAAAAATAAAAAAAAAAAAGCATGTCATGAAATTAGATGAATGGATTGATTTGCAATTTTAAGCCAAAGAAAAGAGAAACTTGCAATTAAAAACAAAACCAAGGGCAAATGTTAATGTTTTCACCAAACATCCGCTTACAAAAGCAACAAACAAACAAAAAGATCAGACTGAGGCCAAGAAATAAGGGTAAGATTTTAAGTAGGTAAAAAAAAAAAAAAAAAAAAAATTCGAGAAAGCCGTGAGAGCAGCCCGTAGAGGCATCGTCATCAACAAACAAAGATAGAGAGCCAAAGCCAAGAAGAGAAAATCTCTTCGTTTCGTCTCCGCTCACCAAAATTCTTCATATCATATGGCCTCTGCCTCAGCTGCTCGAGCTTTCATTCTCTCTCGCGTCACCGACCTGTCACTCAAACCCCTCCACCACCACCCTCAACTACTACCTTCCCGCCACCTCAGACGGCCCCGCTATGCCGCGTCGGCGTCTTCCGCCGTGAACTGCCTGATCTCCGGCGTCGACGGAGGCGGCGTCTCCGACGACTTCGTCATATCGACGCGGAACTCGAAGCTGGACCGCGGATTCTCCGTCATCGCCAACATGTTGAAGAAGATCGAGCCCCTGGATACTTCGGTTGTATCCAAGGCGGTTTCTGATTCGGCCAAGGATTCCATGAAGCAGACCATTTCCACTATGCTAGGCTTGCTCCCGTCCGATCAATTCTCCGTCACCGTCTCCGTTTCCAAACGGCCACTTCATCGCCTCCTTGTCTCCTCCGTCATCACCGGGTACCACCACCACAACCATTTCTTTCAATTTATTAATATTTTTATTTAAAAATTCAAAAAATTTTAGTGATTCTTGCATTGCTTTTACGTTTATTAATGTTATTAGGAGAAGAAAAAAAAAATCGAAAATTTTGGATTATTAGGAAAAATATTTATAAAAAAAAAAAAGGGTGATTCCATGTGTTAATTATTAAGAAAAGAAAGGTATCCCAAAAGGTAA
The DNA here is from genome assembly GCA_032727855.1 of Quercus ilex subsp. ballota. Classification (NCBI taxonomy): domain Eukaryota; kingdom Viridiplantae; phylum Streptophyta; class Magnoliopsida; order Fagales; family Fagaceae; genus Quercus; species Quercus ilex. The sequence continues at coordinate 78,930,475 of CM064909.1, forward strand.
ATTATAATTGACCCTTTTGCTATCAATTTTGTATTTTTGACCCCTGAGGTTTAAGAGTTGTCCAAATTGATCAGTACATCGTAATTTCTGTTAATTATAATTGACAGAAAATGGTCATGTTGTGTGCATTTGACAACTTTAATATAAAAAGAAACATTTTAAAAATAATATGTGACCATTTTCTGTCAATTGTAATTAACAGAAGGGGTCAATTTGGACAATTCTTATATCTCAGGGGTCAATAATACAAAATGAACAGCACCCCGAGATGGTCTTTTTGCATTTTGCCCCAAAAAATTTGGTTGGGTTAATTATTGGAAAAAGAAGTATAAATTTTTTTTACACAACTGTTGTGGCCTTTACATTTATTAATTATTAGAAGAAAACTTATATGAACATTTGGATTGGTTTTGATTGGATTGATTGGTGTTATGGTTAGGTATACACTGTGGAACGCGGAGTATAGGATATCGTTGATGAGGAACTTGGAGATTTCGCCGGATAGTTTGGAGAATTTGAAATGTTCGGAGCGGAGGCGTGAGGTAGAGGTGAATAAGGTAGAGGAAGAGAGTAAGGTGAGGGATAGTGGGGGTGGTGGTGATATAAGTATTGAGGATTTGGAGAGAAGAGCACCTCAAATTTTCGGGGATTTGTCACCGGAGGCATTAAATTACATCCAAAAGTTGCAATCGGAGTTGTCTAATGTAAAAGAGGTCAGTGTTTGCTCTGTATTTTGGGTAATTTTGTTACTTTGATTGCTGTAATACTGTATTTTAGAATGTGTTTTGTTTAGTTTTTCTCTGTTTTTTGTGTAATTTTGTTACATTGGTGCTATGAATGCTGCATTTGAGAATCTGTGGGTTTTCTTTTTTTGGTAATATTTCTCTGTACTTTGCAGAAATTGTTACTTTTTCGTTGTCAACATTGCATTTGAGAATGTATCTTGTTTAACTTTGCTCTCTATTTCGCATAATTTGTCACTTTTCTTGCTCTGAATACTGGATTTGAGAACATATTTCGTGCTATTTTGATTGTATTTTTTGTAATTCTGTTACTTTGTTGCTGAGATTGTTGTATTGGATAATTTATTTCTACAATTTTTGTCTGTATTTTGCATGATTTGGGAACGTTTGAAGTAGGAATTTTCAAAAATGGTATTAGGTGGTGTTTAGTTGGTATTTAATGGGTACTTGATTTGAAAGGTAAGATTTATATGGGTTTAATTCTAGGTAAACAAGATCTTAGAGATAACTCGATTTCTAGGTTTGCAACGCATGCAAAGCATGGTCTTTTAATTAAGTGATTGAAAGCATTTCCTATGCCTCTTCCAAATGGAAGACCTTGAATTGTTGTTTCCTTGATTTGCTTAATGGAATTTGCCCTTTCCAATTTGCTTATGGTTGCACAACATTGAATTAAAATGTCGCCACTCTGGTTGAACTTGACTTGATGTGCTTTTCTTTCTTACCTGCATCTATTAAGTATTGTAATTATTACATGACTTGAATTTTTTTGTGTTTTGTACGCATGTATGATTAGGACAAACCATTATGTAGAATGATACCATTTATCTCAGGAGTCATTGACTTGTAGTCCCCTCTAATGACTGATTGAAAAGAGTCAATAACACATATTCAATGTTAAGGGACTGAATATAAGTTATTTTCTTCCTCAAATCTCCTCTCTGTTACATTGCATGTTAAGCTTGTATCTCTTATATGAAGATCTAGAGTTCATCATATGGCCTTCAAGATTCTAGCTATTGCTTGTCAATTGAAGGGACTGTGGAACAGAAATGATGAAGTTTTCAAACTTGCATGTGTTGCTTTCATACCTCTAAAATGTCAGTCACTAAGTATACTTCTCCCACCCAACATCCTCCCCCCCCCCCCCCCCCCCACCCCCACAAAAAAAAAAAAAAAAAAAACCCAAACAAAAAAAGAAGGTTATCAAATATTACACATTAGATTTCACTAGGGGAATCTTGAAAAAATCTGTGCATTGGCTCTAGAGCTTTCCTGTTATCTATCTAACTCACAATAGCCCAGCTGGACTTGCCAGATGCATTTTCTGTCTGCTTTAAATGTAACTTGCTGTTGTTATGCACTTTGCTGTTGCAGTCAACATTATGCTGGCCTACTTTAAGCCATGCATAAATGGTGATGTGAAACTTACCGAACATGCTTATGAATGTGATTTGCTTGAGACATTAAGTTGCTTAGATACTCTCAGTTTAACCTGACTAGTGTATGTTGTTTCAGGAACTTGATGCCCAGAAGCAGGAAAATTTGAATATTGAATATGACAGAGAAAATAGGAACAATTTGTTAGAGTATTTGCGATCCTTGGATTCTGATATGGTAATGTCCTAAATTCCTTTGATTAGATAGTGTTACTCTACTCATCCTTCTAGCCTCCAACGTTCAATCACCTTTTTCTCTTCCCCCCCTGGTTTTAAGCCTTTGTTATAGCTAAAATGTCCTCTTGTCATACATTGTTTATTTCAACAGGTGGCTGAACTTTCTCGTCCATCATCTTTAGAGGTTGAAGACATTATTCACCAACTTGTTCAAAACATATTGCATAAATTCTTTAAAGATGAGACTACCTCTGATTTTATGGTAGATTCAGTCAAGGCAGGTACTGAGAACCGCCCGGATGGTGATGATGAACTTTGTGACACCGTAGGCACTTCCCGGGATTACCTAGCAAAGCTACTTTTCTGGTTAGTATTTGCCACTCCCTTAATAAATTGCTTTTTCTCAGGTTTTCTGTGGGTTAGTTTTGAATGAGTCACTTGTGTGACTCATCATATGCACATGGGAGAGCACACACACGTCCATGCTTACATAGACCTTAGACATTGTATCCAGTCAAGGCCTCTTTCTGTCTTATTAACTCAATTGATTCCCATCCGGGATCACATACTAAGGTTCACTTTTTTGCTGGCAGGTGTATGCTGTTGGGCCATCATTTGAGAGGCTTGGAAAACAGGTTGCATTTAACTTGTGTTATTGGATTGTTGTAAAGGGAAGGAATTCAGGAATGTCCATCAGAAAAAGAAAAGGCAGAAGACGTGTAAATTCTTTTCTTCTTTTTGTTTTTTCTCCTGTTTATCTTCATCAATATTATTGTTCAAGTGAAAACCATGTAATAATACCACATTTAATTCTTGCTTGTACCTCTTTCATGTCAATTTTCCAACTTACCTCACATGAAAGGCAAAACTTTGACTGGTGTAATTGAAACTACTGTCCAAATCAATCATGTAGGTCACATGAAGAATGCCAGATTTATTGTTCATTGTAGAGTCATATCAATGCCATCTGCCCTTGAATTATCCCATGCCATTCTATCAAAGGTTGAAGTGGTAATCTGTTTTGACTTTGTGATGCGCTAGACAAAATAGCAATGCATTTGGACTAAAAAGAATTCCATCTAGTACGCAGTATCACACCTCACGAGCAGGAAGGCTTGGTTGTCCAGATACTCTGGGTGTGCATGGTCATGTTTTAAACTTCTCAGAAAAATTGAACTTGCTACAACAAAGTTTTGGTTTCATACTTAATGCCAAATAATATCAAATTACAACCTTGATTATCATTCCAATATTGGGATTTAGTTTGTGGCTAAAATTTAGATTCAATTTGTTAGGTACTAGTACTGCAGGTTCTTCAATTGAATTTAATCACATGGTTGTATTGATCAATGGTGCAAAAAACAACGTTGTCTCTTTCGAGAATAAATATATTCAACAATGTAATTAATTGCTCAATGCAATCACATGGTTGAATTTAATTGGAGAACCCAAGATATACAACCTAAGGAACTAAAACTAAATTTTATTCTTTGCAATAGAATTGTAAAATGCCCGCTTCATAGGTCTTTCATTGAACATTAGTCTCCAGAGTCATTCAAGATTCAAGAACTGTAAACCCTGATTAAGGATGACGTATGAGAATGTATACCCCATTCATTAGTGCACAAGTATTTTTGAGCGTGACAGAATAATAAGCAGCCATGTGAATTGCAACCTGAACAGAAACAATTTTGACCGTAGAGCTTCTAGATGTTCTTGACAATGAAAATTTGGTGTTCTATATGATGGCTTCCACGGATTAGTGGATTATAGGACCTTTGACAAGTAGAAGGTGGTAACGGAAATTTGGTGTTCTATATGATGGCTTCCACGGATTAGTGGATTATAGGACCTTTGACAAATAGAAGGTGGCAACGGAAAAAATTGGACCGACGATACAGACCTATACAGTGTATACAACATAGACAAAACTAATTTGACCAAAAAGAGAAGCTGCCTACTCCGTTCAATTGTAAAGTTGCTGTATTTCCATCAATTTCATTGCAAAATTTGTGCTTTGGTATTTCTCTCTATACACATAAATGAATGTTCCTAACTGTAGAAAGAATAAAAAAGAATCATACAAATTATAATGCTCTAGAAGAATATATCAACTGCTGTTGTTTTTGTTTCCTGTAACGGTGGTGGTGGTGATGTGGTTGGTCATGGGGTTTGTAGAGATCATAAGGAGCCCATAGATAGTCAACCGGGCACGGCCTCCTCGCATCAAGTCTTGCCCATGGCTTCCCCTTGCCACTCCAATGCAGCAAACTCACAGGACCAGGATGCAAAGATCTACAATTACTAACCACATTATCTCCACCAAGGCCATGTTGGTTCCATCTATGATCAATGGCCTCAACATCTCCACCAAATACCAACATAAACGGTGGAAGAGATCCCAACTCATAAATCCTCCTCTCCTTTTGAATTTCCATCCATTTCTCAATCTTTCTTGTGTAGTCTCCCTCTCTCCACCTCACCAAATCCATCACCATCACACCCGTGTTGAAATAACACGGTCTTTTCCCAGCAAAAACCTCGGAAAACTCAACTTCGGACCAGAATTCAACTGAGAAGTACTTGGTGAAGTTTGCATGACAATACTCTGGAGCTCCAATTTTTCTTGACCCAGATAGAGACACACTCCATAGCTTTTGAATATCATCCACAACAATGACATCAGAGTCTAGATAGATCACACGTTTAACACAAGCCTCAAGTATATCAGCTAAGTAGCTTCTTGCATAGTTTAATGGGTTCTCAAGAGCCTGGCGAACTGAGGATGAGATTAGATTATTGACTATACTTTCCTTGAAGACGTAAACTTTGAAACTCAAAGAAGGGAATGTGGATTGTACAATCCGAGTAAGCTCAGCTAAATCAACCAAGCTGGAATCAGAAGCAATGAAGTGAAAGAAAACATTTTCAGGACAAGAACTGTGTTTGAGAACTGAATGGACAGCCGCAACAGTGCCTCTCAAGTACTTCAAATCAATAGTCATAGCTATCTGAATAACTGAAGGGTCACATGCCAATAGCATTCCATTTCTGGCCAAGACAGCACATTTGGGTCCATTTTGGTATTCTGGTGCCTCTGAGAATCGCATAGACATGCCAAATTCAATGTGTGCTTCATCACCACCACATGCCAACTTGTTAGGCAATGATCTAATTGCATTTCCATAGGATAGAAGAGTGAAAACTAGAATGGTCACAACAGAAACAGCTCTAGGAAGAAACATCATCAAAACAAAATCGATTGGGTTTGTCAATTTGGTATGTCTTTTGAACCAAGAAAGTTGCAAACCTTGTAAAACAAAAACAATGGTTGCAATGCAAATGAAAGTGAGAAAAGAAGAGAAGACTCTATATATAAAGGAAGACACACGGAACTCTAGAAAAGGTCAAGAAGTGGAGAAGAAGCAAACACGTTTAGATACATAAATAACACAGGAGAACACGGCTTTGATAAGAGAGGTTGGCCGAGTTTGAATGAGTTATATTGGGTTAGTGTATTGGAATTTTCTTCTTCATTTCCGTTCCTAATTTATTTCTTTAATTTATTTCAACTTGGTGAGCTTCTTGGAGACCACCTTGTACGTTTCATTTTCATTACATATTTGCATTGAAGACAGACATGTGACCACGTGCACTTCACAGATTTCATTTATTCATCCTCCTTATTTATATGCCCTTTAATTTATTACACCCATGTGACCACGTGCTATGAACAAATTTTTTTTATATTTGCCTCTTATTTATTACTTAATGCTTTCAATGCTTATGGATTGGGCCTTTTGGTCTCTCTCTCCTTGTGTGCCTGTTTGTATTGGTAAGTGGGAAAGTTAGGTGACTTAAGTCTAAGTCCAAAGCTATGGTAACCAAAAAAAAAAAAAGTCCTGTGTTGCAACTTGCAATTCGCCGTGGACTTGGTATCAATCAAGAGCAATACTAGTTTTTTTATTTTTTTTTGAGGAGTGAGAGCAATACTAGTACCACAATATTTTACACAATTTTTTATATGACTTATTATATGAGTGATGTAGATGTAGACTCATATAAACTTATAATTTTTTCTTCATCACTCACAACCCGTAACATGACGGGTTTTTGACAAAAATTATGTAAAATATTGTGGTATTAAATTGCTGGTCAATCAAAATCAAGACATTCCAAGATTCTATACAAATATCCCATGTAATGCTGGTTTGTTTCTACAGAAACCAAGATTACCCAGCAAAATAAAACTGGTTTTAATTTAAGATTACATACTTAGCAACGTGGACAGTTGTACATGACAGCCATGCAGTGATGTAGTCTTCTCGGTTTTCACTGTTGTTTGTTTGGTCTGGTAGTCAATGTTTTCTGCGCCCAATATTTTAACCGCCATTTTTTTTTTTCCACTAATTTTCTGGTTATGTAAACAAAAATTATAAGAAAGGAGAATCATTTCAAATTATAAACCCGAGTCAATGGTTGCCAGGAATCTGTTTCACCCCTAATCAAGAAGTTTCTTTTTAAAATTTACGCTAGAAACAATCCTTTCGCTTTCTCTCACTACAAAATTGCAACCAGGTCTTAGTGTAACTTGCCCCAACCGACAGCCAAAAGATAGAAGTTTTCCTTTTTTCTTTTTTTCCTTTTTTTTTTCACCCCCTAACGTAGATGTGCAGAACTCTTTGAGCTACTGAAGTATTCAAGTGCAAAACTCTTCAAACACTTGACTATTTCTTTGTGTTTATAATCTTTTACCCATGTAATTATAAGAAGGAACTCTTCAAGCACCTTTGTGCCTGTAATCTTTCACACATACAACAAGTAATTATAGATAGGAATCTCTTGAAAGTGACTGGTAAAGTTATGAACGGGGTGGAAAGGTAATCCATTATAGAGGAAATATGTCTAAACCAACTAGATCTAATTGTGGATGCAATACCGGACTGGATATAGCAACTACATAGAAAGCACAATTAAGCAAAAACATGAATTAGTCACTTTGCAGCTTAAAAATATTTTAATGAATATTTTTCTTGATCTGATTATATGTTAGAATAACACAACCATTTTAAATGAGTAGCAGAACTTGAAACCGTGAAAAGCTGACAAGGACCCCCATAGGGATCCAGGTCCTCTCCATTTCATTCCCTTTTAGCAAACGGATGGCTCATGGCTGTGCTACGGGAGTTAAATCAAATGCGAGGAAATTATGAAAGTAGCAATTCTACAAAAGCAAAACCACCCCATCCCCATTGCATCTAAAGTCTAAACGACTTCATTCACCACAATCACCACATATAATTAGGAAAAGAATCCCCATCATCATGATTTAAGTTATATATACAAATCTAAAAATGTATCTAGATCCTCTTCATGTACACTCTTATTGGTATGAGAAGTAAAATCTTAACCCTCAAGGGACTCTCTCCATAAATAGAGAGAATGTTAATCAATATAATCCAAGGCTTGATATAATACACAGAGCAACCGCATCAGTCCGTGCAAAATTCTTGTCTATTTTGCAAGAAAAAACATATTTTTTCTATTTTACACACTCACTTTTACAAAACACCCACATCAATTTATCTATTCTATCATTTATTTTATTTAAATAATAATATTTCTTTAATTTTTTATTATATCAAACAAACCACTACCCACATGGCCTAACCCACCTTTATCTTTCTTTGTTATGAGAAGAAGTCAAATGAGAGAGCAACCTGACGAGAAGATAGAAAAAAAGAATTAAAAAATCATTTGCACATGAATAGTAACCGTGCATATATGCACAATTACTGTTCATTTGCAAAACAGTTTTGTATATTTGCACATTTTTACAAATACTGATGTGGATGTTTTTTGGGTTAAAATGTGCAAAATTAAGCACTTTTTGTATTTTGCAAATTTTTGCAACCACTGATGTGGTTGCTCAGTTAGAATTTGCAACTCGGAAGGCTTATGACATCTAATGTAATGAGAATTAATAAGTTTTTTACAGAATGAGTAAAAAGTTACAGATGATAACCGCAGTAAATGTTTTTCATTCATTAATACATTTGAGAAGTTTTTCATTATACACAACGAGCACGTCAAGCTGGCATCATCCTCTACAATTAGCTGTGAAACAAGCAAAGACTAGGTACCCTGCACTCAGCTCATTTTCTTTTCCTCCAGCCTAAAGACTTATAGTTTATGCAATTGACTAGTAAAAAAAAAACATAAATATACAATCTGTTAGACAATATAAATGACTGGAGATGAAGGTGAAAAAAAAAAAATTTTAAAATGGGAACATATAATTAAGTTCACATTCAACCAAGAATCAATTACAACACAGCCACCAATGTTTTTTTTTTTTTTTCTTCCTTAGAAAATGCAGCCCCCTTCATCACAATTTGGAAGATAAAAAAGTAGAAGATTCAATGGAGTCTTTCAACCATCACACAAAACACCAGCAGCAATATTACACAAAAATAAACTTCAACTCAAAAATCAAGAGAACATATCCCAGAGTGAAGAAATTGGAAAGTAAAACTATTGTACTTTATTTTTGTTATTTTCAAAGTATCTATAGGGGGTATTCACAGAAATCCATCAGTTTCCTAAATCAACATGCACAAAACAGCATACAGCTAAGGATCAGACTCAATAAAAGTCCAGTTCAGTTCTTTGAATGTTTCAAACCCCTCTATCACTATACTCATATCGTCTTCAAGGAAAATTGAAGTCCTAGAATTTAAAAAGGGGAAAAAAAAGACTGCAACATAAGAGAGAGAGTATGAACGTAATATTCAAAGAATGGAAACTGTCTTTCTAAAACCTAGTACTCATACTACAAGAACGAGATAATTGGAAAGGAGCGACCCTTTCATTGAAGCACATATTGACATTTATCTGATCATACTGCTTCCTGCAGCCTGGGCATCGCCCATCTGCCTCAAGAATCCTTTTGTGGCAGAAAAGGCAAAGATGAAATCCACATGAACATGGCAGAAAGCTAGAGTCTGTGACATCTAAATCCTCATAGCAGATAGGACATGAAGAAGGTTGGGATGAGAGCCTTTGCCACGTCCACGTGATAGCTCCACGGCCACAATGCCATTCTGATTTCATTGGAAAACTGTGCTGCTTGGAGAGAGTGGGCAGACTCTGTGGACGGCAAGCATCATCAGGTCTCCACGCTCGACAATTCACACGTGATTCAGGTACCACTTTCCCGCTCTCTGTTTTGGACAAGTCCACTCCAGGATTATGGTTAGGTACTTCAAGATTATCAGATTCAACCCTAGTTTCAGGTTTGGCAGGAGACTCTGCAATTGGTTTGTGCTGATTGTCATCTGCATACAAAGCATCTGCAACAGCCTCCCAGTCATCCACGCACCCATCATCCTCTTCTTCATCGCTGACATTTCCAGAGCAACAACCACAGCTTGTGATACTGCTGCTGCTCCCAGTAAGACCCTTACTTGAATCATTGTGATCCAAAGTGATTCCAATTGGGCTATTCATCAGGGACTCCAAATCACTATCATGGATGCTTGAGCCCTCATTTTCCTCTCCTCTCGATCTTATTTCCAAATTATCCAGTGATCCATTCTGCACATTGGCTATTCGCATGGATGATGAGTGAGACTCATCCTTCCCATTTGAATCCACCTTGCATCCCTTGTTCTTGACTGCATTACAACAGTCCATTATGAACAAATGGAATTAGCAAATATAAGTTTTGCCAGCCAATCCAAAAAATGAGTCTTTATCAAACATCATTGTCTCCTATAAACATAAAAGACCATATACTCACAAGTTCATTTCACATCTAGCATTAAGCTTGTGACCATTTGAAGTAGAGAATATGATCAGCATCATGAGACACTCTAGGACAATCAAATCTAGAACACTAGAACTTAGACCAATCTTCTATCTCTTGTAGTCAAGGCTGTAGCAAGAGTTGTACAAAATAAGTTTTTACACTCTACTTGACAGAGGAAACGGAAGAAAGTACACATAAAATTTTAGCATCATGCAATTTTGCGCCATTAGCATTTGGTGTTTTGGACATCTATTGAGATAAACCCATCAAATATTGGTTTGAATTCAAGCTAAAAAGACCAACTCAAACATTCGGAAGAAGAACAAGCATATAAGACCAATTTCTTTATACAAAAATTCAAAAAGCTAAAATGTTATTCATATTTCATTCTATATGGTTCTTCCACAACCATGGACAGATTTTGGCTAGTGCAGAGTCATGTTCTTGGTTGAAAACGAACCAATTCCCAATTTAAAAAACTGTTCTTGGTGTTTCACTTCATTTCATTGAGCAACAAAAAAATATTAATAATAATAATAAGAATAATAATAATAGATTTACATTCTTTTTTTTGATAGGTGATAATAGATTTACACGCTTGCCCTACACTATTGTTGTTTCCAATAGTTCATGACTGATATTTCAATTTCATGGTACAGCAACACACATTACCTTTATTATTCAACCTATATGCACTATCTCTTTATTATTCAACCTATATGCACTATCAGTCAAATACTGATTTTCTTTACACAAATTAAAATAAGCAAACATAAAATAAAAGCACCCAGAAAATGAAAAAATATATATATTAAAAGAATCTAAATTGCTAAGAGACAGTTTTATTCAATTTTGATTTTTTTTTTTTTTTTTAAAACAATAACACAGATATTTCTTGCTCAATATTTTAAAAAAAAATTATAATTTTACATTCAATTTTGACTAAAAACATCATAAAATTCAGAAAACAAAGAGATAAATGGCTAAGCGTACCTTGAGAAAGCCATTGTTCACGCCGAACATCGAGCTTGCTCTGCTTCAATTTCTTGTTCGTCTATAAAAAAACAAAAACAAAAATTTCACAATCAGAACGAACTGAAACAACAAAATGCCACCAACCAAAAAAAAAAAAATTTTAATTTTCTAGGGAAACAAACAGAGTGAAGAAGAATTGCGAAATTTACCCTCTTTTTCTTGGTGAGGTCTCTGGGGAGAGAAGCAGGGGCAGGAGAGGTGGCGATTGAATCGGCCATTGGGAAAATTTGTGAGAAACAACGAAATTGGAATTGGAATTTTGGCAAAAACCCTAATTTGAAAAATATCTGAGAGAGAGAGAGAATTGAAAAGTAAGAAAGTAATAAGAGAAGAAGAGATATATATATAGAGAGAAATGAAATGAGGATAGGAAGGGAGTGGATATTACGAAACAACAAACAAAAGCCTCTCTCAAATTCTCAACACTCCTCTCTTCTTTCTCTCCGTTTTCTTGTGTGTGTGTACTCTTTTCTTCCACGCCCATATTTTAAAAACTCTTGTCCTTTTTTTATTTATATGTTAAGTTACCAAATTGCCCTTTTCATTTTTTTTATTTATAAATAAAATTACATTTTAAATCCTATAATTTATGTATTATAATGTTTTCACAATACTTTTACAACAAATTTTTAAGTGGCTAATTATTTTAATTTTGAGAAGATCTACAATTGAAATTATTATTATTTTCCACCAATAAGAATCTACCGCATAGTATTTGTTGGGAAAATTTTATAAATATAGCATTTATCACTTTAAAAAAGTTGATCTAGCTATAATTTAGGGTTTCAAACATAATTTAGAAAGTTGTGATTTATATTTTTTCAAAGATAAATGACATGAACACAATTTTATTATTACACCTAAATGACATCAACAAAATTTCCAAAAATGACATCATTATTACACCAACAAGTAATTCCTAGTTAGAAGCTTTAGAATATTCTTTGAATTTCAAAATCATACAAAAATTTCATCACACTTTCTTGTATTATTAGCATATGGACACCTTTAAGGGTAAGGTTTTTATCTTTGTGCGAAGAAAAAATATGACACTGACACATGACCATTTTAGAATATATGTTAATCTTGAGTTGTTTCTAATACACAAAAGCATTGGAAGGAAGCCAAACTCCTATTTAAAATATTATTTTGAATTTGAAAAGAAAATCTTCTTATAATTTCATGAATAAAATCAAAAGAAAATTACATTTTACATTTAAACGTAATCATTATGTACTTAAAACTTTAAAGAATTAATTGAGGATTTTTTCTAGTTTTGTATTAACCAAACAATTGATTATTTGTGAAACCATTAGAATTGAGACTTTTCTCATTGTGACATGAAAGCAAGCTCTCAGAGAGAGAGAGAGAGAGATGCATGAATTACAAACATCGTATGGTGTCATATGGTGCCATTTGTAGTAACTTAATTTATCTCACCAATATGTTATATCATATACATCACACTTAATTATTAAACTAGTTCTACCACTTTTGTCAAAAAAAAATATATATATATATATATATTAAACTAGTTCCAAATATATATATATATATATATATTATATAACATATACTCAAGGGACAAGATAGTTTAGTTAGTGTTCACCACAACAGCAACACAATATATATATATATATATATATATATATTTAGTTAGTAACTTTCTTTTTTTTAAAGAAACCTTTTTAGTTAGTAACTTAGTATTACATAAAGAACCTTATTATCTTTAGAAGTAAATCTTAAATCTTATTTTAGATTGGATTGCTATTTTACCCAATTTCCAAGTCAAGTTTAAATGAATTTGGTGTAACTTATTGGATCATACATTTCCGGGTTTTTTTTTTTTTTTTTTTTTTTTTTATATTAAGAAAGTGTCATTTACTATCCAATCAATAGGATTTTTTTATTTTTTTATTTCAAAACTATTAAAAATATGATATATGGAGTCATGGATAGTTAAGTGATGACATATTTTGTAATTTTCACTAGCGTTGATATCTTGCATGAATAGAAGAGTATTTGTATGAGAAAATAGAACGGGATGGTATATTGTGAAAATGCTTATCTATTAAAAAGTATTTTTAGAGGTATAATTTTGATAGCTGTACAAGATATAAATTACACGTAATCCATATCTTTATAGTTTCTTTTCACCCAAGTTTCTTCTAAACTTTTGTAGGTGACTTGATGTTAAATGGCTTACTCAAAGGGACTCGATTGCCATTTAGGGGAAAAAAAAATGGTCAGCATCCTTTTCTCATGTACAATTTATTTTTTATTTTTTTAAAGATGATAATATAAAAGTAGAAACAATAATTGTATTATAGGAGCAATTTTGTGATAGACAATCTTTCTCATATGCTCTATTTGTTTTGACAATAATGTTTTATAGAAAATAAGTCATTTTCAAAAAAATATTTTCTATAAAATTATCTAATTTTCTTATGTTTAGTAGCAACTTTGAATGAGTTAAAAAAAAAAATCACTTAATTTCCCATATTTAGCTTATTATGAGATAAATTTATTTTTCAAAAAGAAATTAGGGGAAAGTAATTTCTAAAAATAAGTTATACTTTTTTTGTTGACTAATGGTCTGTTTGGATATCGCTTATTTTGCTGAAATTGAAAACTTATTGTTGAAAGTACTATAAATAAAGGTAAAAATTAGTTGAAATAGTACAGTGAGGCCCATAAATAGTACTAAAAAGAGCAGTACAATCCATGAATAGTAGCTGTGGGGCCAAATAATCCCACGGCCTAGCCCACTTCATTCCTGGGCCGAAGGCCCGAGCCGAGGAGACATCCAAGTCCGAGGATGACCTCATCATCGAACGTCCGAGAGTTTGAGGAACATGTTCGCAGCAAGCGGTCATCTCCACGCTAAACGCACCTGACAACCGCCCTGGCCGCATTAATGAGGAAAGGACCTTCACCAGTGTCGCCTTGGTTGCCGCGACTCCCAAAGAGACTGGGAAGGCGGCTGATGGGACAAACACCTGAGCAAATGTCATGATCACTCAACAAGTGTAGGGCTAGGATTGGTTGGGCAAGGGGTATATGATGTAAGGGAATCCCTCCT